>OW052221.1:125700846-126900846 GCA_932526605.1 Nephrotoma flavescens | reverse complement strand
TGTTTATGTTGCGTTGAATGTGTATTAGAAAGTTCATCTCAACACACCAAACATCTCATCGCTGTTTAGTTATATCAGCCACACACATTTTAGGTGATTGTCAGTTATTATTCGTTTTACCGTGGTTCGGATTGGCACAAACCAAATAATTCTAAAATATCGTTTATTTTGACAAATTTTTTAAAAGTAGTTTTGTGTCTATTTAGTGATTTGATAAAATAGTGATAAAATAAAATAAATTCCAATATGATTGTTGTTATAATTTTAATAATCGTGTTTTTTAGTTTATTGGCCTATTGGCTTAATTCACTCCAGGTTAAAGCGAGTATTTTGTATGAGAAAACCAAAAATTTTCCGGGTACAAATCGTGCCTATCCAATTATTGGGGACTTGTACAGGGCCTATTCGAAACATACAATACACGGTAATTTTATTTAAATTTTATGTTTTAGTGAAATTTTTAACGGCTAAGTGTTAGTGAATCAATATAAATTACGATCTCCCTTTTACATACGCATGATTCACCACAAAATTTTTGTTTTATATAAGAAGAAAGTTGTTATGATCGAAAGTTCATCGTGGTCGTGGTACATGACATGCTCACGCACATATATCATATATCTTAACGATCATTAGTAGATGCTATATACAAATTTTGCAAAAGTTAATCGTAGTAAAATATTTATCCGGGTCAATTTAAATTATTGACAACATTAGGGTTGCAAATAAACAAATGTGGTGAAATATCAACAAATCCATCGAATTTACGATCAGCAATATTACGTTTTTATCGCATTAGCATATAGCGAAATCGTAAACTAAAACGTCCATTAAACTGATGAAAAATAATAACATAATTCCTTGTTTATAATAGATAATTAAGAAGATAGTTTATTACAAAAATTTGTAAACACTTTAAAGCAAATTATGTAAGGAGAATATAATGTCATAGCGGCATGGATGCGGAGTCATCTACATTTTTGTTTATATTTAAGATGCAGAGCCGATTCCATGATAATTGGTGGTACGCTGCCAAACCTCATTCAAGTGTCCATCTTTATATCGGAGTGAATTTTATGCCTAAATAACAAAATATACACTGTGACCTTTAAGTATGTACTTAGAATTGAAAAAACACTCGAAAGTTAAACTTTTGTAATAACATTTGAAAGTTTTAAATAAACACAAATATTTCTACGCTATAAGTAGAACACATTTAATTTTTGTGATTAGTATTGAGTGAATTTTATAAAATGAAATTTTTTACAACAAAACACACTACGAATCGCACAGAGAGGATCGAGTATTTGATATTAGAAAAAATCTTATTTATCCACATGTTCGGAAATCTCTGAAATTTTTGTTATTTGAGAGAGAACATCATTGAGTGTAACACGAAATTTCATAAACATTTGGAAATGTTTAACTCGGCCCCTACGTACAGAGATGAATGAAATGGTTTTGAATTAGTATTTAATGTAAGAAACCAATTTTACCTAACTATTTGTTTGAAAATGTAAGATTGTTGTTAATTATTTCCCTTTTCATTCACGCACACACCCATCTATTCACCTACTCACACAATTACCACGTCAACTCGCACGCTGACATGGACGGTGGTTGAGCGCTGCAGCAGAGGGTCTAAGTTGTGTTTATTCGATCGTAATCGATGAAGAAAATTCGCTTTACATCCTGCCTCTGGTGGGATTTGAGCCCAGTACCTCCCGGTACGCCACTTCCAGAATATTCGCGAACATACCGGAAATAATCTCTAAATATTTTCCATATATTTACTAAACAATTACGCCACTACAGTAATATTCCCGAAATATTCCTACAATAATTTTTCCACTTTTATCTTACCAATATTAAATCACAACAACAAATAAATTTCACAATTATTTATTAATTTAGGGACCGAGTTAAATAAGTTCAAATTTTTACGAATTTTGGTATTACACTCAATGGTGCTCTTCCTCAAATAGCAAAAACCTCAGATTTTCGGGCATGTGGATAAATAAGATTTATTTCTTACATCAAATACTAGTTCAGAACCACTTCGATCATCTCTGTGCGATTCGTGGTGTATTTTGTTGTAAAATATTTCATTTTATAAAATTCACTCAAAACTATTCACAACATTTAATTGTTTTCTACTCATAGCGTAACCGGACAAGTGGTGCAGTGGTTAAAGCTTCGGCACTTGGACCGGGAGGTACTGGGTTCGAATCCCATCAGAGGCTAGATGCAAATCGAATTTTCATCATCGATTACAATCGGTGATGTTAATAAACACAACTAAGACCCTCTGATGGAGTGCAGAATTCAACGCCGAACCACCTTCCATGTCAATGTACAGGTTGACATGGAGCTTGCAATGTGCAGGTGGTATACTGTAATTGTGTGAGTAGGTGAATGGGTTACTGATGTGGCGTGAATGCGTGGTATCACAATGGGCCAAAAATGGCCTAAGCGTCAACTACTGAAACCTAACCTACTCATAGCATACATAGCGTAGAAATATTTGTGTTTATTTAAAATTTTCAAATGTTATTATGAAAGTTTAATTTTTGAGTGTTTTTTCAATTCTAAGTACATTTAAGTATGTATGCCACAGTGTATATTTTGTTATTTTGGCACACTCCGATCATCTTTATGGGGTGTGCCTTAATCGACTAAACTAATATTGAAGCTTCTGCTATTGTTCACCAAGCGGCCGTCAAATAACAATTTTTTTTTATAAAAAAATTATTAATGATCCAATAGATTTAATGTCCTTTTAAGGTTAATTATTTCCCTTTTCATTCACGCACACCCCATCTATTCACCTACTCACACAATTACAACGTCAACCCGCACGCTGACATGGACGGTAGTTCAGCGCTGCAACAGAGGGTCTAAGTTGTGTTTATTCGATCGTAATCGATGAAGAAAATTCGCTTTACATCCTGCCTCTGGTGGGATTCGAGCCCAGTACTTCCCGGTACGCCCCTTCCAGAATATTCGCGAACATACCGGAAATAATCTCTTTAAACGACTTGAAATATACAAATTGAAATTTATTTTGACTTAACGTTATAAACAAGAATTCATCTTCCTGCGTTTTCAATGTTTACTGTAAGATTAAATTTGATATGGTTTAAGGGCTGTAGAAAACAATGGCATTTTAAATTTTCTCAATGAAATGGTCGCGGCTCCCAATAGCGGCGCCCTATCAATAGGTAGAGCAAAATATTTTTATATCAATTTTAAACTTAAAATTTGAAGTAAAAATTTGAAAAATATTAGTTTGGAGTTAAATAAATTAATTATGTGGAAATTGAGTGCTCTCCATAAATCTATCGGGCACTAATAAAAAACGCGGCTATCGATCGAATATTCTAGATTCGCCTACACTTATTCGAGAGGTAATGTTGTAGACTACTATCATAGAAAAAAAAAGTTTACCATAGATTTCTCATTTGTGTAAAACGACAGATAAAAATGAAATTCCAATATCATGATTGTATTTGTGAGTTTACATTGGACATTGGACATTGGAGTTTAATTCGTTTTATACAAATGAGAAATCTATGGTAAACTCATTTTTCTATGCTACTATAATCCGCTGTACAATAAAACTTTTATAAAATCACGTATAGAGTCACTACTCAACACCAGATGTCACTAAACTCACAAAAAAATGATAGAAAAGTTCTAAATCTTTAATGGGCAATTTTGCTGAATAAATGTATTGCGAATGCCGAATTCATTGCCCAACAACCCAACAGGCGAGATCGTAACATCAACCACCACCTAATCATGTTCGTCCCGAACAAGATCGAAATTACCATCTCTGTAGATTAGATCGTGTAACGCAAAACTTCACATTCGTCCTTGCCTCCCGATGCCATCTAACCTTCATGGTCCACCATCCTTCATTGTTACGCTCGCATTGCCACTGCCCTCTTGACCTGCATTTCATAAATAATACTTTCCGCCTTCGTGTGTGCCTAACGAATTTTAGCAACATAGGGTATTAAAAAGAGCACATTAAATCCAATATCCCACATAATTCTAAGTCATTTCTGCACCTCTACCATACACTGACCTTCATATCGATC
Organism: Nephrotoma flavescens; assembly: GCA_932526605.1. NCBI lineage: Eukaryota > Metazoa > Arthropoda > Insecta > Diptera > Tipulidae > Nephrotoma > Nephrotoma flavescens. The sequence goes on along the minus strand of OW052221.1, from coordinate 126,896,743 downwards.
GTCCTCCAAATGGCTCTTGTTTGCCTTTATTTTCTCTATTTCCTACAACCACTCTTTCAGATGCATCTCCCTTTTATCCATGGGCCATTGAAGTACATATACGGTTCAGGCTGGACAGCCTTCCTGTGAATTGCCAATCGCCAATCGCCGCTTTCGATAACCCTTGCTGCTCTAACACAGTCACAACTGGTGGACCATCTGCAATTCTCACTCTCCTTGGCTAGTATCTTCTCCGGTATCTTCCAGATACATATCAATGTTCTATTCAACGGAACTTCATCCGATCCTAAGATGACCACTTCAATAATCCCATATCGATCTAGCCACCATTCCATCAAGGTATAATTCTTCAACACGTCGAAACTTACCTGTCACAATTGCTCTCCGACATCCCGAAAGCATAGCCGCACCTCCGAACAACTTCTTATTTTTCTTAAGTCATACTGTAACCCAGTAAGCAATCGCTGTACCAAAATATTAGAAATTATTTTTCTGGCGATCCATTCTCATCCCCTTTCACTATGGACACCAACTCTCCTAGTTCTTTTTGACTAATAAAAGTCTCGAATAGTTCGTTGTTTTCTTCTTGGACTGTGTCGTGTTTGCTGTTTCCTCGCCACCATCGTGCGCAGCATTTTACTTATTTGATCAATTTTTTTACTAAACAGTTACGCCACTACAAATTTGTTGAATAAATTGTTTGCAATTTTGTAGAATAAATCTTGCCAATGGCGAGTTAATTGCCCATTAACCCAATAGGGGACATAATAACAATATGTACCACATATTTATGTATGTCACGGTTAAAGTGATAAATCCGGTGATTATTCATAATTAGCGGCTACTACGTTCAATTGAAACGCACTTTGGGCAAATTTTATAAATATCTCTGCTTTTCTTCTAATTTATCACTCTTACCGGTCACTACACAGAATCATCAAACGTACATATTTGGCAAAAGTAATAAATCGTAGTTTGTTTTGATTCGTTGCACAGAAAAATACTTCTCATGAAGGCACACGGCCGGCTAGTTGTGCGCCAGTTAAATGTTTTAAAAGAAATCTGTTTTCTCAATCAGAAAAAATTCAACGCAAACTTGATTAAAGATATTTTATTCCATGGAAATATTTAATGATTAGTTAATATATCCATGGCTGGGATGTTCTAACATCACCATTATTCGATATTTTATCGAAGTCTACGTCTCTTTCTGCTAGAATTAATTTAACTTCTGTTTCGTTTTATCAATTATTTCTTCTCTATTGCTATCACAACCTGCTAGAATATATTTGAACAATATTTGTTTCACCTATTTTCGTTCTAGAATCCAAAATAAATTATTTGGTGATAGAACCGCAGTAAAAATGTCACAATGTTGCAATCTATCAGGCTGGTAAATGATATAAAAATTGAAACAGAGACAAATTTTATTCTACAAAAACGAGAAATAAACTTCGATAAATTATCGAAAAATGGTGATGTTAGAACATCCCAGCCCATATTTAATCAAGTTTGCGTTGATATTTTTCTGATTGCGAAAATGGATTTCATACAAAACATTTAACTTCATAGTCATACCACAATATAAGGGCACCGTATGCATGTAGACCTAAAAAACGTCAACACGAAAAAAGCTTTCATACAAATGCTAAGATAAGTCCCCCTTGTTATTTTCTTTTGGCCCCATTTATTCGTATCTCGTAAATGTGGCAGAGAAACAAAGTTCAATTCGCTTGAGCGTGAAATCGATGTATTCATCCCCAATTTTGATACATTGTTTTTCATTTTTAAGGTAAATCTCATTTAGGCTGTTTTCCAAACGCCGACTTATTTGAGGATACCGACTTATTCAAATAAGTCACCTCGCGAGGAGACTTATTTGAACAAATACGTCTACACAGAAATGTCTCCAAAAATGTGTCTTGACTAAATGTAATACATGCCGTTTTTATTTTCAAATCTAGTAGCAACGACCAACATGTCAATAAATTTATTTTCTTCCATATAATAGAAATTGTGTTTTTTTTGTTATTATTTCACAAATAAGTTGGAACAATGAATTGGAATGACTTGTCCGACTTATTCAATATGGCGTCAAATAAGTCAATAAGTCTCTAATAAATCGGCGTTTGGAAAACACCAATAATTTAATAACCGGCGCAACATATAGATCAAAATATGTGGGTAGGCATTAAGAGTAGTTATTATTTCGTTTTTATTTCTCTAGGCCATCTACTCTTCATTCATACACACAACCCTTGGTCGTCACAACGCTATAAAATGAGTATACATCTTTATTTTGTCCTACACGACCATAGTCGCAATATTCTCGGGCGTGCACACTGTTCGAGCCCCGGGACCAATTCTGTTATCCAATAGCAAGCTTTTATTATGAACTTTCTTCACCAATTTCACTACAGCGGCTCTTTTACGATCCATACTTCTTTTCAAAATTACTTACTTATTTTAAATATGGAAGTCTGGCAACACAAAAGTTAATTTATGAGCTAGAGAGTAAAAATCAGACCCCTCTTAAGTTGACACAAGAAGTCGCAACTTGGCGCAACAGATGGTGGAACATCAATGAATAAATATCGATTAGAGCAGATACAATAGTGTTAGATGATATTACATCGATACTGGATATCATTCTATAAGCTATACCATGAAAATTTCAGGTACTATACGTCATGTAACAATGCCTTTAATATACCGCTTGTCTTGAGAATATACACTAACTTTTCTGTGTTACAACGAGGAGGCGCGAATGTTACCCTGAGTTGCAACGATCTTAGGCCCAAAAATGGAAAGAAAAGGTTTTCGATTACATGAAATCGTGAGAGCCGCTGCTTAAGAATTAGATGACGATACATACAGCCGAAAATCTGACTGGTAGGACGAGGCCAAAATCAGCCGACAAAAACGCAGCGTACTGGGAATTTAGATAATATTAATTATTAGTACTGCGACAATATCTAAAACGCATAAATGCGGCTTCTTACACGAATGCGATATTATGCTCGAAAGTGAACAAAAATAAACAATGACTGTGATTCTCACATTCTGATAATCATACCAAAATCATTTTTTCCAAGATGAACGAAATTAGGTATGAGCCACTTCAGAATTGGGGGGGAAAATTCTTAGTATGCCCCAGCGATATCAGTGCCAACTGAAAGAATTGTCAGTAAAACCGGACAACAAATATCGGATCGACGGTCAAGGATGGCTTCATTACGAAAATTGCCCAATTTTTTGTTTATTTTGTACCGGAATTTGAGATTTTATTTGAAATATTAGGTGTGCAAGTAGAAGCTCTGAAGTTAGTTGCATAAAAAAAATATACTTGAACACATACAAATCGCCCGCCATTTTGGATATACATAATGTAGCTTTGGCATTGCTGTTTTTATGACAAATGGCTGAACCAGCGAATCGGTAATACAACTTGTCAAACCTTTACGGAAAACGACGAAAGCTTTTGTTACGGAAAATTTGACTAGTTGGCTAGTGCGGCTGTAAAACAACTTCTCAAATGCTTTACGCACACAAATGGTCGGCAAATTTTTGTTTGTTTAATTTTCATTACGTGAACGAATTTTCCTGGATAGATATATATACACCAATAAATTACCTTGTGATTTTAAAATCGTGATCGTTTAAAAATGGAGAACGCTTTTATTTGGTATTTGACGTTTCCTTCAGTTTGCACGCAAATTTTGGGTCTGTTAAGTGACTCACATATTTTAACGAAACTGAACGAAAAGATGTTAACGTTTCGCTGGCCAGTGTGGGTGACGGTCTCTTTATCGTAAACAATTTATCGTGTTTCAATTTAACGTGAACATTTAATCGTAGAACAGTTTATCGTGGACATAATTTACCGTGGACACAATTTATCGTGGGGCAATTTATCGTAGAACAGCTTTTCGTGGACAATTTATCGTAGAAAGGTTTTATGCGTGGTATCAAAAAATTAGTGGGATTCTTTAATGATTTTTGGAAGAAGTTCTGGAATATTGCCATGTGGGACGGAACTCGGTAGTTTATGATGGGATTTGGTATGTTGGATGGAAATGGGATTATTGAATGATTTTGGGAAGAAGTTCTGAAATATGGCCATGTGGGACGGAACTCGGTAGTTTCTTAACCGATTATGACGGGATTGGGTATTTTGGATGGAAATGGGATTATTGGATGATTTTGGGAAGAAGTTCTGGAATATGGCCATGTGGGACGGAACTCGGTAGTTTCTTAACCGATTAAAGATCCCAGCTCCTACGCCCCCCGAAATTAAAATCTAAAGAGCCCCGCAGGGCTACGGGGAGGAGCGTAGGTGTCATTAATAGATTCTATATAATCCGCTCCTACGTGATGCACGCAGTGCGACATGTTTGAAGATCCCGGCTCCTACGCCCCCCGAAATTAAAATCTAAAGAGCCCCGCAGGGCTACGGGGAGGAGCGTAGGTGTCATTAATAGATTCTATATAATCCGCTCCTATGTGCGGCACGTAGTGCGACATGTTTGAAGATCCCGGCTCCTACGCCCCCCGAAATTAAAATCTAAAGAGCCCCGCAGGGCTACGGTGAGGAGCGTAGGTGTCATTAATAGATTCTATATAATCTGCTCCTACGTGCGGCACGCAGTGCGACTCCCACTCTCAATTTAATATATTCATAAAAAAATATTAAATTTCATTTATTTTTAAATGAGATTCAATATTTTTTATTAAATTTTTTTAACACGTCTTAACGTATTTTTTTAAAATTTAAGATGGCGCTAGGTCCAAAATGCTAAGCAAAGGCACATTTTTAGTTATAAACAATTCCGCTCTTGGTCAAAGTGGCGCTACCGTCGCTCAGACTGTCAAAAAAATTTGACTGCGATACTAAAGCTGTTATACGATAAATTGCTCACGATAAATTGTTCACGATAAACTGACAGTAAATCAACTTTCAGTCATTTACAAACTGTCATTCCGTGCGTGCGCATCAATTTTAAGAGATGGATGTTGATACGGAACATTTACGTCATTGCATTCTATTCTGAATTGATTAATTCGACTTTGAGTGAACTTTCTGTGAGTCAGTCAACAATAAAATGGCAATCGTGATGGTAATTTTAATTTTGAAGATGATCCTCGTCCAGGTAAAGTAAAACAATTTGAAGACGAAGAACTTAAAGTTTTACTGGATGATAGTCGGTGTCAAACTCAAAAAGAGCTTTCAGACCAGTTAGGAGTTACTCACTAAAAAAATACTGAAGGAAGGAAAATAGTTTCCTCATAAACTGATCGAAGAACACAAAAATCGAAGAGTTGACATCTGCATAATTAACTTTCTCGGTACAAAGGAAATAATTGTTTTCACAAAATCATTACGGGTAATGAAAACTGGATTTTGTACGATAATCTTAAACGCATAAAACAATGGATTGATCAAGGCCAGCTAGCAACAACAGTTGCAAAAATTAACATTCATGTCAAGAAAGTGTTACTGTGTGTCTGGTCTGATTGGAAAGGAGTCATTTACTACGAGCTTGTGGAACCTGGTGAAACTGTTACAGCTGAATGTCTCCAGGCCCAACTGATCAAATTAAAAGATGCTCTGGAGGAAGAAAGACCATTTACGGGCCAAGGAAGGCTCAAGGTGATATTGCTGCATGACAACGCTTGTCCACATACAGCAAAATCAAGCCAGGAACTCGTCTTCTCGTTACACGTGGCTCCCTCCGATACCACTTATGCAGATCGATGTCATCATATTTAAAAAAAAAACCAGCGGTTCTCGAAAGTTGAAGATGTGCAAAAATGGCTCGATGGCCACTTTGCTTTGAAACGACTAAGTTACTATCGCGAAGGCATTCATCATCAGTTAAAAATGGCAAAACAACCATTACTGCCAAATATTTCAATAATTAATCTTTGTAACAATTCTATTTTCAATAAAGTAGAATTTGACCGTGTCTACTTGCCCACCTAATTTGTTGCTATTGAGTCTTCATTGAACATTCGTTTTGACATACTGGGTCTTCCAATAAGAACTCTTTTTTTAATTTGAAATAAAACACACGTTTTGTTAAAAAAATGTCATTCTTTATTAAAATGTATGATAGTATAAACACTTGATCATTTATGGATCTGGCAAATGTCCACGAGCACGTTTGCAGAAGTTGATTGGCTCTATCTTACGAATGACGCGTTCGATATTGGTTTAAGATTCTCGATTAATTGTGGAATATTCTCATAAAACTTATCTTTCAAATAGCCCCATAAAAATAATATATTGGTGTTTGGTTGCACGTTGTTGGTTGCCAACTAGCATCCTACCTTAATCGTTCTTACTAGCGAAATTAATCGTTCATCAACTCTGTTCTTCAATAACCCGATTGTTTCATTGGCTGTATAACAGGAAGCGCCTTCTTCCTTCCGTAAAATTTATCATGTTGAGTTCTTTGCAACACTCTCTCACTGTAGCAATATTTTCGGTTGAACAACCTGAACGAGAACGTGTTGCTATCGGTATGTTTGCTACTGCTAGTGGTAAAAGCCGATACTGGCAAGTAGCAATCCGTCCTGATGATAGAAATAAGACAACATTTTCAGAAGGAAACGGTCTTTTCGAATTAGTAGTACATAATAATACCGTTTGGATTATGCAATGCATTAGTGGGTACATTTGCATGAGAGTTTAATGCAATAAGTGCTCAGAAACCTAAATTGGAAAACATTTCTGGTCTATTTGGATGGTATTGTTATACAAGGCCGAACATTTGAGGAACCCATTAACAATGAAAAACAAGTACCTCAAGCTATTCAGGGAAGAAGCCAACTATTTGGGTCAAATTGTTTCAAACAATGGTGCGCGATCGGATCCGAAGAAGTTAGTATCAGTAGTATATTGGCCAGCACCAAAGGATATTAGTTAACTAAGAAGTTTCCTAGGAATATGCTCCTACTACCATCGATTTGTATACCAAACTTCGCAAATGTTGCACACGATGTCTTCATCACCTCCCCAATAAAAGTCAACCATTTCAGTGGGACACGGAGCATCAGAAATCATTTGTCTGAGCAAGAGGATAAAGAGCGAATTGTGGTATATTGCAGTCGATCCCTCTGAAATAAAACTATTATGTAACGCACAGAAAACCGTTGGCTGTGGTGGACTGTGTTAAACATGTCCACCAATATCTGTTCGGGCACGAGCTTGTGCTTCGAACAGATCATTCGGCTCTCAAATGGTTGATACAGATTAAAGAACCCGACGAGCAAGTAGCAATGCTGATAGTACGACTACAAGCCTACAATTCAAATGGATTATCCGAAAGGCCACAGGAATTAAATGACTGTTCCATTGTGTTATTGTACGAATCCAGTTTGAAGCAGATAATAGCGCAGGGACAAGGAACATAAGGAATAGATGATAGAAGGTAGACGACCGTATTGACATGAAATTGCGTCTCAAAGTGCAAAGTTTGCTAGGAAGAATCTGCATACGAGAAGTTCTACAAGAAACACACGATTGCAGATCCGGAACACATTTGGGAATCAATAAAACGTTGGATAAAATTAGACACCGGTTTTATTGGGTCAATTTTCGCAAGGATATTGAGGATTGGTGTAGACAGTTTATGCTGCAAGTTGGCAAACTATAGGGCGAATATGAGAATGCAGCAATACAATATTGGAACACCGTGTGAACGAATAGCAATTTATATAGCCAGTGCCCTTCCAGAAACAAAGGATCGATACATACTTGTGTTTATTGAGCATATTTGATTGTGATCAGGAAGCCCGGTCAATAGCCGACATATTTGTGAACAAGTTTAAGGTGTCCACAACTAATTGTTATCATCAGAGCAATCGCCGGTTCGAATCATATTCCTATAGCATGCATCGCTGTTATCACATAAAATTTCTCCAATACTTATTTGGAATTGGATTTTAGAATGCCCCCCTACCCCTGAGGGAAATTCTGGAATAATAAAAGCAATTGTGATCATGGAAAATACTGGTAAACAACGACGTAAATCTTCAAGACAGATACGATATATTTCCTTAGCCAATAATTAAAGACCTGCTGAACGGTTTCTGGCAGATTCCTTTACATCCAGTCCCGTAAGATGAATGTCTCACAGAAGAGAAAGTGGACTTGACTTATAAAGATCAAGAAATCTCTTCGTCCAATTGCAATTGGCATAATTATTCTGCAATTATTATCAGAGTTGCTGTGACATAAGATACATAAGAGTATATTTTGATAGGGCAAAGACCTTTGCACCATACTTAATTATCCGTCTATAAAATATCAATAAAAATATTGATTCAAAATTGAAAAAAAAAATTATTCATATTACGAAAACGAAATATTACTGCCGCTTAAATAAGATCCAAATTGACACACATTATAAATGACGTCATGTGACAAACAAATTACTTATTCGTCTCGCACGTACACGTTTCGTCTACGAATTAATTTATGTAACCAAACATCTTTATTATCTCTCGCCTCGATTTTATTAAGATTTATTCAAAAGAGAAGAAATTATTTTTTTTTTAATAATGTTTCAAACATTTTTTATTGGAATTCATAAAATGTCAGAATTCATTGATGAAATTACCTAATTAGCATAAAAGAAACGTGATTAACTTAATTTTCTTTTCTTTGTGTAATCTGCTTTCAGAGAAGATCAAATTTTTCATTGAAGTAAACCGCGAATATCTAACCACGTTCAAGGTATGGTTTGGTACAAAATTGGTGATCATGGTCAACAACCCTGAAGATATTAAAACGGTGCTAACCTCGCCACACTGTACGAACAAATCGACTGTTTATCATATGGCAATCGGTGGAGATGGAATTTTCGTTGCGAATGGTATATACGTGATTTTATTTCATCACCAACTAATTTTGTAACATAATTGTTAATTCATTTCATTTTACAGGCGACAAATGGAAAAATCAACGCCGGCATCTTAACACAACTTTTAATCCACGAATACTAAATTCGTATTCAAAAGAGTTTAATCAATTTGGTCGTAACATTGTGATGGCGCTTAAATCGAAAACCGACGATGTACGCCAATTTGATATTTCGTCAACATTGGGGGCGCATATAACAGATTTAATTACCCGTACCGTGTACGGTAGCAATGATCATAAATTTGAGCTGTCTCAACATTGTTATGAACTTGTCGAGCGTTTAATGATTTTATGGGGCGAACGCATATTTAAAATTTATGGATTTCTGTTAATTATTTTAGTGCAGAAATTATTCAAAATTGCATCCCCCGAAAAGAAAATGAATCGAGCGCTGCGGCGTGAACTACAACCAATTTTAGACAAAAAGGAACAAGAATATTTTAAGAGGATATCAGAACTTGACGAGAACAACAATTCGCCAATGGTTCCGAAAGAGGAAAACTTTTTAGAAAAATTAACACGGCTTCGTTTTGAAGGTTCAATCGCGCCTTCCGAATATCGCCATACGGTTATGACAATGTTTTTGGCGGGTACCGAAACCACAGCACGTAGTATTTCGAGTATACTATTGATGTTGGCGATGCACAAAGAATACCAGGACGAGGTTTATAAAGAAATTGCAGAATTCTTTGATGCGTATAACGGTGATGATATTGACATAACAAAACTAAGTGAACTTGGCCTCTTGGATCGTGTGATCAAAGAATCGTTTAGATTGTTTCCGGTAATCCCATTTTTTGGACGAAGAACGACGCGGGATATCAAAATAAGTAGGATAATACATTTTTATATAAAATTTTAAATACTCATTATATAATTTTCCGTTTTAGCCGAAGGAATAATCCCAGCTGGTACCGATATTGGTATATCGTTAATAAATATGCATACACATCCAAAAATCTGGGGTGATAACGCGCATAAATTTAATCCTGATCATTTTTTGCCTGAAAATGTGGCCACACGAGAACGATGCAGTTTTATACCGTTCAGTTATGGACCACGAAATTGTATCGGATACAAATTCGCCCAAATCTCATCGTACATTGGCATTGTGTATTTGCTGAAACATTACGAATTCAGGACTACTCTAAAGATGGAAGATTTGCAAATTGGTTATGGGCTAACAACTTTCTTACTAAATGGTTACTTACTTAGTGTCCATTCAAGGGATGCCAAAGATTGTTAATTAGACCATTAAGGATATTTACGAGTACTAAGAACAGTAGAATATAGTTTGTGTATTAATAACAGTTAAACTGACTCGAATTAAATATAATTTATTTATGATAATATTGTTAAAAAAAATTAAAAATAAACTTTTTTAAAGGAAGATTTCTTCAGTCACAAATCAAAGGAACACAATGGGCTGCAGTTAACAATTCAATAATTCGCTTCTCGGCTATCGATTATGCTAAATCTGGTAATTCCAAATCAATGACATCTGTTTCATTTAAGAACTTCGAACAGATACTTAGACCGTCGCTTCCGTGATCAGATCAAGGTATTGTCAATTCCACTTTGAAATCTTCATTTAACGTGGATTTTGCAAATGAAATTAGACAATAACAATAGACAAGCAATCAAGAAGATGCAACGCTGCAACGTCGATGCATTTTTACGGTTGTAAAAATTTCAATTCTTCCACATTAGATCAAACAGTCACACTATTACAGTATTTCTTACAACAGAGGCAGTAGATGCGTCCAAACCTTTTAAAAAATTATTTATTGATAAAAAAAGTATCATGAATATATTGAAGGCTTTGTAATCAATCAGTTTTCATCACTGATAATTTTAGAACTAATAATTACCAAACAAAATATTTGCCCGTCTAATGCAGTAACTAAATGATAAAAATATAGTGCCTGAGTATCTATTGTACAAAAAGAAACACTAAGCAATTTAGAAACGCTTAGATATACATGGCACACAGTCTCGATTGATTTCCCCCTGAAATGTTATAAAATGATCCAATTCTTACATCGTGGGTCTTGGATCAAGAGGAACGAAGATTAGGAGAACGCTAGCTGGTATCTGCAAAACAGACATTTTATACACAAATTCCCCAAGGAAATACAAGCATATCATAGCAAATGGTTTGCTTAGAAATTGAACATCTATCGGCGGGCACCTTAAACAAGAGGTCCGGTAATCGGTTCGTAATATACAGCCTGCTCAAAAAAATCAAGTAGTATTTGTCTAATTGTCTAAATTTTATTTCATTTTATATTGGATGCTCGAGCGAAACAGATAGGAAAAACAATTTAGTTTTCATCATCAGGCTGCCAGATTCGATGTTGTAAAAATAGATGGCAGCATCTGTTGGTATTGCATTTATTGTGTTTTTTCTCGGTGAGATTGAACAACTCGTAAAGGTATCATTGCTTGTAGTTGTTGATCGACTAACAACTGTGTGTTCGTGTGATCAATGTTGTTATCAGATTGTATCCAAAGTCGTGAAAGTTTGTGAATTGATTACCCCAAACCCGGACACTCTGTATAATATATTTGTACTAAATGTAATTGTACCGACGCACAACTTTAAATGAGAAGATAATGCAGTTCGGGTTTGAATCTATGACTTTTTCCAAGCTCAACACAGAACATTTAGCGATCATTTAGGCGAGTTACTTTGAATTTAATTTACACCTTTTCTTTCATTTATTTGGGTTTGTCACTTCAATTTAAATCTTTTTATTTTAAAGATAACCAAAATATGTGTTTGTAAAATTCTATAAAACAAATAGGCTTATTCTAAAATGCATTTATCCGTATTGGGCAGCACTCCGATAAAATGCATATTAAATAACCGATCGCGGCCATTATAAATCGGTTTTGCTGAACAAAAAACCAAAATAAAATATTTCGCATTTACGCCAGTGTCCCAAACGTCATTAACATCGCTCGTCGATTTGTGTTGTATTATTTTTGTGAATTTTTATTGTTTACATTAGAATTTTTGATAAGAAATTACGTGTCCGAGCGAAATGAACTTTATCTAATTCGGTTTATGTATAACGGTGTGTGCAATTTTGTGATAAGAAGGAGTTTAACGTTAAAAATAATAAAAGAAAGTTCTGTGGTTGTGTCAAAATACAGTAGTGTGTGTGTTAGAAGAGTACGACAATAGTGAATAATAAGAAGAAGAAAAGTTGTTTGACATCTCATTGGAATGTTGATCACTCTAAATGGGGGTTACAATAATTAAAAGTGATTACTGTAATGCTACAATAAGTGATTTTAGTGTTAAGTGAGTGAATTTTTTAGATACGATATGCATCACCACCATCATAATCATCATAGACGAAGGAAAAAACGTCCCAACTATGGTACCCGAACCGTCGATGTGTGCCGTGGGCTTAATGGTTTCGGATTTACCATATCAGGCCAACAGCCCTGTATATTGTCGTGTATTGTGGCGAATTCACCGGCCGATATGGCTGGTTTGAGAGCTGGGAATTTTTTAATATCGGTGAATGGATTAAATGTATCGAAATTACCACATGAAGCGGTAGTTCAGTTGATTGGGAATTCTTCTGGCACCATCAAAATGACCATAGCCGAGAATTATTATTCAGATAGCTCTGATGAGGATATTCTTGTGCAACAGAATTACCATAGGATACGACATAAATATCCTAATCATAGTAAATTCAATGGCACCAAAAATCATCATCGAAACATAATCGAATCAAATATTAAGCCGGATGAACTGGAACATGTTCTGATTCCATCAAGGTCTCACAACGTTATTTTAACCCCAAATGCATCGAATTCCAAGGATATAACAAATGTAAGTGCAATGGTGAGAGTGCATCAAAATTTACAGACCACATCCTCTGCTTCAACGTCTCCGTCGAATTCAAATAACGATTCACCCAACCTATTGGAATATCGGGCTATCGTAGGTTATTTGGGAACAATAGAAATGCCAAAACAGATCGCAACTAGTTCAAAATTACAAACAGTTCGATCATGTATTAGGAAAATGCGACAAGAAAAACGAAATCCAACCAATGTTCTAATGACCATCCTACCCAACCAACTAACCTTAAAAAATAATAATAACACGATTATAGCAAAGTATCCATCCTCGCGACTAAATTACGTTTCCTCGTCTTCCGAAAATAACGATAACAAATTTTTTGGTCTCGTCACGTCGCAAATTTATACGGACGGTGGTCAAATTTTTAATGATAACGATGCTCACGACATTATAACCCGTAATAATGACGTTAACATTTCTAATAGTTGCCATGTATTTGTGATCGATACGAAACTATGCGATCACTTGACTCACATTGATAAGGCTGAAATTTTTAAGATCGTTTGTACAAAAGATCCAATATCAAATTTATGTCTAGAATTTCCGAATAACTCGGAGTACGTTGTGAATTTAATTCGCAGCATGTACACGCTAAAATCAGCGGTAAAATTGAACGAGAAACCAAACGAACATCCAAAAGTACAAAATCATCAGCGGCTGATGAATCATCGAATAGATGATCACAATTTTAACGATCTCATCATATCGAATTCACCGCAACCGAGTGAAATTACAACGACATCGAGTAATTCGGATTCGGGTATTGGATTTCATAATGATCTGTCGAATATATCAGATCGAATTGTTGTGGTGGATTTTCCGCGGCAAAATAATTTACACGGCAATCAAAATAATTCTGGGAATGTGGTTAAAATGCCAATGAATAATAAAAATCCTCGCCCGCTTGGTATAATAAACGATTTACCATTAATTAATATTCGGGCAAAACCACAACCTGTACAAAATTCCCGACTAACAGTTCGCGCGATGCCCGATCCTAAAGTAAATTTGGCTGATGCAATTAATCTGCCAACGACCAGTAGGCATACGACTTACGATGATCATGGTAATTTGGTGCAAGAACGTCCCGTGGATGTACCGAAAACATACGAGACTATATTTTATAATCCGCCCAATCTTCAAAATTCCCGATCGTGCGATGATATAATGATAGGATACAGTAATAGACTGCACGATGATAACGACGAAGATAAATTGTCGATCGCGTCCAAATTCGAGAAGAAAATGTCCATCGATGATGATGATCACGTATTTGTGAAACCACTCGCTAAGAAATCGGCGAATAAAAATAATAAGACCAAGAAACATGTGTCGACCGACGATAGCCGATTAGGCTTGTCGACCAAAGTTTCCGATTCGCATCACAGTACCGATAAATTGCTATCATATAAATTGAGTCCGAAAGTGTTTGGTGTGTCTCGACCAATTTCAATTAGCTATGAAAATTTAGTTGATAGTAAGCAGCTGAAATATATTGATAAGGATAGTACGTTGATCGCGGATAATGATGGTGGTTCGATATGGGGAAGCTTACAAGAGTTGCGAACGCAAACGATGGTTTTAAAGCCGATGCAGAATATGTTGGAAGGGACGTATAGTGAGCCGGACTTGAGGGATGAAGAGGTGAGTTTCCTTAGTTATTAATATTTTATAATATATGTGTGTGTTTAATAAAGACGATAACACATCTGAAGCTTGACAGAGGATATTTGTCTGTGTTTCTCAACACCAACACGAGTAAAGTTGTGTATAATTGGGGTTTTAAAGATGAATCCCAGCTCAAATTAGTTTAATTTAAGGATGAACCGATGTGCTGATTTTGCCGTTCATTCAAATACCGAATAAAAGTTATATAATTTTGCGGAATCGCCGAAAGTTCGTTCGAACCTTCATTTTTATAATAACAACATCATAAGGGATTTCGAACAGTAAAATTTCGCTAATCCGTTAATTCGGCCATTCCTTAAAATGCTAAGATCTAATGAAAATGATTGTGAATTGAGTTTTATATTCATGGCTGAACTCCACCAGATCTTAAATAATTATGCTCTAATTTTGCTATAATCCTCTCTAATTTTTGCTATAAATGAGTTGCGATGAAAAGTAGCAAGGATTCCCCACTTGATGTTGTCCATGAGTCAGTTGGTTTAATCAAGTAACTTTCACAACCCCGTCCGTTTTTACAACTTTCTCTTGTGCAAACTTAGATCCTGCTTATAGAAATCCTAAAATTAGTTCTTCTGGCTTTATTGAACTGTCTCGTACAAACTTTCTGATAGCATCTCAGTTCGGTAAACCACCACGTCGGTTTTGCTTTCCTCTGACGGTTGACTCTGATGGCGTACGAATTTCTCCTGCATTCCCTTCATACATATGCTCCGGTATGGTCTCCTATAAGTAGCTCCTGAAGGCAGATCAAAATATGAAAATGGCATCGAGGGCGATAGTTACATCATAATCTAAATGTTTCGCATAAGTATGTCGATAGGTGAAATAAAGTTTGTTTGTGGTTTGAATAATGTGCAAGATACATATCAACTTTTCTTCAAATGTTGTTTCGATGACAGAGCACGTAAAGGGTTGTGGGAGATTTTCGAAACGACATACAATAAGTATGTTTTAATGCAACATTATTGATGAAATTTTGTATGAAAGGTCGAAAATGATTTATCAAATGGTATTAGGATCAAGTATCGAAATATGATTATCTGGTTGTTTTGGGACTAAACCATTTCTCATCCTATGTTTAAAAAAGTCGTAAGTGGGAAGATGGAATATGCCAACTGGGCGGAACTGAACGCAATCTTAACCGGATCGGTATATTCGATCAAAATCGCGTTCTGAAATGTTTCTGGGTAAAGTTATATATCAGATCGCGAATATGGCTAACCGGACCATAAACAATTTTAATAAAACTTTGTGTTGTATGTTGGGACAAAATGGAATTCGTAAATGGTTTTTGAATGAAACTTTGTATTATGCTCAACTGGGATTCACAAATCTTTCCTGAATGCTGAGAAAAATAGTTGTTCCGTTATTTGATCCACTGGAAGGGAGCTATTATTTCTTAACTTAATTTGAAGTTCATTCAGATTACAACATTCTATTAATTTTACTTTACATAGTAAATTAAAGACGTGTAGTTTTCTACTATTTCGCGGTGGTTTTGGACGTGATGTCCATCTAAAGCCCAGACGCATTGACTAAAACTGATTTGAATAAAATTTCTTCGTAAATTTCCATAAATTTTTTCATAAATTTCCACCGTACCAGTGAAATTTGGTGAAAATTGGCCCACCGGAAGTCACAGTTTTCATTAGAGTATTTTCATTTTTGCCACATATTTTTAAAAGTATAGCATTTACTAAGAAATCGATTGAGATCAAATGGGTGGCTTCAAAATTAAATTCGATAAACTAAAACTGGTAGATTTCATTAGCCAAAATTTATGCGGAAGTTGAGAATTTTGATAACATGTAAACTTAACTCTTCGCTTCGTACACTCACGTTCATTCCAGAGTAAAATATGAGGTATCGAGTACACACAGTGCAAGGACAGTTCATAAATAAAAACGTATTGTTCGTAGTAAAATTACACAGGCTGAATAAAATCTATTCTAATATTTCGACAGTAGACTGCTTGCCCTTCAACCTTAGCAGGCAGTGCGCTGTCCAAAAATGTTCTGTGTTTATTTGTACGCGGAGTGTGCATGATTAAAAAACAATGGGGTAGATACTCGATCGGCTACCAAGCAAGCAATTTGCTAACCGAAATCCTGGCTACTCAATCAATTTTATCAAGAAATTTTGAATTTCAAATTATGTTTTTTATAAAATTTTTGTTTATTTTTGTGATTGCACAGTAAAACAACACAAAAATTTGCTGTTCATCTTTTAAAGCCGCAAAATTTACTGTGCAATCACAAAAATAAACAAAAATTTTATAAAAAACATAATTTGAAATTCAAAATTTCTTGATAAAATAGATTGAGTAGCCAGGATTTCAACTAGCAAATTGCTTGCTTGTTAGCCGATCGAGTATCTACTCCAATTTATTACTTTATGCACAAACGGATTATTTTGCCCTGTGGCACTATTCTGGTAATTCCCTGGGAATAGAGAATTGGGGAAAGAATTTATATGTAATTTCTGTTCAAATATTTGTTCAAATATCCAGCCTACTAAGGAGTTTCATGTAAATATTTATAAATTGGAAATAATTTTTCCATATCCAAATTGGCAGAGAAAATTATTCCCAATTTAAGTAATTTTGTTACACTAGCTTTTTACCTCAGTATGCTAGAATTTTTTTTTAAATACAAATTACATATAAATTCTTTCCCCAGTTCCCTATTCCCGGAAAATTACCTGAATAGCGCCACTGTACAATCTTTGCTCAGTGTACAGTACCCTTGGTAAACCTGCCTCTTTGGGTTGAATGAAAAAAAAAACACATGGTAGACGTAGACACCAATAATATTTACATACGATTGAAATCGCGAATAAGGAATTTATCCGTGTTTACCAATATATTTGTTATAGCAGAGGATTTACGGGGGGGCGAAGTCCGAGATTCATACCTCCTCGCGGTGCTCTCTGGGTAACGCTAAATGAATCAGGCGGTGTAGTGGAGACGAGCAGCTAAATCCTGTTTATAGTCATGGACACTACATGTCAGGGCGAGCCATTGGCGCCTCAAAACCAATGCCAAACCAGCGTCTGTTTTCCAGGTTAGGAGCGGCTGAAGCGGGCGTCTGTCTTGTATCAAGCGGCTCGCTATATAAATGTGTTCAAGGTAGGACTGGATGCCTCAAGATTCTCACCAGTACGTGACCCACACACGTAACAAGCGGGTTGAGCGGAAGGCCAACAACCTCCCCTCATAAAAACTCACCAAGTTATGAACCCTAAACAAAGGCCTCGGATAACCATATCGGATTCATTACAAACTCGACCTCGGAAATTGTACACGGACAACGCTTTAAAAATGGGAACATGGAACGTGCTTAGCCTCTTAAGACCTGGAGATCTCCAGAACCTATCGAACCAAGCAAAGAGTTACACATTAGACGTACTTGCACTACAAGAGCTTAGATGGTCTGGGAGTGGGATCCATGACACCACCAATGGTTACACTCTTCATTACAGCGGCCATCAGAACGGAGGAGAATTTGGAGTTGGCTTCCTCATCCATCGGCGCGTGAAGCATCATATCATCGATTTCCGCCCTATCAACATGCGGATATGCACGGTCAGACTTCGCACTAGGAAATTTAACATCACGATCGTCAATGTGCATGCACCCACCGAAGATAAATCAGATGACATGAAAGATCTTTTCTTTGTCGAACTGGAGGAAGTCATCAATAACATACCGGACCACGACATTAAAATCATCGTGGGCGACTTTAATGCAAAAATCGGTAGGAGTGCAGAAAATACATCGCACATCGGTCCTAACAGCCTGCACCTAACTAGTAATAACAACGGCCAACGAGTCACCGACCTGGCAATAACGTACAACTTAGTTGTATCAAGTACGTTTTTCCCACATAAGAGAATCCACAAAGTAACGTGGAGATCGAATGATGGGAGAACGGAAAATCAAATCGATCACGTCATGGTGTCTAAGAGGCACTCCACCAGCATATCTGACGTTAGATCTTACAGAGGTGCAGACATGGACAGCGATCATATGCTTGTCATATTTAAATATAAGTGCAAACTGTCATCTACGTTTAACAGACAAGCACAAAAGACCGTTCGATGGAATATCAATGCTCTAAAAGACCAAGCGTCATTGCAGAGTTACCAATCAGCTGGCACTAACTATTTAGAGCGGCCCAG
Organism: Nephrotoma flavescens; assembly: GCA_932526605.1. Classification (NCBI taxonomy): domain Eukaryota; kingdom Metazoa; phylum Arthropoda; class Insecta; order Diptera; family Tipulidae; genus Nephrotoma; species Nephrotoma flavescens. Next base: position 126,878,063 of record OW052221.1, on the reverse strand, counting down.
CAACAACGAAGAAGCTCCCTCTAACATCGAGGAGCAGTGGCACGCTATACAGTCAGCCATAACCACCGCGGCGCAAAATACCATCGGAAGAAGACCTCCGAGAGCCCGCAATGATTGGTTCGATGACCAATGCCGTAGGGTCGTCGAAAATAAACGAACGCTTCGTGAAAAATGGTTGGCTCGGAACACTAGAAGCACTCTAGCAGAATATCTCCGCGCTAGGAAAGCCACGACTAAATACCTTCGACAAAAAAAACGCGAACATATGAGACTATGCATCGAAAACATCAGCTTCCAAGCGGAACTAGGAAACTCAAGGGACTGTTTTGCCGACGCCAGGAATCTCACTAAAGACTTCCACCCAAGAAGTACAGCCATCAAAGACGGGAATGGAGAGTTGAGAACAAACGTGGCTGATGTTCTCTCAGTATGGCAAACCTACTTTCAAAATCTGCTAAATCGGAATGACGACGTGACCCCCATTAGAGCAATAGCTCCTCCAGGTGACGAGGTCTTTGTCGAATATCCCACAGTGGAGGAAGTAGACGCAGCTATTAGTCGATTGAAAAACGGAAAGGCACCCGGTCTCGATGGAATCCCCGCAGAATTGATTAAACTCGGAGGCGCTACTCTTACAACAAGTCTATACGACCTCGTCGTCTGTATTTGGGACCAAGAAGAGCTGCCTGAGAATTGGAAGACCGCGCTCATATGTCCGCTGCATAAAAAAGGCGACCGTCTCAAATGTGAAAACTATCGTGGCATAGCTTTATTGAACGCTGCTTACAAAGTGTTGGCTAATGTTGTACTTGCCAGACTCATCCCTTTCGCCGAAAACATCATTGGCGACTATCAATGTGGTTTTCGACCCAACCGATCAACCACGGACCAGTGTTTTACCATGAGGATGATCTTGGAAAAATGTTGGGAGTACAACATAACCATACATCAACTATATATAGACTTCCGGCAGGCATATGACAGTATAAACCGCGACAACCTATGGGCCGCGCTCATATGCCTAGGAATCCCAGAGAAACTCGTTTCGCTGTGTAAATTAACAACGTCTGGGTCTGTATGTAGAATCGTAATTGAAGGAACTGTGTCAGACTCCTTTGAAATAACATCTGGCGTTCGACAAGGTGATGCACTCGCGCCTTTGCTGTTCAATTTGGCGCTTGAGTACGTAGTGAGAAAAAGCAACATCGAAACTTCGCGCTGTATATTTAATAAATCCGGCCAAATTCTTGGATATGCAGATGATATCGTGCTTCTTGGCCGAAGACCAAGCGATATCAAAGACAGTTTCATACCGCTCGATCGCTGCGCAAGAAGACTTGGTTTGGAGGTGAACAGCAGTAAAACCAAATATCTAACAACACCCAGGAACATCTCTAGTGCAAATCTCGGAATTGGCGACCACAATTTTGATGGTGTCGAAAATTTTAAATACCTCGGGTCAGTTATAACATCACTGAATGAAATCCAGGCAGAAATAAAAGCCCGAATCGCTGCCGGACAACGAGTTTTCTACGCCCAATCAAGATTATTGCGTTCGAAACATCTATCGCAGTCGTGCAAGCTCGCACTTTATAAAGCACTAATAAGACCTGTGCTGACTTTCGGAAGCGAGAGCTGGACCATGACCTCTAACGATTGTAGATTGTTATCTACATTCGAAAGGAAGGTCATACGTTCAATTTTTGGTCCAATTAAAGTTGCGAACAACGAATATCGGATTCGTATGAATCACGAAATAAAGCAACTCCTCGGAGGCAGCGATATCATCGGATTCATTAAATCCAATCGAGTGAGATGGCTCGGCCACGTTGCAAGGTCCCCACAACAACGGATGATATATAAAGTGTTTCACCAACAACCAGCCGGAATACGTCGTAGAGGAAGACCCCGACTACGCTGGCGTGACGGCATTGAACAAGATCTGCAAGCATTAGGATGTCGAAACTGGAGGACGAAAGCAATGGATCGGGATGGATGGAGGGCCATTGTGCGGGCGGCGAAATCCCTTCATGGGATGTGAAAGCCAGAGAGAGAGAGGATTTACGAAAAACCGATTATCAGCAAAAAGATACAAAACTAAATTTGTGCAAATAATTTTTGCAAAATTTATGCGGACATAATGATTCTACTCTTCAGATTTAAATTAACCTTAGTCCATTATTCTTAAAAAATACATGTTTAGATTGCACTGTCCAGTGAGTAGGTTGGCAGAGTTCTAGTAGAGTTTTCCATGAAATATCGGCTCTGCGATCGCCTGGTGCAGCTGGAGACTCGTTGGAGCAATATCTCTGACTCGAACTATTTTTTTTAGTTCGTCCCATAAGTGATCGATAGGATAGAGGTCCGGGCTTTGAGCTGGCCACTCCATAACTGACACATCCATCTCTTGAAGGTATTGGTACACTATATCAGCCGTATGCCGTCTCGCATTATCCTGCATGAACAGAAAGTTTTCACTGATAAACTCGGCAAAATGTACGACGTAGTCCTCGAGTACTGCCCCAATGTACCATTGAGACGTCAATTGTCTTGATCGTCGGCCAGTATTCGCTCTGGAGATGAACACAAAATCTGTCTTCGCATCCAGTGATATGTCTCCCCATAACATGCATGATCCAGTGCCATACGAGACACGCTCTTCAATGCAACATTGTGCAAATCGCTCTCCTGATCTGCACATTCTTCCTCGCCCATTGATGTTATGTAAACACATCCTGCACTCGTCAGAGAACGGGACTGTTCTTAATTGTTCTTCTGTCCAATCCAAATGCTGTCGAGCGAACACAAGGCGGGGGCTCGTCGGTGTGCTGAGATCAATTTCGGCCCCTTTTGCTGGTCTGTGTGCAGTCAGATCACCTTCTCGAAGTCGCCTTCTAACTATCCACCTACTGACTTCGACTTCACGAACTTCTTGGAGCCGCTGTCCCAGTTGGCCCGCATTCGAACGACGATTTCGCAACGAAGTTGTCACAAGAAAGCGGTCGTCACGCTGTGTTGTAACACGAGATCGGACAGATCCTTATCGCCGTCTGTAGCCGCCAGTTTCTTAATAAGTATCTCTGCCACACTCGACGAAAGGAGAATCGGCTCAAATTTAGTTATCGAGCCACTTAACTTTGGTTCTGACCCGCATCAATTAGCGCAACGACTTGGACGGCTATCTCTGGTGTTTTATTCGTTTTCTTATTCCGGATGAAGACCTAATCGATAGAAGATCGTTCAACCTACGCGTGGATATGCGAATGATGGCAATTCCCTTAAAACGTACACTTTTATACCTGCCACAAGTTTCTCAACCGGTGCTACCTGGAACGAGCGTTTTCGGGTTGGTTTGTTCTATTGTTGTTATTATCCTGGTTTTGAACAGACAATTCACACACGTGGTATCATTGGATAGGTGGATGAAATGATCTTCAACTTGACATAATTTGATTCAAAAAAATATTTCAATTCGCGAGAAAATTTAAAAAAAAAAATGCAACTGTGCGAATGTTTTGCACCCAAGTGTATGTTAATCATCATTTGCATATGTTCACCTAGGACATCATATGTTTACCAACAAATTATTATGGCGATACTATCGGCACAGTAAAATGGGTTGTCGTTTCACTATGTTAATAATGAGTTGACGATAAAAACTCCTCGCTGCCTTCCTTCCGAATAGTTAGTACAGCTGCTGTCAGTATAGTGGCGCTTTTTTCTACCAAAGCTTGACAACACATCACTTTGCAATAAGTTAAAAGGCTGCTAAGATCGTAGCATTGAGGGATGCATGAGACAAGTTGTTTGACGCTCAGTGATTTTTCGTTTCCGCATATTTAGCCTTTTGGTAGGAATGGTGTCTAGGATGGAAAGGGTCTGAAGATATGATCCTTCTCTCCTTTAAGAAGAAATACCATAGGACCGTGGAATTTGGAACTTGGTAAAATAAAAGGTGATCCATCTTAATCTTTCTCTAGTAGTGATCATCTTTGCAACCTAGTTCTGGTCCACTTATTTTTTTTTTCCTACTATTCTTTAATCTCTACTTCCTGAGAAATCAATATTCAATAAAAGCTTCAAAGGGCCTTTGGTGATTTTATGTTTGCCACAGAAAGCTCTCTAGACTTTAAGTGGCCGAAAGGCTTTTTGCTTCCTCACAATATGTTCTACATTTCTGTGGTTTTCCCTTCTCATACACTTTTTATATTATCAAATATAACAGAAACCTGAGCTTCCAATAAGTCTTTAGTACAGCATGGTAGGCACCGTCTCTTTATCTCATTTAAGAATTCTGTCGCTCATACATTACTTGCTTAACACTGAATTCGATATTTATGATGTACAATCCATTTATAGTTTAGTTTCAAGATGGATCTCGAAACTAGGCCCTTTATGGGGAAATATCCAGAAATATTCTCCTGCGCCTTTACCGGATTTCTTAGAAAGAGTGTGGTAATATTTGTAAAAAATGGGCCTAGGTTGATATTTCAAGCAATGCTTAGATTTTAAGATTTGATGGTAAGCAGAGCAATCTAATCGCTGCGGGTGACTGAATGCTTGTTCATTATTGAAAACAGAAGGCACTTTGATGGTTGATTTTATTCTATTTTATATTTATCAAGATTTCTATTCTATTTTATTTATTTATCATTTTGATCTCAGAGTAATCGTACGGGTCGCTTTGTCGGTGCAGCTAATAAGCATTTTCGATTAGGTGTTATAATATGTTATATAATTTATATGTTATCAAATTATAATGCTCTTTTCAAAACGAATTCCGATTTAACTAAAATCTTTCTTATAAATATTGAAGAAAAAAAATTCTGGCCGGAAAAGGGATGTATGTACATTAGGGTGGCCCACGTTTATATGGGGAAAAAAAAGTGTTGAGATATTTAACGGGACACCCCCTAGAAATGTGAGGTTATGCTAAAAACTTAACCAGAAAAAATATTGGGCCGATCGAAGGTCGTTTAGAGGTCGCGACTTGAGCGCGAAGTTCGATAAAAACTGTGTTTTTTTCGATTTTTCACGTTCAAACGAACAGAAAAATTATTTAAAATTTTTTCTCAGACTAAATTGCGGTCAATAGAGGAGATAACTACCTTTTCAAAACAGCAAAGATGTCGAAAATCGGTTAACAAATAGCGAGATTATTGCTAATTTTCGAAACTATTAAAAACTTAAATAATAAACGATTTTTTTTAAATCCTGGAAATTATCTTCAAAACTACAAAAAAAATAAATAAATAAATAAAAAGGAGGTATAAAGAATAAACAAAAGAATGTTTTATGGTGTAAAAACCCTATGAGTCATGAGAAGTTACCATAGTTGTGATTGAGTCATGAGTCATGAGAAGTTACCATAGTTGTGATTTATGATGCCATTATCATGAAACCCAACTATGTTAAGTCCTTATGACTCATTTGACTCATTAGTTATTGTATTTAAAATTTAAATCCGCCTACTGCACTAATTATGATCTGATATGGCCAATATATTTCATTGTATCATATACTATATAAACAAAATAAATGCAAATTAATTTCAGTTTAAATCCAAATCTCTCGAGAAAAGGACACAAATTTGTAGAAATTAAATCTAGTCATTTTAACAGTTTTATTAATATTTTTAAGAAAGTGCTATTACAGTTGATAAAATGACAGCTAATTTACGGTCCACTACAGAAATTTATCTTCTTGGGCATGAGTACTGTCAAATTATTGGTGCTAAGTTACCATCAAAAAAGCAAGTGTTGTGTCTTTTTTTTTACAATCACCGTACTGTAAAATTAACTATTCGTGAAAGTGCAGCTCTGACAATCCAGGAAGTGTCTATTTTTTGGGCAAAAGCACGAATTCCAGTGAAAAAGGAACAACATTCTATTGAAAAATTGGAACAATTGCATGATGAGTGGAAAAATCTTCTAAAGAATAAAAATAAACCTTTAAAAGTTTACCGCGAAAGAGAAATTGCCTTTACTAGTAAACTGGATGATATTTTCGATATCGCCCATACTAATGCCTTATCGATGATGACTAGTGAAGACGACAAGCGATTCCTGTTGTCACAGCGTGAGAAAGGGCGCCCCGGATATTTGGCTGGAGTCAGGCAATATGAAATCGAAAAAGAAAAGCGGAGATCGGAACGTCTGATGGCAGAAGAAAATCGTAAACGAAGACATCTTGAAGAAAAACGTAAATCAATTCCAATAGACTCACAAACATTATTTTCATCATCGGAGAGTGACAGCGAAAGGACATCTGATAACGACATGAGCTTCGAAAATATTGATTTGCCCGTGATAAGCGCAGAAGGAGCCTCTATAGGAAGCAAATGTTTCATTACTCCTAGAATATTGTCAGCTTTGGATAAGTGGAAGATTACAGATCGTGCAGCAATGCATTTAATCAGTGCCGTTGCCGAAAGTATTGGACATTCTATTGATGACCTCGTTTTGAGTCGAACAACACTGAAGCGTCTTCGTGAAACAAATAGAGTAGAAATAGCAGAATCAATTAAATCGACTTTCAAGTTTACGACAGGCGTAGTACATTGGGATGGAAAATTACTTCCGGAGTTATCTGGAACGGAGACCGTGGATCGTTTGCCGGTGATTATTTCCCATATAGATGGAGAACAATTATTGGGCGTTCCCAAAATATCAAGAGCAACTGGTTTGGAAATGGCGGAGGCTGTTTTCCAAAGCTTAATTGATTGGAGAATAGTTGACAATGTCGTGGCGGCTTGCTTCGATACAACATATTCAAATACTGGAAGACTAAATGGAGCAGCTATTATTTTAGAGCAGAAACTGGATCGAAGTTTATTATATCTTCCTTGTCGACATCACATATGTGAAATTACATTACGCGCTGCATTTGAATCGAAAATGGGCAATACATCAGGAGTAAATGTTCCATTATTTGTGAGATTCAAGAATGACTGGAATTCCTTGAATAAGAATAATTTTAAAGCAGGCATAGATGATCCCAACGTTCATATACAATTAAATGATGTGAAAGCGGAATTAGCGGGTTTTTGTAACAACGAATTGGCAAAAGAACATGCTCGTGATGACTACAAAGAATTATTGGAAATTACTCTAATTTTTTTGGGCATGATACCAACTGAAAATGTCCATTTCCGCCTGCCGGGGCCTATGCATCATGCTCGCTGGATGTCCAAAGCCATTTATGTATTGAAAGTATTTATCTTTCGGGAGGAATTTAAGTTAACAGCACAGGAACAGAAGAATTTACGGGACATTTGCATTTTTGTCGTAAGATTTTATGTGAAAATTTGGTTCCATTGCACAAAAGCTGCTAAAGCACCACAGCTGGATTTCAACTATTTACGAAATATTTATTTGTACAAAACACATGACGAAAAGTTGGCGATGGCTGTACTGAATAAAATATGTGGCCAATTGTGGTATTTATCCGACGAAAGCATCGCATTCTCTTTTTTCGACGAAAACGTCTCTAGTGCGGAGAAAAGAAGAATGGTGCAACAGTTGGATATGAAGAGGGATGTAGAGGCCGAGTCAATTAAGCGCATCGAGTTGAAAATTGATGATGTAAAAACATTTATTACGAAACAACTAGCAGATTTTGTTACACCAAACACTGGCGATCTTTTTAAAAGGTTCAATATTTCTACAGATTTCTTGAACAAAGATCCGGATATGTGGCCTCGGGATGATAATTTCAAGAACGGAATGAAGATTATCAGTAAAATAAAAGTCGTAAATGATATCGCAGAACGTGGTGTTAAATTAATACAAGATTATAATAAGAAATTGACAGGAAATGAAGATGACATGCAATATTTACTACAAGTCGTAAAGGACTACACAGAAGTTTCTAACATACACCAAAACAGCCTTAATGGGTAGAATATCAACTTAGATTGATTATTTTAATACTAAAAATTAATTTATAATATCATTGTATAGAAGAAACATTATGCATTAATAATAAAAAAAATATAGTAATAATTTGACTTGTTTTTATATTTTGGAAATTTGGCAATAATCTCGCTATTTGTTAACCGATTTGCGATATCTTTGATGTTTTAGAAAGGTAATTATCTCCTCTATTGACCGCAATTTTTATTTAGTCTGAGAATTTTTTTTAAATAATTTTTCTGTTCGTTTGAAAGTGAAAAATCGAAAAAAATACCGTTTTTATCGAACTTCGCGCTCAAGTCGCGACCTCTAAACGACCTTCGATCGACCCAATATTTTTTCTGTTTAAGTTTTTAGCATAACCTCACATTTCTAGGGGGTGTCCCGTTAGAAATTGGAACTTTCGAAAATTTGGACCACCCTAATGTACATACATGCCTTTTATAGATGACTGGTCAATTACTCCAATTCTTGAAATCTTGATGCTTCTTTTACTCAGTGGTAGACCGAGGCGCACGACTGCTGCTTTTGTGATCAGAGAGATCTGCGGCCTTTGTTCTTTATTTATTTTTATCTATTATCCGTCATATCGAATGGCGGACGATGTGCTTGCCTCGGGTTAGCAATAGTTGATGATGACGAATTAAATTTTTGTTAAATAAACTTTTGAATTTTGCTTTGATCTTGCCAGTATTCGACGTGGCATTCTTTTGTTTTCGTTTCGAAATTTTCGTCGTATAGTTCCCGTTGTATTCTTGCAAAGAATTTCTATAATAGAAATTCTTTGATTCTTGTTTGTTCATTTTTGTAAACATGTTGTTTATCAAGAATTGTGGTAAACAAAATGGGTGACAATTTTAACACGAGCCCCATTTTGTTGTTTACCAGTTACACGTCGTGATAACCGGGTGTTGATTTAGACTTGTGCCACTAATTGCGATGAGATTAAATGAAAGAATTTTTTACCTCGGTTGTCGCCAATATAATGGTTTGATTAACATTGTCGTAATGATAGATACTCAGGTCGTAAATATGATTCGTGTACCAATTGATGGTGTATGTTGTGACACACAAATTGTGTGGAAGGAAAGATCGAATTGTGTAGAAAATCAATACGAGAGATGAGATAACGAAAATGGTAGTACCGGTTGACCAGGGGCCCATTCCTAAATACAATACGAAAACGAAAGTATAAGATTCATATTTGAATTGAATCAGATTCATACGATTCTTATTTAACGCTAGATTGTCTAAAGAAATGATTTTGACTGCTTTTTAATTTTCATTAGTAAAAAAAATATATGTTGTATTTACAATGAGAAAATTTCTTAGGATTTTGAGACTTTTTATACATAATATAAATGCATGGTGGTGTTTACAACCCCTCCCCCGCCTTTTATCTCTGCATATGTCTGTGATATATGCCCAAAAGCAGTCATTTTGACTGCTTGGAAAATTTAAAATAATTAAATGACTTTTATTATATTGAATTCAGTATATTTCTTATATGACCGCAGTGCCACACTGTATTGAAATAACACCAAGTTGCATGATAAATTTTCAATTTGACCGTGCACTAGATGAGTAACAGCTGTTAGTAAGCTAATAGTAGTAAGTACTTGTTATTCTTATCTCTGCAGTGATAAGTACTTGTTCTAAAAAGATAGAATTGTTTATTTTATATTATCATTTGCGCTCTAAATTCATGATGAAATAAATGTCGAACAGTAGTGATTTATTGAAAAAGCTAACGAACATAAGTGATGTGTGCTCCGATGCAGAATCAGATGCAATAAGTTCTGAACTATTCTGAAGGTGAAACGGTTCACATTCAAAGTGAAGCATCTGAAACTGAAGATAGCGATGAAGAATCGACCACTGATGGATGATAAAAATGTCTTCAATATGCCTAGAAAAAGATGTAGGTTGCGAATTATTTCAGACTCTGGTGAAGAAACTGAAAACGCCTTTCAAGAGATCGAAACAGCTGCTGATGGTATTGTGTGGTCAAAATTTGACGAAGGTGGTATTGCTGGCAGATTACCATCTCCTTGTATTATGGCAGATAATGTTATCAGTGCATTTTCGAAGAAGAAGGACGTCGAATTTTGAAAAATTATATGCTCGTGGAGCTGTCGAGGCAATAAATTTAAAATTTAGTTATTTATGATCAGCACACTGGGGTCCCGAATTTTATAGAAAAACTATGGCCAGAGAAAAGATCAAGCAAATCCTACGATTTAATTGTTTTGACAGAAGCACCGAAAGAAGTAAGCGCCTAAAAACAGATAAATTTCCCTTGGTTTCAGGAATGTGGAATAAGTTCATTGAAAACGGGCAAGCTTGCTATAAACTAGGGCAAAATATAACAGTTGACGAGCAATTATTTCTGTCAAAAGCCAGGTGCAGGTTTACGCAGTATACTTATGCCTAATAAATCCAATAAATTTGGCATCATATTCTGGCTCGCAGCAGATGTCAGCAGAAAATATGTTTTGAATATGGTTTTCCTTCTTTGGGGTAAAAGGAACAAGGACCATTGTCAATGGTTCTAAGTGAATACGTTATTCTGAAACTTGTCCAGCCAATACCACACAATGTTTTAGTTGATATGACCGATCAAATGGCCAGAAAATATACAGTAAAAGCTAGTTCTCGTAGATGGCCCCTACAAATATTTTTCAATGTTTTAGATTTGGCTGCTATAAATGATTGGATCCTTTACGAAGAAACAACCGGAATAAAAATACAATGAAAAGAGTTCTTGTTTCAATTAGCAGAACAGCTTTCCATCTATATATTCGATTACAACGCAAGATATTAAATTTCACCAGACCCTGAACACCCAGAAAGGTCAGCTGCAACATTATCAAATGCGGACCATGATAACAAACCCAGAATTTGTCAAGTGCGACTTTGCCATAAGTATGTTTGTGGAAAATGTACGTATGAATAAATTTCCACTTTTGTTTGCAAAAAATGTACACAATAATGCATAAAGAACTTTTTTTTGTTTTTCAAGTGCAGTAAATTTACTTTTTTTTAACATTTAAAATAACACATTATATAACTTTAAATATTAAAAAAGAATATTAAAAATTTTAAGTAAATTATTTTACGCATTAGTTATTCTCTCACAAACCAGTCATTTTGACTGCTTTTGGGGAATATAGGTACATATCTACTAAGTTTGAGTCTTTCTAGTGTTAAAATCGAATAGGAACCTTGTATTTTCGTTTTCGTATCGTATTCAGGAATAGGAACGCAGATGTCTTTGCCATTTCAATACGGGCTTGTAGAATGTTGAACTCGTTGACTAGGGCTTGGAAGGATTTTCTTGGTAACGTTTGTCGCGCTTTTTTGGAGTAAGTTTCTGCCGATATAACAGCCATTAATTTCTCGGTATGATAGATTACATCTTAGACTGCGGGCGCAATCTAAGGTAAATTGTAATTTTAGTAAAAAATTACCATTCCTACCGTGCCAAATCGGTAGTAAGTTCAGTTGCAAAAAATAGTTTAAAGGGTGAAAAATACGGGTTTGAAGGGTTAAAATGAACAAAATAAACTTCAAATAATTTGATGTCATATTAATGGTGGTGTTGTGCGAAAACAAAAATATGGAACAATGAACAATTGACTTTAATTATAATGTTGTGTGGAGAATTAGTAAAAATAGTGAAAAAAACCTCAAGCTGCAAGAACAAATATTGCAACAAATTTATAAATCGCGATCGGTAAACTTACAGATTATTGAAATTGAAATTTATAGGGTATTGAAGTGCTCATTTCATTTTTGTTATTTTTTAAGACCAGAATGAGGTATTGTATAAACCAACAACCCCCTATAATTAGAAACATATTTAATGGGGATCACGAAGAGGCAAAAGTGAATATACTAATAATACCATTATCATTTCGTAAATTAATTCGGATCGAGTATTGAAATCGAATTGATCGTTTTTTTGTTTTGGTTGGGCTGTGGCACATTGTATCGTGTGATGTCGAAGGCAATGCTAATGCCAAAGAGCACAGTTAGGAACATTATACATAAATATTTAATAATATTTGAGGAAATGTCAAATGACATCGTACAAATCTACCACCAATGGCAGCATTAGGAGACAATGGAGTGGAATTTGAGACAAAAGCACGTTCATACAGTTTGAAGCCGTTTGCGACGCAAATTATAAAATTATTAATATGTGTGCTGGCTATCCAGGGTCGGTGCACGACCAATGCGTATTAATAAATAGCAGACTATATAGGTCCAGTAGTTTTCCCCCAGATGGTTTCTTTCTTTTGGGTGATGCGGGATACAAGTGTATCATGAATGTATGATTTGTATTGTAACTTTACAAAGGGTTGTCCTTGACAGCGGCTCAAATTCGGTTCAACCATTCCCATTCGAAGGCTCGAATCACCATAGAGCAAACATTTAGAATAATGAAGACTTTGGGCAAATAGAGGAAGAAACAACCAGCTACACAAACAGTCTCCGAGACCATATAAACGCGCACAGTTACAAGAAAAATTGTATTCAAGGTTGTATAGAAACAACCAGAAATATTTACAAAATTAAAACCATTTTATGTATTTCAAATAAAAATTTAAAAAAATAATTGGTTTATTTCATCACATTTCTTAATTTCAGTCTAATTCATTAATCACATAAATATTTATTAAACATAAATCACCTAATAATAAGTTTTATTCCAAATCCGGGAACTCGAAATTGGGAAACATTTGATTAGTCGCAAAACTGACCAGCTTTTCAATATTTGCTACGCTGTTCCGTACGTCCTCCGAAGTTGTTTTTAAAATCTCCAGCATTTTTGCAGAATCTTTTTTTGGGGTTTGTTTTGCTTTTTTTGGGGGCAATTCGCATTCAATACTATCTGAGTCAGTCGAAATGTCAATAAAATTCGATGGGGAGTTACTGCTCTCATTTTGGAAGCTACTGGATGAGACCACGGAGTGAGATGAAGCATAATTGACATTGACATCCCAATCTATTATATATCTTGGTTGTAGTTCATGTTTGGTCTTCAAAAAATCGTGAAGCTCATAAAATATCTCCCATTGTGTGGACAGTAGCTCCCCATCTTCCGTCGATACCCCCGATTCGGGCTGTATCATTTTCTGCAATGAAATAATTTTATAAGTCTATAGTTAGAATAATTAAGTTAAATATTTACCTTATACTTTTTTTAAATGTTTTGCCGCTTCTGTGTGACATTTTAAAAATTAAATTCAAGATTGATTTTCTTAATCACCTTTCTTAAAAAAATAAACGTATTTAAATACATAACCTACAATATCGAATAAAAATACACTTACTCCCAACACTGGCATCGATTACTTTTTTTTTGTCCCTGAAATTAAAGAAGGAAAACATATTTTCAAAATACAAAACATAAATACTCGTATACTTCAAACTTACATCTTAGGTAATAATTTTTGTTTGTTAATTTAATATTTTATAATATAATTCTTTATCTGAAAAAATATAAAAATAATAAAATTTATTTATAATAAATTAATTTTTAAGATGAAAATTTAAAATATTTCACCTAATGATGGCAAGAAGAGCAGTATTTTAATTTACATAGTACCCTGTTAAAAAATAGGGAAAAATAGTATCTACCTAAGATTTGGCCCGCAGCCATAGTTCATTATATTCAGCAAAAACAGGGTCACTTTAACAATAGGGTGTGGTGTAACAGTACAATACATATGGTGGTCTTCTTTCGAGGTGGCACGAAATCAGATTTGCTAATAGGGAGTTATTTTCTTCAGTTTCCTCGACCTCGAGGATTTGTCTGCAAGTGATTTTATTTATTAGGGATTACATGCACTCTCTGTCGGATCTGTTCTCAACCATTCTTGTTTAATAACGGAACACCCTGTATATATCTGCTCTGACACTATTTTTCGGATTTTATGTAGACCGGTAATTGGCATTAAGATGAAAAGTAGGAATAAGTACGTAAGTACACTTAATGAATATTTTCGAGCGTGGGCATTATATTCTTGGACTAACTAAAATAAATTTTACATATGTATTAACTATAAACGACAACAAAAATTAAATAGTCAATTAAATCAAATTAAAAATGATTAATTTCATAATATTTCAGTTTAATGTTTGCAATATATTAACGTAAATTAACCATTATCGAGCTCGTGCGCATATGCTAGGCGATTTATTACTATCCATCACACATTCATATGGTATGTACAATTTTGGTACATTTTCTTGACACACGGAAATGACTGTGTTTTTTTTGGTTTGTCAGCACAATATAGAATTATAGACCAGTAATAACATTTCCGGACTAAATGAGTTCGCCTATAAAAAGTTTTTATCTCATCGAGCAACCGCAACTCTTTACGCGACACATAAGCGTATACGTTTCTATACAGTATATCGATATAGTTACTCGTATGCTCTGTAGATGTTGTTGTCGGTTTCAATTTTAATTTGAAAGATAATAAATAAATAAAAATCCACCTGACTTTTCTCATGAATAATAATAATCATAACACTATGTACATACAAGATCAGTACGCGACCCCATTAAATTTTTAGCGCGCGTATACACACACGAAACAATAAAGTTTTCCATCAATACAAATTTGTACTAAAAACTACATAATTTTTAGTTTAATTCATTCATCTCACGATAGTTTTTAATAAATTTTATTTTTTTAAATTAATTTAGTTGAAGTTTGTAGAGTAAATCGAGCACATCGACATTGAGACAGTAGTAAAGTGTAGTTCATAAAGTGAAGTGTGATAAAATGTCTTGAATGGTGCGATTATATAACATCGTCAATCTTATCTATAATTTGTTATCAGATATACGAAACAAAAGATTGTGTTTGTAGTGATTAAATAGATTTAAGGTTTTAAAGTGTGTGTGTGCTTGCATTTGAAATAATTTGCGTTTAGTTTATAGATTTTGTGCAGTGCAAATAATGTCATTTCTTTGTAGATTTAATACGGATGATTTGGATAATTCGGATAAACTAGCATCGGTAAGTGAAGTGTTCGGTTTCGAATTTCGAATTTTGCTGGTGTGTATTTTTTCACTAGAATTTTTATTTCTCACAAACAAATGAAAATGACTTATGTATATGATTCATGGATATTAATCGACGTATGTCTGTTTAGAGATTCTTATTGTCGTTAAGTGGATAACGTTAAGTGAATATAATTTTTTTCATGCCTTGTATTATATTAGTAGTTCAAAGGGTTAATTGTTTTACGCGCAAAAATGTATATTTCAAATGATTTGTATTAGCTATTGCTATTTGAAGTTTAAATGTCTAAAGTCTGAAATTACCAATCAAAAAATGATTAAAGTTATAAGATTCCTAACAAAAATTTGAAAGTCTTCCACGGACATTACAACTCGTCCAGGAATGTTAGCATTTTGCATTACGCTTTGTCGTCAGTTTCAATTAAACAATGGCCTAAAGGATTAGCGGCGTTAGGTGAGCGGCGAGAAATTAAGAAACTGCGGAATTATATCCCACACCAAGCGGTCATAAAAATTCATCTATCGCCGCTGAACATAACTGAAAAATTATGATGCTTTCATATTATTAACCAGTATTAAAGCTTAATAAAACAAAAGTCCAAAATTCTCAAAATTAATCAAAACAAAACAAGCGCTGCTCTTGGTGTGAACGATTGGGCTACACTGTCAAGAAAACGTTTAGTTTTTACTGAAATCTTGATCCTATCGTAAATCATAGAGTAACTGCGAGTTCATACGACGGATAAAAATCTCGGATTTTTCTATCCCAGATTTTTTTTTCAATATTTTCAACTTTTTTATATAAAAAGAGGTGTGCCCGTTGTATAATTTACGTGATGTGATTAGTTAAAACGATGGGATAGTAAAATCCGAGATTTTTATCCGTCGTATGAACTCGCTGTAAAGAAAATAATTAAACTACTTAGGTTTGTTTGGGTATGAAAAAATCGATTTAGACAAAAATGATGCAAATAACTACGGCAGGGAATAGTAACTGCGGCAGGGAATGCAGCAGCAAAACTAACGGGGAAAAATTATTGCTAGTCCAGGAGCCGAAAAAACGAGAAAAGAAAATTTCAAATTTCGCGTGAAACGCCAAACTAATAAAACCCGATTTCTAGAAAAAAACGGAAATAATTAGCCTAATTTTAAAACTTTTCAAAGGCGGCTATCTGTCGAAATTTGTACTTATCATAGAAATATAGTTTTCATAAATGTTCATTCATAAATTGAGGAAAAACGACCTAGCCCCTAAAAGATACTATATTAATCTAACAAAATACAGAGGATACCGTTCAATAAAATTTGTGTTGAACAACAAATTAAACAATAGAAATAAAATGTTTTACAATCCAAGAATATGCAAATAATATAGCATTCCTATCAGGTATGTTCATTACAATCCGAAAAACATACTGGCTGAATTTGTGTTAATTCAAAATTGGCTCAATTCCATTAAACAACAAATACCGTTGAATTAGCAGTTTCCTGACATAAAGTGTTCAATATTATTGAATGGTATCCTCTGTATTTTGTTAGATTAATATAGTATCTTTTAGGGGCTAGGTCGTTTTTCCTCAATTTATGAATGAAAGTTTATGAAAATTTTGTTTCTATGATAAGCAAAAATTTCGACAGTTTCCTTTGAAAAGTTTTAAAATTAGGCTTAAATTATTTCGGTTTTTTTTTCTTCTAGAAATCGGGTTTTATTAGTTTCGTCTTTCAGGCGAAATAAATTTTCTTTTCTCATTTTTTCGGCTTCTGGACTAATTTTTTTCCGTTAGCACTAATTAGCACAAATTGGGCTAAATCGGCATGCAAAGTTTCATTTTGAAATTCGAAAGTTTCAATAGAACTACCATTTTGTTGAAATGGGAGGTACTAGAGTAGGTATGGTAGGTACTAGATCCTATCGTAAATCATAGAGTAACTGCGAGTTCATACGACGGATAAAAATCTCGGATTTTTCTATCCCAGATTTTTTTTTCAATATTTTCAACTTTTTTATATAAAAAGAGGTGTGCCCGTTGTATAATTTACGTGATGTGATTAGTTAAAACGATGGGATAGTAAAATCCGAGATTTTTATCCGTCGTATGAACTCGCTGTAAAGAAAATAATTAAACTACTTAGGTTTGTTTGGGTATGAAAAAATCGATTTAGACAAAAATGATGCAAATAACTACGGCAGGGAATAGTAACTGCGGCAGGGAATGCAGCAGCAAAACTAACGGGGAAAAATTATTGCTAGTCCAGGAGCCGAAAAAACGAGAAAAGAAAATTTCAAATTTCGCGTGAAACGCCAAACTAATAAAACCCGATTTCTAGAAAAAAACGGAAATAATTAGCCTAATTTTAAAACTTTTCAAAGGCGGCTATCTGTCGAAATTTGTACTTATCATAGAAATATAGTTTTCATAAATGTTCATTCATAAATTGAGGAAAAACGACCTAGCCCCTAAAAGATACTATATTAATCTAACAAAATACAGAGGATACCGTTCAATAAAATTTGTGTTGAACAACAAATTAAACAATAGAAATAAAATGTTTTACAATCCAAGAATATGCAAATAATATAGCATTCCTATCAGGTATGTTCATTACAATCCGAAAAACATACTGGCTGAATTTGTGTTAATTCAAAATTGGCTCAATTCCATTAAACAACAAATACCGTTGAATTAGCAGTTTCCTGACATAAAGTGTTCAATATTATTGAATGGTATCCTCTGTATTTTGTTAGATTAATATAGTATCTTTTAGGGGCTAGGTCGTTTTTCCTCAATTTATGAATGAAAGTTTATGAAAATTTTGTTTCTATGATAAGCAAAAATTTCGACAGTTTCCTTTGAAAAGTTTTAAAATTAGGCTTAAATTATTTCGGTTTTTTTTTCTTCTAGAAATCGGGTTTTATTAGTTTCGTCTTTCAGGCGAAATAAATTTTCTTTTCTCATTTTTTCGGCTTCTGGACTAATTTTTTTCCGTTAGCACTAATTAGCACAAATTGGGCTAAATCGGCATGCAAAGTTTCATTTTGAAATTCGAAAGTTTCAATAGAACTACCATTTTGTTGAAATGGGAGGTACTAGAAGTAGGGCATAATCAGGATACGGATACCAATGCGAGGTATACAAACCCTAATTAAGGTCAGCAAATACTCAAGAAGCGAATAGATATTCGTAATATTTCACGATAATTTGATGTACATAATTGACATCTAATCTTGTATACCTAGATTTGGATCGTAAATTAAGGGAATTTTTAAGCATGGTAATGTTTGCAGATAGTAGTATGGAGTTGGATCAGATGGTGCTGAACACGAATAATACAGTCGTTTCGAATACGACTTAAAGTTTAAAAACAGTGGTTTTAATAAAAACTGCCTAAGCATCTGCCGTTCTACAAACATAACTAATTAAAATAATATAGGAGAGCAAAATTTTCATATTTTCTATGAGATATTCTAACAAGTTAATTATGTTACTTATTATTTGTTTGTTATTAAGTATTAATGTATTCTCCTAAAAGTATATTTTTTAAAATATCAAACATGTTTAGATGGTTGCTAACTGATGTACTAATCGTATACTGTCTTATAACACATAAAAGTATATGAAATTTCGCCTAAAAGAACAGTATTTTTCAAGCTTCCCCTGAATGTACGCTTAAAATTAAAAAAAGATGTGTAAAAGTAAGCTAAATCTTCAAAATGTTTTCTTTTTTCATCACCTCTATACATGACGGTATTTTATACGTCGTCAAAGACTACGTCATATTTTGAGATTGAGATTATGCCAGAACCGGCACAAAACATTACTAGTAACCGAATCTTCAAACATTAATTTCTAGTAATTTGTTATGTTCGACCATTCCAATATTTTTGGTATGCATAAAACATTAGTAAGAATTTTTACGATTTAAGGAAGAAATGACTGCAAACAGTTATGTAGTTTAACCTTGACGGCATTAATTGACCTGCATGCTAATTATTCTATTTCATCAAAATTCGTTTTGTATTTTACATCGGATTTGATCAAAACCCGTTAAAAAATGCCGGATTCCAACCAACAGAATTTGGAACATGTCTAGAAATGACGGAATTCTCATTTTATATTTCCAATTTGAATTCGATCATAAAGGCTGTGTGGCATTATGCTACCAATGATTCTGACCTGGTAAATTATTTCGCGCTATGTTTTGTTTTTGCGCTTTAAAACATTTGTATTTTATGATACACTCCACTCGCTAATGTTACTAATTACTCCTTCCTATAGAATGTATTTGCCCTATCTACGGGAAAAGAAGACAATTAAGCTTTCCAAATAATTCGAAAAAGCTGTCGATTTTTTGCGATGGGGTTGGTGAAAAACGAAAATTCTAAATGCTGCCCAAAAATATCTCCTTCTTCTGGATTAGCTAGAACTGTTGCCAATGCTTTATTTCTTGCTTAACGGTACTGCCTTTTCTCTACCTCTAACATTCTTATTTACTGATTTCAATTATCACAAGCAAACATCCTGGGCCCGTCTGCATCATTTATGTGATTTCGCTTATCCTCCTAGCAATCCTTAATCGCTTACAAACAGTTTTAGAGCAACAGAAAACCAACCTCGCCATATTCCGTTTCAAGACATGAGATTACTTGTCCAATTAGTCTTGCGGCCCATTTTCTTGTGGTGACTCGATTGAGAGAGAGAGATGATTATAGTATAATCATCTCTCTCTCTCTCAATCGAGTAACCACAAGAAAATGGGCCTGCAGTCAAATACCTATAGGTATAATCATTATACCTAGGCATTTGACTGCAGGTTTCGACCTTCTTGTCGACGCTCATTGTAAGAGCAGGTTGGATCCTCTTTCGCGCGAACATAGTGATCTCTGTTTAGCTCAAGGCTAATGGTAACTCGTGTGTCTTCATCTAACTTTTCATTTTAGGCATAGCGAGCAGCAAAGAACGCCGCAAGTTCTAAGTAGAGTGTCGTAGAAGCATTTCAAAGTGCCATACTTGCTGTATCCTCTGTTCTACGCTCTGATCGACAGGATTTTGCATTTTTACGTCGAATATTTTCCCCCTCCTGATCGCCTTCTTTAATTTTTGTATCTCGTCTACAACAAATTTAGATCTTGGTGTGAAATACTAAAGTCCTCGCCGGATGACCAGGAACGAAAAAGGCTTTTGGCCTTTCCTAAGGCTTAAGAGAGTTCCCCTATCATTTCTGTATCGATGGAGTTCATCTCGCGCATCAAGCGCCAAACTACTGCATAACAATATTATGCTCTTGTCCACATATGTCTATCCTATAAAAGTTGGTCCATTCCATTCCTATCCCCTGCTTGATGCGTCCATTCCGCGAGGTCCTCCGCGGCTCATCATTGATTCCATCTGGTCGGTTTGTTTTGCATACTCTACAGAGGTTTTTGCAAATCTCAAATTAATGGATTGATGATCGCTACCGCAACAGTCCTACATAACTCTCTATATAGACGACAAAAATTGTAATCGGACTTATTTTTAATACCAGTAGTGCCATTCTACCCTGCACGTCCAGGACAAGTACATCTAGGGTGTGGGCTAGACATCCCCACCCAACAGCCTTGACGTTATGGTTACCACCATAAGCTCTACCACTCTCAGGATCTCGAAACCTATTGCCTAACCCTTTGGCCGATTGCTGCGCCTCGCTTCGGGTTAAATAGCAACTGCATGCGATACTTGACGATACCATTTCCCACAACACACGGCAGCCAGTTTTTGCTATCGGAAAATGTTAATATTTAAGTCTACGTCGGTCTACGTATCCTCCACTTTAGCTCTAACAGTGATTCAGTCGTGGACGCGAAAATTTGAACTGTTGTCTCCTATGATACTGCTTAGTGAAATTCATTTCCGTTTTTTTTATTTTTGACCACACATTTCCAAGGGGAATCCATACTATCCTATTTTGGTTATTGGTCTTTTCTTCGGTTTCTTTAACATTTATCGTTAAAATTCTCTCGGAATCCCTGAGGCTGCCCGAAGAATCGAGGTGGCATTCAAATTATGTTACCCAAACATTAAGCTAAACTTGCTAGATCTTTTAATGGTGAGAGAATCCATTTAAAAACTTATGTCTAATGAAAATTGGTATGTTAATAAAAAATTGCGTTGCATGCTGTAATTAAAAGTAATAAAAAAATTTCTTTAAAATATGGCTAATTTAAATTAAACCAATCCATTTCTCAAGCAATTAAGACCAAACTTGGTTAGTATTAAGCTATTATGATTCTAATACGAGTTCAGGATGTGGTTACGGGAAGTTTCCTCGTTGAAATTTCTAAACCAGCCAATAGGAATAAAACTTGGTTTTTGCATGGTGAAATATGGATTCCATTTATTAATTTCAGATATGGTTCTGAAAAGTTACTAACGTGAGTAGAGTTTAACCGTTATCATTCCGCCGGGTCTACCGGCGTCCAGAAAAGTGATTTCGCAGTGCTGTTTTGCTGAAACAATCTCGTACGGTGGCGGTTCGTACATGGTTTCGGTTGGCATTTCGCATCAGGGAAAACAGATCTTGTGTTCGTACCTGGTGGAGGCCGTAAAGAAGGTCTGACCGCTGAAAGATATATCGAAGACATTCTGTTGGATCGTGTGCTCTACGCAGGATATACAGGGAAACATTTCGTATTGGTGTATGACAAAGGTGTCACACAGCTCGAACCATTCGGCAGTTCATGGATGAGACTGGACTCGAAACGATGAAGTGGCCAGCCCTCAGCCCAGACATTAATCTAATTTAGTATTTATGGGACGAACTAAAACGGAAGGTCCGAGTCAGAAATCCGGTACCATCTAACATCAGTGACCTGAAGAATGCGTTGGATGGGAAGTGGGTGCGATCCCCCAAGTCTTTGTCAAAACCTTAATAATGGCAATGGAAAACCGCACGCGAACCATTGTAGACGCAAAGAGGGGCAATACTAAGTTATTAACCAATAAAATTATTTTTGTTTTTCTTGAATGTTTTGTTGTAATTTAAATTTAAATAACCTCAATCCTTTTTTTATAATCATCAAAATTCATTATAAAAAAAGGTACTGAATCAATTTTCATGAAAATAGTGTCAATTTAAAAATTTTTAAAATTATCGCCGTTCTGTGACTGCTGAAGGTTTGAGTCGATTTAGTTGCTCCCGAGTGTAGTTTTATCATTAGAGGCTCTAGTTTACTACTGCCTTATTTTTCTGGCTCTTCTTTTTTCTGCTAGAAGTTATCTAATTTCTCTAGGGTAGGGCCCTATTGGTCTCCCTAGGGTTTTGCAACGGGCGTACTAAAACATTCCCATTTGCTGTGCCTATTTCCTCGGAGTTCGCTTGTTTTCTTTTCGTCTAATTTATTTATTAAGTGTTTGAAGTATCGAGGAATGGTCAGAACATAATTTACAAATAAAATCTTAATTGTAATAAAAAATCGATTAAATCGGGTATTTTATTTTGAAAATATTCCAGATATTATAACGATCCACGTGGTGATAAAATCCATTTTTAGAGTAATAAATCCGAAATAATCAAAGTCACGTTTTATCAAAAGTCAACACATGTTTCCAGATAACAATATACACAACACAACCAAATTACTTTCATTCATTTATATTTTTACGTATTGTTATGTAATGCTGGTAGTAGTCGTGTAACTGAGAGGGGGGTACATTACGTCAATTGATTGACGACTTTCTACGATATATAATATTTACTAACCCTTTACAAACCATAAATATCTAAACTATGTGGATTGCTGTTAAATTGATAATATTATCACAACAGCGGGAAAACGTTTTCGTTAACTTCCTTTCTGTCGACCTCTTGAGATCCGGGCTATTAATAAATTATATTGCTATCAAACATTTTTTCTTATATGTATATGAACACAATAAGACGATTAAAGATGACTGAGAACTCGCTTAGAATTTTTATATTATGTAAATATTTGCTATCGCGACTCGCTTATTTTGATAATCCAATGTCATTGTAAATTTGTATTATTTTGCGTTGAGTAATCAGCGGATGTGTGATTTCATAAATATTTCATGTTTGCGCTTGTATATTGAGAACTTTATTTAGACCATGGTCGTTAGGTGGTTTTTGTAATATACTGTATAAATCTGTTTGTTTACTTCAATTTTAATTAAGGTAATAAAATATGGATAAACGCTCTAAATTTCTATTGCTCATCTCTGAATAAAAATTGACTTATTCCTATCCATTATTTTGTAGTCTGTTCGTATTTACGCAATCAGAAGACGGATATATGTACTATCTATATACACTAATGTCTAAAAGAATTTATTCTCTTTGTATAACTTAATTAAATTACAAATATTATTTTTTAAAAATGAATGGTGCACACAATGAGTCAGTGACGTTGTTTTATTAGAGCGCGGTATTTATGTGTGTACACAGAAGGAGGGTCGCGACTCTAAAGTTCAAAATAATTACGTTTTTGTGTATTTGTTTATTTGTTATTGTTGTATGTATTTATTGAATTCAAAATTATTGACTCATTGAACAATTCCAATTTAAAATAGAAATTCCCTGAAATCCCTGTTTTTAAATGAAACTCGTGTTTTAATCTATCAACGCGTTTGATAAGATAACTTAATATAATCGGTAACGAGTTATAAATATCATTCATTGCATATAGCTGATTTCGTGGAAATTTAAATTAAATTTCAAAATAAATTACTAAGTGGACCGCGAAAAATGCATTTTACTGAATGGCTTATATATTTAAATGTATTTGGAGTACAAATTAATTCGGTCCGTTTTTTTAATTTTAAAAATGCATTTATTTTAGAATAAAACGAATGAACAGATTAATAATAATATTGTCCATCGCTGCTTTCGACTTTTTCCCACCTCTCGGGCAATTTTCGAATCCCATCTCCGAAAAATGTTTCGTTTTTTGAGGCGATCCAAGTTTGAACCCAATTTTAAATTTCTTCGAAATAAGTGAAACCGGTGACCTGCTAAATCGCGTTGCATCCATCGGAAGAACCTGTAATCAGAAGGTCCGGAGAATACGGTGAATGCGATAAAATATCCATTGAGCATTCCCAAATATTTTTTATGCCTTTTGCAATGTGAAGCCGAGCGTGGTCATGCAGAGGAATAACTTTATCGTGCAGCATGTTCCAGAGTTAGAATATTTTTCTAAATTTAGAGAAAATAGATATATGCCTTATATCGGAAAGCCATTTGACAGAAACATCATTTATTAAAATACGTGATTATCAATCTTATGCTGTTAACCCAGGAGGAAACTCAAGGGGAGAATCATCAGTAATAATGAAAAAGAATATCAAACACTATATGAAGAACCTGGTATCGAAGAAGAAAATATGCAAGTTAAAACCGTAAAAGTCGAAACTAGTAATAATAATGAACACAGTATTTCCTCTACCTACTGCACTCCACGCTATGACCTAAACAAAGAAGATTATAACAGACTGTTTAGATCACTAAGATCCAAGTTTATTATTGGTGGTAACTTTAATGCAAAAACACCTATTGGAGATCAAGACTTACAACCCGTAAATGAGAAGAGCTTTTCGAAGCAGGTGGGATAAACAACTGCGAGTTCCATTCTGGAGGTAAATCAACATATTGGCCTGCTGATATAAATAAAATACCAGATCTCATTGATTTCTATGTAACGAAAGGGATTACCAAGGACTACATGTGCCTCGAAAATAGCGGGTGATCTAATCTGACCATTTACCTGTTATCATGACACTCAACACAATGATAGTTAACACGGATAACTAGCCTAAGCTTACAAATAATAAAACTGACTGGAACCTATTCCAAGAACTAATTGAAGAGCAAATAGACCTTCAAGTGCCAATTAAAACAACGGTACAATTGGAAGACGAACTGGAGGTACTTAACAGTAGTATTCAACAAGCAGCATGGCAAAGTTTTCCTACTAATCATACCGAATCCCGTAGGAATCAAAATTATTCTCTTGAAGACCTAACAAAGGACACGCACCCTGGAAAACAAAAGAATCCTCAATTATCTGTGCAATAAACTGAAACAACTTATAAAAGAAATTAAGAACGAGACTATTAACAAGTACCGAAGTGATCTCACCGAACATGAAGACACTAATTACTCTCTTTGGAAAGCAATAAAGGGATTGAAAAGCACCAAAATGCATGTGCCGCCGATTAAAAATGCTAGAGGAACCTGGACCAAAAGTGACAAGCAAAAAGCTACTTTATTTGCGGCTCACTTGGAAGAAACCTTTCAACCGTTACCCAAGCAAACTGCAGATGAAAACATAACAACAATTAGCAAAATTGATGACCATAATATACGATCTGTTACATTACAGGAATTGAAAGAGGAGATCAAGTGCAATTTAAATGCGAAAAAAGCTCCAGGTTACAATCTAATTACTGGCCAAGTCGTAAAAGCCATTCTCGAGAAGGGATTACGAAAATTGGTTCAAATAATCAATGCTGCCTTCAGACTAAAATATGTCTCACAACAATGGAAGGTTGCGCTGACGTAATTATGATTCCTAAACAGGGCAAATCAGCAAACGATTTCACGACTTCCTGTCATTTCAAAATTATTTGAAAACTTATTGCTCAAGAGGCTCAAGCCAATAATAGAAGAACGAAATTTAATTCCACCCCACCAATTTGGATTTAGGGAAAATCACTCTACGATAGAACAAGTTTACAGAATAACGGACATAATAGAAGACTCACTTGAGAAAAAGAAAATATGTTCCAGTATCTTCTTAGATGTAGCACAAGCTTTCGACAAAGTTTAGCACCAACTACTTGAATTTAAATTGCATCGGGATTCGAGATCTACCTAAACAGTTTTATCAAATTTTTAAATCATACATCGCAGATCAGCATTTCCGTGTAAAGTATAACGGCGAGTATTCTGAACTAAAGAGAATAGCAGCAGGCATACCACAAGGTAGGGTACTGGATCCTATACTCTATATCTTGTACACCAGAGATAGGCCAAATACAGAAGGTGCTACCATAGCAACATTTGCACACGATACAGCTATTCTGACAACTGGAAAGTGTATATAATAAGCAACGACAAAACTTCAACAAGCAACCGGCTCAGTGAGTTTGTCCAGCGACAAAGAAATGGAGCATGACTCGATTGCAAGCTTAGATGGAAAGAGCATATTAAAAAGAAAAAAGAAGAATTGAACATGAAATATAGTAAAATGTGTAGGCTAATAGGTATAAATTCTGGGCTTACATTACAATACACAATAAATTGCTATTATATCGGCAAATACTTAAACCAGTATGGACCTATGGTATTCAACTTTGGGGTTGTGCCAAGAAAACAAATACACAAATAATACAATGTTTTCAAAACAAAGTAAAAGACTTAAATATGGAATATGTCAGTGAAGAAATAAAAAATCATGGAAAGAAACATATTCAGCGGATATCTCGGCACCAAAATGCAGACATACGAAGTTTGTTGAACACCACCAATGCAGTAAGAAGACTTCAAAGGCAGAAACCTTTAGAACTGGGCAGTTGTATTTAATTAGGACAGCAATATGTAATAAAGTATGTAAATTCAAACGGGAGTAACCATTGGGTTACTGCCCGTCAAATGTGAATATTTATTTAAGAAAGATAAGTTACTAAATGATTTGTAAATTAGTAATATAAATTAAAAATGAATGCGCGGCTCAAATGAATGCACGAATTAATTGTAGTCTACCGCTCGCCCGTAATGAAATCGCCAGGTTGTAGCAGCTCGTAGTACACAACGCCTCTTTGGTCCCACCAGATA
This sequence comes from Nephrotoma flavescens, assembly GCA_932526605.1. Lineage (NCBI taxonomy): Eukaryota > Metazoa > Arthropoda > Insecta > Diptera > Tipulidae > Nephrotoma > Nephrotoma flavescens. The sequence goes on along the minus strand of OW052221.1, from coordinate 126,851,273 downwards.
CACAGCATAACCTTCGAAACATGAATGTTCGTTTCTGGTGTTGATATTGAGTTCGATGGGAACGATTGGCCGGGCAAAGCGTAGTATTTTTTCCTCTTGGGGTTATCTTAGAAGATCTACCTTTCGTCACCAGTACAGCTATGTAGAAAACCGTTTTTGTTTGTCTTTGAAGCAGCTGCTCGCATGAAAGAAATCGCCTTTCTACATCTCTTGGTTTCAATTCAGTAGGGGCCCAATTACCTTGTTTATTTTTAACGTGCATTAACTTACACTAGCGCGAACTTAACCTAGAGACATTTACAGTTATTAAAATATAAGACTTTTCGTGGTAGGTAGTTTGTAAGGACATGTCGGACGTGAAAAATAATTTAGCTATTAAATGTTGCTAAAATTACTGTCCAAAACTTGTAAAATTTGGAATGAAAAAATAATGAAAATTTATTACCGAAAAGAAAAAATCTATTGTCAAAGACTGTTAACTGAGATATTTGGTTAAACACTAAATTAACTCCCTTAGGTAATAAAAAACGTAATAGTACATACTTATACTTTAATTTTGCGTCAAAACCAATTCAAAATTTTTTTGAAAGTTAAGCAAAACATCTATTCCGCCAGTTTACACGAGTTGTAATTCAACCAAAAATTTCTTCTCTTCTTTCCCTCCTGCCTATAAACAAAATTTTAGTTTATAGGCAGGACGGAAAGAAGAGAAGAAATTTTTGGTTGAATAACAACTCGTGTAAACATTCGGATTTAGTGTCAAATTTACCGCTAATCGAATCGATAGTTATATATCCAGTTGACCGTTATTTTAAAATATTATTATGTTAACAATTTTAGTCTATTTGAAGAATTTCTACTTATCCTACTGGAAGGTAATCGATAAACTCATCGATGAGTTCATCATGAATCCTTCATGAAGTCTCAAATGAACTTTCTTCTGTGCCCGGGACTAAAGTCATTTATATATTTAACGAAATTTACATGATCTAACGAATGATGTTCATAAGGCTGTATAACGCATTGATGAATTCTTCAACGATTTTTGTAAAGAAGTGATTGAGATAGTAATAAGGCAGTTCTTATGGAAATTCATTTTAAGCATTGTGATATCTTATTTATTAATAATGCACAAATGTCCGTAGATTTTTTCAACTCGAGAAGAGTATTATGTAGAAAGTTGATATTTGGCATGCTTTTAGGGTTCAGTCATAGAATAAGTACATAAGAATGATAATTTTCTTGTATTAAAATGGCATTAGGCATATAATTGGGTACTGGCGTATAATTGCTAACGCAGTACGAGACAACGATATATTTAGGATTGTTCGCCTTTCCTTGTTACACAATATTGAAAACAAGAAAAAAACGTTCGTATTTTTTTTTGCTCGACTATATAGTAAACGAAAACTTTTGAATTATATTCCTGTGAAGTATGCTTTGCATAAATTGAAAATGGGAAACGAAGTACGAAAAATAACGAAAAGTATAATTTATAAAAAATTAAAATTATACACATTCAACCATACTCGTAAATTGAAGCAAAAAACTATATGCAGCCGCATATACATATAGAAAAAATAATTATCTATCTATTTTACTTTATTTGTTTAATATTATTTTTATATGTATATAGAATATTTTATTTTTTATAAATGTTCATTATACACACACAGATAAACAAATAAATCGTGCGGTCGTTTTTAATAACCCTACAGTATGATCATTGTCACATTGTGTTGTTTTGTTATTGTTTCCTTCATTCAAAAGTTTTCGCCTACTAGATAGTCGAGCAAAAAAAAAATACGAACGTTTTTTTCTTGTTTTCAATATTGTGTAATAAGGAAAGGCGAACAATCCTAAATATATCGTTGTCTCGTACTGCGTTAGCAATTATACGCCAGTACCCAATTATATGCCTAATGCCATTTTAATACAAGAAAATTATCATTCTTATGTACTTATTCTATGGTTCAGTGAGAAAAGTTCATAGCCGTTGGAATTACACCAATAGGTTCTTCCTGGGCTGAGCTGTGGCGGATCAAAGTTTCAGAAACTTGCTATTGAAAATGCATGGGATCCAAAAATTGATATTTTTAAATTTTGCAACATAAAAATACTACTAATTACAATGTTTAGAAGTATATTAATTTCTTTATTTCGCATATTTTTTTTTTTGATTTTTGTTTTAATCCATCTTTTATTTCTAATCAAATCATAAATTCCGACCCATGCTTGCATTGGTCGCACAGGTCGCTATCTAGTAATCTATTAAGGGGTATTTTGAATGGTTCTTTATGATTTATAATTAATATAATATTAATTATTATATTTATAATAATTAATATGTAATATTTAACTATAAACTAAAACACGTCTTCATTTTTGTAAGTCACTTTTAGTCCAGGTACACATATTGAATTAGTTTTATTATACTTTCATATTATTAAAATAACATCCCATAATTAAACTAAAGAAAAGAAAATAAAAACTGCGTGTTTACTCACTTCTAAAAATTTTACTAGAATGTAATGTTTATACAAGTTTTAAAAATTAAATGGTTTCTCTGAGTGCAACTGGATTTTACCGTTAGAAAAGTAATAATAACTCTCCACTAATGACTTTTATGGACAAGTTCATTAGTTTATTTAGGAGAACGCCCAATACATAATTTTAATTTCTCACGGAGAGATAAATAATCGCAACATACCTTTTGACCAGAATTTCATCGAGAAGTTCACTTATGTTGTCATCAATTGCTTGACTTCCAAAAAATTAAATAAAATTAGAAAATTTTTCAATACTAAATCAAAAATCTATGTAATCCGTATGTTTGTGAGAGTTTTTGCGTTACTGTGAGACTTGCATACTAATTTTGTTCGAAAAATGCTACTTGAGAGTTGGGAATTTTATGTTGTTTTGTGGCGGTTAATCAATGCATTCAAAATCAACTTTATAATAGTAAAGTTTTCAACCTAAATTATGTCCTCGATTTTCTTGTAGAATTTGTAGAAATGTAGATTATGCAATGCGGAATATAGATAGAGCGTCATGAATTTCTTTGTTCCCAACTATAAAAACAATGCGAAAAAAATAAAAGTCAGTATATGGAATAAGATTCGTGTTACAAAAACTCAATAGAGTTCGCTCAAGTAACGATTTATAAAATTCAGCGAAGCGACTTTTAATGTTAAAATCATAAATAATTAATTAATTGTTGTTTAGTTTATTGAGTATAAATGTTAAATAAAATATAAAATAAACATTTTTTAATTGTGTGTAAAGGAGTAATACTTAATTCTTAGTTTGTTACCTTTTACCACCACAAACTGGTGACCCCGAAAAACGAACAATATACCATGAATACGAAAAAGTTAAGTGGCAGTGAATAGTGAAGTACAAATCAAAACTATGACTGCGGTCCAATTCATGACTTATATTGTGTAGACTGACTTATTTGAAAGTCTACAATAAGTCACCTTACGAGAAAACTTATTGTATAGTTTCTTGACTGATTTTGGAGAGTTTCCACAAAATATGATATTTCATACAAACTAATAATTATTATTATTTATTAATAAAACTTTTAAATTTTTAAAAAACATTTCACAATATAAAATATCAATATTATTGAAACATATTTAAAAGATACTATTAAAACAATAAAAACACAAAACTTTCATTAATGTGATAATAAAAAATATTTTTCTCTTACTGGAAGACCAGTTTCGGACATTCGTCCATCATCAGTGAACTCAGAGTTACGTTTAGGAACTGATGATGGACGAATGTCCGAAACTGGTCTTCCAGTAAGAGAAAAATATTTTTTATTATCACATTAATGAAAGTTTTGTGTTTTTATTGTTTTAATAGTATCTTTTAAATATGTTTCAACAATATTGATATTTTATATTGTGAAATGTTTTTTAAAAATTTAAAAGTTTTATTAATAAATAATAATAATTATTAGTTAATTTATTTCAATTAAAACAAAATATAATAAAATTGTGATAAAAGCCGCAGCACCAACCATAAAAAATGGATATCCATTATTTATATAGTATTTCATACATTTTTGTCCGTAATAAAATTTAGCGGTGATAATACGACAACAGTAGAAAAATAAATTTTTAATATAATTATAATTTGTAAATGTAAAATAACAATATTTTTATTTTGTAAAATTATGGCGGCCAAATACAACCGCAAAAGGAAATTTTATATGTACTTTACGTTGTGAAATGTAAGGTTATGTTCAAATAAGTCTTGATTTGAATTGGACCAGCAGATAACTTATTTTAGCCGCCATTTTGAATAAGTTGTGGGTAGATTGATTATCCCTCGACCCACTATTTATATATTCACTCTGTGTGTCCTGCTCTCGTTTTGTACTGGTTCTAAAGGTGACTACCTTTATTTATCTTTGATGTTCACACTAAATAAATTTTCACAACTTTTTAAACTTTATAAACGTGCTAAGGCTTTATTTTTTAAAAATGAAAATATAAATTAAATTCAATATCGACTTGTGCTTTTTGTGTTTTTTTAATAATAATGGAAAAAATGAAAAAACATAATAATTTTGTTTTTCGCACAACCTACGATGGTAGACCGGGTTTATTTATCCTTCCATAATTTTAGAGAGTTCATTTGTAATTAATAAATTTGACAATTAAATTTGACATTTAAGTCTATAAACATCGCCACAAAGTCAAATAAGTCGACTTATTTGAAATAAGTCGCGAATTGGACCGCAGTCTATGTATGTAAGTACACAACACGTGTAAAAATCGCTATTGTTCACATCGTAGTTGTATCAGTGCTAAATCGATACAACACAGCAATACCAACAACCACAACAAGAGTACCAAAAATCGTTCAACAACCTCATTTCGGTCGTGTTTCCGTAATACTATAGTTCCACACAAGTGCAACAGCAGCAATTAGTTTTAGCAATACTAAAATTAACGTGTGAAAGACGACGATACCATCCAAGGAAATTACAAAATCCTTTCCAATCGTTATTTATGGAAAGTAAATAAAACGGTGATCAACGGACAACATTATAAAATAACCACAAGTAACATCAACCTACATGAACATTCATATGCAGTAAAATACGTCCAGCAGCAGATTAATACAACATTCGTAACCTGGCAGAAACAGTACCGAGCTTTCAACAAGTTTCCAATATCAGAATTTTCGTCCAAGTGGAATACGCCATGGTGGCAAAGTGGTCAGCATGCTTGCTCCAGCAACCGGAGGTCCCGGGTTCGATTCCCGGTGGAGCAAAAACTAAAAAAACAAGGCAAAAATTTCATGGCTGGTTTAGGATCAATGAATTAATCACTCATTATCCGAAATGAAAATACGATTATGAAACCTCATTTGAGGCGGCCAAATCCCTTGATGGGATATAGTGCCAGAGAGAGAGAGAGAAAGAGAGGAATACGCCATTCAAATAATCAACAAAGAAACAGCTGACCTAAACCAAAGCAGAATCAAAAGTTTAATCGGTAAGCGAATTTTATCCATTTATTTTTTATTTTTTTTTTCATTGTCTTCGGAATTAATAAAGTTTTTAAAAAAAAAATAAATAAATTCGTTATTACACTCTAACTTATATATACGTATTGCATATTTTCGCTTTCTGTACGATAATTCTGGGTAATTTATTTCAGTTTATATTATTATTACTTGTTTCATTTTTATTGTTTCTTTTTTTCTGCATCGATTAACTCACAATGTCTAATCATGAGGACGAACAAGAGGGTGGGGTCTATTGTAGTGAAACGGCACGAATTTATAACGTGTCAGTAAAATACATGCCTTTCAATCGGGCGATCCTGAAATTTGGTTCACCCAATTGGAAGCGCAATTTCAAATTGGCGGTGTAAAATCAGATGCTACCAAATACGGACATCTAATTGCGGCAATTGATTCGCAAACCGTTAAGTGCGTTCGAGATCAAATTCTCAATCCTCCGCAAATAAATAAATATGAATCCCTTAAGGCAGTAATAATCGAGAGATTATGTGAATCTGCCAAAAATAAATTAGATCGTCTTCTTTCTGGACTTCAGTTAGAAGATAAAAAACCGTCTCAACTGTTGCGTGAGATGGGAACATTGTCCACGGATCAAGTGACGGAACCAGTGTTAAGGAATCTTTGGATGCAGCGGCTACCAACTCATGCGCAGGAGATTTTGGCGTGCATGAGTGAGTCTAGTCTAAATCAATTGGCAAAGGCGGCGGACAGAATCGTGGATGTGCAGAGACCAGCAACAATTTGTGGTGTAAACGCAAATAATAATGATCTGCTGAAGATAATCTATCTTACCAGATCAACGCGTTAACTAAAAGGGTTGAAGAATTATTCAAGAAGTTTAATTCCTCAAATCCTAATCCAATACACAATCATCGATCTGACAGATCTCGGTCGCGAAATTCTGGACGAACTCGCAATTGTTCGCGGTCTAAAGAGCAGGTAACTAAGCACCCAATGTGTTATTATCATTTCAAATATGGATCCAACGCAAGAAAGTGTGCAAAACCATGTAACTTCGATGATCGTAAATCGGAAAACCATTAGGCACTACACTTCATTCGAGGGGCGACAGTAGCCTAAAACTAATAGTCGTTTCACCATTTTAGATTTGCAAAGTCGGTTACAATTTTTGGTAAATACAGGTGCCGAAGTTTCAGTAGCTCCACCTACAAATTTACAGTTAGCTAAACCAACGGAGTTTAAATTATTCGCAGCAAATTCATCGTCAATCGATACATACGGGTATAAAAATTTAATACTTAACCTCGGTCTACGTAGGTCGTTTAATTGGAGATTTATCATTGCAAAGGTGGATAGATACATTTTAGGAGCAGCTTTCTTAGCATATTACGGGTTAATGGTTGATGTCAAACGAAAAAAGTTAATTGATACCAATACCAGGTGCGAAACATCAGGAAATCTTATACAAATCCAATCTTATGGCATTACGACTATAAGAGCAAACACCTATCCAGCGGAAACCTTAAAATTACTGCAAGAGTTCGTTTTGGTAATGCGAGAATCTCAACATTTAAATAACATAAAACATAACGTGACTCATCATATCGAGACAACAGGTCAACCTTGCTATACAAAAGCTCGACGATTGAGCTCTAAAAAAATGGCAATTGTAAAAGCAGAAATTGAGACGTGGCTTTCTCAAGGGATCTGCAGACCTTCTAAAAGCAATTGGGCTAGTCTTCTCCACTTGACACCCAAAAAGGATGGTATAGTTGGCGATTGTGTGGTGATTACCGATCATTGAATGCATTAACGAAGCCAGACCGCTATCCGATACCTTTCGTAACAGATTTCACGAATCAATTAAAGTCTTGTACGAAAATCTCAAAAATTGATTTAGTAAGGGCATACCACCAAGTACCAATTGAACCCGCGGATATAGAAAAAACGGCAATAATCACACCTCTCGGTTTGTTTGAGTTTCCGCGGATGAAGTTCGGCCTACGAAACGCAGCTCAAACATTCCAAAGGATGGTACGTGCTTTGTTCAGAGACTTACCATTCGTATTCACGTACATTGACGATATACTCATTGCATCAAAGGATATGAATGAACACTGCAAACATGTTCGAATTGTATTGCAAAGATTGGACGAGGCAGGTTTAGTTATTAACCTAAACAAATGTGAGTTTGCGTTAGATGAACTAACATTTTTAGGCTTTCAAATTTCTAAAAATGGCATACGCCCAGATCAACAAAGAGTCGAAACGATATTAAATTATCCACGACCTAAAACTGCAGACGAATTGCTCAGATTCCTTTTAATGATTAATTATTATAGGATTTTCATACCAGGAGCAGCAGACAGTCAGGCGCCCTTATACGATTATTTTAAACAATCTAAGAAAAAAAAGAAGGATAAATCAGTAATCAATTGGACTGACGAGTCAATTAAGAGTTTCGAAATCTGCAAATCAAAATTAGCAAATTGTACGCAACTAGCGTTTCCAATTCCGGATGCTAAATTTGCAATTTCTGTCGATGCATCCGAGATAGCCGTGGGAGCAGTTTTGCAACAGTTTACAAAAGAAGGATGGCAACCATTATTCTTTTTCTCGCGAAAATTACATGACGCCGAAATAAGATACAGCAGATACGATCGTGAGCTACTAGCGGCTTATTCGGCAATCAAGCACTTTAAAAATTTTGTGGAAGGAAGGGAGTTTGTATTGTTTACGGACCACAAACCTTTGACTTTTGCACTTCATCAAAAGTTAGATAAAGCTTCACCGAGACAACCACGTCATCTGGACCTAATTGCGCAGGTTACTTCAGACATTCAACACGTTGCGGGCAGTTCAAATGTCGTAGCTGATTCTTTATCTCGAATCGAGCAAATCAATGTAGGTACTACAATCGACTATGAAGCCCTATCACAATCACAAACTAACGATTCGGAATTAGCGGCCCTTGTAGAATCAAATCCAAACTTAAAATTGGCAAAAATTCGAATTTTTGGATCAGACAATCTTGTAACGTGTGAAATTTCAAATGGCAAACAACGACCGTTTGTCCCAAAAGCGCTTCGAACATTTCACATCCTAGCATTCGATCATCAGTGAAACAGATTTCAGATAAATTCATTTGGCCATCTATGAACAGAGAAATACGCAATTGGGCAAAAAGTTGCATTAGATCAAAAAGGTAAGGTAACGAAACACGTGCACAGTAAAGTCGGTTCATTCGGACAACCAGCAATCGGTTTGAAGAATTGCATATCGATCTCATTGGACCTCTTCCATCATCTAAAAATCAGAATTATTGTTTAACGATGATCGACAGATACACTCGTTGGACTGAGGCTATTCTATTTCCAGATATTCGTACGGAAACCATTGTTGACGCATTAGTAAAAAACTGGATCACTAGATTTGGTGTGCCTTTAAGTATAGTGACCGATAGAGGTGCTCAATTCGAGTCTGCACTTTTCGATGAAATAACCCGACTTCTAGGTATCCACCACAAGCGAACCACAGCGTATAATCCAGCTTGCAATGATATTATCGAGCGTTGGCATCGTACGCTAAAAGGTGCAATTATGTGCACTGCCAATGCACAATCGACTAAATCATTACCCCTGGTATTATTAGGATTAAGAACGGCGAAGACTTTAAAAGTACTTCGGCAGAGTTAGTCTACGGACAAAATTTAAGACTACCAGCGGATTTTGTAACAACCAGTAAATTCGTTAGTCAGACAGAATTGGTAAATCAACTTCGAAAACATTTTAACAACATACAACCATCCACAGCTGCACGACACTCTAAAGAACAAGTATTTGTTTTTAAAGAGTTATACGATTGTAAAGCAGTGTTTGTCAGAACAGACGCAATTCGGCGTTCTTTACAACCACCTTACGAGGGACCCTTCCCTGTCATTAAACAAGGCGAGAAATACTTCAGTTTGTTAATCAAAGGAGTTAAAACAAATGTATCAGTCAATCGACTCAAACCATGCTTTGAGGAATTACCACAGACAAACATCATTGAAGATTCAGCTCTAAAACATCAGAACACACCAAGTCCAAATTCATGTTCAACAAATCCGATAGTTGATTCAAAATTCACTAAATCTCGCAAGCAAGTAACTTTCGATCCAAAGATAGACGAACCAATTAAATCAAGATCTGGCCGTATTATAAATAAACCAAATCGTTTTAAATAACAAGTATCGTTTCACTGGGGGAATCAATGCATTCAAAATCAATTTTATCCCTTTTGTGATTTACTAACACAATTGTGCGAGTACGGCAAAAGTACCATGTCAAAAATGTATTTTTGTATGTGTTTTGAACCAACTTATGCTGAAAACAGATGTGCAGATTTTCTGCATGCAGCACCGCATGCAGATCTGCAGGTAAAGCACATGTGCATAATTATTTGACACTTGTGTGCTGCATTTTTTATTTAGAGTTAAAGCAAGCTATCAACTTTTTGTCACACAGATAAATATTTTTGCAATTGAACTGTCTTGTATCGTATAAAAATTGTTTTTTTTTTCATAAATTCTGTAATTTTCTCCTCCACCTTGACAAAATTTACCCCCCGATTCTGACGATAAGACTACTAAGACTATCTTAGCTAAGACTTTCTTGTTAAGACTTTATTTTTTAAGACTAAAGTCTTCATTGAAATTCTGAAGACAGTAGTCTTAAATAATATATTGGAAACTCTCCAAAAACTTTTGTAGAGCTGTCGAAACCAAATTTTTACCATATTGTTTCAAATTTATGAACGAAAACCGACAGTTCAATTCCAAATTGTTAAAAAAAACTCAAATTTATGTTATATATATATATGCTAAGAGAGTATTTATTGTATTTTGAATAATTTTTCCGGTTTTTATAGTCAAATATATATAATTATTGTTTTTGTTTAATTGTCAAAATTTTGATTCCTAAGACCACCTATTTCGCTGATATTAACGAAGACAATTTTGTAAGACTACTGACAGATAAGACTAAGTGCAGAATACGAATTTAAAGTATCTAGTCTTCGTTAAGACAAAAGTTTCCGCTAAGACTGAAAATACGTCTGTGACTGTACGTTAGAATCGGGGGGTTAGTGTGAAAAGGGGAAAATATCAAACAATGTCGCATGAAGTTGCCGACGATTTTTAGTTTTATTTTTTTTCATGTTGTCAACACCGACAGATGCACAGTCAAATTAGAAATAGAGACGACGTGCAGAATTCTGCATGGCATGCGTCGTACATGTATTTTAACCCATATACACTAGTGTATTCTAATTTTGATGCACGCAGAATTCTGGACATGTGTTTCCAGCATTACACATTTGCGCATTCCTTTCAAACTTATTTCGTCCGAAAGAAAACATTATAACTATACATACAATTGTGTTGGTTGTATTTCAAATCAAGCGTAATTTTTTATCAAAAACGCCATTACATACTATGATTTTTTACTCACACATTTGTGTGGTTTGGACTTTAATTAAGCCATTTTTTTATTTTTTTTTGGTTGAAAAAGGGTTATAGTAGTAAAATTTCAAAATCAACTTTATAATAGTAAAGTTTCAAACCTAAATTATGTCCTCGATTTTCGTGTAGAATTTGTAGAATTGTAGATTATGCAATGCGGAATATAGATAGAGCGTCATGAATTTCTTTGTTCCCAACTATAAAAACAATGTGAAAAAAAAAAATAAAAGTCAGTATATGGAATAAGATTCGTGTTACAAAAACTCAATAGAGTTCGCTCAAGTAACGATTTATAAAATTCAGCGAACCGACTTTTAATGTTAAAATCATAAATAATTAATTAATTGTTGTTTAGTTTAGTGAGTAAAAATGTTAAATAAAATATAAAATAAACATTTTTTAATTGTGTGTAAAGAAGTAATACTTAATTCTTAGTTTGGTACCTTTTACCACCACAGTTTCATCAGTACACTAGATGTAAATATAAAATTAAATTATTATTCACATAAATCAACAATAATATTAATTTTGTGCATCTAGTAGGTTAGTGAAACAGCAGTAAAACTTCCAACTCTCAAGTCTCAGTTTTCGAACAAAATCTGCACTCTGATGAACATTTTCCGGTAGGGTTAGTACGAAATTATATTTACCAATACTAATAACAAGTATATAATAGTCAAGATTTTCATTGATGTATTGATCAAAGTATTGACCGATGAACAATGTGAGAATTTCATTAGGAATTTCTTTATTACACAACCGATGAACTCATTAGAGAATATTCAAATGAATTGCATGCACTATGAAATGTGAATTCATAAATTATTTCATCGAGATTTTCATAAGGAATTGCTCTATTACCAATTCGATGAACTAATTAAGGAATATATAAATGAATGTCTTAAACTAAGAAACCAGTGAAAATGTTAAATTATTTCATTAGGAATTTCACAGCAATTACACTAATACATAACTGATGAACCCTTTAATGAATTTACATAGGAGCTTCATCAATGATAATGATAAGGATAACGCAATAAAAATGCATATATGTAGCTATAGCTACATAGATTAATTGTTTAAATTCATGTATTCATTTCAAATTCGGTACATTTTCATCGAGGTGAGGTTAACAAGATGTTGGGAGTTTATGGTTAACTAATGAAAAGATGGAATTTTTTGAATTAAAAAATTCAGTCGTCTACAGACTGCAGACTGATCAGACTGCAGTGACCAAACTACAAAAATATTGAAACAACTTGGAACTTTCATATAAAGTATAATCACAATGACTTAGCGAATTATTATGATTAATAGCAAAATTAAATTTTATTTTGTGATTTGATAACAGTAAAAACGAAAAACAAGTGTGTTTCCTGATTATCATCATTAAAATCATCATGAGTATCACCGAAAGCCTCATCATATGATTGCTTTATATTTTGTGTTACATAAAATTTTTATTTTATAATTAATTTCATGAAACTCATCAAAAGAATCATCAGAAGTATCATCATAATGTTTAATTTTTTATTATTTATAAAAACACAATCAAAGAATTTGCAAATTAGCAATCTTGGGTAGTTGTATGCGTTTGGGAGATTTTTTCTAAAATAGTATTTGTGAACTGGTGAACTTTTGTTACCCGGGAACTCAGTTACAAAATTTAAAATTTTATTAATTTTTTTTTAAATAAAATTCTTTATTTAATTAAAATTCATTGGCTTTAAAATAGATGTATGTATTTATATACCTATATGTATTGTCTGCAGTTTTAAGGTCTCCTTTTAATTCAATTAAATATTGTTCGTCTAGTACATTCAATGTAATAGATGGGTGGGTATAATTCGGCACTTGTTCCTGTTGTAAATATTTAAGTTTCCATTATGACACGAAAATATTTTATTCATTTTGACGTGCCTTTCATAATTTGTTCATAAAAAGCTTCCTTGTTTTGAAATAATTAGTGAAAACAAATGGTTGGTGTTTTGTGTTCTTTTAATACTTAATTATTTCGTCCAATTTTGATAACTCCCGCCCATTAAATACAATTTTTGCTTGAGTTTCGAAGTAAATTTTTGAATCCTGTAATCAATGAAAGATGAGCAGTTTTAATAATGAAACTTTTGGTTAATATTCGGGTGAAAATTGAATTGTCTAAAAGTCGTTGTTGGAACTAATTCTTCAATAAATCCAGAATAGTTTTTCAATAAGAATTTGGCGCGAAATGACAGAAAAACATTTTTTCCCTAGCTGATCCAAGCAACTTTAAAAATCTAAAATTTTCCAGGGAAAATCTCAATTTGATTCTCATTTGAGAAGGTTTGAGTGTCATAAATAAGAATCTAAAATTATAACAGGTTTTTGCAAATTACCAATGGAAAAACGGGTACGATTACATTGTTCTTATCCTGGTATATGTCGCTGTTAATGACCATCTGCGGCCCTATTCTGTCTTTCCCTGGGAATAGGGAATTGGGAAAAATATTTTCATAGCATTTTTTTCAAAATTATTTTTTTCCGGCCTACTGAAGGAACAAGGTTAGTGCGAAAATTTTCAAAACAAAGTTAATTGGGAAACTTTTGTTCCACAAAATTTTTCTTGGGAATTATATTTTCCAATTTAACTTTGTTTCGAAAATATTAACACCAAACTTGTTCCCTCAGTAGGCCAGAAAAATATAATTTTGACAAAAATGCTATGAAAATATTTTTCCCAATTCCCTATTCCCAGGGAAAGACAGAATAGGGCCACAGATCACAAATTTTGAAATTCCTATATGATCATGAACACATGAAAACCTGAATAATTTTGAATGATTCCGTTTCACAATTTGTCACTTTGACTCCATAAACTGGTCATTGAACAAAAGCTCAGCTCAAACAGAAAAAGAACTTGCAGAACAGTTAAATGTTACTCAAGCAGCCATAAGCAAACGTTTACATGCCATAAAAATGATTCAAAAAGGTGGAAAATAGGTACCACAAGCCCACATTGAAAATCGTTTAATGGTTTGCAATTCTTTGCTTACAAGACACCGAAGATGGCATTTTTTGTTTCAAATTGTGACGGGCGATGAAACGTGGATTTACTACAATAACCCTAAACGCAAAAAATCATGGGTTCATTCAGGCGAACCATCCACATCATCCGCAATAAACGAAACATTCATGGAAGTAAGTTTATGTTGTGCATTTGGAGGGATCAAGAAGAAGTGGTGTACTATAAGCTGCTAAAACCGAACGAAACTATTACTGTTGAACGTTACCAACAACTATTTATAGATTTGAACCATGCATTGAACGAAAATCGCTGCACGTCAATGCTCGGCCACATGTCGCAAGACAAGTAAATAACACGCTGGAAGTACTTAAATGGGAAATTCTACCGCATGCTCCCTATTCGCCAGATTGTGCCCCATCAGATTACTATTTGTTCCGATCAATACAAAGCGATCTTCAAGACTGCACTTCAGAACCCACGAGGAAATCAAAAAATGCATCGACAAATGGATCGCATCAAAAGACAAACAATTTTTTTTCGGTCGAATCCATAAATTGCCAGAAAGATGGTCGAAAGTCATAGATAACGATGGATAATAAATATTTTGATTAAATAAAAATTTACCATTTCTTAGAAATAAACGTGTTTTTTCTGCAAAAAAATTCAAACAACTAAGTTATACTCCCAATATTACCTGCATCAATAATATTCCCAAGTGGTTTTATAAATAAAAATTAGCACGAGTAGTAGGTATTGTAACTTTAAAATTCCAACTGCAAATGAAAAATTTATATTCTCATTTAATCTTTCACGGGGAAAAATAAAACAAAAAATCAAGAGAATCTACAAAATTGCTCATACAGACAAATGATTTTAAAATGACAATGAAAATGGCGTCCTTTGATCGTTAAAAAAAATATTTTATATTTATAAGTACTCAAATTTAACGCTCTTGATTTTACTGGGTCGTAAATACAAGGATCAAATTTAACAAGTAGTGAGTTAAAACTACTATATTTTTCGGTAGGGAAAAGCTATCATAATAAAACTTTATTTTCCGAATTTAATTAAGAAAGAATATTATCGTGTCGTGTACTGGAAGAACGTTAAATATAACGTCGAACTTTTTTTTGCTTGTTGTATGAATTATCCTTATTTTAACCCCCGAAAAAGAAAAAAATGTTCGAATTTTTACCTCTTGCATTTGAATTGGATCTTCATCGAGCTATGCCTCTAATTCATCATCTACGAATTTGTTTGGTTGTCCCAAGTGAGTTCCCAAGCGAGGCTTATTTTTGAAACCTCGCAACCATTCTCTATATGATTTATCGGTTGGAGCATTGTCACCGTAAAGTTCCACAAGCATTCGATGTGCTTCAGCTGCACTTTTTTCCAATTAAAACAAAAAATTAACATTTCCCGCAAATGCTGTTTAGTTATCACGAAACCCGACATGTTCATCACCGTAAAAAACACGTTTTGTATGAAACTCAAAGCAATACAAACTGAATGTTAACGGCAGATGTCTAATCTGTCTGAAACAACGGAAATCAGCTGTCACTATAAAAAAATTATTATAATCGACTTTATGAAAACGGATCGAATTAATTTGTATTCCTAATATCTGTGTGTGTCTTTAATTCTGTATAGCCTGAGCTAGGTCTATCTAAATCAAAAACAAAAGTTCTATGAGCCGTCGAGAATATATTATGAAATAAATTGTAAAATTATCGGCTAGGGTTGTGGTGAACATCTTACACATTAGAGTGTTGAAAGAAACCTTTGCGCAACTGAACCAATTTAGTCAATATCAACTAAATAATTTTTTTTGTTAATAACCTTCTTAATTGTTCGCCACCCAAGTTTGTTTTTCATGTGAATTACCATTATTAGGTTTCAAAGGTTTTTCAAATGTTTACATCGAGATATAAATTATTTTACAAATCCGACTTGGTTTATAATTAAATTATTGTTTGATCTGAATTTTATTTTTAATTCATATTTATAAAACCCAAATAAAAATCTTAAATTTCAAGTTACCGAATTTATTTATATTTTCACATCTTAAAATAATTTTTACTTAAGAAAAATTCGATGATGGGTAATTAATAATTCGCATGAAATTGCAATATTATACATAATCGTAATTTAATTGATTCGATCCAATCGAAAATAAATGATCATAAAATATTATAAACATCCTCAATTTATATTTTTGCTATTGCTCAAAATAAACATTTGACTCAACTCAAAGTGTGCCGACTGAGATTGCTGTGTTAATTTAGACTATAAAATCATTACATAAATTGTTTAATTTTATATTAGTGTCAAAGTTGAATAACTGATTTTTTCTTTTTCTTTTTCAGGTAAGGTTTCATTTTGCGACTAGAAGCAGCAGCATTTGGTTTGTTTAAAAATCGAAAGTAAAATTCATTAATAGATCATAGAGCAAACATAAGTAAGTAATTAATGACGCATTTCACTCCCTAAGGACTAAAGTACATGGGTCACCAAATATCTAATTATAAAAATCGAATAATTTAAAAACTTGTTAGCAATATTAAAATTTCTTGCCGATGTATTTTTTGTTTTCATCCAAATAAGAACGAAGACTAGATACATCTGATGATGGAGGCATTTCGATAAGTGGCTATATCTTCTCTCTATCAGATTGTTGATTTTGTACCAAAAATTAGAGTGCGGGCTAGCGAGGTGAACAATTATTTTGTGTACATATACACTGTATAATATACAATTTTATATTTGTGTTGTATTTTTTCTCTCATGTGTCTGTGCATTTTGTTCGTCAATTTTACAAAGGCAAGTAGCAAAATAGAAAGTTCCGGTTGAGCCGGATGACGTATGCCTCACATCTTCTATTCGCTTGCTTTTGAGCAGTGGAACCGAATGTTTGCTATGTGATTGATTTTTCATTTTCAAATATTTGACACATAAATTAAAAAAAATATATAAACAAAATGAAGCGCATGCGCTCAAGCAAACCAATATTAATAAAATAACCACTACTATGTTTTTTCGGTTTGCTCACCACGCGCTGTCATTTTTAGTACAAAATCAACGCTCTGGTTTTAATCCGTCCTTATTTATTATCTGGGCGAAATATTTTATTTTTTAAAAAAAAATTCTCTTTTCAATATTGAGATGGAACCCATATTCACGCATTCATTTGAACACTTTGCGACGGGTTTCTAAATGAGACTACATATCAGACCCTGATACGATTATATCATCAATGTAAGGAACTAAATATTTAAGAGCCACTAACACGGTGTCCATAATTTGTTGAAACACAGGTGCCATCTTGACTCCTGGTGGTAATCTATTGAACTGGTAAATACCCTTCTGTATGTGTTAATACAGAGCAATTTTCTGTAATCCTCATGAATTTCAACTTGAACAAACGCGTCCGACTAATCTAAGTGGTTGAATATGGTGATTTCACTTAATTTTGAGAAAATATCATCGGATGCTGTAAAATATCATCGGGATATTGATGAAGTTCCAATGCATCATTAAGTTCAGTCAAATAATCAGCGCAAATTCGAATCGAACTCGTCCATTTTGCTTTTTGTTACAACAACGATCGTTGCTGCTCAGTTAGAATAATATTATTAGTTGCTTTCCAATCGACCACCGCAAGCACTCGTAAGTGCGATCAATGTGTATTGGCTAAAGTGTCGATTGGAAAGCACAAAAAATTACAAAAGCAAAACATAACCTACAAATGTGTAGTTTATTTGTAATAACTTTTTTATAAAAAATATCTATACCGAAATTGTATTAGCGCTTCACATACGACATCCAATTATATTTTTGACAGAAAAATACTACACACAATCACCTAGCGGACAAATTTATCGTAACTGCTTTCAACTACCCATAATATAATGGTAGAGCAGTTGTGAGTAGTTAATTTAGCAAAGACAACAACTATAAGTGGTTATAAGTACTTGCGGTGGCCGATTGGAAAGCAACTATTATTTAACACTTTATAATACACAAATTCTACAAGTCTAGCTTTAACTTCAATAATTTACATATATGCGTCTTTTTGGATGAAACACAGGTTTGACATCTGGTTTTAGATGAAGTTTGACTTGGATTTCCTTGCATAACCGAATACTTCTGGAAGCTGTTTTTTTATTGGATTTTGCCACAAATGTGATGGACAAATTCATCAAAGCAAATTTCTATATCATATCTAACCGAAAATGTTCGCTTTGAATTTGAAGCGATATCAAACTGCAATGTAACTGGAACGTCGTTTATTTCGACTGTAATATATTTCCGGGACACTTCCGAATTTGGTTTGTTGACGAAATCAAGTGATCATACTTCTTTTTATGAGTGTTTTTGGTTTATTCTCGCTTGATGGTATTGGCTTTGAGTAGCAAACACAGTAACCTTGTTTACGCCCGATAAGTCCACACTTGGTACATTTATGTTTTGAATATAAAAAAATCGCATGCGTAATGCATACCGCCGCAACCCCAACAAGGCATCTTCGACACATTTTGCTACTCGTAGTAAAATTTACGGGTTCATGATGTGTGGGGATATTCCTTTATTAGAGTATCGTTAATTTTTAATGGTATAACCATTATTGATTGGCCATTGCTGTTAATTGTTCATCCTCCAGGTTGGTCATTTTTAATATGAACACAAGTATTTCTTTATATGTGGCTTTTATGGTACTACGTGCAGTAGTGCGATAATAACACCCTGTGGCTTGTCAGTCCAGCTTTCGTTCTGATGGTTGCATCTTGGATAGCTCCGTCTATGATATTTATTGTGTCAATATGGATGATTGCGGTTGTCATTTTCATTTCGTTTGATTGATTGATTGGATTGTAAGTCTAATGATTGGACAAGATTCCCAGATAACGTCGGGCCTGGTGTTATAACTTGTTTACATGTAACAGTAGGCAAGGATATGAAAGTTTTTTTCCGGACAAAATGGCCCGGTTGCAGACATCTAGCAATGGTACGGCACAACACAACTAAACACCTAGACAGGATTACTAAGTATTGGTCTTCAATAATCGATTCTTAAATGAGCTACCAACTGGCAATCAATAAGCAAAACAAATAGATTGTTAATTGTTATTAGAAATGTTTAGTAATTGAAGCTTTCCCGAACCACTGAAATATTGAATTTAATATTTATTTAATAGAACCTTAAAGATGCAAAAGTTAACTAGGTACCACAAGATATTTCTAGAATCTAACTTTAGTTAGAAAATTCACCACTATCTGTAATTCCAAGAACTGTATCTATTATCTGTCTTAATAACAGAAATTTAGTCCAATTTAATAAAATACTACTAAAGTAATTAAATTTTCAGTACAAAAATGAATCGGAATTTCTGAAAATTAATTTATTATTCTTTCGGTGTTGCCTAAAACACAAATCAATTATTCTAAAAATGTTCCACAGTTGGCTTGCTAGTCGTTAGTACTTATTCTGCCATTTCTGCGAGAAACTTATTTAAATGCCCCACTTTCGAATACGAAACAAAAGGAGAGCTCAAATTTTCCACTTAATTTTAAATAATTTAATAATAATCATAGGGATTTGATTCAAATCAAATACCAACCCAGCGCTCCCGCCACACACCGTACTTTAAATCAAAACCCGCATTATACTAATATATTAATCAAATAATTAGTTCCTGTAAACCATTATCATTTAATACCAACGCTACAATTACAACTAGGTATAAAAGCTATGTAAATATATTTAATTATCAAATCTAAAAATAAATTGCATTTCTGTTGCTTAACTACTTTAAGTACATTCAATTAAGTTCCACCACCCTGCTATTTAGACATTATTATTTAAAATTTGCCTAAAAAGGATTAAAATCAAAAATTAGTTCATTAGCTAAACTGAAATGAACAAAGAAATAGTACTAAAAACATTTATTATTTGTTATGAATGCCATCTATCGAATATTTATGCAACTAAAAATTAATAATGCCCATGCATAGATGTCGCTTACTTTCCTTAAATTATATCAATTCCTCACATTCCCAAGCCAAGCTTATTAATGAAATATTATTTCGTCCTATTTGCTAAAGGTCAAATAAACTTAAAAATATGCGGACAATGAATAAGTATTAAAACGGTATAATAAAACATCACCACATGTGTAATTATGATTGATTGATTGATTGATTGATTGGACTGTAGAACCAAGTACTTGACGAGTGTCCCGGTTAACGCCGGGCCTATTCCTACAGCCTTTTATACACATAACAATAGGAGGGATAGGAAAGGTTTTTTTTTTTTGGGACAGAACGGTTTCAGACACGTAGCGATCGTACGGCACAACACAATTCTAATCTACTTCTAATCTACGGAGGGGGGATAAAGGTTTAATAGGTTCAATGGATAACGATGATATTGGTCTTCAAAAATTGCTTCTTTAAATCAGCAACCTGATAAAAAAATATTATTATTTCACGAGCATCTGGAAATTCCCTGAAATATAATTCAACATTAATAATTTCCAGCTTCCTAAAATAAATTTGATTGATTAATTCACTCCGAATACAGTCACCTAGGTAAATCCGATAGTGAGTAATAGAAACACAACACAATTCTAAACTACACAATCATCAATTAATATTTTAAAGAAGTATTAGTCCACAAACATCTTAAGACTCCTGAAATTTAATTCTTCATTAATGTTTTTCGGCTTCCTAAATAATACAAACATTTATTGATTAATCCTCCTAAAACTCAACAACTTACAAAACAATTTCCTGAAATCATAGTTATTAGAATTATATTAATTATAAAACTAAACTGAAATCCAGTAGCATTTAAAAATTATACTGTAAACATGGTTGGGCTGTATAGTACTTAAATTGTCAGACTAATATTTTGAAACTTACAACCAATTTCTCAGAATTCCATCGTCAAACAGCGAAACACTTAACATCAAATTGGTAAGAAACACAAATCGAAATATACAACATTTCAAGATCAGTCTCGAAATTTACGTAAAAATTTCAAAATTTAGTAAATATTATAAGTTCCATCTTATCGATAACTACACCAACGATAAGTTTTGTTTTACGCCGCAATGATTTTATTGGGTAATTTAACTATATCCCGCGAATCTCTTTTTAATTAATGTGTTCAAGATAAAAAGGTAATTCAATTATTACAACAATAATGTTAGTTCCGAATAATGAAAATTAACTGAATTATTCATTAATTTAACAAGTATGAGCACTTTAAGTAAGAACTAACAAGCAATTTATTCAAGATTTCAATATTCTTAGCTTATTAAAGAATCAAATCAATTGCATACATTAAAGGGGCAATTAAATATCTATACTTAAAAGATTTTTTCTCAGTACAATACAGCCCTATCCTTCATAATAAGCCAAGCTTAATAGTGAAATATTATTTGCACGTAACAGTACATAATAACAATCTTAAGTTTATACAAAATAATAAGAAACCATATAGTGATTTAAACAAATAATTAATCGTTCGTTAAGAGTTAAACTTAATAACATCACAATACTGTTAGTAAGATAAAAATTAATTTACATTTAGTGTTCATCTTCTCAGTAGGTATATTTCATTTGTAACTTATTTATTAATACTTTAACTTATGGAAGTTTATAAAATTCCAGGAGATGGTAATTGCCTTTTTAATTCTCCATCAGCTACAAATGAAAGAAAGAAAGAACGAAAGAACCCCAGAAACCATCCTGCAGTGTTAATCAGTTACGGACTATCGTAACTGAGTACCTTAGGAATAATCTTAATGATTACATTCCAAATTTGCTAGATTCTTGCCGTTCTATATATTCATCTAACCTTAAATTGTCTGAAAGTCATTTAATAACAAAATATTTAACTAATTTACAACAAGATGGTTTCTAGGGTGGTGCTGAATGTCTATCAGCAATTTCAAAATTAAAAAAAATCATAAAAATTAATGTGCATTACCCAAATTCCCAACACCAAGTCAATTTTACTCCTGAATAAAATTTTGAAATTAATTTATTATACACCGGAAACCATTATGACAGTTTAGTTCCACCATGTAATTCATCTATCTGCACATTCTCTGAAATTTAATAATGAATTAATATTTTCCTGCTACATGTCCTACCTAAATGAAAAAAATGTCAATAATAGCAAAAAATCATATATATTAGCTGTTCAGGTAAAAACTTATTTATCCCAAGAGTATTTATTCCTCGAAGCTTACAAAAATAAAAACAATTAATTATAAACATTAAATATAAACATAAAATAATAAGGGCACTCGGATTGACTCGAACAAACAAAATCATTTGAATTAACTGAATCAACCGAAGGGAATTGGGCGCTCACCCCCTCAGTTCAGTCAAAAAATTGAGCTACTAAATTAACTGAAGAGATAATTTGCTCATGTACTTAATTCAGACAGGTTGTTTTTGTTGTATTTTTGACATTTACATATTTGTTTTACGCTCATTTCATTTGCGTTTTTTTTTTTAAGAAAAGTGTGTTTGTGTTATTTTCTAATTAAAATTATACAAATTTTAATAAAATAGAATTAAATTACTATCTACTGTATGATTTAAATTAACTTAAGTAATATTAGAGTTATTAAAAATGGCCTTAGAATACGATCTTAAAGAATATTTACGTTTCGACAACGACCAGGATTTTTTAATAATCAACAAAAGCCTAATTTAAAATGATTTAGTTTGACATTTCTCTGAAGTGAAGAGGTGTGAAACGAACACCCAATCCACCTTGGCAGCTGAATTAAGTGAATAGCAACTCAATTATCTGAATAATAACTCAATCGCAACTCAATCAATTCAGGTCAATCGAAAGCCCCCAATACCAATATAATAATATTAAACTGATTATTAAAATAATCCCAAAAAAAAAACAATCAGTTATATATATATCCGTTTTCCGGGCCGCATACCCAATCGTGTAAATATTATTGGAATACGAAAAAGAATCATTCCAAAAATTTACCTTGTATGCAATATGCACCAGCATACACAACCGTGCATTCCATTCAAACAGGGTTTCACCCGACTAATAATTTATCAAAAACAAATTATTAACGTCATACAATTTATATGTTATCAAATTATGAAATTTTTCAAAAAGGACCCCGATCCAACTAAGAATGGTTAAAATCCGTAAGACACCACAAACTGTGGTTACTTACACACACATGTGTGCATGGTGAGCTCAAATAGAAGCACAAAAACACCTTTTTGTGAACGCGAAAGAGGTATATAAAATTACACATGCATTCATATACATACCTACAAACACAAATTTACACATGCCCATACATATACATGCACATATACATACCAGAGATCACACAACAAACACAACCTAACCTTGTTTCATTTTTTACTACATACTCGAAAACTAAAATAAAATTAAAAAATACATGCCAAAAATGTACGTATATAATATTAATCTATAACACACTTTTATTCATTTTTAAAATATAAAAATATATAATATACATAATATTATATATTATATAATAAAACTATTCTCCATTAACTCATATATGTATAGTTTTCTTATAACAACAAATGTATAGTTTTCCTATAGCAACACAATTATAAAACAAACTCATGCGCGCAAACTCATCGTAATTTCAATGATCATTTTTGATCATCATGATGATAAAGAAATACACAAATTACATCGTTTTATATTTTATTTTAATCCTTTTCTGTTATTTGTCTTTTAACTAAATGATCACGTACCCTACAAGCCAAAAGCACCTAGTCGATGATTCCTTTTCCATTAAAATAAAAAACTTGCAATGCTACACCCTGTCTAAATGTATTTATATATACCATTAATATGTTTGTTGAAACTATATAAAAAAATTTAAATTATAAAAACCATGTCAACC
Organism: Nephrotoma flavescens; assembly: GCA_932526605.1. Lineage (NCBI taxonomy): Eukaryota > Metazoa > Arthropoda > Insecta > Diptera > Tipulidae > Nephrotoma > Nephrotoma flavescens. The sequence goes on along the minus strand of OW052221.1, from coordinate 126,827,323 downwards.
AAATACTTTTGGCCTGTAGTGTATATAACCATATTATTATTTTGTGTGTGAACGTATAAAACAGTATATACAACTAAAAACAAATTTGTATATATGTATGTATGTACATAAAACATAAGGTCGAACAATTTTTTATTTTATATCCCTTTACAACTTTCTTCTAAATTTTAAAGTAATGTATAAATAGCTACCACACACACACACACACGCAAACTGTACCACACCACACTATGGCGAAACATTAAAAATGCGTATTTACTACACAAGCACAACAACCACTAAAATATATCCATACAAATAAAAATAAATAAAATCAAAATTTTTAGATTGAAAATATAATCAAAATTTAAAATAATTAAAACACTTATCTTATATATCCTTTGGAATTATCCCCACAATGTGAACAAACTCGTACATAGAAATTATTGTGGTGCATTTCCTCGCACGACACACAATTTCTATACATTGCTGCGCACTACACACTATTTTTAATTTTAATTTTATTTTTTTATTATAATTATATTAATTCACTTTTAATTAAATTATTAACACGTTATTATATTATTTTAATTATAATTATTTATTATACACATTACATTACATTAAATTAAACTAAAATTTAATTTTATTCTAAGCAGAGAAAGACGAAAACGCGTCTGTCCTCTATGACGATCAATCGCGTCTCCATCACCACATGTGTAATTATGTTAATTTATTAATTTGCATTTACTATTAAACCTTAAGACAATTCTCACAAAAACGATGGAGGTATAAAAGTAACCTGGAGATTGTAATTTCCTTTTTAATGCTGTTCTTTCTTAGCTAAAACTAAAAGTACCCCACCATTCTTTCTGCGCTGTCGATTCTCATTTGTGATGTCTTCGACCATTTTTGTAACGAAAACAAAATGGCTGCATTGTCAAAAGTTTTGTCTAAATGCCAACTGAATTTTATGATATAAACTCGCTGGTGCTAGAATCGCTGATTGTAAATGGTAATCATACGTCTTCATGAAATTAGTTATCTCATCATGTAAAAAGGGTTTACGAGCGATAGAGTAAGTTTGGAAATAAGGTGGTTTCTATAATAGTTGATGGGTCTTTCCACGAAATGAATAAAGACGCTACCGATGTGTTTGCTGAGTGTATTGTTTCTTCATATTTAACTCTTTTGGTTCGTTTGAGGTTGGCCTCCTGCTTAAGGCATCTGCCACTATAGGCAGAAGGGAAAGCCAGCTTCTTCATATTTTTCTTCATAATCATTAGTTCTCCAGCTCGAGCTTCTATCTAAGGATTTTGGAATTTTTCTCAATTTCCCTTATAAAGATAAGGGGGCTTTCGATAACCAACATGAATTTGCTTCCGTATAGATGGGGATGGTACTTTTTTGCAGCCCATATATTAGCTAAAACCTATTTTTCATTTGTTCTGTATCATATTCGTATTTCGGTATTTGCTTCTTTAGATGCTTTGTCATATTTCTTGAAATTTTGGAATAGTCTTTTATGAATCCTGTGAAGTACCCAGAAATTGTTATTTTTTTTTATTTCTTGGTAGCGGCCAGTCTATGATCTTTTGTACTTTTTCCCTGTTCGATCTCACTCCGTCTTGACCTAACACTTAACCTAAAAACTCGATTTCTCTCTTTAGAAATTGGGACTTGTTGAGTTGAATCTTAAGATTGAATTACGAGAATTTCGAAATTAATAATTTTGAACCTGTGTATAAATTTCTAACTGTTGTTTAGTTAGATTTCTAACTGTTGTTTTGAGATTAGTGACCTTGTCCCTATTTTTTAAGTAAATGTTTACTTATAAAATTTACTTTTCCCTTTTCGCCGGTTGTGAATGGCTGAAATATTTTACCATGAGATGTTTTGAAATTTTAGGAGATGATGAGGTATTAAAACCTGTCATACCTATTATGTTTTTATTAGTACCTGTATTCGCACATAAGGTGTCCGAATGTAGATCTTTTCGAAAATTTCCCAAGTCGCAACTTTCATTTATTGGGAGTATAACTTAGTTTTTTGAATTTTTTTGCAGAAAAAACACGTTTTTTTCTAAGAAATGGTAAATTTTTTTCCAATCAAAATATTTTCCATCGTTATCTATGACTTTCGACCATCTTTCTGGCAATTTATGATGCGATCCATTCGTCGAGCCATTTTTTGATTTCTTCGTGGTTTCCGCAGTGCTGGTCTTGAAGATCGCTTTGCATTGATCGGAACAAATAGTAATCTGATGGGACACAATCGGGTGAATAGGGAGCATGCGGTAGAATTTCCCATTTAAGTACTTCCAGCGTATTTTTTACTTGTTTTGCGACATGTGGCCGAGCATTGTCGTGCAGCAAAATCACTTTACGCTGTTTGTTGGCTGGAATCGGACGATTTTCGTTCAATGCATGATTCAAATCTATAAATTGTTGTTGGTAACGTTCACCAGTAATAGTTTCGTTCGGTTTTAGCAGCTCATAGTATACACTACTCCTTTCTGATCCCACCAAATGCACAACATAACCTTACTTCCATAAATGTTTCGTTTTGCTGTTGATGTTCGGCTGGATGAGCCTATGATTTTTTGCGTTTAGGGTTATTTTAGTAAATCCGTTTTTCATCGCCAGTCACAATTTGAGACAAAAAATACCATCTTCGGTGTCTTGTAAACAAAGAATTGCAAACCATTAATCGATTTTCAATGTTAAGATAGACAGTTCATGTGGTACCCATTTTCCTCCTTTTTGAATAATTTTTATGGCATGTAAACGTTTGCTTATGGCTGCTTGAGTGACATTTAACTGTTCTGCAAGTTCTTTTTCTGTTTGAGCTGAGTTTTCCTTTAATAATGCTTCCAATTCTTCATCTTCGAATTTTTTTGATAATGCTACCAATTCTTCATCTTCGAATTTTTTTGGTTGACCAGAACGCTCTTTGTCACTGACATCAAAATCACCATTTTTGAATCGTTTAAATCAGTTTTCACAAATTTGTTGAGGTGGTGCATGTTCACCATAAGTTTCTTGAAGCAAACGAAAATTTTTAGCACATTTTTCTTTTGATTAAAGCAAAAAAGTAATGCTTCCCGCAAATGCTGTTTTGTTGGTACGAAATTCGACATGTTTAAACGGGATTAAAAAATATGTTATTTACGCTTTCACGAATAATGATAAACTAAATTTTAATGTGAAATGTCAACACTTTAAAACGCCGTAGGTGTCATTGTAAAAAATGTTTAGTACTAAAGTTACGCCATCTCTTAGAAAATCCAAAGAACAGTTATACACCCAATACATTTAAGGTTTCTATGTTCGAAATTTCCGCCCTATTGTCATTTTCTGGAAGAATTTTATGATTTTTATAGGTAAATATTGTGTTACCTGAGTTTAACGTCCTAGATGAGGGGCCTACGTTCATATAATTCTTTTATTCTGAAAGTTAACCAAATTCTTTTAGTTTTGTTTGTGACAGATTTTGTTTCGATTGGTTGATAATAAACTGATTTGCCTTAGTGCGTATATCCAAAGTATGGTATTGGAACTTATATTAAGAGAATCAGAGCGTCTTGCAAATTTTTTTTAATTTCTTGAATTGATTCAGGGCCTCCTAAAAAGTATATTATATCCTTTTACAGCCGTTCAATTTTACTTTTTATCGCTTGGAAATGGATTTTAAAACAGTGTTGTATAAACAGTGTTTCTTCGGATCTCTTCATCTGTCACCTGTTTTAAAAAAATATTTTTTTTTTACAATTATTACGTAATTAATACGTCTTATTACATTGAGTTAGATCTTAAAACTAAATTTGTAAAATATAATTTCTATAAACTATCGGAACATCTTTAAGCGTCCTTTCGTGTCCTGCATACTGTTAAAAACAAATTCATATACTAATGCGCCCAGCACAACAAGTGCCGGGAAAACCGACTCTGTCATCAAAGGATACCCGTCTGCATCGTTGGCATGTGAGATAAAAGACTGATACAGAAACCGGAGCAAGGTGATCAGTAGTGTATTATCATATCAGATATATTGCAAGCTAGAAGCTACCTTTTTAGTTCTGTGTGGGATGTTTTCAAACCAGCCTAACTAGTGCTTAAGACATTAAATTAATTATCTACATTCCGCACGAATAATTGGTTTCTATGTTCAAGCTACAGTATTGTAGTTTAAAGGATCGCTATAAGAAGGGTGGAAAAAATAGGTGGCAACAGATATGATAGTTATATATATATATATATATATATATATATATATATATATATATATATATATATATATATATATATATATATATATATATATATATATATATTATGTAAGACCCGGGATTGTATTTTATAATCTTCTTTGCTGTTCTTCCTGCAGCTTTGTCCCAATAATTTGCTCGGCTAATTTGTGATAATTGTGAACGATAATTTTGTCTGCTGCAGTAATTCCTCAAAAATGAATTGCTCGTCTCGGTTACTAGAACTCATGGTGAGATGAGATTGAGTCAGATACATTATCAATCTCAAAATCACGAATTAACCTGAGATTTGGACAGCTAAATTTTGTTCCTAAAATTGGATTAGTTTGTGCTGTGACATCACTAATCATTTCATAAAAACTGTTATTAGCAAATGCCTCCAAAGACATAAATCTACCTCCGATTAGGTCACAACAATAAAATATTATATTTTACTATTATCACTTTTGTATCATATATCCCATAAATAAGCATCTTATCTCGGATCTAAGATTATTTACAAACTTTTGGCTTAGTCATTTTATTGTTACTATTACATTTTCTAATCTTCTTTTCTTTTTATACTCACAACTATGTCCAGGTATACTATAATTTATGTATCATCATATTTAAACTACTTTGCTTTCTAATCCTTAACAACTCATTGCGAAGTTTCTTATTTCCAGGTATGTAGGCCCACGCGCCCATCTAAATTGCATTACAACGTGGAATTAGAAACTATCAGTAGTGTAGTACATTATCGCTTTATAATTATACACTTTACTTAATTCTGACAGTTTTTGAAAACTTGCTTACAAATATTGCTGTGTTAAGGAAATTCCATTAAAAAATAAAATTTGCGGATTTACAGTTGAAGTACCTCAAACGCCCTAAATATATAGCGGTTTGAGTAAATTAAAATGTATCTAAATAAAATTAATGCCGTCTCGGTTTTTCCTCTCCTTTCGTAGAATATGGACATCTACGTGGACCTCGACTTGAATGTGACCTAATTGATTATTTAACAGTGCACTGTATAAGAAACCGGCGCGCGCGATTTTGATTAAAATTACGCGCGCAACGGTGAATTAAAATGTTTTCACATCTGTTGCACTTCTGGTTCTCCAATTTGTATTGTTCATGTATTTTTAAAAACCTTAGAGAATACGGTGAAAACAAGAAATTAAATAATTCCTTAGCGCATAAAGCGAGAAAGGGGGATGAAATATTAAATACCATTTAAATAATAAAACTTAAAAAGAAAATCACCTGTCATTTTAACGAAAATTCTTGAATTTCGTATATTTAAGGAACGATGCGCAAATATATAACAATACAATGTCTTTAATATGTATTTTCATTTTGTCGTCGTCATTTTAAACAGGTTACCTGTGTTTTAAGAAATGTTGTGGTTGAATGATAATTTAACAACAACTTTTTTGTACATACGAGTACGTACAAACAAGCATGTCTCGTTTTAATAACGCATCTCATAATACCTTTTGGGTAGTATAACTACAGAACAACAACAAAAATATTAAATATAATAAATTAAATAAATGTCGTAATAGTTAAAAAGGCAGCAGGTCCTCCACGTTTTTCTTATTATTGTTACATTTATAAATTTAAATGTATATAGTTGAGGAAGTAGCTGATTTACTTCTAAAATCGAATAGTTTATTGCCTAGACCGGATAATCGGTAAACTGCCTCGTTCAGATACTATAAATATTCTGCGGGTGTCCAAATTTTCAACGTTTTTTTTAACCTGTTGAAATCGTCTGGTATTTTGTTTATTTACCTGATAGTTATCAGGTTATTTTCAGATTGATGATTGATCAGTTCATTGAATCCTGGCTAGATCTCATGGCTGCTGGGGTACACTGCTCATGCATGTTTCATTCCAGGGGCATGCTCTCGTTTCCTTCCATTTTAGAGTTTATTTTATGCTGTTCCCAAGCGGTCACCCAAATTTGTACTAAGACAAGCAACGATTGCTTAACGTTGATGCCGATGGTGATGTTGTCACGTTATGTCTTTCTGCACGCGTCCTTGATCTTTCGATTACAGAAATCAATGTCATGTATTCTATTTTTTCTCTAAAAACGTTTCATTGAGAAAACAAATTTTTCTCAAAACAAAAACTTAGCCGAATTTTGGTAAGAATTCGTTTTTATCAAAAATCTTCATTTGCCATTAAATTTTAGAAAAAGTATACAAAATATTTTCAAATGACGAAGTTCTTATAAAAAAGTGTTTTTATCAAAAATAGTAATTTCTGCTTTCCTAGCAGAAAATCAACATGAACTGTTTTTCTTCCAAATTTAATTTACAATTATTGCAAAAAACGATTAAGCTCCGATAAAAAAGATTTTTATCAAATCTCTTCATTTCCACTTTAATTTTTGGAAGATGATCTAAACCAGTTTTGGTGCAAATTTAATTTAGAATCATTTTGTTCTTAATCATTTTTCTCGCAGGTGCTATATTCTTTAAAATATTTGCAAACATCGAAAAGCTCCTATATAAGCTTCCATTTACAGTGTACCGATTTCCGCGAAATTTTACTGGGACCTCCCAATTTATCGGGCTTTTAAAAAAACCTTCAGTGTGAAGTTTCACTCAAATAAATCAATCCGTCTAAGCTGTAGAGAGGCATAGACCGAGAGACACCACGTCGAAAACCACGTTCTCGAACTTTGACGATATAGTTAATGATAAATCTGCAATAAACTAGATTTCCAAAATTTTCGAATTGAAAAATTTAAAATAAAATCCCGGATGTGAAATTTTGAGTTTGTTATCCATAGTTATAAACCGGATCTAATATTATAATGTGATCATTAATTTTGAAAGTTTTTGTAAGATTAATTGAGAAATGGCGAAGAAATACTTAAAATTAAGAGTTGTATATCGTTACTAAATACAACCCGTGACCAAATTAATAATAGATCATTTAAAACTGTTAAACACCCAAAAGTAATAAATTCAAGTGGTTAGGACAGCACATCGATGATCGCTTTAATTTTTTTTTGTATAAGATTTTACTTCGGAGGACACTGGATAGCTTAGGTATATTACATTGATTACAGTTTGTCATAAACCCACAATAAGCACAATTCCTTGTCCGGCCTCTTTCGCTCAGTGAAGCAATTCACTGAAATCGCTTTCTTTATTGAAAAGCAAATCAACGAAACAGCGATTAACTGAAAAAAAAGCGTTAAAAGTATAACTGAAAACGATAGTTTACTGAAAATGACTATTCAACAAAATCAACAATTCACCAAAATCATCAATTAATCGAAAACGAAAATTCACCAAAAACAACAATTCACCGAAAGCCACAGTTCGCTGAAAATGACAATTAATCGAAAAAACAATTCACCGAAAACAACAACTCACCGATTTTTTTTTTTTCGAAATAACCATTTCACCGAAAACCACAGTTCACCGAAAACGACTGTTCCTATATACAACCTTTCGGTTGTTTCTTTAAAAGACGGAATTTAACTGATTTGTAATTATAAATTCACACACAAAAAATAATTTTAATTATTAGCAATTTTTCGATTTAGTAATGGGATCGCACTGATTTCGAAATTCAAAATGCTTAAATTTCTTTACAACAGCTCATCGTTTTTAATATAATTTTAATTAAATCAACTGAACCCTTCCAATTAGTGGATATGGTATCTCTTTTATATTTGGCAACAGCGTCATTCCTAGATTCCTCTCATCCCGCTCCCAAGCGAATTGCAATTTAAAAACTATATCAAATTTTTTCTGGCGTATTCAACGATATTTTTAATTTAGTCGAACTAATTATTCTAACCATCTTTGATCATTGTAATTTATTTAACAAAATTTTTTCAGTTTTTTAAAATTTTGTTATTAAGTATTTTTAATTTCAGAAATTTCACCGAAAACGACTGTTCCTATATACAACCTTTCGGTTGTTTCTTTAAAAGACGGAATTTAACTGATTTGTAATTATAAATTCACACACAAAAAATAATTTTTATTATTAGCAATTTTTCGATTTAGTAATGGGATCGCACTGATTTCGAAATTCAAAATGCTTAAATTTCTTTACAACAGCTCATCGTTTTTAATATAATTTTAATTAAATCAACTGAACCCTTCCAATTAGTGGATATGGTATCTCTTTTATATTTGGCAACAGCGTCATTCCTAGATTCCTCTCATCCCGCTCCCAAGCGAATTGCAATTTAAAAACTATATCAAATTTTTTCTGGCGTATTCAACGATATTTTTAATTTAGTCGAACTAATTATTCTAACCATCTTTGATCATTGTAATTTATTTAACAAAATTTTTTAGTTTTTTAAAATTTTGTTATTAAGTATTTTTAATTTCAGAAATTTCACCGAAAACGACTTCCTATATACAACCTTTCGGTTGTTTCTTTAAAAGACGGAATTTAACTGATTTGTAATTATAAATTCACACACAAAAAATAATTTTTATTATTAGCAATTTTTCGATTTAGTAATGGGATCGCACTGATTTCGAAATTCAAAATGCTTAAATTTCTTTACAACAGCTCATCGTTTTTAATATAATTTTAATTAAATCAACTGAACCCTTCCAATTAGTGGATCTGGTATCTCTTTTATATTTGGCAACAGCGTCATTCCTAGATTCCTCTCATCCCGCTCCCAAGCGAATTGCAATTTAAAAACTATATCAAATTTTTTCTGGCGTATTCAACGATATTTTTAATTTAGTCGAACTAATTATTCTAACCATCTTTGATCATTGTAATTTATTTAACAAAATTTTTTAGTTTTTTTAAAATTTTGTTATTAAGTATTTTTAATTTCAGAAATTCATAGTTTCGGGATTGAATTGATTTTCGTTGAATTGTTTTTTCGGTGGGTTGTCGTTTTCGGTGAATTCTCGTTTTCGATTTTTCGAAATTTCGATTTTCGATTTTAATTTTTCAGAGAAATGTCGTTTTCGGTTAATTGCTTTTCGATGAATTATGATGAATTGTCGTTTTCGGTGAATTGTTTTTAAGTAAACTGTCGCGAAACAGAAAATTACTTATAATGAAAGCTGTTCTTTGTCGAGAGGGGCATTTAGTAGTGATTTTGAATGACCTTGAAACTCATTAGTTAAGGAGATAATAACGAAGTTAGTTTTTTCTATTTTCTATAAAAATTTTATCACGAGAAAACAATGTCATGAGAAAATTGCATTTTTACCCTCACAACTATTAGCACCCAAATTGTATGTAAAATCTTTTTGTGCTCTCCGCTTTGTTTAATTTTGAGGGTAAAATATAATTTTCTATGTTTTTGCCATTACAAAAACATCAGCAATTTTAATAAATTTTCTCTTCGCTTGAAAATCGATTCAATACAAATACATTTTGTCATGAAATTCTAGGGTCATGCCAAAATTTGGCGAGTGAAGTACGAGCATTAGTTTACAAATTGCAGTAACGCTACTTTTGACATTTTCAAAACAATGGTAAAAAAGAATTTCGTGTGTTGATTAAACACTGTTTTCGATGAGGAGAATGTTGTTCAAGGAAAGCAATGGCATGATGATAAATGTTATAGGGACTCCGCTTTATCAAAAGCAATCGACGCACGTTGGTCTGCTGAGTTTCAACGTGGACGTACAAACGCAGATGATGCTGAGCCCTCTGGTTGCCGAATTCGTCACGGAAAATATGAAAAAATACACAAAATGTAGACACTTCCTTTTGATATATTTAAAGCGTCATTTATTAAGATTAAATAGCGTTTTGAATCATCGATGCGTCTATTTTTTTTTTTTGCTTCGATAAGTGACATTGAATGGAACATGAATCCATCACGACACTCCGGAATGAAAATGTCAGTTTTGCTAAGTAAACAACAGCCGGTGAAAGCTACCAAAGTTGTTACCCTCCAGACTTAGAGTCAACTGTTATTCTATATTTTTCATTGTGGTTGTTTTAAATTTTGTTATTTAATAGCGTATCGATTTGAAGAAGAAAATGCATATCTAGTGTTTTCCCTTGGAAATTTAGGAATAAATGCTTTGAGAAAAATTGTTTTGGACGGAATATTTTCGGGAAATTTGGTACGAAAAATGTGTTCGGTACAGTTCTCGATAAAGCCGGACAAGCTATCCATAGCATTCAGGTCCTAGACATTAGTGTGTGTTGTGCTTGCGCCAAGATAATAAATGTTTACATAATCGATTTTCAAATTCTTTCAAATCAACTTTCAAAATGAAATAGACAAAAATTATATATCCGTATACTATTAGGTGTAAATTGATGATCAAATTATTGAGATGTTGTTGCACACTCAATTAGATCACATTAGCACTAAGTGGTAACAACGGCAATAAAATGGAAAACGAATGTACGATGACACGATCGATCAAAACAATAACACGTGCGTCACTCCGTCTGCTAATAGAGTCATAAATCACCAAACCAAGCGGAGATCAATTACCTGTTGATTTAGTTTATTATCTACTGTATAGTAAATCCCTTAACGTCTTAGGATTAGTCATCAAACCTTTTGTTTATTTGTCGATCCATTTAGATCCGACCTAAAAATAAAATTAAGAAACTACGAAAACAATTAAATTTTTAAAGACATCGACTTATCGCTTGTTCATTGGTCATTTTTATTTTAGTACGTTTTCTTACCATCTCGTGCACTGTACTCTTATATTTATACGAGCACGGTTCTTCCGCGTTTTTCTTCTTTATTTTTGTTTTTTTTTTTAATATTTACAAATTTTACAATTTTTGTGTTACTCGTTCGAAAGTCAAAATAACATCTTGCTGCTTTTTTCAGTTTAATTGAATTTATTCAGCGATTAAGATGTGTGAATTTTAATTCGCGCTGCTTTACGTTCGCGCTGTGTTTATGATCTTGTGATTGGTGATTTTTTTTGTCTGTGTGTTTCGCGTATTTTTCAGCATTTAAATCAATCGTAATACACACACGTCAAAGAATTCATTCATAAATTTTGTGATTTTTTTTTTTCTAAACAATCGGTGGTGTGTTGGTTTGGATCGCGAATGAATCATAACAGATTTCTGTGTAATGATCAATGTAAATTCGTTCATCTTTTGTTATGAAGAATTTTACGATGATGTCGGATGAGTAAAGTGTTCCGTGTTGTGTGAATTATGCTCAAGTGATACTTTAATTGTTTATAGTGTTTTTATTGTTGTGTGTTTGATACAGTTACTTCGTGACCTATTAAGAGATAACGCTTATCTAATTTGTTTAACATAGGCTGCGGTTTAGTACATATGTTTACTTTCAATTGTCTCAGATTTTTATAAAGTTGTATGATGTCATTTTCCACAAACTGCTAACATATCCGAAAAAGATTTTCTTGTTTCCAGTAGAATCTTTTATTAAATTAATGACTTAAATCGTAAAAGTGAGTTTTAACAGCTCGTTATACAATTAGAACAGGTGTTAAATGAAAATTATGTTTTTCGCTTCTATTTTTTTTATTGATATATGATACGCGTGCTTTGCACCTATCACCATCTGTTTGAGTGACGTTTAAGACAAGTGCCATCATTAAGCGTTTGTCTTTAGGACTATAAGGTCCTTTCCTTTTAATAGTCTTTTACCCTTGATTCAATATTGTTGTTTGTTAGTCACGATCAAAATAATGTATTTATAACTTTTGTTTATTTATTTAGTGTACACCAATAACTACAACAAAGACGACGAACACACTTCAATATTATACTACTATAAAACTAAAATAATCACCTGAATATTAATTAATTTTAAAAAATGTTTTATTTTTTTAGTTTTAATTTTCGTTAATTACAAAAAAAATCCAAATTTAGTCGACTACTGGTGGTTCAAGTGATCGTTTGCTCTGTGTAAATATTTAATGTAGTGGATTTCGTTTGAATTACATCGACGCAATAAACACCTGGATATCTCTGCTTAAACAAATATGGCGACAAGCCAATCGGAAACTAGTGATAATATTGTAAATGATAACAAATCGTTAGTAAATAGTAAATTTCATGATATAAAATTTGTGTTTAATGCTTTAGTGCCGAATCGTTTAAAACTGTTAAATACGACATCGTCGAATAATAATTCGTTTGATCAGTCACTCGAATACAAACCGATAATCCGCGGTAAAAGTGATGGTGATGTTATAAAAAATTTAAAACAAAGATTGTGGCCATCGCATATATCAGCCGATGGTACACTGTGTGGTTCAACGTACCAAAATACGAGTATCAGTGATAGTGCTATTTATGATAAGAGTTACGGTGTGTCGGCGAGTGATAAACGTATTTTTGTGATCGGTGACCAACATCATGTTGACCGCGAAGATTTTAAAACATTGCTCGGAAATTCATCGACACCCAAGAAGAAAATAACACGATCGCAAATGGTGACGCCAACGCAACCGTACAAGTTAAATTTATTAACACCACCGTCCGACACAATGTTTATCGATTCCGATTTTGAATCGATGGATCAAGATCGATACGATAGTATCGGTGGTAGCCGATCAACAATATCATCGATCGACGATAGCTTAAAAATAATCGATGAGAACACGGTGATCGAATGTAATAATAATGAAGTTCAGAAACCTGTGGTAAAATTGAAGCGAAATCGTCGTCTTCTCAATATATTCTCGTCAGGACGACGAAAAAAATATCGTTCGATAAATAATGGTTGTAATGGCGTGACAGATTCTGATGAGACTCGGCGATATGCTCCACTGACTCGGGAAAATATTGCACGATATTGCGCTAGCAAATTAAAATTATTTTCATCACCCGACCCAATCGAATGGGGTTCGAATTATGATTTTTCTTTTTCATGCGAACCATCTACGTCCGATGTCGAGCTGAATAATAGCTGTGATACAAATAAATCATGCGGTGATAAACATTTTGTTATACCAACGTTTAAAATTGATCCGGCACCGCCAAATGAACATAAACTGGAAATAAAAACGGCCATCACATCGACCTTGAGGCGATCGATAAGTGATCCCAATTACCTAATCGGTGACCCGGCATCGAGTAGTTCGGAAAAATCAGTGACACCGTCCGCCTCGGATATTGAATCGGATTGTGATGTTACGAGTTGTATGGAATCGGCACTCCTGCCCGAAATAAACCGTATCAATTGTGCGAATGTTAAAAATCTAGAAACAATATCGGTAAGTGTATTTAGTAATGAATAGTTTAATGAACTACATACCCCTATACCCAACTTAATAATTAATTCATTTTGTATCTACGTGATTTTTTGTGCGTTTGCACAATATTGTCTAGTACTCTACAATAGAATTGCGCACGCGCACCATATTAGTTTATTGCTGGCCATCTTGCCATTATAATGCTGCCAATAAATTCTTATATTGCCATTGATTTTATATTATTATCGTTATCTATGTGTCGATCGCATCGGCCGAAGAGCGCATGCCCCGTAGCTCGATATCATTTTCATGACTTTTTTATTGTATATGTTTTAAATACGCGTAATGAATTTTTATTCATTAATTATAACTTATAATTACCCAATTTGATTACTTATGGTTTGTACAAAAGAAAAAATACTGCACCGTACATGGGTTTTAATAAATTAAATACTGTCTGCCTTTGTGTTTTTGTGTATAGAGACCTCTCTATAGTTAAATAGACTATACCGCTATAATTTATTATGATTTTGTAATGAATAACGGTGTTTTGTGTTTACAAGTGATTAGGATTGTGTCCAACCATTTATAAAATTCGTATAACTTTAAGCCATCGCTGTAAATTGTGAGCTCCTTTTATTCGCTTAGATGCAAAATGTAACTTATACTATTTTAACGTATCGGTTTAGATTTTCCAAGTTGCTATTTCCACTTCTAACATCATGTTCACAGCACAACACCATGTTCAAACGGACGAATGAATTATGCAAAATTAAAAAAAAAAACAAATTATACTAATTTTTACTATACTATTTTAATATTTAGACAGGTAATTGATAGATGGCACCAGGCGCACACATTTTTTTACATTTTTTAGACCTGCTCCATTAGTAAAAATGCTCTTGGCATTGATAGAGGCTGCATATCAAGATTTAGATGGTTGAACGCTCATTATTGAAATCGTTAGTCGTGCACTATCAAAACTTAATTTGTTTTCCAGGCAGAAAAAATACAGTCCACTATATTTTTACATATAGAAATATTTAACCTGCTTATAAATTTTTAAACAGCTAATTTTGATCAGTTAAAATAAATAATGGTTAAATTTTTAGCATATAAAAAGATAAATTCAATGAAGGATGCGCTGGGTTTTTTCTGTGCAGAGAACAAATTATTATATAAAAAGTGGTTTGGCTATAGCGCACGACTAACGATCTGCTAGTGATTTGCATGTGAAATCGGGTATTAGTACCATAATTATACCAACCTGCTTTTATGCTTTTATACCTTAGTTTGGGCGTTTTTTAGGTTAGGTTTCAGTGGTTGACACTTAGGCCATTTTTGGCCCATTGTGATACCACGCCTTCACGCCACATCATTAACCCATTCACCTACTCACACAATTACAGTATATCACCTGTACATTGCAAGCTCCATGTCAACCTGTACATTGACATGGACGGTGGGTCGGCGCTGAGTTGTGTTTATTAACATCACCGATTGTAATCGATAATGAAAACTCCGTTTGCATCTAGCCTCTGATGGGATTCGAACCCAGTACATCCTGGTCCAAGTGCCGAAGCTTTATCTACTGCACCACTTCTCCGGTTAGTTTGGGCGATAATAAAATATAAAAAAAAAAATTTCACCCTGCCGAAACAGAAACCGGAAAAAGGATGTTGATGCCGCACCGTCAGATTAGAGACTTTTAAACTTCTACCATCGAGAAGACTAGAACTCATTAATTATGAGAATTCAATCAGTTAATCACTGATCAACTATTTCAGTTCGTCAGTAACACCACAATTCTTCGTAAAAAAATGACTGAAAACGACAATTCGCCGAAAAGCAAATTTTCGAAAACAATTAACTGAAAACAACCGTCCACCGAAAATTTCAATTCACCGAAAGCTACAATCCACCGAAAACAACAGTTCATCGAAAACGACTATTCACCGAAAACAACACAATTCACCGAAAACGATAATTTTGCGAAAATATGTGATATTCACGGTTTGTGTTTTGTAGCATAGTTTTGTTTGGACGATTTTGATAAAAACATGTGAAGGTTCCGGTGCCAACAAGCGATTGTGGCGAGTTCTAAACCAGTATAAAATTGCCGTTTAAAAACCGTCCAGGAAAGGCGATCTCGTTTAAATTGGCTATTATTGGTAGTTCACCCTGGAATCTCATTTTTAACATACAAACAACATTTTTAGTTGAGCCTGAAAATATTATACATGGCGGAGAAAATAGGTTTTCATCACGCATGTAGTCTGATCATTTCAGCTTAAGTTCTTAAGTTGCACTTCTTTTGAAGGATTTACATTAAAAATATATAGTGACTGGCGAAACTTTATGACTTTAAACTAATTTTTCCAAATTCACGGAAATGATTGTACAACTTGTTTGAGTCATTTGCTCGCTTTTCAAAATTCCGATTATGAAAACTTTTATTAAATTTTATTATAAATTCGTGCGCACAGGAGCAGGGTCGGTCAGCATTTTAATTATTCCGTTTGAAATTTTAAAAATTGCATAATGTGCTAGATCGCATCGTGCTAATTATGGAACAGACTCAATCTTTATGGTGCCCACTAACTATATATGGTTCCGGCTCGCATCTCGTAGTGGTTCCGGAAAATATGCAATATTGTACAATACCTAGAATGGTGCTTATTGAGTCAGCTGGGGCACATTAAGTTCAACCCGTTCAGAAAAGCTAGTTTCATAATGTGTTTGCAAATTATTCTGTATTTTATTATCCGAGAGTACGGTTTCTATTTTTTTTAAATATGCAATTTTGACGATGAATCATACGATATAATCTAACAAACGAATTCGGTATTGATTTGGTTCACTAGTTGTCCGCTTATATGTAGGTTATGTAAACTCCTTTCTAAGTATCACGTTTAACTTCATATGAATGGAATTCCTTCTGGTCGACTGCTAGTCGTCAGTGTGCAGTTTGGTTCGCAGTTGGAAAATAACGTTTCATTTTTTGCGTTATCTATTAATAATTTATCCTCGGCAACGGGATGTTGCGTTGCTACTCTGTTTGACGGGAGGTTGCAATGACTCCTGGTCCCCATTTTTAATAGTTTGGTACAGTCGTCCTCGAATCCCTGGATTTGTGCATGTCTTTGAACAAATTTTTTGTAGCTGAGGAACTTTCTCGTTTTATGAAAATATCGTCCATGAACTTAAAGAGATTCTAAATTAACTTTGAAACCATAATTAAGCAAAATTTATGATTTTTGATGAAATTCAATTTTTGATGACAAATTGGGAGAACGCAGTGGTTTTTCCGTTTGTTGTAAATATTTTGAAAAGTACATAAATATAGCATTTAAGAAAAACGATTCAAAACAAAAATATTGTAAATTACGTTTCAAACAAAATTTGTTCAGATCATTTTATTTCAATTTTACCGGATGTGTCAAGTTTTGGTAAAAGAAAATTTACTTCATCAAAATTCGGCATCTCTACAGTCCAGCTGGATTGGCTAATCGGAATAAACCCTTTTTTCATTAATTGGGAGATCCTCGCAAAATTTGGTGCAAATCTGTATACTGGAAATGGAAGCTTTTCAATTTTTGTAATGATTAAAAGTTTAAAACGACAAAGAATTAAAAGATTTAAATAAATTTAAAGATTTCAAGGCTTGACATGAAATTAGTGATATGCTCGAATCCGAGGCGTCCGCCTCCCTGGATCAAGGAGACCCTTCCTTATAAGTTTATACACCATTCATCCAATCAGATTCAAATTTTACATGGGGATTTTTACGAAAATCAGCAGGCTTTCGAAAATTTTTGAAGGGGTCGGCTCCTGGGTCTAGGTGCTCCCATAATTTTTCCCCCACAAATCTCTGTTTGTTCTGAATTGATGTATCTGCCGCCAACCGATCGTCATAAAATTTATACGTGTAAAATTTATATTTGATCAGTATCGGCTCCTTGGGTCTTCTATTGGGAATGGAATCTCCCCAGCGAACAAAAGAGAATACTGTTGACTCTGAAATATTGTACGAAATGATTTGCGTCATCAATCAATTGAATCGGTTCATCAAAAGATCGTCTTCTTCTAGAGCTTCTAGTGATCAGAGTGAGACCCGGATGGAAAACAATCGCTTACAGCCGAAATTCTTTATTATTGTTTTGTTATATATTCGAACCTACTGGAAGACTTTGGACTATATTTTTTGCTTGGGCCTAGATTTCTTCTGGGTTTGTGTGGTTGTTTTGACTGAAGATCGCTTCATATGTCGTGAAGCATGTAAAAGAGTGTACAATGTACAAAGCAACAGAAAATTCTATGATTGTAAATGTGTTGGCGCTTCAGATTCTGTGTTTGTTCGTGTTAAAGAACTAAATTAAGCGTGTTGGTATTTTTTACTTCTCAAATTGATTTCAGTGTCACTTAGCGTTCTAAATGCGAATGCTATCGGTCTTTCCAGTTTAGCATGCATCTGCGAAAGAGCCCTTATACACTTCTTGAAGATTCTCGATGTGGTTATCTAAATTTAAGCCTACAACGTTGATATTCAAATATACACGAAAAATCTTTCCTATTAGTCTGTATAGGACTTTATTCATGGCCCTTTGGAAGGTTCAGGTAAATTCGAAGTATACCCTTGGTAAATCCTCATTCATTTGAAATTTGCTGGAACCCTGATTTTAAATCCAAGGTTGAAAAGTATGTGGATTTCCCAAGGTTATGTAGTAATTTCACCAGTATTTTTTCGTTCAATTTGTCATATAATTTTCTGTAGTCAATCATTGCTCTGACTTTCTGGATACCTGAAGCGTTAGTTTTCATCGAAACTGCTCATAGGAGAAGAGTATGTCTGTTGGAATTTCGAATAATTCCATTTCTAGCAACTCTTTTATATTCTACGTCTATTTTAAAATGGCGAAGATATCTGGGTTTTTGTGTATGAGGACAGGATCCGCATCTTTAGTATTGATCTTATGTTTAATGATTGTGAAAAAAAAATGCTCATTTTATTTTATTATGGCTTTTTGATTTTCATAAGTATTCATACAACTTTTTATGGGCTGAATTATCTCAAAGTTGTTTACATTTAAATTTAGCTTCGGTATTCTGGTAATTGGAATTCCCTGGAAATAAGGAATTGAGGAAAGAATATACATAGCTTTTATCTGTAAATTATTTTTTTTTTTGGCCTACCGAGAAAAAAAAAATTGACGTAAGTGTTTGTAAATTGGGAATAACTATTCCATAGCAAAATTGGCAGGGAAAATTATTCACAATCTTATTTTGTTTTCAAAAAAATTATCACCAACTTTTTACCTTAGTATGCTAGTGAAAAATATTTTTATTACAAATTATATGTAAATTTTTTACATAATTCTGTATTACTTACCAGGGGACTTACCAGAATAGGGCCACTCGTTTGTTTGTTGAAATATTAACAGTCGTACTAAAGTTTTCGGACTTGTACAATCCGGGTTGTACAATGAGGTTTTTTGTTTAATTTGTTATGCTCACACACTAGCCAGTCACCATTTATTTTAGTTCCAAACGTAACAGTATGATTATAAAAATTTTCATTAGGGAAATATCTATGAAATCTAAAATTTTTGTGTTATTTTATAATCAATTTTGATATCCATGTAAGCCAGTGATTAAGAAGCTAATATTCCATCGACAAAGTTTATTTTGCCTGTATTCATCACTTCCTGCGTATTCCTAAAATATTTTTCATTTTCCTAATGATAATAGATGAGTATTATATTAGGCTTGATTATATTTTGTTAGCCCCCGTGTCTATTAGAATTTATCTGTTTTACCTTATAATTTTGTTTCAATTTTTATATATAAAAGGAAATTTAACCTTCCGAGTCTGAATTGTGCTCCTGCCAAAATTTTCATTTTCCGAGTTCAGATTTGAGTTGTTCTCGGAACTCGCTTGTTTTGACTCAAGATGGTCGTTGAGGAAGCGTCTCGTGGTTATCGATAAGGAAGGCCTAAGGCGTAAACCTCTTTTATGTTTTCTTCTTTTCCGCCTTTGTAAAACCAAAATGCGGTATTCTTAAACCGAAAACAAAGGCGGCTAATGCTTATATTCTTCAATGAAGCTACATATTGCTTGCCAAGTACCGTTTTACATCGGGTTCTACCAAGCTAGGGATTTAACATTTTTGATTATTTCCTTTGTTTTTTTTGATAAAAGTATGCACATACATACCTCCCTCTTCTTTATTACTCCAAAGCTCTGATTTATAGTATGGGACTTCTTATTTGTCCCCAATGCTTCGATTAGTATTTGCCTAATATCCGTAAAACTTACAGGGTTTTCGGCAAGACAGAGTATATTTTCGGCCTTGCCCTCAATTTTTTCTTGACCGCTTGGAGATACTTACTTCAAAGGCTTTTTAAATGTTAATTTCCACCTTACAAAGTTTAGTGCAATCAGAATGGTTGGCCGCCTAGTATATTTATTAAATAGTTTGAATTTGCTCGGAAAAGTAATTATTTTCGCTTAACGGGGCCAATCAGACAAACCACTTGATTGCTAGCAAAGATCAGAAAAATACCACTATCTCTGGCACAAAAGGGCGGCAAAACTGTCTGTCATGAGGATTTCACAAATGGACATAATTTCATTTGATTATGCCGAACCTAAATATGATGCCATTCGCCTTCTAATCTTTATTATCATTGCACATCTTCATATTTGACAATCTAAACAACAAATATTTTGAGGACCCTACAATTATTCATCAGTTTGGTTTTGATGGCAATCACCTAGTTAAATATTGTGAATCCACAAACTATTCAAATTTACAACACATCTATGCAGTAGACAACAACAGGCGACCTATCATTATTGGTGTCCAGGGTGTTCCAGGCTGTGGAAAATCTACATGGATCATAAACAATCACAAACTAGGCTATGATCTAGTCTTATGTGCCACTAAGGAAGGTCTTGCTGATCTCAAATCTAAAGTTGCCACTCGTTGTATTAAGTAGAAGATGGATTTCAACAAAATTGAACTTAACTATAAAACGATTGCTTCATACCTAATTAATGGCGCCCGACGTTATGACTCAGTGTTTAATGATGAATATATACATGCAGATTATATTGGGCTGGTGGCCATGCTCAGTAAATGTTCAAATATATATCTTCTTGGGGTTAAAAATCAAATTCCATTCATTGACAGATTGCATCATGTTAATATTCAATTTTACGATAAGATAAGATAAGATGTATACAACGCAGGGCAGCTGTTAGGCTGGTTACCTATAACATACTTCATGCTAAGTATGCCCATGTCAAGATGAACACAGATTTATTCGAGCAACGCGGCAACTGAATTACTTGAGCACATGCAACTACTACTGCTTCATTCGATTATCACCTAATTATTCGATGAAATCTGTTACATAAGACACGATTCGGTGTCCGAACTGACTAGGAATCCTGAACCTGCGAGGGTCTCTAATACTACTGGATAAGGATTTGTTAAATGTTCTAACTTATAAAAAAACCTACTTGAGCAAGCTGTCGTTTTTCCACGATACAACTCGGTGTTTTGTTCTCACAAGTGCACCAAAACCATTTCTAAATCCCCTTGTTAGTAAAAAAATTATTACAATATTAAAGTTAGTTTGTTAGTTTGGACACTTCTACGGACTATCTTCCTTCCACTCACCAAAAGGATGAGGAGGGTACTTCGCCAAGTAACTGTTTATGTTTTGTTACCTCCTTCTTCTGGTTTTCGTTTTGATAGGATTAAAGAAATTCACGAACAACATTCTTATGATCCCGAACAATTACCTCATGATCATTTTCCTCAAACAATGTTTCACTTTTCATGCCACTCCTTTTTCTTTCTTTTTTTTTTTTTTGTTCCCTTTTTTTTCCTTCGTTTTTTTTTTTTTTTTTTTTTTTTTTTTTTTTTGTTTTTTTTGAAAAAATAATAATGCGAATGTTATATCTATATTTTTTTATAATACATTTTATTAGTTAAACAAGATTGCAAGTAATAATACTTACTTTCTTTGCGTCTGTAGCCGACTTCGCTGTACTTACTCAGATTTCTCTAATCCAATGGTTTTAAGTTTGTTAAAAAATCTGCTAACAAAATGAAAACACAAGTCATTTACAAGACTTATCAGTGGATTAGGACCAAGGAAAACTACAGAAAGATTGCATCATGTTAATATTCAATTTTACGATGATAATAAATTTATTACGAATTCAGATTAGCTAAATATTACATTTAGATGTTCAGTTGATGTTACATTAGCACTAAAAGAATATTATCCTGATATCAGTACTAAAAACCCTAATTCTTCAAATTACCACCTGATATATCATCCCTGCCTGTAATTGATAATACATATTATCTAACTTTTACCAAAGCAGATAAGCGCTTATTAATGGACCGCCTTACCTTCCCATCCTCTAGTAAAGTCTTAACTATTCATGAGGGACAAGGATTAACGTCACCAAATGTTATATGCGTCAGAACAAACACTCATCCGATTAAACTTTTCAGTAGTTTACCACACGCAATAGTTGCAATGTCGAGGCACACATTTAAATATTTCGCACCTGTAGCAGATGATTTACTTTATTCGTTAGTGATGGAGGCGCGCAATTTTAACACCAGTTGTCCAAATACTACCAAAACCGCGCAAAAATTCAGTCAAAGATGTGAGTACTATCTATTATCAGAATGTAAATAAAATGGCATCAAAAGCATCATCCAAATTCTATCAATTTGTTCATCAAACAAATTACCCTATATATGTAATCGGGGAAAGTACTCTCAACCCAGGTATTCATAGTACAGAATACTTTGGGCAGAATTATTTTGTTTACAGATGTGATCACACTCCTGAAACGAGTACTAAGGAGTCAGGCGGTGGCGTATTGATAGCTGTTCATTCAACGCTAGAGAGTTCTCCTGTTACATTAGTTCCATCGAGATTTGCGCAGATTTGTGCTAAGATCAAAATAGGCAAACGATATCTATATTTATATATATAGTGTACATACTGCCTCCGTCAAATTTCGACTGATATACCAGCTGCGTAAATGTGATTGATGAAGTCCTTAAAACATCTAATTCATCGGATCTAGTTCTTATACTGGGTGACTTTAATCTTCCGAATATCAACTGGAAACATGACATAGAGTTTAACGGCATTTTTCCATGTAATATCAATAGCGATGCAGAGTCTCTATTCGTCGATGCCATATGCTTGGTGTTAAGGAGGACGCTTTCAAAGTAACTGAATCAATGAATCCATTTGTTGTAAACGATATCAACCACAAACCTTTGGACATTGTATAGTAGATACTACCTACTGCGTAACCTGAAGAAATCTGAGCACCTTCCAAGAATGAAATACAACTTCAAGAAGACAAATTACGCCGGTTTGCAAAATTATTTAGAAGTCGATAATGTGAAAGAAAATGTTGATACATTTTATAACTTAATTTATCTAGGCTTTCAACTCCATGTGCCTTTTTACAATAAAGCACTGAAAACTCATTCTTCGTGGTTCGATGACCTGCTAACCAATATAAAAATACGAAAATGTAAAGCCTATACTAAACTGATGAAATCCCGATTGGAACCCGACAAGCTAGCTTTTTACAGTACTGTAATGAATTTGACGTCTATTTCAATTTTAAGTACAGGTCTTACCTTGCAAGTATTGAAACAAAAATTAAATTAAATCCTAAAGAATTTTGGAAATACTTTCGATCCAAACGGGAAACCGAGGGATACCTTCCAATATATGGCTTATAATAATACGAAATCCTCGGACGCAAAAGTGATATAGCAGACATGTTTGCAGCATTTTTTCAATGAGTCAATAGCCCTTGTGATAATACACTGATTAAATATGTAACAATAATACTTCTATTATTCCTCCTGTCATACACGAAGATATCAGCCTTAAAGAAATTTGGAGATGGATGTGGGCTGGATGTTATACTCGCCTTTATATTTAAAAGGTTTGCGACTAGCTTCACAAATCCACTCTGCAAACTTTTCAACCAATCAATAACCACAGCCGCGTTTCCTGATATGATAAAAGGAAAATTTTATAAATAACACCTATCTTTAAATCGGGCAAGAGAGAGGATGTCTCATGTTACAGGGGAATTTCAACATCTTCGTCCATTTCAAAATTATTTGAGCTGAATGCGTGCAATGCTTTTAAATCTTCATTGATACGTCACATCAACACGGGTTCATGCCTGGAAGATCGACATCTACCAATCTGGTCGAATTTTACTGATAAAGTTATGAGAATGAAAAGCATCATCAAGTAGATGTAGCGTGTACAGATTTTAGCAAAGCGTTTGACTCTATATGCCACCTCAAAGCGTCTGCGCAAATCCGGGTTTTCACCAGAATTTATTAATTGGTTCAAATCGTATCTGACAAACCGACTGCAATATGTATTAATTTGGAATGAGAAATCCAATGTTTTCAAAGGGACCTCTGGTGTCCTGTCCCTCAAGGATCGCATATTTGAGCCTGGATTTTTATTGTGTTCATCGATAGAATAGCCTAGATAATGTTCTAATATTTGCTGATAACGTAAAAAAATTGTATGCTATTAAACATGAGCATGATGTTGATAAACTGCAAGATGACCTCAACAGACTTAGTGAGTGGTGTGTCCAAAATTCATTACACCTCAATATTAAGAAATGAGAAGTTTGTCGTTTCATCGGAAAAATATCCAATAACTTCGGAATATAAAATAAATGGCGCGGAAGTTCCAAGATTAAGTGTGATTATTGATCTCATATAGATAATTGTATTGCTAGAGCTAACTCCATGATTGGCTTTGTTAAGCGGTGGACTGGAGAATTCATTGATATACATACTCGCACATTATATTACGCTTATGTAAGATCTCAAGTGGAGTATGCTGTAACGGTTTGGAGCCCCTCTTACGCTGTGCACATGAGCAGAATCGAAAGCATACAAAAAAAATTCTTATATTCCTGTTGAAAAAAACCAGCTGGAATTATGATTATAACATACCATTCTACGAAAATGTGGCTCGCTGTCCTTACTCTACAAGGTGCAAAGAATATAACATATGCATGCTTGAAAACAGGCGCTTACTTCTGGATGCCACTTTTAACGGAAATGTCCTTCTCGGTCACATCGATTCATCCTTCATACTGGAAAACATAGCCATAAATGTCCCAAGCAGGACTGTGCGTGATCATCAATTTTTGGCGCTCGAACACCACCCAACCAACTATGGCGACAACAATCCCATTAATCAATCAGCAAAATCTTTCAATATACCGTAGTTGATCAATTTGATTTTAATTTATTAAAAAACAGTTTTAACACGTTGAATGCCACGCTAATTTTATATGGCTTGCCCGTCCGGCCAAGAAGAAATATTATTTTCAACATAACAGTTAATTTTTGTAATTATTCATGACGCATTTAATACTATGGTCACCGGTGACCTCCACGGCGCTGAAAGGCACTGTTATTAAAAGCATTAAAAATTTACTCGAATTTTGTGTTAATAATCTTGGCTTCGCCGGCCACTGGTGACCCCCGTGGTGCTACGAACAAACTCATTGCCGGTCACCGGTAACCCCCATGGCATTCAACGTGTTAAAACACGTTAAAATCGTATTTTCCAAATTTTAAATATGTCGTTTGACAGTTTCATATTTGTAGTACTTAACTGTTAATTTAAATAATTGTTTTATTTATAATTTTTATTTATTTACAAACTAGCGGTGATATATTCTATTTTTAAAATTTTCTTTTCTTTTTTGTTAATATATTTTATATTTTACTTTTGTTAAATTTAAAATCATAATTGCAATGGTACTAAATCGATTTCCTTCAATAATTAAATAAATACACTTTGAACTGATGAGGTGGAACCATTTCATAGTTAATTACACGTGTGCAAGTTGTGCTGGGTTTTCAAACTAGTTTCAGAATCTTTCGTTCATATGTTTTAGAATCGTTTTTCACGGTTTAAGTTAATGCAAGCTTTTATTTTTTACTATGCGACTTGTTTTGGGGCTCAAGGCTCACCCTGCTCTTTCGCGGTTATGCTTTTCACATCCTTCTTTTACGCCTCCCGGCCAACTCGAGGACGGCTTGTGCCAAAGATAATCACGGTTTGTTTCGATTAACATGTGTATATCCTCATATTTGTGCACACAGTGATGACAAACATTTAATAAGGAGTACACAGTTAGCAAACGAGTGTCGAGAATTTAGAAAAAGCATGGATTGCTCGTTTTATCGAACAGCGCAACAAGTGGAAGTAGGCGCCTTTGAAGATTCGTTTTATGAGACCGAAGCTGTTTTAAAACGTTTGTTAAAAGACCGAATATCAAGCATTACACCTTCAGCAGACATAAAGGTAGCTCACAATATAACATTATTTGATTTTGATACTACTGTACACCAAAGTGACATACGTTTGCCTCGCATTCAAATCGTCACATTTTCTGGTAACTATGCCGATTGGCCTTCATTTTATGATCAGAATATCAAAAAGATTAACAACAATGAATTATAGTTATGAACGTATACAAATTTCAACATTTGAAAACTAAAGTTACGGGTAAATGAAAATAAAAGGCCAAAAATTAATGACATGTGTCCCAGTTTATCAGTCAAAAATGTGATGCGCTAGAATGTAAAACAACTAAGTGGCAAACTAGCAGCAGTAAACAGTCTAATATCAAAACCTTTAAAAGCACGAACGGAAAAATTCCATTTAATTCCTATCAGATGTGCAAGGGTAATCATCATATAGATGTTTTAAATTTATGAGATTGAAAACACCAGCACTTAGGAAATTCGTTGCTAATTGCTAAATTTGTTCTTAATAGTAAGTTATGCGGAAATTATTTACATCCTGGCATTTCTCGAATGATTGCAACTCTGATCGAAGGCGTTTGATATGCTCAGAAAAACATAATTCACTTTTACATATAAAAGATAGTTAGACAACAACATCTACCACGATGCCCTCAACAAATGACCAACAACAAATCATTTCAACAGGTGTTGCTTGCAATGCAAACAAACCAATTAATGAAGTGAAGGTATTGGTAGGACCGGCTGCCCCCACAAACATTGATTGGTTACTATTTCATAATATGACCGGACAAGTGGTGCAGTGGTTAAAGCTTCGGCACTTGGACCGGGAGGTACTAGGTTCGAATCCCATCATAGGCTAGATGCAAATCAAATTTTCATCATCGATTACAATCGGTGATGTTAATAAACACAACTAAGATCCTCTGATGGAGTGCAGAATTCAACGCCGACCCACCTTCCATGTCAATGTACAGGTTGACATGGAGCTTGCAATGTGCAAGTGGTATACTGTAATTGTGTGAGTAGGTGAATAGGTGAATGGGATAATGATGTGGCGTGAATGCGTGGTATCACAATGGTCCAAAAAATGGCCTAAGTGTCAACCACTGAAACCTAAAACCTATTTCATAATATGAGAAACAGTGCAACAAGAGAATCTGCTTGGAACTTATTTAAATTCATCTTACAATAGTGAAGAGTGGTGTTGTCAAACGCCATTGTCTACAGTACAACTCCACATTATTATGAAACGAATTTCGTACATAAAGCAAGGGCTCTGTGCGATATTGGATCACAGTCTACATTAATTACGGATTCATTGGCCCAATGACTAAAATCAAAACAAGCACACGTGTCCTGAAGATACTAGAGCAAACCTTTTTCCTCTCTAATGTATTCTCAATGGGGATCCGCCCGAAACGCGATATTTTGAAAGGCAGTATGGTACAAAACGCGATATTTTAAAACACTATATTTCACAACGCGATATGGTACAAAATGCGCATTGCGAAGCGACGGGAGTGCAGTGAGCCGCCTGATATAACCCTGTCCTATACTCTCGCTCCTATATAGATTTTTAAATTCATATTAACTGAAATTAAATTTCCCCTTCACTCGCCTGATATAGCCCGATCCTAAACTCCCGCTCCTATCGATTAATAAATTCCTATAAACAAATTTCGCGTTTTGAAATATCGCATTTAGAAAAATCGCGTTTTGTAGCATATCGCGTTTTGTACCGTATCGCGTTTTGAAATATCGCGTTTTGTTAATTCGCGTTTTAAAATATCACGTTTCAAATGGGAGCCTTCTCAATGACATCTGTAAGCCTATGAACCTGCTCAATAATTGAGAGTTTCTCTCTGATTCTGCTTCTGCTGATTTTATCCTGCGATAAGGTTTTTTTTATTCTATAGTTCTTTTCAATCTTTTGAGCAACAGAATCTCAAACATTTTCAATAGTGTTTTTCAATAGAGATTTTCTATCATTCGGTGGCTTGCCTGTTTTCGAAATCATTATTACTTCTGCTACTTTCCGCATTGCATTGGCACACGTTGTTTCCTGAGGATCGCATTGATTATGTGCAATAATTTACGGGTGCCTTTTTAAGGCAGCTCCTTTATTACTTGCCCTGTTATCAGATCGTAACAGGGAGCTTTCGTTGCTTTTATGTTCTTAATTTCAGCTTTTAGTTCTTTCAATGTTACAGTGTTTTCGTAACTGGTCTGCACGACCTAGAAGTTGAGTTGTTTCTTCAAGATGTCCAGCAAACAGGTCAGCTTTATCTAACTTCTTTGTTTATCGCTTTAGTTTACTCGGTGTATCTCGCCCGATCGCTTGTTCTCTCCAATGTCGCTTTAGTTATTAGTTTACCCATGTCTGGAAATAGATTAATTAGTAATTTGGTTTGGATTTTGATTATAATCGACTAACGGTTTATAGACGTATTTAATTACTGTCGAATGAGATGTCTATACACACTTGATGATGATAATCATAATTTTTATGAAATATTCAAAAATCCATTCTATTTATTTATCTAAACAAAATTATGAAGAACACTGACCTCTCGACAGATATTCATACATATATTACACATATTCGTGTAGCCTTTGCACGTAATTTCTAAGATTTATACAGTACAAGACAGATATTATTTTAAGCGAGTAACATACTTCTCTTTTACTGTACGTATCATTACGAAAATAAAAACCTACATTACCATATGTTCTTACATAAAGTGGGTGTGCGATTATTTTCTTAAGTATAATGTATATTAAGTATGGAGGAATTATTTTAACAGTAATAAATAATTTATAGAAAATGATAAATCTCAAATGGATATTATACAAGTATTATAATATCATTCTTGGTTGTACAGATGGATAGATAGTAAACGTTCTCAAGCAGTTCTTCGTTGCGACAAACCTGTATGCTGTAAAATTTATATTACGCAGCACATCAAAAATTCATGAAATGATAATTGAGTAAGAACTAAATTAATTACCGCATATTTATGTATGTACTTTACTTGATGTTGATAGTGCAATAATCCAATTAAAATACCAGATTGTTATGGATGCGAGGCTTTTTAAATTGTACCAAGACTGCAATTACTCGTGTAATTTACAACAACTACATATTACTCTCTCTCTGTCTCTCTCTCTCTCTCTTTCTCTCTCTCTCTCTCTCTCTTTCTCTTGCACTATATCCCATCAAGGGATTTGGCCGCCTCAAATGAGGTTTCATAAGCATATTTTCATTTCGAATAATGGTTGATTAATTCATTGATACTAAACCAGCCGTGAAATTTTTTCGTCGTCACCACCGGGAATCGAACCCGGGACCTCCTTAATACGTATTACGTATTAACAAAAATATGTTATCAGCTATGTCATATTTTTTCGTGTTAGTATTCTGAAAGGGAGATCTTTAACGACTAACATAGTTTACGAATTAATCCTGGAATCTACTAAGGGATGACCAGAGGATTTTCTGCAGAACTTGAACCCACATCAGCTGCGACCCAGGACGTTTTTGGATATAAAAGACGCTCCAACTTCGAGTAAGTTACAAAAAAAATTTATTGACGGTAATGCCTAGGCATCGAAATCGAAATAAGAAATAATTAATTTAAAAAATTCCCTCTGTAAAGAATTTCAGTTTTTCAAAAATAGCATATTTCAATTAAAATTCATTGTTGTATTGTTCCATTTAATAGAAATTTTGAATATAATAAAAATGAAAATTCCAACATAATAATAAAAAAATTTAGCTCGAATATTTTTTTAACAGCATTATTCCTATATTTTACTGAAATATGTTAAAATTAATGACTATAAAATTTAATAAATAATTTAAAAAAACTCTAATCAAACATGAGGTTGTGGTGTAAGCTGGACTCTTCATAAAATTTTCAGACTTTAATTTAATGACTGGAGTATCGAGAGTTCAAGCTTAACTCTGCCTCGTTCCTAAACGTTTATAGTCATTATAATATATAAATTCCCGTCTAGCTATATTTCAGCAATTTCCTTACTACAATAAAAATTAAATTAAAATTACACATAAACACGACAAAGATTTGAAAAAGCAGCAAATATTAGTTATCACCGCCATTTTACATCAAGTTAAATCGAATTGATCTGGGTATACTTATTTATGTTGACATATTCGACATACTCGTATTGACTCGAGAAAAACTGACAAAAAAGTGAACCTATTTTCGCTCTGTTAAATGTTAGGCAAAAACTAACCAGCAAAAAATACTCTTGTCGCTTTTCATAACAAAAGTTTAATCTGAGTATCAATTTTGTACGCAAAATGAAAGCGCGAGTTGGCGAGGTGAGCAAGAATTTTGTGTACATATACAGTGTATAATACACAATTTTATATTTGTATTGTGTATTTTCTTCTCTTGTATATGTGCATTCTATTTGTCATTTTTGCGATGGTTGGTACCAAAATAAATGGATCAGGTTGAATCGGTTTAATTTTTTTGATACTGACATCTACTCACTTACTCAATCGTATTTACACACAACTACCACTTTAGTTCGTGGAAAAATTCAAAACAGGGTTAATATGAATCGGTGGCACTATTCTGGTAATTCCCCTGGAATAGGGAACTGGGGAAGAATTTATATGTAATCTTTATTTAAAAAAATATTTCTGGCATACTTAGGTAAAAGGTTAGTGTTAATTTTTTTGACAACAAAATTAACTTTTTGAGGCACACGATTTTAAAGAAAATAAAAACCCTAGTTGCACAGAATTTTTTTAAATATAAAAAATGGAAATAAACATTCATTTCATTATTTAAGACGAAACATTACTCAAAATAAGAAAAAAATAATAACATAACTCTTTGATTCTTTTTTACAGGGTGGGACATATATCCCACCATACAACTAATGCTTTAAATGATTTTCATTGAAACACAACTTTTTACCAAAAGAAAGTGGAACTTTGCAGACAGTACGATACCAGGGCTGGCATGTAGTACCATCACTATTTTCAACTTTCGACTTAATTTATGTATCATTTTTTACGAATAAAATGGCAGCCTGTGTCACTTCCAAAATTACGAATTTTCTAATATGTTCTCAGCTTGCTCGAGTAAAACATCACTCTATTTCTGTTCTACTGTTTCTAAGACTGCTAGATTAATCGAATCTATTTATGTCCAAATAATTTTTTCGTGATACGTTTATCGAAATGTAAAAAAGAGAGAAACCTCACAATTATATCAAGAGGCTGAAATCGCGATATAAAGACATAATTATTTACACGAAATAGAATGTTAATTGAGATATAAACTAAGTCGAAAATAGTGATGGTACAACATCCCAGCCCAAGAAGTTCAATTTTTTTTTTAATGGTGCTGCATAACACACATCTTTCCGACTATGTAGTGCGTTTTTGTAGATGTTTCGAGCCTTTTCCTCGTATTTCCCCATGAAACAGTGGGTTTCGATTTTTTTATCTTAAAGTGGAAGTTCAGATGTTGATGGTGCAATTTTATCAATTAAAGTCTGGGAGACAAACCCTTTAGCGCACTGTCCCTTAAAATATTGCAGCTTCATGTTTTCACCCAACTGTTTATAAACAATATATTAATCAACAACAGCTGTATCTAAAACGTAAAACAATATGCGGTGCCACTATTTTTTGCTACGTCGGTCAAGTTTATATCTTGCAAAAAGCTGATCAAATTCATCCACTGCATTCATGTTCGTATTACAATCAATAATTAACGAAGGACAAGCGACTGAAATATTATCCCTATTTTTATCCTTTCTCTTTAGTGTTCCCACCTGATTTGGAGCATGATAATTGAATAAAGGATTTACATCCCTATCATATATTCTCCTCGTTTTTTGCTCTTGTGAAAAGCAAAAGATGGTAAAAATTTCCTTGTTTTATTTACAAGCCCGCAAGCATTTATTTTGCTTTTCTTTAAATTTTTCAAACAAGTAACGCTACTTAGTAAAATAATTGTCCAAAAACAATTTGTGTTCTTTCCACCGGCGTTTCCACCAGTATATATATCGAATTTGTAGCAGAAGTCAAATTTATTAGCCAATATCCTGTTCTTTAAATTTTATCATAGATTCATCAACGCCTAAATTTTCACTGAGATGAAATTTGTTGATGAAATTTTTTGCTATCTTGTTCATGAAAGGTCTATCCTTGTAGAGTTTATCGTAGTTAGGGCGGTTTCTTGGTGGCATTATTACATTGTTGAAACACACACTAACTTCAACTTTTCAAGGTGGGTTAAAATATGTCCCACAATGTAAGAAAAGCTAAGCGAAAGGTGGGACAGTTTTCAACCCACCTAGCCCCAAAGAGTTAAATGGGGAATAATTTTCCCTGCCAATTTATATATGTAATAATTATTCCCAATTTATAAATATTTACATCAAACTTTTATCCTTAGTAGGCTGGAAAAAATATTTGAACAGAAATTATATATAAATTCTTTCCCCAGTTCCCTATATTCCCGGGGAATTACCGCAATAGGTTTTAAATCCACCAGAACTTTTTCCATCTTTTTTGAGTAGACCTTTATGTTTGTCTGAGTACCATATTTCGATAATCTTTTAATTTTAGCGAAATGGTTTAATACGCAGTTGAAATTTTGAGAAAAATGTCTTTCTCGTTGGTATCCCAAGATTAGAAAATACCACTGGCATCATAATGGGTGCGTGAGATCGCCATGTGCTTATATATGACAAGATTTTGTCCGTATTACTCTTTAAGCATTGCGAGGGAGCCGTAGCGAAAATTGTACCAGATGCATTAACTAAAGATCCATAAAACCATTAAGAATTTGTGGGAAATTCGTTTTTCTTTTTTTCTTTTGGTTTGGTTTTTGTATTTACAGGGTGCCTCGTAAGATCAAATTTTATATAAATAATTAATGGTTCAGTAATACCTAAAGTACGCATTGTTAATAGCGCAATTTTGGAACTTTGTAAATAAGTATTTCTTGATAACTCCATTTTAAAATTGAATGAGAAGTCATTTTTTCTTAAAAATTAAAACTATACGTGAAAATTTATAGAATTATTATTGACCTTAAAGTTTTCTCTTTTTTATTTTTTGTAATCAAAATCCCTTAAATCAAAGCCCTGGAAAATTTTTAATTTAATTTTTACTGTTTTATAGTTGTGTTTATGTTTAAAGAAAAATGTTTTAAAGTTAAGAAAATTATATTAAGAAAATTATATTATAAATTATAAAACATATATGTATTTAATTTGGTGGTTTTCGCTCAAAAATTTTGTATCTTCATTAAATGGCTTCTTACAAATATGCATTCAGCACATGAGAAATATGTATGCGTAAAATTACAATAACCCAACATTACAAAGAATTTAACAATTACTAGTGGAATTAATATAATTCGCTAAACCAACAGTTGTTTACGTTTTATCACTGCGAGCATGCTTTTGTTAACACAGTTGGATTCATCAGTCCTAAGTTCATTAATGGTTGCTATTATCATTTGGTGATCAGGATCCAAGTATTTACTATTAGAGAGTTCGAAGGATCTTCATTTTGCAATCATTTCAAATATCCGTTATTTTGGAGATTACATCGCCAAACTGTTTATAAGTTTATTCACTTGTACATTTATAAATGAGTTGTTTAACTGATAGGCCGAGTATTACGGGAAAGTTTTTACAACTATTTTTACTTATTTATTTATTTAAAAAATATAAAACGAAACGAAAAACTAAAACCAACATGTAATAAGCCTGAATAAAAATTAGATATCAACAGTTCCAAATAGCCATTGTTTAACTTCAGGTAAAAAAGACTTCAAAAGAATATCCTTCCTTATGTAAATTGGTAACGCATTAAAAAAGGTTGGTGCAGCGACAAGACTAGAGCGACGGAAGTGGTCGTTGTAAAATTTTGGGATGTTACACAGAAAATGATGGTTACCGCGAAAATTGTACCGAAAATCGCTTCTCATTATATGTTGACCACTTCGATTAAAAAAAAAACTCTCAATACCTTATAAACATACAAATGTTTTAACGATGGCTCAGTTCTTGGTTTCTTTAGAAATATTCTCAAAATCAATTTCTGTTGAACATATAAAGGATACCAAGTAGCAGTATTATAATAACCACCCCAGCATGACAATCCATTTTCCAATTTAGCTATAACTAGTTCATGGTAAACTATTTTTAGAACCGGAGTAGGACAATAGTCACGAAGAAGGTAGAAAATTCTAGCAGTTGTTGACAGATCCTGGTTGACTGAATTAACATGCGTTTTTCAATTAAGACAACTGTCCAAGTGAACACCAAGATATTTAAACGAGTCGACTGGTTCGATCACAGAGCTATGTAATCAGCAAACCCAGTAGAATAACCATGAAGATTCAATTTAAACACAGCGTTAGTATAAATGAGCAACAGCAGAGGGCCTAATACTGACCCCTGGGGAACACCAACGTCAATAAATTTCGGATCGCTTAACTTATCATTTATCTTAACTCTCACCGATCTACCCCCCGTATTTAGAGTGCTAACCACTTATTTGCCACTCTCCTAATTCTCGAGTATTTTTAATCGAGACCAATGAGCCGGTCTCTTTCGAAATGGTTTCCATCTCAAAACGAGCCAATCTTCTATCACGTCTCCAAAATAAGATTAATAGTTTGGTATGTTCTAATCAGAACAAAATTATTGATAAATCCCAACATTTATATTTGTTCGCTTGATATTCTAGTCTAGTGATTGACAAGTTAACAAAAATGCAAACATACACGTTGTATCTCATCTTCTTCTTATTTATAATTTTTATATACACTTTATCATATACAGCAGTTTCTAAATTGTACGTTGTTCACTTAAATAAAATATTGTATTATAGTATTTGTGTAATATTATCAAACACAACCCATTTTAGTTTATGAAAATAAAATACACAATACAGGGTTATTCAGTTAGAGGATCTTGAATATATATACAACTTATTGCCTATTGTCATTTTAATTATCATGCTAAAGAGGTTTATATTGTGTATGAAAAATAAAGCCACCTGAAAGGAAGTGTCGAGATTTTGTATTAAACCGTCAAAACTACCTTGTTTACAATTATTGTATTTTGGCCCTTGTGCCATAAAGATAACTCACCAACTATATGCTAATGTTTTTTCTTATTTATTTTCAGGTAAGGTCTTTTACATCTAATACATCTAGAAGAATACGTATAATAATACTTAAGTAGTGTGAACTGTATAACAAAAACGGTAAGCGCACCCTATTCGTAGTTTTTTTATATCAAGATCAATTAAATAAAAATTCTTTTAGTTGTTCTCCTCTATATACCACACATTCCTTCGTATGAAAATTGTACACAATTTTCATAAAAAAAATAAACATCAAGAAATATCGTTCAAGTGGACAGTTTATGAAATTAAACACTTACATAGTAAATGCAAGGAAGCATAATAATATTACATAAGTATACGATGGAGATTTTAAATGAATAGATTGCTGTACCGCATTTTATATGTCGTTTGCGTTTTCCACCAAGCGTTACAGCCTTATTCCGCTAGTCATGTCTGCTAGCCATTTGCCATGTGAATAAGAGGCTTGAAGCGAAAGATAGATATTTTGGCAAGGCAGAAGAAGCAGAACGCAATATACGACTCGACTAGCCGAATAAGGCTGTTACTTCGACAAAAATTGATTGATGGGAGATTTTTGTACCAGTCATTATATACATACATATTTTATGTCATAGTAACTGGTATCTTCGGAATATAAAAATGGAAGTACTGAGTAAAAATTTAGACTACATTATATACATAAATCAGTAATTAACATCGAATCACGTCTCTCTTAGTTTTTGTTTGCAAATAGAGCTTGATCAAAATCGCTTAGTTCCAGAGAGATTGGCCATTTTCTAAGATAATTTCTGACTAACGTAGACTTTCTATTCATATTTGTATCTTTTATCATACAAAACCGAGTTTCGTACCAATCAGAGATGCTTAATTCATTCAAAGTGGTTATTTTTCAAAACCACCGTCTGAATCCAATCAATAGAAAAATTAGTTAATTCTCAGTTTAGTTTCCAGAGCCACACCCGGATGCCTTGTTGGAACGCAATTTTCATGATACAAATTTAACGTAATACTACTCGATTTCGAAATGGCTTAGTACCACCATACAAATAGTCCATATCCCAGTACTACAACTAAAACTTATATTGGAACTCCATTATCATCATATAAATCGAGTTTCATTCCATTTTGTTGAGAACTCACCTAGATTGGCCGTTTTCCAGTTCAAAAATTGGTTAGTTCCATTCAATTTCTCACACTAGACTGCAATTTCCATTGCCTGACCTTGATTCTACTAGGTTATCAAATTGCTTAATTAGTGTCATAAATATTAGTTTTTTCTCAGTACCACATAAAATTTATAGGAATCCCCTTTCCGTAATACAAGTCGAGTTTCAATCCAATCTGCTAAGAAATGTTAAGCTATATTCATATTGGGCGTTTTCCAGGACTACACAATTTAAAATTAACAAATCATGAATGAAACTAAAAATAATGTAACAATAGCAACAAAATTACAGACTAAATCAGACATCTATCCTGAATCCTTTCACTTAAACCACGCCATTACCCTCTCTTCAGTAGTTTTCATCACAATCGTTTAAGCCGTCTCACCCAAACTCACAATTTTTTCTCATTTTTGGCTAATCAGCAATGTAAACTTATTCAGTAAAATCAGTGTTATGAACCGAATCCGCTCTGGTTCAAAGATTTCGAACATTTTTTCGATACCGAATTAGCGATTTCGCGGGTTTGATTTCATCGGGTTTTTAGTTTTTCTCTTGTTGCTGTCATCATACAAAATAAAATATATCACCAATACATAATACCTTAGTTAAGTAACTTAGTTAAGTTTTTTTTAAACTTTATTTATATCTCGTAAATGTATTAGAAAAATAAATTTGCATTCCCCTAAGCGTGAACTTTATTTATTTATCTTTAATTTTGATAAATTGTTTTTCAGTGTTAAGTTATTTTATTCAGAAAATTATACCATTTTCCGCTATGGTGTCTTTAATTTAATGATCGTCGTGATGATATAAAAAATTGCAGATTATCAATCTATTGTGGTTATCTCCTACTTTTATAACATATTACTTGTTGGCAAATTCATTTTTCTGACTTGAAAAGTTTTAAACATCAGTTATAAGATAATAGTTACTCGTACCTTAGATTAACAGATTTTGTCACAATAAACTATTTTCTCTCAATCCATTCATAATAATCGACTTTGTTGAGTATAATTTATGAATACACAACCTATTCAAAAATATATCGTGCATTTAATATCTTTAATACCAATCTTGTGGCAAAACTTTAAACTCGGTTTTTTTATTGTAACGCCTAAAAATAACGAACATATAGTTAACAAAAAAGATAATTAAAATGAGGCGTAAAGTTGAATCCTTGTTATTAACGATATAACCCATATTTTGTAGAGCTTGAAGCAATTTGGGTATTCATGATTTGTTTCAGGATAAGACTATTTTTGATTTAAAATAGACACAGAACTGAATTTCAAAAGATCATCATACAAACGAGGAATAATCAAACTTAAAAAAAAAAATTAAAAACGGAAGTTTTCGAATGTACTAAACAAATTACATATTTCGAGAAAAATTATTTATCTCCAACAATCAATAAATAAAATTTTTTAATGATAAATGTTCCTAAAACTGTCGTTAAATCCTTATCACTTAAGTTCTCATCTAGAAAATCCGTTTTAAAAATGGGTTGACAAAAATTTACATTCAAACCGTAGGCGTAAAGTAAGGACGTAAAAAGCATAACCGCGGAAGAGCAGGGTGAGCCTTATAAAACAGATCGCATAGTTAACAATAAAAAAAACTACTAGGTTGTGATAAAATCAAATTTGGCAATAAAACCTGGAATAGAAGTCAAAAATCACATAGCCTTAAACTTCTGAACAGCAGTGTATAATGAGCTTAAAGTAGCAATGAGCTAGCAGTTCTGCATGCATTAGTAAGTGTTTCCCACCCCAAAAGGTGTAAAAAATTAGTGAACTTTGAGCCAACACCCCAGAAGAGATTGGATGGATTTTGCCGTTTGTTGAATCAAAATTGTTCTCCAGTCGATGAATTTTGCCCACCTAATCATTAGTCCACTCCGTAAACCTACCTACGAAATAATAAAATTTTATTTGAGTAAAATGAATGAGTTTGAACCACCTACTTATGTACGAAATATTAAAATTTTCACTCAATCTTTTGATTTTAATTATATTATAGAATTACCCACCTGTTAATGAATTTTTCTCACTCACTAATTAGTTTAGTTATTAGTAGCCCACCGACATATATACTTATGTGCACGGAATGTTAAAATTTTAACGTAAATTTTTGAATTTAGGGTTATAAGAATGTTCGTAAATCAATAGCTATTGTCAATTTAAATAAATGAGACGTTTTAGAACTGTCCACGTACCATAAAGTTTCCACTTTAACTTTTGAGTGGAATTATAATAATATTCGCAAAGCACTATTTATTGTCAATTTAAATAATGAATTATGTTTTAGAATTGTTCAAATTTTAAAGAATTTTGCTCATCCAATAATTAAGCATATACTCATTTATTTAAATTGATAATTAATATTGCTTTACGAACTTTTTCTAAACAATTTCCAAAATCAGTTATTTGGTGGGTAATATTCATCTAGCATGTATAATTTTCAGACATAACTATTTTGCTTAAAATGACATTTGAGATACATTTGTACAACATTTTTATGTTTAGCACTATAGCTAGCGGTTTTAGAGGGTGACATTTGGTGGGAGCTGGCTCACATTAAACTCATTTTTATCATTGTTGGGGACGGGCAAGACCTTTTAATGAGTGGACAAATCTGGTTAAAACTGTGACATAAAATCACTTCTTAAATTTCGCATTTGAGAATGCTAGCTTCACACGTTTATAATATTATTGTGAATTTTTTTCAGTATTACGGAGAAGTGTGAGTTGCTGAACATATATAAGCTCGCCTTTTTCAAAAAATATATATGGCCACCTTATATTTCTATGTTGGTTTTACAACGTACGGTTCGACCTATTGGAATCGATGCTAAGCTTCCTTGGCTTTAACAACCATTTTATGACCAAGATACAGACAGATAACCGCCGTTATGGTTGGTATGTACGTATCATTAGAAATTATCTAATTTTGTTTCGCGACCAAAATATTATTTTATTTCAAAAAACTTGCATTTCTGTTTTATAAATACTAGTGACATCTATCAATGACTAGTATCAGATACATCAATATAGTTTAATAAAATTAATTTGTTAAACAAAAATTTATTTCAAACATTGTTTTCTTTTCACGGCGGGGTGTGACTGTATATTTTACCACTCAATAAACATTAATAAAAAAGCAAACGATAATAAAAGAAAAAATATATATATATGTATATATAAAGTAAAATTATGAAACATAGAACAGCAACAACGTACCCATATCATCGATATTTTCATTATATATGGAAAGAGACAATCGGACAAGTGATAAAATTCGGTCGCCCGTTTCTACCAATTGTGATTACCATTAACGATTCATTTATTTAATGAACGCGTATAATTTTATGGGTATTCAAAATTCATATTTTTTATTAATGAATACATATTATGACGTAGACGTCAATATTATTATTCATAAAATCATAAATATAAAATATTCAAATTTGGTATAAGCGCTGGATGGAATACGCCTCACCGACGATCATTTGATCGCACATCGCGATATTTCTTACATATCAAACCACCCAGCTATCTGCTATTATGGTAAAGAATAGAAAGTGTGTGAAAATTTATATGTTACGCGATGTACAATGTACATTACAGAGGTATATACAAATATTTGAAACGATAATTTATTCCTATTGTTCTTTACCCATAAATATTACCGTTCAGTTGATCTTCCTGACATAATTTTTTTAGATTCGAATATACATACATATGTTATTTTGTAAAATTATGAAGATCAAGTGGATATGAGTTTTATGCGAATTAATCATACTAATTTACGTCACGGTCGCGTGATTAGTGCTAAACATGTTTAAAATATTTTAATAACCCAAACAAACCACATACGTTGTTGTAAATTTTGGTATTAAATTTTATCGTGTAGTACGTCTACACGATAAAATACACTGTATATACATACATATATGTACTTAGTAATCTCATATTTCCAGTATGTGTGCAATACAAATCGAATATGATATTTTGGATTTCTATTTCTAATGTACATAGATATTTTGTCTACAGTCTATACACGAAATGATTTAAGTGTGAAAAATAATTATGTATAAGTATCATTAAAATTTCGATATGGTGTATTACATATTTATATGTATATGACAATTACTGTTACGCTGAGAGTAGTTGGTTTTGGTGGCTTGAGTTAAAAAACTATTCTATTTGAACATATGCAGTTTCTTTGAA
The DNA here is from genome assembly GCA_932526605.1 of Nephrotoma flavescens. NCBI lineage: Eukaryota > Metazoa > Arthropoda > Insecta > Diptera > Tipulidae > Nephrotoma > Nephrotoma flavescens. The sequence continues at coordinate 126,786,987 of OW052221.1, read as the reverse complement.
TATTCTCGAGCTGAAAGTTTTCTAATAATTTCAAGATCAAAACTTTTTATTTGGTTCGAAGTATTATTTCGGTTGTGAGGGCCTACATGATCTAAAACTAAATCATCGCTGGGCAATTTGCTATTCGGGTACCCGTAGCAAATTTTTGATCTATCCTAAATGCTACTAATATGATACATCTCTCGCAAAATTAGAACATCTATAAACAGGACTGTATTAACCCAAAATTTAATTAACCTAGTCCACCGGGTCCTAGGCCGGGTAATTCCTAGTAACATAAAATCCTAAGTAAAAATTGAGTAAAACAGAAGCATTACTGTTTATATAGGGTGTCCCAACAAGAGCGCCGGATTTAAATTTGCCGCCATTTTGTTATACGAGTTGTACGGTAATTTTTTTAAAATTTCAACAAAAGCATAACCCTGTGCCAGAGGTTTCGTGGTGGACATTTGCCTGATGTTGTATTTCACGTTTAATCGGAACTATTTTTCTTTATGTTGAAATAAAAATGTTTGCTTAATTCAAAAATAAATATGTTTTGCTTTAAAATTAAATCCGGCGCTCTTGTTGGGACACCCTTTAGAGTTTTTTTCGATTTCAAAGAAAGTGGATATTTTGCGAGTGGACCTTCGATCTCACTTTGTTTTATGTTAGATCTATCAGATGACCATGTCCATGATGATTTTCACAATTGTGTCACAGTTCAGGAATGGCCAAACATGACAGCATATCATTTTAAATATTTTAATGGAGTACTAGTCGCGATTTTGCGAGATAATCGTCGACCTCACTATGTTTGATGTCAGATAAGCGATTTGGTCATTCCAAAAATATGAGTCTATTAGAAAACAGATCCTTATCCGCCAGCTACTCTATACCTAAAACGGTTCAAATAATTTGTTGTACGACGAAAACGGGTTTTCAACACTCTATTTAAACTATAATTGTTTTTTTAAATCGATGAAACGGTTGCCACGATTGCCGAGACAAGAATAGTTACTAGTATTTTACGAAGAGACAATGGCTTTAGATTTCAGTTCATTTTGTTTTCTTTAATTTTTTATTTGAAGCAAGATTTTCGATGAAGTTTTCTAACAGAAGTTAATATCCAGTTTGATAAGATCATGAAAAAATCATTTTTACATCGTCAGATTGAAACTGGATTTACTTGTTACAAAACTTCATGGACAAGTTAGTTTCAAATAACTTGATTTAAAATCAAAATGTGCGGTTACTTTAAAATAGGCGTAATATCATAGTTTGGCGATTCTAATATATTCCGTGTAGTCTAAAAACACGGCCTTAGGGCCGATATGTGTGACATCGCTTGGAATTATTAACTAATTCAGTATTAAATTTAGGGAAAAATATTTAAAAAAATTAGTTTTGAATAGTTCGACAAACTGTAAGGAAAGCTCTGAAATAAAAAACCATCAGTATGTTTGGAGTCTTCGTAATACTAGCATAAAAAAGGACTGATTACGATCGGTGGTGAAAATGAACAAAACTATAACTCCTTGTGTACAACTCATGGGCCAATCCATCATACATGTCAGTACTATAGGCTGGCATGGACAAATGTAATGTGCAAATAGTTATAGGTAAATCAGACCTATAGCTGTACATCCTCGATTTGGTTACTGCTTAAAGTAGGCCGTAAAAAGCGAACTGCGAAAGAGTTGGGAGTGCTTCGGCCTTAGAACAGATTGCAAAGATTAAAAACAGACTAAATAGATTTACCAAACAGCAAGAAGCAAGTTTATCGAGGAAATTCCTTATAAATTGCGTCAAATCGGATTCTAGCATAGATTGCTTTAAAATTAGTTGCCTTAAAATGAAATCAGATTGACTTATCGGAGTAAAATTCATGTTGATTGTAGATAATAAACGATTTCGAGCAGAAAAGAAGAAAAGGTGGGTACTATTAAAACTCAGATGAACCATAGAAATCTTGGGAAAGGGACAGGAAAAATAACACTTCAAAAACTCTCAATAAATGTAATAGTAATCAGACGACTCAAACTCGTAATACAGTTCTTAATCAAGATGAAGGGGATAGTATCGTGCTCCGCAGTCATCATGTCCAAGTTTTCAATATATGGTACACACTAAAGCAAAATTACGGACTAAAAAGGCTTTTTGCCACTGAACAAATCTTTCGAATCCAGTCTCTAGCAGCGTGTTGTATATTGGGACTCTTTAAATTTGTCCTGGGTTAAAAAAATGAGAATGATTAGAAAATGAAATATGTAGAGTGTCGCAATTTTCATGTAAAATCTTTCTCAGCAGCAGCTGAAATCCTCAAATAATGAAACTTCACTAAACATCACATCATTGGAAAAGAATAGAACCAGAATCGGTTCATGCTCTATAAAACTTAACTTTTCCAATTAGGGAAGGAATTTCCAAAATGAAGGAATTCGATGCCAAATTTTCCAAAATTAATCAGGTTGTCAAAATTATAATAAGACGCGGCGACTTGCCTATAGTGACAATCCTTTATCGAAAGTTGGTACTAAAGGCTCTGTTAAACCGATTGTGTTATTTCATTATTACGAACTGGGATCCGAAACCAATTTTTCCAAAATAAATAGTTCAAAATTATAGTTTTGAAAACGGTAAATAACCATATGATACAACAATTAGCCAGACCCACCGTTAAGCTTTAGGAAAACACTTTGAAGTAAAGCAGAACTTTTAGAACGGATTATACTAGTTTTGTTAAAAAATAGTTAACTGTTTAGGAAATACTATTATAAAAAACCGACAGTTAAAAAACGTTTGGAAAATTTGAATTTTTTTAACTTTTTCCTTTCCAAAAACCTACAAAGTTGAAATTATAATAAATCTTTAACTGTATTTCGTGATGATTCATCAGAATGAAAATCGGTTAAAAATTTATCATGTTTCTATGAGTTTTAAAAACTAAATTTTATTCTTCTAACTAATTTTCATCATTCAGAATTGGCCTAGTCCGATGGCTCATGAATTCATTCGTAATAATCACTAATGTAATTTCATCATGATCTTTTAAGAAATGAGTCCCGTTTGCTTTGATATGATTATATCTCAGAACATTTACCAAAATTCGTTTTTAAATCGCAATGGCGACTTGCAAACCGATTTTCATGATATGTAAAGAAATGATTTAGACCGATTGAGGGTGGACAGTCAAAAATTTAAACTTTTTTTAAAATTGTTTTATTCAATATTACAACTCAGAGATCATCTAGCAATTTATCTAAGTTAAATTAGTTTTGCGGTTAATGAAGAATAACCTTGAAGTTACCCCTGTTGTGATTAGTTCTTTATACTAATTAGAGCTGCCCAGCTCCATTGACGTGAAACACATTTCAGCCTGAAGGCTGCGTATTAATTATTTGAACTAATTTACTAAAACCTTTCTCCTGAATGGTTTTCACAATTTACCCAGAAATTACGTCATAACCCGGAACTTTTCTGATACCTTAATTATTTAGTTTTAATAAAGTCTTATCAAGTCTTTTTCAAATGTTTTTTTTAACCCTTTCGTTACTTTGCAAAGTGAGTAATCGTCAGGGTTTACTTCAAAGAGAACTCGGATTTGTTAATTTATGCTTTCATCTTTATTTCTTTTATCATGAGCTTTAATTTGTTGCATAGAAAATTGACGATATTTTCATGTGGCGGAGCATGAGTCTTTTGACAGATTTTACCTGTTTTCCGTTTCTCTCTAACTCGCTCTCTGACCTCCAGAGAACAATTGTTTCGTTACCGAGTTGGTATGCGAAATAGGTGAACTCCATGCTGCTTATCCAGTAGTATTATTGAACGCTTCTCCTTTTTTGCTGACGTGCACGGATAGTAAATAAAGAAAATGCTGTAATCTCTGTTATTGATTGATCCAACTTTTATGTACACCCCCGTTCAAAAGTTTAAGAGCATTTAATGACTCTTCAACAAGCTTATTCCAAAATTGGCTTTAAAGTTTAAATTAGGTGAGTGTATAGCTATACGCCAATTCTTTACTATACAAATTATGAACTGGAATATTTTATGCTCAAAAAATGACTTTTTGTGTAAAATGCGACAAAAAATTTGCTTCAATTGAGTACAGTTAATTTTAAACAAATAACATTATACTAATAAAAAAATAATTGGAACACGGGGGGTTTCCCTAAATATAAAGATTTGAAAAATCCCGTTATTTTTTTTTTGTATATAAAAGGAGCAGACAATTTTTCGTTTTCAGTATAATATAAAATTATCAGAGAGAAGTATAATTTAGACATTAAAACTAAATAGTAATAAAACATGGGCAAAATAAGGAATTATTGGCAACTGTACGTGCGCAAGTCATTTTACTTTATAATCAACACATCACGTTTCAAAGACTGCAGTTCACGGAACTATCTAGCGGTGGAGAAATACTGCAAGCTATGACTCTAAAAAAAGAAGTGGATGGTCTAGAGCAGCATCTACATAAAAAAACTTGCGTATCACCGTCCCCAGAAAGCGAAACCGAAGAAAAACATCGCCAGAAATTTTTTCCGAAATAAGCAAGGGCCATCTGCTTCTCGTCAGCGAATCGACCATTAAGGACCGGCCACAAAATAAGACGAAGCGTTTGCAGTGGGCTAGAGCGCATAAAGATTGTACAATTGAACAATTCAAAAATGTTCTTTGGACCGACGAGTCTAAAATTTTGGCACTAAACGAAAAGTTTATGTGCGAATGCAAAAAAATGTTAGAACAATGCACAGACCCAACAAACAAGCACAGTTGTGGTCCTATGCTAGACGTGGGAGACATTTACCAAGTCGATGGAATTTTAAGAACAGAAGAATATAGAAAGATTTTGGAAAATTATGCTTTGCCATCGGGGATAAAATTAATATAAGAGGAGGGTTCATCCTACAAAACAACGACCCTAAGCACACTTTCCGCTTGTGTAAGCAATTTATAGCGCAGAAGGAGACCCAGGGTAAATGTATTAACATGGTTTGGCCACCGCAGTCATCGGACCTCAATCCAATAGAGCTTCTATGGGACGCACTGAACCGGCCGGTTCGTAAAACACCGTTCACAACAAAACAAAATTTATGGGAGCAATTACAGATCGCTTAGAAAAATATTTAGACTGAAACAACATCGAAGCTTGTTGAAAGAATGCCAAGATTAGAGGCTCCCGTTCTGAAAGTCAAATGATGATATTTTGATGAAAATCTCGTTTAGTTGATTGGTTTCAAACACTATTAAATAGTAATTAAAAATAAATAAATAAGATGCATTTTTCATTTAATCTTCCTATTTACCTTAAATCGTGTATACAATTTTTGTCTTTCTGATCAATATGATCCGAACTTTTATTAATGTCATTGAACCAATTTAAATATTTTGCAAAATGAAAAAAATCATTAAAATCAATAAAAATATTGTTTTATTAAATCATGAATAAAATAATAATCAAAAAAAATATATTAAAATATTTAAAATCAAAAATAAAATTTCTAATACGTATAAAAATTTACTCTGTATTTTCACAAGTTGGCAAAAATGACGTATGTGCAACTTGCATAAATATTTCGCGCATTGACTACATGTTATACTTGCCTGGTTATTATTTGATGATGGGCAAAAATTACATCTTTTCCGATTTTGACTAGTGTTGTCTCTATTTGTTGAATGAGCCGTATTGGCATATGTACTTGTTTTACAATATTAGAAGCGTTTTCACAATAAGGCATCCTGGGTGGTGTAAAACCCAACGGCTCTACTATAGACTTCTTCCCAGTTTCTCTAAAAATGTCTTCTCCAAAGTACGAATCTATTATATGCTATTGATATCTTGTTGTAAAACAAAGTCATTGGCCATCGCTTTGTTTGTCTTCTGCATGTACATTTGAGGACTAACTTATCTATTGTGTCAATGGCACCTTTAGTTTTATTATAATCCAGAATCTTGTCATTTGTGGAACCTACACCGGAGTCTCTGTGGATTGTACTCATTAACGTCACTGACTTGTTTTTTAGGTATATAAGATACAATGGCTGCATTTTCAGTGAACAAGCATTTTGAAGAATAAACATCTTTTTTGTTATCCGTAAAATTTATTGGTAATTCAGTTTTATTTTTTCTGATGGTGTCTTCGATTGTCAGATGTCTCTTTAGCTACTTTTGTGCTTCTGGATATGACGTAAAACACTTATCACATATTATAAGCTCTAGTTAGTTCACTGGTAAGGTCCCAAACCACTCTCAAACATTGATTTCTTTCTGGTACACCTCTCGACACTTTCCCAGTATAAACTTGCAAATTGTAGGCATAAGTTTTTTTGGTGTCACACAATGCCCATATTTTTATGCCGTATTTAGCAGGCTTGCTTGGAATATATTGTCGAAAGGGACAACTTCCGCGAAATGGCACGGGGATTATAAAGATTTGGCAAAATTTCAACCCATTTATCCCACATCTCCTGAATAGGTACAAGTTTGCAACCCGTGATATAACATGAAATCTTTTTAACTTTGAATATAGGACCACCAGTTGAAAAATTCCACAAGCTTTGAGTTGACTCATTGTGAGACCTATACACACCAGCCATTAATAAAATACCGATGTATAACCAAAAATTCTTCTGCCGATATTGGTTTCCTTTCGGCTTGTAATACTGAAACTCCTTCTTTGTTTGCCAGTTCTATTATCTTAGACAGTATATTTCACTCTAAATGTATAAGGAACCTTGTCTTTATCCCTTTATATCCCTTATGACTCCCGGTAACACAATTGTGTGGGTACGGCGGTGTGGTTTGCACTTAAATTGAGCCATTTTTTTTTTTTGGTTGAAAAAGGGATATCCGTGATTTTGGAAATTGCATGCTGGTAACATCTGGTTTTATATTTACTTATTATATTGGCGCTTGAATCTCGCCCTTGATGATTAGGAGGAATTGTTTTCCAGCGGATATCGCCATTTTTGAATAACACAATCCTCATCTACTGGGACTTCTGATGTATGATTATTTGATTCATTATCAGAAAGTCACTTGTCAGTAATAAAATCTGACAAATTATCTTCAACTTCTGAAGCATTACTCTCGTCACCATCAGTTGTGTAATACTCGTCTAAATCACTATCCATTTTCAAAGCAATAGACACGCTCCGTAGTATATTATATAGTTCTACTCACTATTACAATTTACCACAGACTGAATTTTATAAAGAAAATATAAAATATTTTTCTCAATTCATTGAGCATGAATAAACAGCATTTTTGTGGAAAAAAATTGTGCGGATTTATCGGATTTTTGTAAAATAATAGTTAGGATTGAACATGTTCAAACACATTACAAATAAATAATTATATATTCTATGTTCTTTAGAAATGTTGAACTTATGTGGAACTTATAGTAGTTCTACAAAATCACAGTCGGGTCATATTGACCCGAAAGATGGTATGTGTAACAAACGTATATATCTGTGGTAAAAAGGTAAAACATCTTATCTCAATTTTATACAATTCTTTTAATGCTTCAAATTCTTGCTCAAATTATTTTATACAATCAAGCGAACAAAAAAGAACAATTATTTTTTTCGATAAATATTACGATATAATATTCGTAAAAATCATTGAAAAAATAATTTATCATTTTTTTGATCTCTGAAAATTGTTTTTTTTTTGTTCTCTGAAAATTGTATAACATTGAGATAAGCTGTTTTACCTTTTTACCACAGATATTAGACCATAAACTGATAAATAAACCTATTTTGATTTTATTCAACATGTAAAATAAAATTATGTATTTGATGAACAGTCACTAACAGTCAATCGTACTCGATTCATAAAACGCATTTTAAAAACAACTAAAATGCACTTCGGGTTATAGAAAGGCAATTGGAAGGTAAAAAACAGAAATGTACCTTAAGTCAAAATAAGAATTGGATAAATAGCATTTTAGAAATTTTTATTAAAAATCCAGAAGCAAAAAATTGTCATTTTTGTTGCAATATCATTGGTCGAAAAAATTGTCAGAACGAACACCAAGCATAAATCCGGCCTTAGTGTATTACACACGGAAAAGTTATTAAGAAGCTTCTTTAAGTTTAGCTGTCACTTAAAAAGTTGCGGAACTATAATTTAAAATTGCAAATATTTTCACAAACAATAAAGTGATCGATTTTATAAGTTTACGGTTCGCCGTGCAACGATTATACAAGCAATTTTGATTACCAATGCTAAACTGTATATTGTTCCATGTAAAACGATCTTTCTTTACTTATTTTTTGTTGTTTCTTTTATTCCAAACAAAAACATATTCAGTACATGTTCGGATTTTGTCATGGAAATGAATAAAAACTATTTTTAAATATTTTTTTTTTAATTAAATAGTCTCTGTGGTAAATTAATTTGTATTTTTTGAAAAAAAAAAAAACGCACGTATTTTTTCGTATGATGTGATTCGTGTGAAAATAGTGAACGAAAAATCGTTAAATGCATTGCAGTGCAGGTGCACGATGTGATTGAAATTTGTGTGGTGTGGGAAAAGTGTATTTGTGTGATTAAATTTTTTAATTGAGTGATACTGAGAGTGAAAATCATTGTTAGTATTTATAATTGTAAATTATTTATAAATAATTGTTATTGGTTTTTTACGATCGTTAAAAAATATTGTTGCGACGAATTTTAAATTTAAAAATATGTTTTCATTTGTTGAAGGTTATACACATGATGAGTTTGTTTTATCTCCCGCGAAAAATCTCTTGTATATTTTGTGTTTTATAAGCACTTTACCAACTAACGATATACAAAACTTGTTGCGGCTTGTTAAATTAATAAACTACCAACAACAAAAAAGTTTTATATACATTTTATAATATAAATTAACAAAATAATAATTTTACTTTATTATTTTAAAAAGATCATAAATTTGATTTTACTTAGCTGTGTTTTTAAGATAAATTCTGCTCTAACGGTGGCTAATTTAAATTAAAATACTGTGCAGTACCGCGTATTGCAAATACTTTGTTGTTGATATGACAGAACATAATATAACAAGACGAAGACACGATAGTCGTATCCAGACAAGATTTATTTTTATTTCTTATGAAAAAAATAAAGAAGGTGGAGTATTTGTGGTTCTCCTCGGTCTTGCGTTACTTAAGATTTGTGTGAATTTGGAACAGAGAACACAAAAAGAAACATATAACCATTATACGATTGTAATAAATTATGACAAATTGATAGTTTTTTAATTTTATTCATTGAGTTTTTTATGCGAATTTTATTTTTGCAGCGAGCTGCTGCTAGATTTTATGTCCATTTTGGTCACATAAAACTGATGGTGTGTCAAATTTTTATTGCGCGCAATAATTTTTTTTTTGATGCTGTTAGCAAATTTGCATATCAAATAACAACAACAATAATATACATTTGCGACATTTTCAACCACAATATAGGAATATTCCAGTTATCTATTTCGTGGATCTTTTCGATATTGCCAAAATATTGAGTGATTTATTGCCTAATTTTCAACTAATTTATAGAATTTTTTAAATTTATAGATGGTTTTGTATAGCTGGAACTATTAAATTTAAGATTGCAATCGGCAGATTTGATCAAATATTAGATCAACTTAATTATAAAGTTGAAAAATATTTATTGTAGGTAGGCAAGGTGATCATTTTTACGGGTTTTCATTATACTTTGCTCGTATTTAAGTGATCGATAGTAGATTTAAAATTTGAATAATAAAAGATATTAGTGCTAGAAATTAAATAAATTTAGTAGTCATCGTAAATATTTTTAATTGATTTTATCTGATCGAGATAAATTTGATGAATTTATGATTATTGTTTAAACATAAAAAGTGGCCGAAACGACGGTGCATTGCATGTTAAAACTGAAATTTAAAAATATTTGGTAATGGCAGAAAGACGTGTTTAGAAACTTCTCAACATTATGTAAATCTATAATTTTGATTAACAGTTCTTTTGAATTTCGATAACGGTGGTGACCATTTGTCTTCTAAATTCTGATAGCAAATTCTTTTTGTATTGTAAAAAATATTAGTTATGATCTCCTCGTTACGTAAGTATTGGAATCCAATTTGGTTTTCTCCCTGAATTTGGTGTAGATCCAGAAATTCATTTTCGTGAAGAAGTTTCATCAGATATTTATAGTGTTTATCAAATGAAGCGTAAGTTGTGCAGGCTCGATAAGAAATTTTCTGTTAATCTTTTCTTATTAGCTCTCAAACTTGGAGAAGTTGATTATTTTAGAAAGAAGAAGTAAATATAAAAAAAGTTTATGTTTTCATTTAAAAATATTAAGCCGATAAATTCGAACATCAAATTACGAGATGATTAATATTATTTTTTAATTTTGTTGAATCACGCTTTCCACGATATCGGGTTCCAACTTATGGCTAAATTTTTCCAAAACGGAATTGTCGTGTATGCCACATACAAATTAAACTCTCAAAACGACTATGGACGGAGAGTAAGTGGATTAGGTACGGAATCCCTTTTTGAAAATACTACTTCAATTTGGCTAAAATCGATCAAGAAATGGTCAAGTTTCATTTAGCATGGTTGGCCAAATTGTCCAAGTTTCATGTTACTTCGTTAAAACGCGGATAGCAGTTATAAAATTTATGCTGAAAATATTTTGTTGGCCAGTGACGATTTCCAAATTGTGTAATATAAATATCAAATTTTGTAGATTTAATTTTTTTTTTAAATAAATCCTGAAACCATCTAACTATCCTTGGTTAAGAAATTCCATTTAAGTGTAGATACCAAAAGTTTAAATAAGTTCCAAACCATTTTGGTAGGCTAAATTCTATCGTCACTCTCCACTTCATGTTTTAGCTTGAATATTGTGACGCCAAAGCCGTTGTGTTTGAAATGAATAACAGAGTTAAGATCTATAACTCACTGGTTGATTGTCCACTTGAGATCCCTCAAATCCGAAGTTCTCAATCAAAATTAAACTTTAACCGTCTGAGCCATTAAGGAGCCCTCACTGTGGCTAGCGCAATTTTATTTGATTAAAATTATAAAATGGAAATGATAATAATTTTTTACAAATTGATTTATTAACTACCATTTTCTACAGCGTCCGCCTTATTTTCTGTGAAAATATTTCAAATATATTTTTTCTCTGAACTATCTGAAAAAAAAATCAGATGGAAAAATGACGATCTGAGAATGGTCAGAGAAAATAAAAAAAAAGGGAAAAAATTATCGGATCGATCCGATAAAATAAAAAAAAACGGAAAAGGCTTTCTTTTTATCTCTCCGTTGTAATACAAAAGCAGGCCATGGTTCAGTTTTGCAATCATTTAAGAACAATTTAAAATTATGATTGAAAATTAAATAAATTTTAAGTGTCACATATAACTTCGCGGATGTTGATTTCGTGATGCCGCGACATTTCGTGATTACTGGCAAAGACACGAATCTTAGCATAACTCCACAATGGTGCTAAATCTAATAATATTGGCGGCCCGTTGACATCACCAACACGTGAAATAATGCGACCATTGACTATTTTTTTTAAAGGAAGTGCTCAGTAACGTCGCCTAAATCCACAAGATATTTTGGGGCATGTATAGGGCCGAGTTGTAAATGGTGTAAGGATATTTCATACTCCTTACGTGAATATATTGAATCATCACAAGTGATCCAATTTTTAAATATGTTCTTGCCAACTAATATTTCATACTTCTACTTATTGACAGCTATTTGAAAAATAGTTCTGCCAACAAAGGTGACTCATCAAGTTAAATCACTCTTTCTTGGAAAACAGTAACTTCAGAACTTTATATTCAAGGTAGAGCCGAAACAGAAAAAGTTTGGAAAGCCCTGGTTTAAGAACTAGTGAACATTTTCCAATGTCATACTAATAAAATAATGTATACTGCTCGATTAATCTGTTATCTGGCCTTTTTTTTGAAGACGTCGAGAAAATAAATTTAGTATGGCAAAGCTTAAAATTCCTAAAATAAAAATTAACATAAACATAATGTTTGGTTTTATTAGGTCAAATATGGGGTGAATCCGGTGATTGTCCGGAATCGCTTTTGTAATTTATTAGATTCATTCAACCTGTAAACAATAAATATTTACACAAACTCCTTTGCACAAAAAATATTAGGGGCTGTTTCATTTTCGAGATCCCATAGATCTGAATGTTTATGTAGGAATACGACGAACATTTTCGTACGTAAATAATAATATTTTCCAATTTAAAAAGTCGTTTACTTTATTTAAATTTTAGTGACATATAATCGTATCGTGTGTAATCGTGTGATTTTTTTATAAATTGTATATCTAGTGAAACGGTATTTAATAATTAATAATAATAGTTTCAAAAAGAAATTAGAACTTATAGTAAAATTAACTAAAATAATTTTTTCATGAGCACAAATATTAAGGAAACGCATAGTACGCCAAAAAGTCATGAAAAATATTGAAAGCCGCATCCTGTGTTTCCTACTGAGGAGTCGTTCTTTGTATTCTGAGAATATTGTGCTTGATATACATAAATGCTATAATAAAAGGATTGGCTAGGAAAGATCAGAAGTGATCTTTCACATTTTGTGTCGTTATTAGTGAGATAATGAGACGTGTCTTCATGATTATTAAAATTGAGATTAATACATTTTTGTTACAATATGTTAAATTATGATTAAGCTCAAAAACGTTACTTTGTTCACTCCTTTCTGTTCTTAATTAGCCAATTGTCGACGAACAATCATCACAGTTCAACAATTCAATTTTCAAGAAAATTTGCAATGTTATTGAATACTCGATTCAATTTGTCCATTAATCAGAGTTGATGATTTTTCACAAATTTTATGCCGGATTTATGTTTTATTGTAGACATAGTAATTATTTAATTTTAAAAGTGTATCGCTAGTTCACTAAAATTTCGAATGCCCAAATGATTAAGATTTTGAGTTAAATTATCGAAGGAGTACCAAATATGCATTAATCAGAACAGAACTTTATCTAATAAAATTTCTTTCTTTCGAAAGCCTCACAAACTTGAAAAGTACTACCCCTAATGTTTCTTGTATGCTGCTGTTGAGTGTCTTTTAGTCATGTAGATTTCATTTCTAACTTTATTTGCAAATAACTCTGTAAAATCTGTTTTTTTACAGAGATCATTATGCCGATGTACTTTCGACATTTTGATTTATCGCAATGACCCCCCCCCCCCCCCTCCCCACTATTTTCATTCTTCCTGACGACATATACATATTTTAAAATATTATATGACGTGTTACTATTTTTAATGCACCTAAAATGAATAAATTATGAATTCCTGTGTTGAATTAAGCTATGAACCAGAGCAAGCATTACATTTTTAATGTAGCAACTATCTCTCAATTTAAGATTATTATTAAATTGATTGCGTTTTCTTTGGATGGATGTGTAAGCAAATTCCTCTCAATAGGCATGAACAATCAAGTGTGTTGTACCACAAAAAATTGCAAAATAATTCGTTAGTTATGTGGCAAGAGGAATTGGGGTCTTTAATACAATAGCGCTTTGTATATTTTTCTATTTACTGTACATATAAAAGTACCGTTGAAATCTTTTTTACGTTGCTTTTTAAAATTGTCTTTGAGATAATTTGTGTTTAAAGACTACAAACACATAAATAAGAAGGTTAATTAAAGATTTGTGAAATCGCGTAATTTATTAATGTGAAAAGCGCAACAGCACCACCTGACCATTATCATCTATCTATATCTCAAGGCGAGCGCACCGTTTATCATAGTTATTGCCTCACGAAACGCAACAGGTATTTGATATATTTCATAGTACTAAATATTGTAAAGTAATCCTATTAAAATTATTAAGAATATAAATAAATACACGGTACTTAACATTTTACAGTTTGATCGCAGATAATTAAGACGCGCTCGAAAAGATAATGACGGTTGTTAGTTTACTTAAAACCTCGCTCTTGGATTTAAATAATGAGATCATATACCTCAAAATTTGTTTCCCGTGTGTACACAATTACACATGTGTGTAGATATATATGTACAGGTACACTAATGACTTCTCAAAAAGCTTTTAAGACTTAATTAACGTAAAACCAGCGCGTAATCGACCAAACAAAATGATGATTATTACCTATATGTTTCTTTTTTTGGGTGATTTAATTTTTTTATGAATTCATTACTGGTGTATTAATGTACTTTTTATTACCGTATTTATGATGATTAAATTAAATAATGAATTATTTTTTGGTTTTTATTACATACCGTAGACATATATTGCAAACATTTTCTTATAATATATCGTACGAGTATCATTTGAGTTTTTTTTTGTGTGTGCGCATTTAACCATAATATACATTCACTTTCCAGTCGAGAATTGGAAAATTTTCTCTTTTCAAATTAATCAACCGATACGATTCGATAATAACAGCAGCGTAAAATGTATTTTCATTTGTTATGTGATTTGTTGATTACTAACACTCTATACGTTCAACAAAACATTGAGATCGGTTTATTGAAATGTCCACGCTGGTTGAAAAACAACCAAGTTAAGTATTTGCTACTCGCCTTTTAACCCAAACTGTCCCACATCTACGTAGGGATTTTTTTTTGTACTCTGCCACAGGTTTATCTCTTCATATCAAAATTAATATTTTTGTTAGGCGATTTGATTTAGAAAGGCATTTAGCTCGTGGTACGTTTAGCGTATCTAGCGGCACTTCTGTATCCTTTCTACAACCCTGACGGATTGAATAATTAAGATGGAACTTGTACTTAAGGTATTTTCATAAATTGGGAGGTCACAGTTAAATTTAGCGAAAATCTGCCCGGAAGTAACAGCTTCCAAAGAAGCTTTCTCGTCTTAAAGTTTATTTGCAAATATTTTAAAAAGTATAGCTTCTGCAAAAACATAGATTATGAAGTTTGAAACGTACACACACATACGCAACACATAACATATTGATTTAGAAATCAACTAACCGGAAGATGCTTACAGTTTTTTTCCCCATAGGTAAAAGGAACAAAGGAAACATCACTCAGAGAAAAACTTGGATCAAAAGAAACAAAAAATTGAGTCTTGGACCCTGAAGGAAATTTTGTCTTCTTTTCGATACTGGAATCCGTTACATAGTACAGGTGCTCCTCCTATAACACAGTAGATAGGTTCCTATAATATGGTGTGTTATATGAAATCGTGCAATAAGGAGTAGAAGCTAGAGGGTTATTAGGTTCTAAAATCTATTAAAATGATTTTTTTTTAACTTCATTTAAGCAACTTTATGTTTCATTTCATTACAATTGAACAAAAAAATTTTTTTTGGTTAAACGAAATCATGTTCGCATTCTAAAGTTGTTTGTACATTTAGTTTTTGCGCACCTTCAATCTTTAAAAAATCTGTGTTAGTGCTTTGTCGCTGTGTCCTTATAAAGCCATTGTAAATTTCGTGATATTGTAATAAGCAATTTGAATTTTCGACTTTTCTCAGTGGAAGGGTCTGTACTCAAGAAAATGATCCCAACTTTTCGGCTAAGCTTAAACCTTCTTAGAATCGATTTTATTAACTTGGGTTTATGATGCCATTTCTACCAAATCTACTTTACTATTTTCTTCTTCCACTAATAAATCTTGAATGTCCTCATTAGCCATAGTCAAAAAACCTTCTCTTCTGATTGATAAAGGAAGTTGTAATATATAACCAATTTCGTTTTCTATTTCAAGTGATGTAAAAGTGATGTAAGGTGATAATTATTATATCTTTTTCCAACATGCATTTAATCTTATAATTTTCATGTCTTTTTATCGATAAGGACATGATTTCGATAGCGTTCTTACTTGAAAGTTGCGCTCCCAAACTTCAGTTACATCAATAGATTTTGAATGAGTTATCGTAATGATCTTCTACAGACGTAACAAGTCTTATAGGTATAAATAATATCTTGATCCAATTGCTAGAGTAATGATGTATATAGTGTTAAGATGTTCGGACACTATTTGGGCATTAGCATGACTTAAGTCTTGATGATCACCTGGTGCATTATCTATCAGTAATAGTGCCTTGAATTTAGCCTTCTGGCACAAAACAATTTAGAAACCAATATCTGAATAAACCTGCTGTTACCCAAGATTTTGATTTCGTTGTTCAATATACCGGTAATGGTTTTGATTTATGCCTTTTAGTGTACGGGTCTTGCCATACAATAACCAACGCTTTACTGCACAAATGTAACGTTATATGTTTGATATATTAAATCCGGGTGCAGTTCATTTCTTGATATAAATATTTTGTTGGCCATTTTTATCCACCAAAGCCCATTTTCACCAGCATTGAAAACTTGATGTGCTGTGTATTCTTGATCTTCAATAATTATTTCTGAATATGACCATAGGCAGTTCATGATGGTCAACGCAATTTCTCCATGAATTTTTATATGTATGAAGTTAAAATCGCTTTTTGAAGTTTTCAAACCAATCTTTGAGTTGGTATTTTGTTTTATAGTAATACCATGTTGTAGGAGGTTTTCCGCGATGTTTCTTTCGTTTTATAGTGAAACCGTGTTGTAAGATACCGTTTTAAAAGAGATTCTCCGCAAACTTTCTATCGTGTTAAGGTGAAACCGTGTTGCAAGATATCATGTTATATAGGAGGGTTAACTGTTTTTTGTTTTTTATGAATTTGTTGGGTAAAATAAACATTTTGTAAAAGAAAAAAAATATGTGCTGCTGTTTGAGACTGTAAAAGAACTTGCTCGATATTTCATTCCAAAATCCAAATTAGCCGTTGTATAGAGAATTTAGAAACCTTAAAAACGATGATGTGGATATTTCTGAACGACGACTCCTTGTCGATTTAAATGTGCTTTGGTTAAATTCCGTGTAAAGGAAAATAGTACTTCAAGGGTATCGAAAGACAAACGAAAAATGTTTATGGAGAATCTAGTTCTTATAAAACAATAACGAAGGGAGTCCGTCTATTCAAACAAGGTGAGGATATGCAACAACCGCCTAAACAAATTACACCCGCAAAAATAGCTCCATAATTTATTAAATCCCCAAGTGATCAAACACTGTAAAATCGATTTTAAAATAACTCTTTTATTTGAAATTGTTGTTCTGTTTGCGAAGGGTCTGAAGAGAGTATTACCTATTTTTAGGCACAATGAAAATTCAAAAAATGTAAAAGCATGTATCAAGCGTTTTTAAATATTTGCGTTCTATAATAAATTAACATTATTCGCCATTGAACCATACTCGTATAAAGTTTAGTATTGTTAGAAATACTGCCAACAGCCAACCCGCAGATGGTTCAACTTTAAGTTTTTTCGGTGGTGATTTCCTTGCGCTTCCCTTGGCATGGATTATACTTTTGAATCTGGATCATGGTGGTGAATCCTAGTTTAATCAGCAATGACTAATCAGTTTCTAAATTTAAACGGATTGTCTTCACTCATTTCTAAAATTACTTTAGAAGGTTCCATTCGATATGTTTTTTGTTCCACAATCAACATTCAACAGAAAAGAATCAGAGGTTATAGATTATAGATATTTCGTATCCGATATCCGCAAATATTTAACTAAAAACACTATTCGCTGTTCTTTCAAAATATCCGCGGTTAGATAGAAAAAAAATATGATTTTGAATCAAATCAAATTCACTATATTCATGATTAGCCATGTAATCCAGTCTTCTCATAACTCTGTGTTGTATTACTGGTCATTTAGTAGCACCAGCATGCTTATACAAAGGTACTTCAAGTCACAGGAATTTATAATTAAGATTTTGTTAAAAAATAACTTCTGACTTTATGGCAATTATCTGCCATGAATTTGAGGCCTACTTTTTCAAAAGCCTGAAAGTTGGACATCCGCTAGTCTATACCGCGAGGTTAGAAGAAATGTTACAAAGACCTCAATAAATATGTATAACAAAAATTGACCGCCGGGTGGAAACAGAATTGTTGTTGTTTTTAAATAAAGAACCACACACATTTTTAAGATGTTAAATATTGTTCAGAATTAGTAATCACAACAGGATAACAAAGCACTCCGACATTATTTCATATTCACCTAGACGTAGCAGCCCGCAAAGTATATTGGTGGCCGCAAGTCAAATTTGAATATTTTTTTAACTCCTATTAAGTTCCCTATAACATTATGTTCCTCTATGGCGTTCGTGGAACAATAAACGTTACTAAGATTAATTTTTTAAAACGTCAAAAGTGAAATTTTGAGCAGTTATTAAATATCTTACTAGTTAAGAAAAATTTGCTCAAAATATAGAAATTCATAACACTTAAAACGGTCATAGATATTTATGACACACGGAAAATGCTAAGATCCCCGAAACAACACACTGTAACTAATAACTTTGTTTATCTAAATAGATCAATGAGATAAGAGGTAGGTTCTAGAAAACTAACTTTCTAAGAATGGAAGAAAGTCCGATTTTAAAAGTAAACCATTTTCTGTCATTTAAAAGATCACACGTAAAAGAAAAAAAAATGGGTTAAATACGTAGTGCTATGACCATACCGTGATACCGTTTTGAAGAAATTGATCATCCACATTACAATCCAAATTTGGTCTCCAGCGTTTTCAACCTAGTACCAAATTTGAAAAAGTACTTTGTGGGTCAAGCATTTTGGTAGCGATGAAGCACTCCAAGTGGGGGAAATTAAATTTGGAAATTAAACAAAATAACACCTTTCCTTCGCGTTTACGTATGCTCTTTTAACTCATTGTCCTGAAATTAGGTCGAAATAATATTTTTATATGTAAAAGAGACCAATTCAATTGCCATATTCCATTTGGTTTTAAAATACGGTTCAGTATGGTTTGGAACTTCTTTACGATGTATACAATTTTAGTAAAACCATACCATTTCAGTCTAATATATAAACCTTAAAAAGTTTGTGGGAACCTTCATCTTGTGTTATGCTACTGAAGAATTCGGATTTGAATAAATGATTAGAATATCGGATACTAATTTTCGGGTGCTATATAATCTATTGGCCATCCGCACCGAGTAAGGCCGCCCATTACTCAAGACTCTTTTAGAATTTTTCTAGACTTTTTAATGTTTACACTTTCTTGTTTTCGAATGAAATTATTTTACTGTAAATGTGGAAATACCTTTACTAGAGACATCTCATTATAAATTGTAGGAACTATTTTATCTTAATGCTGTGTTAGTTACCAGATATTAGTCGATTACAAAGCAATATGCAAATTTTGATGAGTTTCAAATAGGTTATTTACAAGCATATAAAAAACCATGTCGTTTAGCGTTGTGATTGAAAGAAGAAATATTTTCTTTGCCATTTATTTGGCCGGAAAATCAAACCTATTACAGCTATTGTTTGTGAGGTACGGGAATTAAATATGAATTAAATCGAACAAATATTATGTTCGGTTTAATTTCCAGTGGATCGATGTACTAACGCAAAACTCTATTATGGAGCATTTTTCATTTGTTACACAGACATATCGAGAGACGGGCGCTGTGTATAAGTGAATAGATTTAATTTAGTAATCATAATTTCCTAAAATACTTCTGCGACGTATACCAAAATCATTTTAGACGTATCTGTCACTTTATATTTTTATTTTATTATAAAGCATCGAACCGCATCTAATTCAAACCACTAGCATTTTAAAATTACTCAACTGTGGAAATTGTAGAGAAATTGTGAACGTCTCTAAATTACTCGTATACAACGATTTGATAATTCACCGTAACAAATGATGGTGATGAATATGAATATTTTTGTGATGATCAACGCGTGTACATTGCTTAGTGTTACAGTCAGGGCTGCGACTATATGTAGAGCCGAACGTAAGCAACGGTGTATAATGCTTCTATTACGATGGGGGGTCACTAAGTTCGATAAATCTATTTGGAATAATAGTAATAGAAATTTTTTATTTCCCTATTTTTATGTCGATGAAGTTAGCCCGAGCTCGAATTTTTTGGTGGATTTCTTGGATAAGTGTAGCCATCCCGAAAAAGTGTAAATACATTAAAAAATGTAGCACCATCCCGAAAAACAATTTATACGTGAGAAAAACAAAGAATATAGAAAAATAATATTATTTACAAAAAAATACTGGTAAACATTTTTTTTTTAATTTATTTAACCCGTATAGCGATAATTTGTGTAGTTGCTATGGGTCCACACTAAATTCTGTACCGCAATACCTGGAGGTAAAGCCACCAAGCGGAATATATGGCCAGACAGGCCACAATACTAGCTAAGATGTAGAATTGGCCCCAAGTCCATATCAAGTGGAAATAACCTTTTTTTAAATATATTTATTTAACCCGAATAATTTTTGTAGTTACTATGGCTCCACATTAAATTCTGTACCGCAATACCTGGAGATAAAGCCACTAAGCGGTATATAAGGTCAGACAGGCCACGATACTAAGATGTAGAATTGGCTCAGAGTCCATATCAGGTGGAAATAACCTTTTATTAAATTTATTTATTTAACCCGAATAGTTAGAAACCGTTAAAAATTTGTATTTCCGTTATTTCTCTAGATTTTGGCTTATTGGACACCCTTCGTATTTTAGTAAAATCGAATACTTATTAAACAAGCTTGAGTTTTAAATTGATCTTGGGAGAAATGCTTATGTTGTAATATGACATTGCGCGCACCATGGGCAGGTAGAGATAAATCTTTAAAAATAAATGGAAATTCCTTATTAAAGGAATAAGCCGTCGGTCTAATCTCAGGGAAGGGCTCTTTTGAGACTTCACGATGGCCGATTTATGTTTACCAGTAGCAACAGAAAGAATCGCTTTCGGATTTACCGAAAACCTGAAATCAATAGATCTGATGAATGAACTTCATCGTGAATTTGGTTATACGTGTAACATTGGTTCCAATACTATTAAGCGTAGGACAAGGTTCAACTTTGTATTCAAGATAGACTGATTACAATGTAGGAGCGTTGAAGACTGTTAGCCATTTGTGCAAATTTTGTGCAAATGTTAAAAGGTTTAATTTCTAGCATATCTAAATATTGTAAACCTCCTAGAAAATTTTCTAAGTTTGCTAAAAAAACTCTTAATTTAATTTTTAAAATTTATTTATTAAAAATATCTTTAATTTTTATAATTTGGGCTGTGATGAACCGCTCCTACAATTTTTAAAAATTGAATACAACGATTTCTAAATTTTGATTTATTTGGTAAACAAAATCTGGATTTATTTTCAAAAACAAAATCCAGTTTTAACAAGTATTCGGTTTTGTAAAGATAATAATAAAAAACTAAACAAAATTTGTTTTTACCTGGGCAAGTGGGCACCACATTATGTTAACCATTATGTCAACCAGTAGCGTACCGCTACTGCATATTATTGAAACGATTATTTCATTAGGTAATGATCTGAATATATTAATTGCGTTTGGACACATCTTTTCTTTTATCATGTAAACGACGGTGGGGCCATCTTTGATGTGGTTGCAATACTATGGTTTACAATTTTAATGATCGATTTGTTTTGATATGGATTTTTCTAAAAATAAATTATGTTATTTTTAGAGGTCACAGAAATTGTTTTCTAGTATTTGTACCGATTGTGTTTAACTTATAGGAATTTGTTTGTACAAGATTGTTTTTGTTGTATCTTATTTTTGAAATAATTATTTATTTGGAGAATTATCCGTGGTGATTAATTGTATTGTGCGGTGTATTTTGTAGTGGAAGAAAAAAGCTGCTTCATTGGATTACATTAACGCGAAATTCGCTCTTTTATAAGCTTTTTGTTTCTGAATAACAAACCAGAATTTAAAACCCTTACGATGTTCATTAAGTGACAGCAAGTTACATTAATTTTTGTAGTTTTTAATATACCATTGAAAATTATTTCCATAATAAGAACATGTAAAACTCGTTAAATTCTGACATATGTATGTGGCACTATTCTGGCTTTCCCTAGGAAAAAGGAACTAGGAAGAAATATTTACTTAGTATTTTTGTCAAAGTAGTTCTATCTGGCATACTATGGTAAAAAATTGGTATACTTAATTTGTTTCAAAAACAAAATTAAATTGGAAATAATTTTCCTTTACAATTTCTATACGGAAAAATTATTTCCTAAAGTATAAAAATTAAGATCAAATATGATTTCTCAGTAGGCCAGAAAATGATAATTTTGTCAAAAATGCTAAGTAAATATTTGTCTTATGGATAGTGCAGCACAGTGCCGCTGGAGTGTCTTCGTAAACTGTACATTATTAACAGTTGTCATAGTTGACGTATGTGCTTAACAATTATTTTGTTCCAAATTACAATGTATGACTGACGAATTCAAATAATAAAACCTGTTATAAAATATGGTCCATAAAAACAATCTCTTTCCCTTCAAATGAATATAATATTTCAATTATCCTTAAATTTGAATAATTAATCGTTACTTTAATTGTTCATCATTTCTAAATTTTCATTTATAATTTTTTATTGTTAAAAATGTTCACTAAAAAATTATTTTGTTTGTATATTAATGTGAAAGAATGTTATTTTTGGTTGATTGTAACGTTACTTTGACAACTATAGAAATATAGTCTCGAGTAGGGTTGAGAATGACATTTGTTTGTATCGTCCTTGTTACACTGGAAGTTTATGAATGGTCTGTCATTGTAAACAATATTGTAAAACAATATACCAATTTAAACTAACTGCGCATAGTTTTGTAATTGGAATGTAACGCGCCTAGGGGCGGAGCCCCTAGTTTCTTTATATATATCAAATTAGGTGTTTAAAATTACATTGTTAATGATTAGTCACCTTATCGAATTGTATTTGTCTTTGGATACTGGAACATAACATGCACAGCCACCGGTTTCATTGCAGGAAGAGAATGTTTTTTGAATTATTTTATTTATTTCCACATTTATTTACACAGCAAAGATTAGAAAGACTTTACAGTTTGTTTTTACTCAACTTAGCAAAAAGTAAACAATAGAACTTTCTTACATTACAAATACCTATTAGATTTCTTTGGCTATAATATCTATATACTCATTACAGAGATAAGGTCAACATAAAATGTCGTTTTAGCTATAATATTATTTTATATAAATTGGGTGTTATAAATTTAGATAATTATATACAACAAAATACGCACGGAGACCATTTTTAAAATTCTAATTGCGATTGTAATGTGTTACCATAAATTATTATTTATTAAAAAAAATTTAATTAATGCTTGAATTATGCGCGCCTTTTTGGTTCGCAATTATTAACGATTTTTTATTAAGATAAAATTTTAAATGATCATGCACAAAACTTTATATTTAGCGCACATAAATAATTAAGATTGCGAATAGATCAAATGTCACAATATATGGCTTTCGCGATTTTATATTTTCAACGCAATTTAAGTTTTAGGTGTGGTTTTCTGTACTGTATAAAAAATACAAGTTGTAACCGCACAAATTTTCCCATCATTTTTATGCTTTATAATATCGTTAACCTACTTACAAATTTTTTTATTTCCCCCGGTTATAAAAACAAAACGAAAATTCACCTATATACGAGTACATATAATTAAGTCACCGACATGGTAAGCTGAGCAGTTACGCAAACTTTGTATACAAACATTTTATTACAGGTGAATTATATTATAATCACTGGTGTATAACGCGGATTGTATTTATCACAGCAAGTCATAATGCACCTGAATGTGTAACGTCATTTATATAATATATCAGTATATGCATATTATATAAAACGTAATTTTTCCAATTATTTATGCTTCAATTTTATGTTAATTTAACAAAACAAAATTTTAACAACTTAAATTATCATAAAAACCGTTTTTTTAATTTAAGAAACTATAAACCAATAATATAAAGTTTCTTAAGCGAAGATCGTGATATAATTATACCTTATTCTGCTATACACGTTTAAAAAGCGCGGCAAATACATCGATATAAAATTAAACGGGCAGATACACCATTTTACGAGTATAGGGTTTTATCCGTCTGGTCAGTCCTGCCTCTTGTTGATGGTATCGTAAATAAAATTGGTACACATTCTAACTCGATTCCTCATTCGTTTAGATTTCAATCTTGTGTTTCGACTTAGCATGAATTTTTTCTGTATCGATTAGTGTCATTCTTTTATTCGATGCAATCTGTTCGTACCTAAGATCCAAAAATAATTCTTCGAATAATAGTTCTTCGAGAAATTTTATCTGGAGGCCTTTTATGAAATTTTTCTATTTCGTAAAATACGAAATCGTAAAAGTAAATTAAAATGCCAAATTGGCGATCATTGATAAATGTAATTTATTTAAAGGGTCGCGATTTGAAAATTTTAAGAATCGCTGACATAAATAACGCTCGAAAACTTACAACGCAGCTCGAGCCCGTGAGTTTTTTATTGAGGCAAGCTCGGGTAGTTCGAGCTACCATAGCTTTTGCTAAAATTAAAAATGTCTCTAAAAGTATGCAAATAAAAATGAAACAACCATATAGTCATATACTTAGTAAAATAATTTATTAATTCATTGTTTAAGAAATAACTTTTCAAAAAACAGATAATGTCAATACTCTTATCAGACAAATTATGTTTTTTAAGACAAACCACGTTACCAGGCAAAGAGAAAATGCGTTCACTTTCGGTGGAGATCGGTTGAGTTATCTTTAAACAATCTAATACATTCTTCAAATCCTCAGAAATAACTCCTGACATTGTATATGCGTTTATTTTATTTACAAGCGATGATCGATCTAATGATTCCCGAATTTCCATTGGTTTCAAACATTTTTCTATGCTACTGTTAAGAATTACTGATAGATCATCCCACTTTCCAGGTACCGTTGTCTCATCTGTATCAGTCACTGTGAACAATTCAACAACAGACTCAGGATCTGAAACTATTGGCGAAGAATTCTTTGTTGGAAGCAACGTTGAATACAATTTTATCAATTTTGAGATTTTTTGCTTTGATTCCATTTTAAAAAAATCACAATTAATTTCCTTTTACTGATTGTGCGTTTTACAGAAGCTTCATTACAGAAATTGGTGTCGATTCCTTGTACATCTTCTATTTATCTTTTCTTATATTCTTCGATTATTTAAAAATTTATTTTTTTCAGTATTTTTGGTTTATGTCAAAATTTATAACGGTACTACGCATTTCAAATCATACACATACTGTAGAACTAGAATTAAAAGAGTGTGTTCAAATGTGTAGAGGAAGAGTGCGTTCGAGAAGTGAATAAAGTAAATTATTATCGTACTAGAATCACATCGCAGAGAAAATTAAAAAATTATGACATAAATTATTATTATGCTCGAGCGTTTAAGAAAAAAATCCGAGTTAAATTTGAAGCAAAAACTACGAGCCAGCTCGAGCTGTTTGACTCGATCCATAAACTCTAATTAGAAGATCTTAGATTGAACGAGGTGCAGTAAAGCCCAATTCCCACAAAAAATTTCGGTTCGGTTCGTCAAAAAAAAAATCTAGAAATACCAATACGTGATTGTCAAACCAACGTCACAAATCTCGAGATTATTAAGGCATGAAACAAACGTTACCAAAATCAAGCTCTGGCAACTTGTTAACTATTGTTAATTATTACGGTTTGAAGTGTTCCGCGCTCAACGCATAGTATAGTCAAAACGCTGCCAAACAAACGACAAAACGCCTACCTAGAGTGAGGGACTGTTATAGAGACAAAACTGTGTGTAAAACGTTAATTGGAGTCGGAACCATAGCTCTCATTTTGAGGTTATCTTCAAGATCAAGTTTCGAAAAAAATTTGGCGTTAAAACACCAACATGCTTGATGCTTGAATGAATCTGATCCAATAATTCTGTTCATTAAAGCAAAAAAAGGTACCGACAGTTAGCAAACTGGTCCAAAATGTCACATGAGTAGATTAAGGCAAATTTTTGTTACAAAAAAATTTTTATTGGGAAATATTATTTCCCATTTAACTTTTTTTCGAACATTATTACGCCAAACCACCAATTCCATCAGTTTTGTTGGCCATAAAACACAATTCAAATAGAAAACCAGAATAGTGCCACACAAGAAATAATACTCATTACATATTGCGATGTGTCTTCGCTTCTTGTGAAGCCTCATAATAAGTTCTTTCTAGTACTGAGAAATGGGTGCTGAAGGTATTATCGACCAGTTTCCTCTTTAACGAAATGTTAACCTCCTTAAAAAGGCGGTTGCTGAACATGTCCTCAGCGTTCGTTTTTATGGTTGCAATAGCATTGGTTTCGTTGCCTCCGAACAATCTATTACTATTTTGCTGATACGATTGATTGGTGTTTTTTGCAAACGTTGCAGTATCTCTAAAAATTCCCAAAGTTTGTCCACAGGATAGTGTGATTCACCTCTGCTGTGGCTCTTGTTTATCGATACGATTTTAGTCAAGCTTTAAACGTTCGGATTGCCCAGGATCATCTTGACGACTTCCTGACTATCCCCCCTGGTCATTGTGATTAATAAGGGTCTTCACGTAAATTCATCTAAAACTGATCTGGTAGTGTTCACCAAAGGCTGAAATCAGGATGAACTTATTACCCCCTCCGTATCTGGGTGTCATTTTGAATTCTAAATTATCTTTGAATTTCCATCTTGAAAATAAACTTCAAGCGACTGCTATATATTGGCAACGTCGCAGAGATTCTACCGAAGCCTCGGTTAGCTAAATACGCTTATACCTTGACATTTTAAGAATTCTTGTTGCGATTCTTACTGAACATTGTCGTTTTAAAGAACATCCGTATCCCATGCGGTTGGCTTCGACTACGTTTGTGATAGCATTCACATTTATGTATGTAACTGTCCTTTTAACAGGATCAGATTACGCGTATTTAATTTCAACTCGTATGATTTGAATCATCTAAAATAGGCATTGTTTCTCTGGTCTAAACTTTTTCACGAGACACTTTGGTGAGATGCTTGCGGTTGGCACCATGGGCTCCTTGTAGCATTAGTGAGCAACTCTTTTGAGTTCCCGACATTTCAATAAAAAATTGGCCTTGCACATAGCATTTGGCCCCGCAAGTTGGACTACTTCTGCTTCCAAATAAACAATATGCTCGTGTGACGGTCGGAAGTAGTTTTTATAGTAGCCAAATCCCTGAAGAACGATAATATTGTCTATAGCATTTCAACTAGTTACATAGTTCTTTACGGATGTCATGATTTTATTTTTAAAGTGTATACCTGATCAAACGTGGTAACCTAGCCTCATTGCATTTTCTCAAACCAAGGTAAATTTGTTATTGGAAATATTAGTTTTTGACCGATTTCTGATAAAAATGATTTAACACCCTTGAGACGGTATAACTTATATGTGTTCATAAGGTCTGCCTGTGCTACTAAACAAAAACATGTACGCAGTTCAATCAGGTAACTTATTGACTTCATTTAAGTTTAAGACCTACCTAATAAGTGAAACTTAAGTTAAAATTGATAAAACTTAACAATTGAATCCTCGCGTATTGAGTTTGGGTTGGTTTTAATGCGCTATATTCGTTTGTTAGGCTATTTGTTAACAGCTAGTTGGTGCCGTTTTCCTTATTCTAGATGTGCGCTGAATTGTTGTCCCATTTTTCACCGCTTTATGTCGGTAATTAAAATTTACCTGCCAACACCAATATTTGTTCTCGCCTGGAATGATGTACTATTAGCAATATTGCTATGGATATCCTTGTTAGCAAAACTTGCCTCTCAACGGTAAAACGGTGTCGTGTTTCGTCAAATCCATCATAATAGGTTTCGCACGGCTGACACTTCGGAATCTCACAGTTTATATACACAGTTGTTTCGCTTTTGTAAAAAATATATTCCACCTGTACTTGATCTATTCAAAGTTTTTATAGTTATTATATGTTGCCTATTTTCGATTAATGGAATTAAATTGTCACAAAAAATACAAAATAAAAAATTCTCACGATAAACAATTTCAAAGCTGCGGGTTTTATTTAACTGAAATTATTGCATCATTTTAAAATATAGGTGATTATAGGTGATTGTCCTTTCTTCCGGTTCACATGTATATCGCAAGGGCAACGAAATATTTTACATACTCGTTACAAATTTAAAACGTATTCCCTACTCTAAAATCGTTTATTGTTAAGTTTTTTTCGAACTCATTGGAAACATGTCTTTCGTTTTGTAACGTTCTTCTTAAACTTAAGAGATTATTTTTCGTATAATTGATTGAAACCAAATATGCGTATAAAAATATTTAAGATTGATAATAATTACACAATATGATTTTTGAGTTTCATTCAACTTGAATTATGCCGCCGCTAATTTTTTTTATACCGCATATATCGGTAAATGTCAAAATATCTTGTGTATACCAGCCATATACGGGTTTGGATGGTTTACAATTTATCAGCAATTCCATGAAAATTTGCTCTTTTTGATTTTATCAGTAAAATACTGTGGTTAAAAATAAACATCCTTAAGTATTTTATCGGAGGGTAAATAGTTCCGATAAAACACTTCCTGTCGAAAATAACATTTAACACGCGGTATTCTTAAGCATCGACGGAAAATATTTATTTTTATGTTACATTGTTAACGTAAACATAAAATTTATACATATTTTCATTTGTTTGGTTAAAAGTTCATAAACCCGACGATAATATTCAATTTCCGATAGTAATGTTAAATGTTTATTTAATGGACAAAAATCGTTAAAAGTAAAATGTTTAAACAAATTCTCTTTCATCGGTATTCAAAACACTAAATTCTTATCAACAGTTGCCACCATCATTTAATGCAAGCACTGTAGTAATTTTCATTTGAGATTCAAAATGTTAAATTTTATCTCAAATCGTATAGCTTGTAATTCGAACTTAAGTGATACATAGAATTTAGGTCATGAAGTCATTTAATTTGTATGATCATTTGATTTATTAAATTATTTGTTTTTACATTTAAGAAAAATTTCTCGAGGGCAACATTGTATTTAAACGAATATTGAAATACAGCGCCTGCTTTGTAAGTATATATGACTTGATATTGAAGAACTTGATTTTTGAATTAGTTTGGTAACGCACTCAATCATCCCTCGGATATTCTGTTTCTATTATGTGAATTATGTGTTCTACAGACAATTTGCTAATCTTACGACTTCAGTTTCCCAATTCATTAAATTTTGCATTAGACCATTTTTTTCTCCAAAATAAATCAACGAAGTTATAAACTTTTCAATAATTTTCCAATTTTTATTTTGGAATTCGACATCGTTCATATGTCCACCATGGGCATGTTTGAAGGTGTCGATTCGTTGAACCCAATTTCGATGACTGCCACACATTTCGACGAAAATAGTAACTAGCTCTCGTTCAATATTGGCTCTGAGCTTCTTTAACGACGCCGGCTTGTTGGCACAGACCAATGATTTAACGTAGCACCATAAAAAAAAGTCTAGAGGTGTTAAATCACACGATCTAGGCGGCCAATCGACAGGACCACACCACATGCAGTTATTTTTTGTGGATGAAGTGGTCTTTCTTAAAGCACAGGAGGGTTTTTACCTGACGAGTAACGCATATTCTGTTTGTTGACGAAGCCGTTTAGCCAAATATGCGCTTCATCACTGAAGATTATTTTGCGATGAAATAGGTCATCTACTTCCAACATTTCCGGAGCTCAGAACGTCATAAACAACTTTGCCATATAGGATAAATTGTTGGCAGAGCAAACGTTATTTGTAAGAAATTCATACGAACTTTGATTGAATATGCAACGCAAGAAAGCTCCCCTTAGAACTATTTCCACATAAATTGAACCCACATAATGGAGTGTTCGGTGGCCCAGAGAAAAAACGTAATCAACTACATCAACTCGTCAAGCAACCAGTGCTACAATTATTACAAATTTGGGTGCCCGCATGGGAACACAAAAAATACGCATAAACAGAATGAAATGAAAATACCTAATCACCTACCCTCGGCATGCCAGTATACCTCATTCAGCAGATGTGGGGGTTGGTTAGGAACCTGTCAAATTCTTTAATGGAATGTAGTGCCGGTGACAGTCGACATGGTATCGGACCGGTTCTTCTGCTTTCTTTATAAAACAAATCAAAATCTTAACTCTTGAGCCGATGGTTGGCCCAGCAGGCCAACCGATAATTTTCTTCTGTTTTGCACCGGGTATCGTTTTTCTGAACTACTTACGATACCGTCTTTCATCTTCGCTGGAGCCATCTCCTTCGCTAGGTAAAACATGTCCGCCATCTAAGCCTTTGCGATTTAATTGTTTTAATTATATCAATGTTTTCAATATCATTTCTGATCTGAAAGTTTAGATAAATCTGGTACATTTCTCCTTCCTTAATTGTACTTAGCATAATACAAACTAATTTTCGATCAAACCCGGAAGGTTTAGGCTGTTCCGTGCTGTTAGTTTCGAGCGCGTTGTAGATATTTAATTTTGAATTGCACACATTTACCATCGATCCCAAGTAAACTCATTCACCTTTTCGTAAAGTGGGTCGACCGTTAAAAGTTCTTCGAGTGTTCTCGCGATAGCCATATATATATTTGGTTTTCGCTGCTTTAATATGGAGGTCAATATGATGAAACAACAGTTCCAACGAAAACAAAACTTCTTTAACACACAGGACGTTACGACCCAGGATACATATGTCGTCCGCGAATGACATGTTCTTACGATAAGTTGCATCGAATTTGTGCTATTAGGTCTCCTTGTCGCACTCATCATTTTATTTCGAACCCTTTTAGAGACATTCATTAATATTTTGCACATGTTTATCAATTAAATTGGGGGACTGTCCAAATGTGACAAGACACTCCAAAATGTGTTCTCTGGGTGCTATCATATGCCCGCTATGTCTATTAATAGAAAATGTTCAGGAATGCCCTTTTCATAGCCTTTTTCCAATAAAATCATCAGAGAAAAAGTTTGATCGGTTGCCAACTTGCCTGGACAAAACTCGCATTGAAAGTCGCCCAAAAATAAATTGATAACTTTCTATTCCGCGATAGTTGTTTCTATTCAGCTGGTCTTACTTTTTATGTAATGGACAGGTTAATGTTATTTGTCACTCATATGTGGATTTTCTCTTGGAACCAAATCGATTAAACAGCTCAAATATACGATAGAAGAGATAATCATGCAATAATGTTGGTTGCTCGCTTGAGGTTACACCTGCTTTTTTGAGAATCACGAAAAATAATTTCGCTACACTGTTGCGTGACCATGTTTATCTCCATTCGTAATTCTCCACATTCGTTGAGAATTCCGCTACTGCGTGGATGGAACTCGGTAGCGATTACTGTTATTGAACGGTGTCTATCTCTTAAAGTTGCAGTTTCGAGTTTAGGCAGTTGTTGTTTGTGCCATCCACGTCTCTTCCTTCTACATATTAGTGGAGTGTTTCGTAGCGACTATGTAGTCGTTGGATGACTGCTTTGTTGGCTGAGAGTAACTAAGTATTTTTACTTAGATTTTCGTCGAAGCATTTGTTATCGCCGATTTTATTATGTTCCACTGTTCGTCCAGCTAATGGGGTAGTATTTAGCTGTCCAGAGTTTCCGGCATGATAACTTCAAAGTTGAACCGTCTACTTGATTGTTTAATCCTTTAGTATTTCCGCGTGAGATTCGATGGAATCGGTTATTATACATGGATAATAGAAGTACGCAAATCCGGTTGTTTATGGGTTGAAAATCCGTTACGAATTGATGTACACGATTGCTGATCAGAAAACGATCTCAGATCAGAACGCATCAGTACCCCTCATGTTGCCGATAAGTCTTGTTTCTTGTAGTTCAATTAGATCGAGATTGTACTGAGATGGTGGAGGCTCTCCGGGCGGCTTAAGCTATCGAATACATTCGATGTTCTATATTTCATGTTCGAGGTCGTTGTTGTAAATCCAAAGCCCCTGTAGAAAAATCACAGCCCTTACACACTGTACGTATTCATCTGCCGTCACTAATTATTTAGTGTAGTCTTGCCTCGTGCTTGGTTATGTCTTACGAAAACAGCTTTTTTTATAACATACAATCAGTCAACTCAGATACATTTAAAAATAACACAGATTTAAAACAAAACTATATATCTCCCTTCCTCTTGCCGAAATTTGATTAATCTGAATTTCCTTTCCTTGCAGAGTAATAGTCCTATGACCATTAAGCCACAGCAAGATCAATTGAACGATAAGCTAATTGGTTCTAATATTGGTTAAATTTAGTTTTCTAATGTTGCTCGGATGTTCAAAATTAATTTTACCAATTTGTCCTTAAAGATGCGTTGTTTGTTTCACACTGTTAAATTAAATAATAGTTAGAAAACATGGTCATTCTAATTGGAATCTTAGTTTTACACATACTAATTGCAGTTTTAGAGGTGGTTTAAATAATAAAATTGAAAAAATGTAAAACCTATTACATTTTTAAGTTTACATTAACAGGGTACGTTTTTTAATAAATACCAGGTTTTTATTTCGAAAAAGGTGCAAGATTGGAAAAAATTTCTTATAAGGAAAATTATTCAGTGTCGAAGGAGACGTTTAGTGGTGATCTCGAATTGAAACTCATCAGTTTGAGAAATATTCAAGATATTGACGAAAGTAAGTTTTTTTAAACTAGAACCTATACTTCTGAGACGACCATTTGATTAAACAGTTAAAATATTTAATAAATATTTTTTTATTTTATTTTATCAACAAAATTTTTCATAAATTTTATGGTTTAGGATGTTGTAACTTCACTACATACATTGGTTACCGCTTTCACTTTTGCAATTATGTTGTTTCTATTGCGATCTCAGCTTACTCAATTGAAATATTATTTTATTACTGTTGTCTCACTCATGTTCATATTTTTTCTGTGATACTATATCGCAAAGAGAAAAAAGAGAGGGTGCAGTTTTAGAAAAAGAGACATAAGTTTTGATTTGATTCGAAAAAATTTCGAGCTAACAAGATTTCTAAATTGATCATTTATATTAAAATATTCGATCGCCTCGTCAGGCTAAAGTCATGCTCAGGAAATATCAAACTACAAAAATAAAGGCGACTATTACATTCATAACCAATTATAGTTTCAACGCTTTACTATAGCGAATTATAATAATAATCTGCGAATCAGTTACTAATCCGTTGTAGTCCCTCCGAATTTTGTTGTACTCGTATCTCACGCATGCCTGCAATCTCACAACATGTTCACCGTTGATAATCTCATTTCATCGCGTAAAAACATACGGCTATTCAGAATAACCCAACATTTCAAATGGAAATTCATGCATCAATAAAATGCGATTTAACGAAGGGTTAAAATGTGTTTCATACGTTTTATTAAAATTCGTTAGATAGCTTATAAATTGAATTTAAGGCTTGTATGCCATAACCCAACGGATGTTGATCTCAATACAAATAAATTTCGAAAATTAAATTAAAGTTAACGAAAATTTAAACTTGTAGATCTATTCATTAGAGTTTTATGCTCATAATCCATATGGGCAATATTTGATTTATACGCAATTGTACTAATAAATTCTGAGAATTCAAATTGATATTTTACTCGTTATTCAATAATTTTCATGATTTACACGATTGTTAGGAATTGAAAATAAACGCGGCATGTGTTCCAAAAATAACTCAGCATAACGGAGTATTGTGCAAAAAAATTGAATTTAAGTGTATTTTTACAATTGTGTTGTATTTTGTAACACGGAATCTCTTTAAGGCAATACAACAAATAAAATTTCTAGCCCATATGTTAGATATGGTCTTTTCCTTTAGTGGCAACTCAAATAATGTCATTTCGATATGATCCGTAATTTTCCGATTTTTTCGGCATAAACTAAAACTCCGCTCTTTTATTTGAAATTCTTAGTGAATGTAAATCACCTAGTGATCGGTCGGTCATATGAAAATAAACATATAGCACAAATTCCTAGAAAGGGATGTTATTAGTATTGCCAGATGAATATGTTAACACGACAGTCTGCCATAAACAGGTATTCTTCAAAAATTTCAATCCGAAGGCCGTTTTATTTCACATTTGAACAATTTCCATTTTTAACCTTCATAGCCTTCTATAAGGGTTATAATACTTCGTATATCCGATTTTGATGTTCAAAATATGAAATCAAATTTGTGTATGTTAAAAGTTACTCTGATCTTATTTTATGAGAACAATTTCTTTTTATAGATACACTGTTAAGAAATGTACACACGCGTAAATATTTACAAAAAATTTTAACTTATGGCTCTTATGTATATTTCTGTCTTAGTCAAAATTAGTAAATTCGTTGTCAAGGTACCGGATCAGACATTTAAATAGTTTCTAAAAGTACGAAGTTTTCGATTATACAAAACGAATTCAAATTCATCAGAATTACACGGAATCAGAATTATGCGGAAGTTTACTTAAAAACGTTAATAAGACTCTTAAAATACACTTTACTTTGATCATATATTATGCCTAGGCATTTATCTAGTTTCCAGTGGATTTCTGGTCATGTGTCACAACATTTCAAATACTGGGTGTTCCAAATTTATTCATCAGTCGTATTCACGACGTGTTATGAAATCAGCAGCATTAACGGCTTGATCTAGCTGCTTCTTGTAGGGGAAGAAGTGTAAATTGGAATCCATTATTCTGTACATAGTTGTTATTGGAAGCCCCAACTGATCCACATACGTCGCCTTAAAGATGTTTGATGATCTTCCTGTATATCTACGATCACTAGTGGTTTCATCTTGCTCAAGTCGAGCCACTAAACGTCGAATTGTTTAGCCCGTATACATCTTCGGAATTCTCCTTACATAGCGATAATTGAGTTATATTTTGGGGCGTACATTAAAACTATTGGGCCATGTTGCTGAGGTGTGAATCGATTCATTTTAAAACTGTTTGAGGTAATTAATAATCCGATCAAAGAAATTTAACAGTGTAGTTTTTAATATATTTTTTATCACTTCATTATAATATCAACATCTGGATTTAATGTATACGATCTATTAAGGATTATTGAGTTGTAATGTTTTCGCCAATATCATCGTTAATTTTATCGCATTTTAACGATCGATCTTGATTTTTTCTTTAAAAATGCAGTATAGAGGAGTCAATAACATTTTCGATCTTAAGAAATACATATATTCAGTTCTATATTTAAACCACCCCAAAAAAATACAGAAAATTCAAAGTCTTTTGACAAGCGCGTACAGATCACGAACGATTTAATTAAAAATTGTTTGTATTAAATTTCACAAAATGGTACGAGGGGCTTATAGAAGTAGTATAGAGGTCCCTGTACACTGCACAGATTCAAATTTTAATGAAATGAATTATTTCAAAAATAATTGTAAAATTATTTTTTTTTTATATATACATAATTCGAGAATAAAACTCTGGGTGTGCTAAAACGCTTAAGCCCACATACCCGTAAATGCATTATCATTTTTTTTAGTTTCGTTGCGCGGCAATTTAATAAATTTCACAAAAGTAAATTTACTTACATATAAAATCTGAAAGAAAATCAATAACAATTATTTATTTTTAAATATATTAAATGTTTATAGTTATTTAATGTTGTATTTTAACTTAATTTAAAAGAGTTGTGATAAAAAAATGCATAAGCAAACAACTTCACCACAAACTGCTGCAATTGATTTTACAACAACAAAAAATATAAATCGCACCATGCTAATGACGTCACATGAATTACAATTTATGATGGGATTTATAAAAGAGGATGAAATTTTTATACACAACACAGGTGATGGAAATGTAAGTGTTTACAAAATCTATGTTACATATACCTAAAGTAAATGTTACATGTCGCCCATGTAGTGAAACATGCATGATTCATTGTTATTTGTTATAAACTTTATACATACAAGTGAAAGAAATAATATAAGAAATATATGTGTAAGATATTAAGATTTAAGAATATATGTATATACAATTTACAACAAGTATTTGGCTATAAAGATAAATTTAACGAAATAAAGAAATTAGTAAGGCGCCGATATTATAAGGCGGTGTCTTATACATATTCTTATTATTACGAGTATTTGAAATTAGTTGTTTTGTTTTAATCCGATACTCGATATAAAATTACATTTCTGTAGATCAATTGTATATCTTTATAGTTAATTGTATGTTACTATTTATGCTTATGACGAATATTCTATAATCACCTGATTTACATACATACAGTCTGATAATGTTGTTAGATTTTTTTTTCAGTAACACATTAACTAGGTTACATTACAGGTAACACTTGCCTATAAGACATTTAACATCGATAATTGTTATCTACATTTATAAAAATTTTATGATAGATGACGCAATTTTGTCACAAATATTGATGTTTGGTTTGGTGGTTTACAAAGTTTTTCTTGGTAAATTCATGCTCGTGTAAATGATAAGATTTAGTCATGGTTTTAGTCTAAACAAAATTAAAGTGGCTTATTTAATAATTTTAATTGATTTTACTTACTTATTTTTATTTGTCCCGGGCTGTAGCCTTTGTTCCTATAGATTTCTATTCATCCGAGTATTCGTATTTGTATGACACGAGAAGCGTATGGTCTCACTCTCTAGCGAATAATTCTCAAACTAAGCTGCAGCGGCGTCACCTTACGCCAAATTTGGTTTTACGATTCTTGTCGTGAGCGGATATGTCACGTATCCTCACCTAAAAGTACATGGCGACACCTAATAAAAGTTTAAACACATGTGTCAAATGCATATTTTGTTAAACCTTATTAAAGCTGGTAAGTTATGTTCTTTTGTTAAAATGGAAACAAGTGAATTTTTTATGCTGTAAAAAATCACTTTTGCTAAGACGAAACATTTTGGAAACTAAAAAATATTATGAGGACTCTACTCCGTCGAATGGAATAGTTCGCCAGTGGTGTTGTATGGCCGTACAAATCAAAATCAGAAGAACATTATAGAACTCCAACAGAAGCATCACGGCTAGTACAAGTAGAGAAAAAAGGAAACGTTACAAAATTGAAATTTTCGGTGTCAGTGAAGTGAGATTATTACGAAGGAAATTATCTACTATGGAATGAAAAACAGTTAGTAGCAGAATAATCCTACCATGACTCCATTCAAAAATACGAAACCCAACCATAATTCAGTGCTATGCCCCAACATAAGTCGGAGACGAAACAACCAAAAGTGAGTTTTATGAACGAGTACAATCCACAATTGCAAAGATTGATAAAGATACCATCGACCTACCATCGAGCACTTATGCGTTACAAACCAGCTGTTCATAGGAGGCAGTAGATTTCCACACAAAAGTATGCACAAATACACATGGAAATCGCCTGATGGCAGAACAAAGAAACCAAATAGATCACGTAATGATCAACAAGAAATTCCGCACGTCATTACAAAATGAGGTGTGAGAGAGGCAGGGCTATAAGAGGTGCACACATGCACAGTGACCGCACCAAATGGTAACATCAGAGTACCAAATTAAGCCTGCCGCTGTAAAACGCATCAAGAAAAAATCGGAAGGAATTTAACACCGACAGATTAAAAGATGCACACAAGAAGCACATTCTGCAAAGCATTCAAGCTCAACCTCCAAACTAATGAAGAAGCCATCAGTGTAGAGCAACAGTGGAAAGAGTGGGAACATGTCGAACAAGTCGAGGAAGTTTGTATAACAGCTACAAGAACACTCAGCCACCAATAATACAGAACCAGACCCTGGACCACTGATAAGACTTAACAAATTATGCCTGAGCTGAAACTTCAGTATAAAGAGAGGCACGAGAAATCATTAAAATGGCAAGGAGTGATCGAAGGAACTGGAAAATTCATCAATATAC
This sequence comes from Nephrotoma flavescens, assembly GCA_932526605.1. Taxonomy (NCBI): domain Eukaryota; kingdom Metazoa; phylum Arthropoda; class Insecta; order Diptera; family Tipulidae; genus Nephrotoma; species Nephrotoma flavescens. The sequence goes on along the minus strand of OW052221.1, from coordinate 126,749,153 downwards.
CATCAATAATGGATGCATCTTTTTTTTTGTTAATTTAATCTCTGCAATCTGTATCCTGCTTCTATTTCTATCGGAATTCGTACTGCTAAGCCGTTTGGTCTGCATCTTTGAAGAGATGAAAGGAATATTTAGGAGATAACATTATCAACAATACGCAAATCTTCCAATTAATAACTGGCGTTAATAACGAAACTATCAGAAACCTTCATAAATGAAGAATAACAAGGAATTTGGAACGGGTTATATAGCAACTGAAATATTCAAAGGAGACATTTCCACAACTGCAAGAGCTCTAACACCAGTAATAAAAGAAGTATGGAATTTCATTAGAATACCGAAAAAGGCAGGAATGCTTGACTATACGTACGATTTCCAAGAAAAGTGGCCTGAAAGAATTTTAAAATTGGTGCAGTACATCCCTCAACATATTAGAATAGAATTTCACCGACAATCAAAGGCAAACAATGTGAATCATACTGTAATAGCCAACGAGTAAGTCAAGAATGCATACTATCGCTAATTCTGTTCCTAGTAGTATTAAAAAGTGTTATCAGTGTTATATATACACTCGTGGACAAAAGTACTGCATATACTTTTCTTGTTTGTAATAAAAAAAAATCCCTCATTTTCAGTGGAACTGGCTTACCAGTATCAAATGATCCGAAATTTATATTTTTCTCAAAAGAGGCACAAGTGCGGCGTTATGGGATTATAGCGACTATTTTTCATTGCAAAATGGTAAAATGTGTCGAACTATTTTTTTTTAATTTTCAAAAGCGGTTTAGAAACATTAAAATTAGCTTTATTACAATTTAGTTTGATTGATGTAGTAAAGAGTATTTCCTCCCCCGTGCCTTTATTACAGCTTACATATTTCTGGGCATACCGCTTTGTCATTTCTTTGAGAATGGGATTCCACTCTGGTGCGGGGTTTCTAGCTTTAATACGCCAGTTTTAGAATTATGCATTAACATAAAACTGTCATAACCTATGAAGCCCATATATAGCAAAACGTGATCGCCAAGAATGTTGCGAACATACCAGTCTGCATTCATCATCAAACCAATCTCCACCAGCTTCGTACGGCCCTCCCAACTTACTACACCCCAAAACATTATTGAACCTCCACCAAAGCTTACTTTTTGCACTATGTTACATGGTGTGTATAGCGTTCCCCAACTCTTCTGTATACAAGATTACGTCCCATAATTGGATTCTGGTCTCATGTGAAAATAGAACAGTGTCCCACTGATTTGTTCCCCAATTTGCATGAGTATGGGCAAATTCTAAAAGGCTGGATTTGTAACGGGAAAGAAGCCGTGTAACTTTTACGGGGCGTTTTGAACTTAGGTTCACTTTTTGTATTCTTTTCAGTTGAGTATAGCAGTATACGCTTTCGATCTCGTAACGAATAAATTTTTAAAAATCGGTAGTCATGCTCGGTTATGCACGTTTTCTGCCCTTGTCCGGGCTTTCATTTATATTCGCCGGTCTCGATATCGCTTAAGTATTCGTTAAACCGAAGACAGGTTCATTCCTAATTTTAGTGCGATTTGTACTTGAGTATAATCTTCCTGAAACAATGTGACGACTTTAACTGCATCCAGCTCATGAAAGGGTGCCATATTACAATGGATCTTATATATTAGGTGTCTGCTTAAGAACACATTTACAAGAACTAGTGGGAACTGTATTTACAAATAATTGATTACACGAGACCAGCTATAGACAGAGGTATGTAAATAGGTCTTAGGAAAATACTGACGTGCTTCTGGTCCAAAAAAAAAAATAATAATAAATGTCAAGCTCCTTATGTGCACGAATCAAGGTGTTATAGGGACCGAAATAAGAAAACGCAAGTGGAGACGGATTACAAGGGGAAAGGAAAGTTAAACGACCATCCGTAACTTAGAACCGAACGATGCTAGCAGAAGAGAAACAATTCGGAAAGTCATGGGTAGAAATCAAAGCAATAATAACCAACAGAGTTGGATGGTCCAGCCTAGTAGACGTCATATGCTCCTAAATTTAAGATACCGGAAAAAAATCAATTTCAAATGATGCCGAGCACCAGGCTCTTCCGAATGAATTCGGCAAAAATTTCAGACCAATGTATTTTTTAAATAAGGTCGCGTTTTTGCACAAATGAGCAAAAGCTACATCAAGCAACCTTTCAAATTAAAATTTGGACGTTTTCATTTTGATGGAAACGCCAAAAATTATCTTTCAACACGACAACGCATAACGCATCAGCTTACTTTCCTACCATTTGCATTACAAAAAATTTCGAAATACGGTACGAACTGCGCTCTCCATCCTATTCTTTAGATTTGAGTCTGTGCGATTTCTTTCTCTTTCAAAATATAAAAAAGTTGCTCGGTAGTAAAAGATTCGCATCTAACAAAGGCATCATGACTGAAACAAACGCCAATTAACACAATTTGAAAAATCGTATTTTGGAGTTGGAAAATGTTGGTAATCAGATCAAGTCAAGTTAAAAGAAGATCTGTAAAATATTAATTTTCAGTTAAAATTTTTTAGTTTATCAAACAATTCTCATAAGTCTCCTGTACTTTCCTTTCTCAACTTTTCACATTCAATAGTTTTGTTTTTTAAAACTTTTTTGCATTGTAATACACCTTTACCATAATCAAAAATTAAAAAATTGATCTTTCAATGTTTTTTAACAAGCGGAAATTGTGTGGGGTTCAAAAAATTATTACATAATATTGACAATCGGTAAGAAGGTTCATGGTTCGTAACGCACTTGCGTCATACGTCACATTCTAACGGACATAGTTCTTAATAAACTTGCTTATAATTATTAAAAGTCAAAGCTATTCTGGTTCTACCACATTTCCCTCAACACCCCAAAGAGCCTATCAACGCTATTTGTAATACAGATAAGACTACTTGAAACAGCGAAGTTATAAGCATTAATATCACAAAATGTGAGCTTTACAACTCGACTGAAACACCATGCAGTTTAAACCTATATGCGGTATGATGTCAGATGAAGGGCGGTAGGTTCAAAATCGCACTCAAAATTCAAAATGAGGACCGCCAGCGAAATACGAGTCGCTAACGCGATTATTAAAATGTTGAAACTTGTATAACTCTTTCGATGAGCAAACCACGGAGAAACAATTGACCAAGTCAAAATCGGGCAATAATTTGTGAAAAACCATATTGATTCCGGTATAAATTTAACTGAAGAAGTTTTACTTGTAAATTTGTCTATATGCTGCAATCAAAGAAAAAATGCTTCACGCATCAAAGCAACTTAGTCAAACTGCGGAACCAACCGTTCCTAGAATGAAAGATTCGTGTAAATCATATATTAAATTTAAAATTATAAACTGACAGGATTGTGGAGTAATGCAATTAGATTCGGGTTCAGGCATAAATTAAGGAAATTTTGTAAATATTTAATTGTTGCGACATTTATGCAGAGTGCCCAAAACGTCCAAGGACGATCAAATATCTCAGGAAAGTGTATATTAGAGAAACATGATATTTTCAAAAGTTCCCGGGTTCAGAAAACTCGATGATGTAGCGATATGTGTCTGACTTTAAAAGGACCTACAAAAGGCAAAGTTTTTTAAGTCGAAGTATACTTGAAAAAATGTCTACTGAGACAACGGCAAGTACGGGTGTGTAACGAAATCTCGGTTTGTCAAATACTCGTTTTTTTCAAAATCCCGGTTTTGAAATTCCCGGTTTTCAAAATCTCAGTGTTCAAAATCTCGATTTTCAAAATCCCGGTTTTGTATAAAAAACCCGATTTTTAGGAAAACCAGGATTTTGAAAACCGAGATTCTGAAAAGCGGGATTTCGAAAACTGAGATGTTGAAAACCGGGATTTTGAAAACCGAGATTTTGAAAACCGAGATTTCGTGGTACACCCGGCAAGTACTCCTTAGATAAAGATTGGTAATTCCATCGCAGTACTGGATCTTAAATAGCTTAGTCGATCGCGACGCGACGACCACTTTAATTTGTTTTTTTATGAAATAATGGGTCCCTCAAAAACCTCTCATAAAAGGGGCATACTTTTTTCCTGTTGGTGCTGTCATTCGACTTTGTTGAAATCGGATCTTATAATGATTTTCAATAGCTTATTTCTTCTCGTTCTTGGATTTTCCCCGATACTCTCATTTACGCAGTCGTTATTTTCCTTAAATTCTACAGTCCCTGGAATGTGGGAACAATCCAATTCGTTTTCAAAATCAGGCAACCAAAAGAATTATCATTGTCTACGATGGTCCTGTTCTCACGTTATAGTATCTAGGTTGTGCTTGACATACGATGTACGAAATATGGATCTATTATTTTTAAACTTTGCTCTGTTGCGTTCTTTTCTCCTTAGAATCCCTTAGTTTATATGCGCGCTCTGTTACTTTTAAAAAATATCGAGGAACACAGTTTTCTCGAATTTGAATTCATTTTATCGAGCGTTAATTTGACTGAATCACAAACTATTCTCAAGTTCAATAGAAATTTATTTTCAGCATTTGAGCATTTTTTTTATTTACAGTTCAATCTGGTTTGGGGCTCAAGGCTCATCCTGCTCTTTCGTGATTATGCTTTTTACGTCCTTAATTTACGCATACTCAGCCAACTCGCGGACGTACGGCTATAGGACCGATTTGCACATTGCAAGCTCCATGGGTTTTGGACACCGACAGGGAGTTATACATGTGTTACATTTCACCGCAGATCGTAATCTGTCGATTAAATTTCACTTTGCATCCTGCCCCGGTACCTCCCGGTCCAAACGCCAAAGCTTTAACCGCACTGTGCCATTACGTCGGTCATTTGAGCATCGCTTAATCAATATTTAATTGCTGACCATTAGTCAATTTTCTTTAAAGGCTTATCAATTTTACGTAAATGTTGAAAATATTACCTGTTTCGCAACAAAAGGTTTTTCTACTCATGAGAACCTCGGAACCATTTTCGTAAAGGCTAGCTGAACAGCTCGTAAAGCTAATAAAACTTCTAAGTTCGTAAATATTTCGAGTTACAGAATAATCCTTTATTTTAGTTCCTTGCTATGACATATTTTAATATGTAAAATGTCGTAGCGGTTATGTTCGAAATTCCTTTTAAAAAAATTCGTTGCTGATCGAATCAAATGGCAGGGGTGAAAATGCAGTGCATAAAAGAAATCGAAGTATATTTATTTGCTTTCTCGCTTCGACATACATGCAAATGTTTCAATCTATTTCATTCTGATATAAACGTTTGTATTACTGTGTGCTTGTATTCGTCGTGACGCTCTTTTGTTTTCATTTTGGAAAACTGGCCGTGTTGTTCTCGTTGTCTTCTTGTTTCTTCGCTTTTTGCAAACATGGTATTTATCAATAATTGTGGTAAACAACATGGAAATGCGAATCGAGCCATGTTTAATGTTGTTTACCAGTTACATGTGGTAAAACAACCGGGTGGCGATTTAGACGTTTACATTTTCGATATGTACGGTTAATATATGTATTTGATTGCAATGTTCTAACTGCTACATATTTCCAAATGAAAATATCTAATAAACAATTACAGTTAATACCGTAATAGTATTTTAGAATTACCAACACGTCTTTATAAACAGAAATACAGACTTACTTCGTAGTATTTTTCGTTTTTTTAATCGTATGTAATACGAAATCTAACACTTACACTGTATCACTGATATCGCTTTGTTGGCGTAAATCAGAATGAATATTTGTTCGCAAAAATTTGACATTTGATTAATTTTAAAACCGTAATTCATCGAAATAGAAAACGAAATAAAATTAAATAAATAAATAGGGTTAGTATTCCAAACTGCCGCTATTGCGCTAGAATCAGATACATTTTTTTTTTAATTTCGATAAGGAGCGTATCATCTGAAAATTTGAAACATCCAGCGTTTCGGCGCCGATGACAAATTATATTTGTGTACGGCAGCAGGTTACCAAACCGTTCATCTTTGGACACTGGTTCCAAAATTAAATTGAAATACGAGCCTCACGATTTAAATGTTATCAACAGGAACGTCCCTCGATCATTTATAATTAGCATTAAACAAATGTTTTGTCATATTTGTCGAAAATAAGTTACTTGCTTGGCTGTTAAAGAAACGTGATTGAGGAAGATGTTATAAACTAAATAGTTTATCAATTTTCGATAGGCTTTCTCATAGATTTTTTTTTACAATTCAGTGTGCAGTTTTAGAATAAGTTGTTGTACGGCGATTAATTGAAGCACCATGCTATTAATAAATCACCCATCTGCTATAGACAACATTATATTAATATTAAAATTATTATTATATTGGCCTACATATATCAAAAATATCAATCACAGCCGAACCATTGCAAAATAATCAATGTTTCGTTACTAAATATAGCGCAGATTCATGAATCGAGTTCGAATGAAATTTGACTTGATATAATACAAACTCGTATATATCAACAAAAATATGTACATAAATAAATCAGCCGACGTGCGATTTCCGTTCATAAAATGATAATCGTTTTGTATTAATATAAATTATGTGCAAATAAATGATTAAAAGCAATAACAACAACAGTTGCAACTAGAAAAACACTTTCACACATTTTCTTTTTATTTCTGCATTTTGTACAGCATACACAAAAGAAAATTATGATGAAAGTGAAGCATCATGATTGTGCTCTCAGCAAATCTCCCCTTACCGCGATTTGAGATGCAGACATAAACATTTTGTATTTTCATTTTTCTTGAGATTACTACAAGAATTTGCATGCAATTCACATATAAATATTTATTAGTTTTTGATCTTGTCTGTGTGAGAATTGACTCATCTTAAATATGCCAGTTATTAAAAGAGGTCTAACGTCTTCCTATTTTCCAATATTTATTTTTTTTTTTTTAACAAAACAAACACTAGTTTTTTTTGGAATTTTAAAATTTGAGAAAAGAATTTTTTTTATCTGTTTCTTGAGTTGTAGACACAAACAACAAATTGAGTTAATCATAATACATTTTTCTTAAACATGTACCAAATATAATGTTAACGTTTTACATTAATCAGATGGTTGTAAACAATAAGTAATTAATTAAAATTTGTGTGTTGTTGAATGTGTGAAACATGTCATGTAACGCTATTTTGGGTCATCATTCACGCATACCAATTTTCAAAGTATGTAAAAAAAACGCAGGAGAGGCGATGCTTTCTAAAATTCCTAAAAAAAAATTACAGTGCGGGCGGTCGATCACCTTATTAGACGAATGAATTAATTAAAGACTTAAATCAGTTGTATTATGTCATACACGTCTTAAGAATGATATCAGCATCAGTTATGTATCAAAGATTTTCTTATACATAATTCTAATAATCGTCAATTTTTTTGTATCATTCCACTTGGACCCCTTAGAAAGCTGTAAATTGGTACTCAGCTAATTTTAACTGTACGTTTTGACTTGATAAAATTTAAATTCCAGCTGTGATTATTAATTAAAACGCAATTTTTAGATTGTACCATACTTCGAAATCGAAAAAATCGCTCAAACCTTGCGAGAAACTTAAAACTGCACTAAAATAAATTGTTATCGATGGCCTTGAATAAAATGTTTCAAGAACTTATACGGAGCTAACGGACCTATATTGGTAATGTAATTTCCGAAAAAAGTACGTATATGAAGTTATCCCAGAAAATAAAAAAATTTATTCAGGCAACACTAACATATCAATAACCAATTTGCTATTGTGTGAAGTTCAGCCCAGAAATATTATCATAATTAATGAAAAAACGAAAAATTATCATATTTATTAAAAAAAATTAAAATCTAAAGTAAAAAAAAAACTGTAAGATTCTGGGATGCAAATCCATGTTAGAAAAAATGGTTCTGTGGCAAGTTCTCGAAAATCAGCTGTGGGCTAGGAATTTCACTGATTTTTAATTAAATTTTCGTAAACTAAAATTATTTCGCCATAAATATCTACCACAAAATCTCACTAATCGAAAAATATTAAAAGGGTGGAGGGTGGTGTTAATTTTATTCTAATTAAGGTATTAAAAATTCTATAGGGTATTTTTCATTCTCTACTTTATGCATTCCAAATTGAGTATTCCCTAGATGGAATAATTCTGATTACTCTTAGGGAATTCCATGATGTCGTCTCTCATCATTTTGTAAGTGTCTTCTTTTTCACAAATTTTCAACTGTAAATACTCATCACTTTGAGCGTACTACCAAACCAAAGTTTAATGATTGTGTTGCATTGGGATTGCAGAAAGTTGCAACACACAGTGCGAGGCATAAAACCAATTGGTTTAATAAATATTTGCCTATTGCCTGCAGGAACGTGCACTGCAACCACCAATAATGTGAAAGTTATATCACCACTTTAACGTAATTTTATCAAGAACAACTCACAGTGTAAAGGTTTTGAGTAATTATTAAGCAGTAACATTCAAATGAAACAATCTAAGCATAAGAAGAGGAAAAGGCAGTTCAGTTTTCAATCTCAGGTATGAATTCTTCCACGATATACTTATACGATGGATAAGATGATATTTTCTCTGATTCGATTTGGAGGTCGATCAATAAGGGGGTCGATCAATAATACGGGATTAGGAATGAAGGCGCAAGTTTTTTAAATTTTTATTTTTCAACGTAATCTCCCTTTCTGAACACGTTTCTGCCATTTCTTTAACCGCTTCAAAAAATACGATTTCTCAAACTCTTCAAAATATGCTTCTGTCTCGGCGATAATCCTCTCGTTTGAGCTGAATTTTTTTCCTCCAAGCCATGTTTTCATATTGAGGAACAGAAATGAATCGCAGGGAGCCAGGTCGGGTGAGTACGGTGAGTGCAGAAATAAGTCGTAGACCAGTTCATGCAATTTGGCCGCGACAATTTATATCCGCTTATCGCCCACTCTGAGCAATCGCCGCATCTACCGGACCGACACATATCTCACACTTATCTTATCATTTAAAACATTAAATGCTGTACGAAACGCCTACGGCCTCTGCGACTTCGTGCACTTTAGTTCGGCAATCAGCGAGAATCATCGTGGACCTTTTCAACGATGTACTCGATAACAACGTCTGCCGCTTATCATCAAAAAGAAATGTACGAACACGTTTAAATTTGTTGATCCAATATCACACATTATTGTCATAGATGGTAAAGGGTTCCCATAGGCAGCATCCATCTTCGCTTTTATTCCTTCGGCTGTTATTCCGTCCAAAAATAAAAAGTGAATTACGGATCGATATTGCAAATATCGATTTTATTGAGAAACACGAGGCACGAGTGATACAGCTGGCTACCAAATAAAAACTAATCTGTGAACTAGACTGAAATTTAGTATAGTGTCGTTTGACAGATGGTAATGACACACGATGGTAATGTCAACTTCCCTCAGCAACGCCACCTATCTTTTAACACGGGTAGTTATTAATCGATCCTCGTAGGGTAAATAAAAATCCTATACTCAACTGACATCGTAGTTCTTAAAACCGTAAACTGGTTTGTTCATTTGACGTAATTTTACAAGATTTCTGTTATAATATGTGTATTTCTTGTGATATCTTAACAAGGATTCCAATAAAATACAGTTTGCATGATTTCACTAAAATTCACGGGAATCGACTAGTTCGACAGACTGCTAATCTGGTAAAAATATTAAATTATTTCTGTGATCTTGACTGAATTTTCTAATAAACTTTAAATCGTAGCTAAATGTTAATGTTAGAACAATTTTTGACTCATCATCATGCCAGAAATGGAGGAGTAATGATATGGGGTGGAGGGCATTATTAAAGTGAATTTTATTACCAATAAAGTGACTGAAATTTCATATTGAAGCATATGAGCAGCATATGGATTTTCCAACAGGATATTGCGCTCATACTGTAGAGTCGAAAACGTTTGAAGCTGGCTCACTCGCAAATTGTATGAAGGGAGCAAACAATATGAATGCCTGAGCAGAGATTTTATTGAACTACTTAAAATCTTTATATGATTCTTTCAAGGACAGGATCTTTGAAGTTATTTTAAATAATTGGCAATTTTAAAAATATAAATGACTTTATATTTCTAAGTTGCGTCTATCTAATCAATTGAACGGAAAAAAAAACATTAAATTTGAACTTATCTTAAAAAACTTGAAAGGCAAGTTAATTGGATTTCTCAGAATAATTATCAATTATGGATTTATTGAGTAGGGATTTCCCTCTCGTCTCAATAAAAATATTTTCTTGGTTCCGCGAGAAATTACAGTAAAATTTACATTTAAAAGTAAAATTGCAACTTCGTCTAATCAAGTGACTCGCAGTGTACCAAATACATACTTACACATTTTTCCCATCTCGTCACGAGAACAACAGTAATTGAAAAAATGACGACCAGAAACACATGAAGCGACACTTTGGAAACCATTAACATTTTCAAATCACGAGAAACTGAAGAATATAAAATATTTATTAGATTTTTTTATATATTTATTTTATATATTTATATTTATTTTTTATATATTTATTTTTTATATATTTATAGTTAAATTTTAAAATACAATATGGTCAAAAATTGTTTAATTAAAATTAAGTTTTGTGCCCTAAAATACTCTGCACAACTAGTGCCCTATACATAAATGCAAACACGACAAAATCATCATTATTTTCCACAAGTTTCACTTTTATATTATTTTCAACATGCTCACTATTTTCTTACTAGTCAATATTTTCACATTACGATTTTAACGAGAACTGATGTGAATGCGATCAAACACGATATTTTTCAGAAAATTCCCACCATCTTACAATTTGGAAATACCATACCAGTGGCATTATTCTGTTAATTCCTCGGGAATAGGGAATTGAGAAAAGAATTTATATGTAATTTCTAGGGCAATCAAAAATATGCTCTTAAAAATAGGTTTTCGGGGAATATCCTCTATCCGGTCGCAAATTATTTAATTGCGAGGCGAAATATGGTTACTAGATTTATTTTGCCATGCCACTTGACACATTTTTTTTTTAATTTAACTTTGTTTTGCGATTGTAAAGTAGAAATACACAAAAAGACTGTTACGCATTTTCCGAGGTCTTGTATTTCTACTTTACAATCACAAAACAAATTTAAATTTGAAAACATGTGTCAATTGGCATGGCAAAATAAATCTAGTAACCATATCTCGGCTCGGAATTAAATAATTTGCTACCGGATAGACGATATACCTCTAAAACCTATTTTTAAGAGCATATTTTTGGTTGCCCTAGTAATTTCTATTTAAACATTTTTTTTTTCTGGCATACTGAGGTAAAAAGTTAGTATTAATTTTTTTGAAAACAAAATTAAATTGAAAATAATTTTCCCTACCAATTTAGATATGGAAAAATTATTCCAAATTTATAAATAATTACATCGAAGTTTTCTCCTCAGTAGGCTGGAAAAAAATATTTGAACAGAAATTACACATAAATTCTTTCCCCAGTTCTCTATTCCCGGGGATTACCAGAATATAGTGCCACAGCCACAGCTTACCCTATTTTTGCTAAGGCGATTATTGTACAAAAATATTGTATTTTCATATCAATTGTTTCAAGACATTCGCTCGATACCAACTGTAACACAAATAAAAATAAATCGAATTTAGAAATTGAGAAGGGCGTCATTTTAAACCGTTGAAATACATCGAGATGAGGTTACCAAGACGTTGGAAGTTTTGTTTTGAACTAATGAAACATTGAATTCTTTAAATTAAAAAAAATCGGCAGTTTACTTACTTTGAACTTGCACACAAAGTATAATCACAATGATTTAGCAAATTATTACGATAATTGGCAAAATGTTTTTGTGTTTCATTTTATAGTATAGTTTAAATAATTAATATTAAAGGCCAACGGTGTCGAGCATGAACATAACACTAATAATCATCACAATGAATCTAGCAAAAAGGCTGTTCTCAATAATTTTAGTTTAGTTTTTAGACTAAACCGCTCAATAAATTGTATATGATGATGAAACTATTTGCGTTAGCTCGTTACTATCACCTGATTCATATTGACGCACTATATTTAGATTTACAGCAATAAATATAGGAAACCGGAATTGCCAGTATTTATTGAGGTTCATTTTGATAATATGTAGTCTTAATTCCAGCTTGTAAATACTGAAACCAGCTACACTAGTTCGCTACCATCGCCAGGGGGCGATCGAGACCCACAAAATCCAGGGGGGCTATTTGGGAATTCGATTCGATAACGAGAGTACAAGATTCATATTTGATTTGAATGTGATTCGAACGATTCTTATTTAAAATCCAATATGAATCTTGTACTCTCGTTATCGAATCGAATTCCTAAATAGTCCCCCAGTTTAGAAGCAATAAAAATGAAACCGGAGTCTTGCAAAATATCTCCAATTCTAAATATACAAAGAATAAATCGGGTTGGGGTGTTTGAAAAATGAAAAATTCATCTATTTGGAAAAATAAGTTCAATTTGTCTGAGGAGTTTTAATTACTAAACTTTTGCGGCCTAGTTTCTTAGCTCTTAGATCGCCACAAGGGCGAGTGGAAAAAATTGTTAATCCTTTTATTTTAAAATGGTATCATCCTTAAAAATTTCAAAGTAAATCCTATAAAAATAAAGAACAGGTTTTATTCAGTTCAAGCGCAGAATCTTAGTTTAGATTCGTTTACGCTTTTGTTGACACTTATGGTCCAATTCACAAACTGTATAAGTAATCTTATGTGTAAACGTAAGTTTTGTTTTATATCTTTACAGCACCAATTTTGTTGACGTAAAGTGACATATGAAAATTTTGAGAGTGAATAACTTGACAAAATTTCAATTTTCTGAATCGATTATCACATACTTATGTCTTTTTTTTACCGCTAAATGTCGACTGTTATAGCTGCCGTTTTGGGTGATTTTTTTTTTGTCAAAAACTAAAATTGACAAAAACTGAATTTCTTTAAACCTGACTTGTACCTACCTCACTTGGCTTCGAAGTATTGGGATATTTGAGTACGAGTAATTTATGCATGCAGTCTGTAAAAACAAATATCTGGGTGTGATTCATTTTTAATGATGAAAAGGTGTCCTGAGTCATTGTTAACTCTCTCCGAGCAGTACGAAATTTCTGTTTTCGAATTTTCAATGCTCTTCAATGCAATTTCCTTAGTCTTAAAAGTGAATGTAATCAAGGAGTACACTGCGATTCATAACTGCATAAACATAATGCTAGTACTCAATGCTAGTAGTATATTCTTAATGCTAGTAAATCCTAGTCCATTATAATTTATAAAAAATCATAAATACTTCCTCTTTTCCTGGAATTTTTCTCGGTGGTTCTTTAATTCCATTCTCTAATACAGTTAGAGATTTAGGGTTAATTTTTTATTAAATTTAGGGTTAATTTTGTTATTTAGCGTGGCGCGCTTGAATGACAATACAAGTAGTACTATTTTTGTAATAATATTTTCATTTGTATTATTTTTGTATGTAGTCTGTAAGTATTTACTTCTTGCAGTGTCATCTGTAACAAATGAGCTTGAGCTCAATACGGAGGGTACTAGTATGGAGTGGATTTGTTTTTTGAAAAAATCTGACGTTTTTATGCCTAATGGGAGTATTTTTTTTGGTTGTTGTTGTTGTTCATTTATATTGCTTCCATATGTGCTTTTCCTTTACCAAAATTGTAATATTGTACCAATGAACAAATAAATAAATAAATGAAAATAATTAAATAAATAAATAAAATAACTTTTCTGCTGTTTTTAAATTACCGATTTGGAAAATATTGTGTTAAAAATTAAATAAAATTACGATTTGTGATACTAATAACCGCTATAAACAAATTTTTTCAAAATTTCATTGTATTATTGTTAAAGTTTTGATTTTGCAAAAAAATAGGCAGATATCTTGCAAAATATAGCCAAGTATTGCTCAAACCAAATATGTACAGTATTGAACACAGTTATCATATTTACGGCCATATTATTCACTCGGTTAAGAAACGTGGTTTTAACGCATTTAAACCAAAAAAATAAAACATCCGATTTCAAACCAGAAAATTTTAAACATATCCATATTATTCACTACTTTTCTGGTTTAAATCTATTTGGTTTATTTTGGTCTATTTCACTTTTGGTTTATTTTCTAAACCAATTCACGACCATTAAATGTCAGATTTGCTCGTTATGACAACCATTTGACAGCCATTTATTATTTCATTTTCCATATTAATTTTGCGTCATTCGTGTAAAGTAAAGTAGAAATATTTTCTGTTCATTTTTATTTAATAAATTGGTGTTGTTAGGCCAGCACACGCGATACAGCAACCAATTTGTATTCTGCGGTCAACTTACGTGAACTGAAGAAATAGAAAATAGCAATATAGGAATAAAAATACGCCGAAAATTTATCTTAAGTTTATGTTGTCATTCTTTGCGTATAACATTTGGATCCATACGTTTTCAGTCGAAAAGTCTTACCCAATTTACATAATGGCGAGATTTCATTTTGCAGACGATTTAGCGAGTCGCGCAATGTGGATGATCCAAATGTCATACGCAAAAAATGCTAATATAACCTCGTTTATTATTAAATCTGTTTAAAAAATAAACTTTATTTTTAAATATGTTGTTTTTAATTCAAACAAATGTAAAAATGATACTATTATTAAAATACATATAACATAGATAGATACATAGTTAGATAGATATGGAGAAGATACATAGTTAGATAGATATGGAGAAAAATATAATATATAAGAAAATAATAGATAGAAAAATTAAAATAATCAATAATGTAATTCTGCCTAATTAAATTTCTGGTAAACCTGGACGCATGGACGTAGGCTGTAGAGAATAAAATATATTATTCTTATTTGATTTAATATAATAATATTGTTATAAGATTATTTTCACAAGTTATTTCGAGCAAATACATAATGGAACGTATAACATGTGACCGTCCGAGTTATCTCGGGTTTGGTCTTTTTGGACCATATAGCATGTCCCGAGATATCTCGAGTCTATTCCTTAAGGGGTTAATAACTAAGGTTATTATGTAAATCTGCGGGAGCAGAATCTTCTTATCTTCTTCTAATTCGAGTTTGTGTTGGCTTATACCGTTTGCGTTCGAGTGGCATATTTTCAGATAATTTATCTAAGACATTCTAGTTTCTGGATGATAATGGTTTGTTTTTGTAACATTGCCTGCATCATATTTTGCATTGTTGTCATTAACTGCATCATCAGTTGCATGCAGTTATTCATTGTAGGTTCAACATTTTAGGATTCACCTTGAAGAACGCTTGCGTATGTTGGTTTGCTGGTTGGTGTTCTTGGCGAACGAGGGTCATTTGTCGTATGCGAAGGTATATTATTCTGCGTATCTGGTGTAGTTTTATACTGCCTCCTGGGACGTGAAAATTGACTAATATTTCTATAAAGTGGGCATCCTCGGTAGTTTGCAGTTTGGTTTCCACCGCAATTGCTGCATTTCTTTTCAGTTGAGGAGTACTTTGGTTTTGGGCAACTTTTGTTTTGGTGTAGTTCCCCGCATATACGACGCACACTGTTATCAGCTTGCAATATGTCCTTGAGATATTCTTGGCAGTTTAAACACTGTATTGTTTCGGTCGCTTTCATTGGTTCTTCCACAGTTATGCGTCTGTCTCATTATACTTTAGTTTATATATTGGATGAATTCTCCCTTTGTCAAAACGTTTTCAAATTGATCCAGTTCAACTTTGACCATTGGTTGTGGCTGACTTAAGTGGTTTTCAGTTGGATTTCAGTTGTTTCAACATGGACATTGATGCCTATAATCACAACAGAAAGATCCTTTGAATAATTCAATCAATAGTTTCTGTTGTGAGCATGTGTTTTGGGATTTTTACTTCGTGTATTTTGCCTCGGAAGTAAATTTGTTACGTGAAATGTTTTTCCATTAGTTAGCACGCTTGATTTGAGTTCTTGTTCCACCTTATGCGTATCGGTTTCGCGCGAGTAGATTGGAAATGACTAGTATTTTCGATTAGCCTGTTCTTGAGTATTTGTTGCATTTACAGTTTGGCTCTCGTCCACATCCTTTTCGGTTGGACGTTTCAAATCTGTTGTTTAGCGGTATTTTGTATTTTTCGACGTTCGATTTCTTACTTGTCAGTAGTTTTTCATTTTTTTTGGCTATCTCTTTTCCGTTTTACAGTAATATAGCGGTCGATGTCATTTTGTATCATATGAAGATTGCGGTTAGTGTTCTCTTTAAGGCTTGTGTCGCTCCTGTGTTTTTCGAGGAGTTTCAGTTCATCGGGTCATCTACCACTTCTGGCTTCACATTATCGACATTGAAGTTGAAATTGATCTTTTGACAGTACTTGCGGCAGACGGTTTTATAGACGATCTTGTCACCATACCTCTTTTTAAGAAAGAATTATCCACTTCCGTAAAGGTTGTACTTGCGTCAGCCGTACTGCAGTAGTAACCAAGCGTTGGATCACTACAACATTGCGGTCGCTAGATCTCGACGACTGGGAGCCCGCTCATTCCCGAGAGCCGCCGGTACTGGACATCCGATTTCATCCGAGTATTTAGATTCTTGGTTCCTTCTCTTAGAATTGTATACCTACTTTTAACAGCCACCCCTAACATGGAGAACAGACGTTTCAGAATCTGCCATAGGTATTTCCCCCCTCAAGACAGTAGCCAGGGTTTTTTCGCGCCAGTACTCGCGGTGTTATACTTTTATAGTTACCCAAGGAGCAAATCTATTGTATTATGCAAAAACAGGATATCTGCAGATAACCACTTTTCCAGTTTGTATAACCAGTAATTCTACTTAATAACCAGAACAGTTTTTTAAACTGTTCATTATTTTCTTAGAAAATCAACAAAAATGGCAACATTTATGTTTTTGCAGTTATCTTGTTTTTGTTTAATTCCACAGAAATGTAAGTTTACATTATGGTGCAAAATTAAGTTTACGATGAGAAAATGTTTTAAATTTGGAACTAAACACAAAATATTTGGTATGAACATAAGTTTATATTAATTGTTCCGCCTTTGTTTTGTCTCACTGCTGCTAAACGATGTGGCATATACTTAGCACTAGATTTTGTAGGATTTCGTTTAATATTTGTTCCCATTGTTCTTGAAGTGCCGCCCAAAAAGTATTTTTATTAATTCTAGCACTCAGTGCAATTTTAGAGTCTAATATTGACCACAGGGGCCGTATTCTTGAATACGGTGGAAATTTCCCCAATCGGAATACAATTTGCTTTGAAGTTCTCAATATTATTTGAATTTTTTATTAGAATTTTTTGGCTACCGATTAAGGTATTTTCAAATTTCTTATCTTTTTTTAAATTAAGAAACATAAGGGAAAAATTCCGACTGGGTAAATTGTTTCGAAATTATTCCCTTAGTAGGGACACAAATATTAGTAAACATGAAAACAAATTTGAAAACTTGATTAAAGTAGCCGGCGAAAAATTCAAATAATATTGGGAAATGTCCACCGATTTCAAGAATACGGCCCTAAGTGTTCTATCGGATTTAAATCTGGTGACTGGGGTGGCCAATCCAGCGTTTCAATACAACTTTCAGTAAAATAGATTTTACCAATCCGAGATGTATGCTTGTTAGGGTCATTATCTTGCTGGAAGATAAATTAATCTAACCTCATTGTGGCAGCTGATTCTGTTAAGTTGTCCTGTAGTACGTTTACGTACAAGCTGCCAGTCATCCTTTTTTTTTTTTTTTTTGTTTTTTTTTTTTTCTTTATTATAATATATTTACATAATTGTTGGGATCCTAGTTATACTGTTTGATCCAATAATTTAAATTTATAATTTTTTTAAAAACATATGTACAAGTAATTTAAAATAATTAATCACTAACATAAACATATAATAAAATTATTTACAAATATTTCATATGTATTTTCTCTCAAACCCCTCAATATTAAATAAAAATCAACAGATATGCACAAAAAGTTTTCATGGTTAAACCTGCATTTCAACAACAAATCAACAAAATTATCAAAAATTCAATCACAAAATCCATATTCCATTTTTCAATCATGTTGCATTGTTAAAACATATTCTTTTAAAGTTGCTTTAAAACTGCTGTATTTATTACAATTTTTCAATTGAATGGGTAATTTGTTATACTCAATAAGACCGCGCTCGACGAAATTATTTTTACCCCTTTTAGTTCTAAAAAATTGAACATAAAAATTTGAATTTGTAGAACTCCTTGTATTATATTCATGAACATCGTCTATCCTAGTCAAATTAAAATCATGTTTTATTAAATTATGTACAGTTTTATAAGTCAGAAGTATCAGTTCAGTTTTATTTATATGTTCTAAACTTCTATATTTATCACTATATAATTGTTCTGTAGGATGTCGTATGGGAAGCTTCAAAATAATTTTAATGGACTTTTTGTGCAGTACATTTAATTCTTGAATTTTATAGTTTGAAGCCCCATTCCATATTGGGTTGAGATAAATTACGTGAGATAAAATAAACGAACAATATATAATATACATTGACTTCTCAGTGAGAAATTTATTTAGTAGTCTTAAAATGAAAATGTACGGACATAATTTTTTCTTAACGTGGTCAATATGGCTGTTCCATGTAAATGTGTTGTCAATAACTAAACCCAAATAATTATAACTAGAGACGCTTTCGACTTTCTTCCCATCAAAAAATACTGAAAAATTTTCTGAGAAGCTTCTATTTTTAAATTGCAAATTTTTGATTTGCTAATGTTTAACATAAGTTTATGCTTATAGAGCCATATTTTAATCAAATCTAAATCATGGTTTACATCATTTTGTAGTACTGTTTCACTATTACATGCATACGTAAGGACGGCATCATCCGCGTACAGCTGAATATTTCCTTTTAAATTTAATTTCGCTATATCATTAATGTAGATCTTAAAAAGATCCGGTCCTAAAATCGACCCTTGAGGTACTCCTTTGCGAATGTTTTTAAAATCACTGGTAGTATTTCCAATTCGTACAGCTTGTAATCTATTTTCTAAATACGATGCAAACAGTGAAATTTTAATATCTGTAAATCCCAATTTTTTTAATTTTGTTAGAAGAATTTCATGATCTACGCAATCGAAAGCCTTTTTGAAATCTAGAAAAACACATACTACAAATTTTTTGTCATCTATATTTCTAGATAGGAAATTCATTAGCTGTATACACGCAGCTGAGGTATTTGAATTTTTACAAAATCCAAATTGCTGTTTATGTAAAATATTATTACGTTCTAAGAATTCTAATAACCTAATCTTTATTGCTCTTTCAAAAATTTTTGAAACACTATTCAAAATTGATATAGGTCGATAATTGGACATATTAGTAGCGGGTCCCTCTTTGTAAATTGGAGTTACTATCGATACCTTTAGACTTTTGGGAAATAACCCAGTTTCAAATGACGAATTGATAAATTTTAATATCATTGGAGACAGTTGGCTCATATATTTCCAAATGAATTTGGTTGAAATATTATCATAGCCGGTTGCTGCACTTTTTTTTAATTGTTTTATTATAGCTTCTACTTCTTGTAAGTTAAGTGGAACAAGTTCTAAGTTCACAATAATATTATTTTGAAATGAATTAATATATTCTGTATCCATAGTATCTGTTGGGCAATTTATTTCATCAGTAACATTTATAAAAAAAGAATTTAAACTGTTTGCAATCTCCTTATTACTGGTAGTTAATGCACCATCTACATTAATAGAATTAATAACTGGTTTCTCAGTCGGATCTTTGTTAAACATTATCTCCTTGAATAAATTCCATAAAACCTTTCCATTACCAGGTTCAGAAGATACAGTCTCAGAGTAGTATTGGGTTTTTGCAATGTTTATCATCTCTCTAGTCTTAGTTTTGTAAAATAAATACCTTTCTGCAATTAATCTATCTTCAGGGTACGTTTTATTGTGTTTAAAATATGATTCTCGCAAATAAATATTTTGCAGGATCTCTTCGGTCATCCATGCTTTCTTTTTAATATTTTTATTTTTAATTGGGATAATTTGTCGATTATTTTCAATCACTATCGATAAATCACGAACTAAATCATCTATACTAACATACAAATTCAAGCGATCCCATAACATA
Organism: Nephrotoma flavescens; assembly: GCA_932526605.1. Classification (NCBI taxonomy): domain Eukaryota; kingdom Metazoa; phylum Arthropoda; class Insecta; order Diptera; family Tipulidae; genus Nephrotoma; species Nephrotoma flavescens. Next base: position 126,729,015 of record OW052221.1, on the reverse strand, counting down.
TCCGAATCTATACTATTATAATTAATTATACTTTTAAATTTGCTATGGTAATACTTCTTCGGTTTAAAGTTTATACTTGTTAGTATCAGTTTATGATCTGAGAAGGAACAATCTAACAAATACACATAAAAATCATTAGAATAAATATCACTAATTATATGATCAATTATAGTAGAACTATCATTATGAACTCTTGTTGCATAAGACTTGTCTATTTTATTTAGAATAGAATATCCATTACAAGTAATTGTTTCAACATACTTTTTAATATCATTGTTATGATTTAACGCAAGTAAATTTAAATTAAAGTCACCAGCTATTAAAGAATTCCTATATGTGGAAGTAATCTCATCAATCAAACTAATGAAATCTGTGTTCCGAGTGTGATCCGATTTATAAATACCAATTATATTAATATTATGTTGTAAAACTTTTACTATTAATATGTTCGATAGGTTAAAAGTTGCTTCAAATACAATAGAAGATGCTAGTTCTGTTTTAATATAAATTGCTACTCCCCCGTATCCAGAATCTCTATTCGAAAAATACGATGAATACCCACTCAATTGGAAAAACTTATTTTCATACTGTTTTAACCAAATCTCACTCAACACAATACAATGAACTTCGAATTTGAATGAATGGATATACGATTCTAAAATATTGAGTTTATTTCTTAAACTTCGAACGTTAAGGTAGACAATATTGAAATTATTTCGTCAATTTTGACTAGGTTTCTCACTCCTGATTTAGAGAAACATCCATAAAAACCATGATAGAACCACCTCCATGTTTCACAGTTTTTTTGAATGTAGTCATCTTTAAGGCGATCTTCTTTCCTGCACCAGACTCGTTTTCTCTTTTTTTGGGGTTTTCAATTCGAATTCGTCACTCTAAATTATTTGTCTCCAATTGTTGGGTGGACTGTTTTCATGAGCCTTTCCAAAATTCACTCTCTTTGTTTTATTAACAACGCTAATTAGTGGACGTTTCTTGGCAATATAGTTATTTATACCAGACTCTTTTAATCTTCGTCACATTGCCCATACCGAAACATCTAGCTCTGTAACTTGTTTTAGCATTCTCCCTGATTTACTAGGATTCGTCGATCGTCTTGGTTGGTTGTCTTCCGTTCACACCCACCTCCATGTAATGTTTCAACATTTCCTTCTCTATAATGTTTATCAACAATTTTTTTTGTACCTTGCTTTGAAATGTTGAACTTTAAGGCTAATTCACCGTAAGTAGATCCATTTTTACGATCTTTCACAATAAATTTGCGAATTTCTCCGGATTTTTTCATTTCAGTATTGTTGTCTTCAATTCAGAATATAATTTTATCTAACTACATATACAAAAATATTTTACAATATGAGACGGTTTTCTTTAATCAATGAGGTTCCGCCGCATATTTCCTCCCATTATTGCAACGTAAACACGATACACACGAATTTATACAAATAATTCATACAAATTCTGAGAAATTTGGTGCACACAGCAAAAATCGACAAAACATAAAAATCGCAGACATGGGAAGAATACCAAATATTCTGTGTACTTTGTCTGGTAAGCAAATAGCTGCTTAATATTCTAATTTGCCAACCCACTAATATGACTTAGCATGAATAATGGATTTGTTTATGCTTTTGCGTATATATTATTTGAGACGTACTAGTAGTACAGGCAACTTGCGAATTTCATTACTTTATGCTTACTGTAAGTTCGACTGAATTATGAATTACAATTAATTCTCTGTTGCTCTCTTGCTCGCTGATTAAACCAACTATGACATGTTTTATTTTATTGATAACAAAAAGCATGACCTAATGCTATAAAATTACATATAATTTAGTTAACTAACACATTCCCTGGCATGTGTGAAAGATTTATTATAGTTGGTCTACAGCCTAGCCATGTTTTGTGGTAACGAGCGAAAATTGATAAAATCTCATTATTTTCATCGGTTCCCAGTTAACTTGTACTATAGTAGTCGTTCGTCAGCTCTCATTATAAATCAACATTCTATATGTATGTACATCGATATTTATATGTAATTCTAAAAAATTTAATTGATTTGTACTTATTAGATTCGGTTTGATATTTTTACTTCAATGTCATTTTAATAAAATACAATAATAAAATAAAATTCTTCGCCTTCGTTCATTGAATTCAATTTTTTAATTTAATTTTATTTTATTTTATTTATTTTCAGTCGCGAAGTTTAAATCCCGCAACAACGACCACATCACTATCGTCACCATTCCGTTCACGCTGGGGCCAATCATCGTTGCGTTCACGTACCGCAGGTGATATACGCGTACAATTAAATCGACGGCCATCATCATTGGCCGCATCAGAAAGTGATGTCTATACAAAAAGTGAACAAAGTGGTAGTGTGCACAATAGTAGTAATTTATTAAAAAATCAACAAAATAGTAATAGTGCGAGTTGTGGTGGTGGTGGTAGTAATAGTAATTTAAATGAAATTCACGGTAATGGTATGATTGATACGAGTAATGGAAAATTAGGCCCGTCCACATGGAATACTTCGTTCGAAAAATTATTAGGTGATTCGGCGGGGATTCATACATTCTCGGAATTTCTAAAAAAGGAATTCTCCGCCGAAAATATTTACTTTTGGACGGCATGTGAACGGTACAGTAAAATCGGAGATTACAGTGAACGAAGAAAGGAGGCTGTATCGGTATTTTTAAAACATTTGGCGATTGGAGCACCGGAACCAGTTAATGTTGATTCACAGGCTAGAAATACAACACAAGAAAATTTACAGAATGCGGAGAAGGATTTACTGTTGCCGGCGCAAAAACAAATTTTCAATTTAATGAAATTCGATAGTTATCCACGGTTTTTGAAATCGGATCTGTATCGACAATGTGTGGAGGCGGAGTATAAAAGTCAATCGTTACCGTATCCAGGTGGTGAGAATTTGGATATGCTGTTGAAGACTGGGGTTAATTCGCCAGCCCAGTCTAAGGTAATAAATTGTTTTTATTATTTGTTTTAATATGCGTGATGGCTATAGAAATATGTTACGCTAGATTTTGGCAGGATGAGTTACTTTGCGATCGCCCAGCTTCTTGAATGCGAGACTTATGGCTTACTTTAATTTGTAACTAAGACAGTTTTTATTCTTCAGTGAAGGTGGCCACTCTCCGATCCGTGACCCTCTTGAAATATATTTTTCAACTGAAAACATTATGGAACCAAACAGTTACCGAACTTTCACATACCATCAATTCAGGAACAAGGAAGTCCTCTTAAAATAATTTATTGAGTATCTAAACATTATTTTAAACTCCGTTACAGATATATTTAAAAAAATATATATTTTGGCAATAAAACAAAATTAATCTGAATTCCGAATTTTAATTAAGGATGGTCTCGAACCTGGATTGAGAATTTTAGGTAATTTGGTCTCTTGGTGTTTTTGAGTTCTTAACCCAGCGTAGAGTAGAACTAAATAATTAGAACTGCTCTAAAAATTGCAAGTTCTTGGGTAAGTGTTTGTGTTGGTTTAGGTCTGCATGGGCTCATGAAAACCGTGGAGCTAAAAGTATCGGAGGGATAGGTGTCTGGAGGGTTTGTACACTTCGCTTCTCTAGTCTTCGGAATAGTTTTTTTTACAATGAATTTTAATTAAAAATATTCTGGATTATTATGTTAGGTACGACTAAATCTAAGGTATACTAAGAAACATTCAACTGACCATTAAACAAATTATGACGAATCTTGGTAATTCAACCATCGTACCTCGTAGTAATACAATATCAAGGACTATGATAAGATTCTACTCAGGCATGCCGACTGCTATAATAACATTCACGTACGATAACCAGAGACGGATACTAAAGTGCAAACTCTCGCTTTACAAAGCATTAATACGATGTTAATTATCGGAAACAAGATTCGTACCCGAATCACACCTACCTGAGGAACTCTATTTAAATTTGGGAAGTGGTCATTCGAGCGATCATCAATTCAGTGAAAGATGCTGAAAATTATTTCGAGAACTCGAAGGAATTTCCAAATAACATTTTCTTCTCGGTTGTGATATGGTTGAAATCATCGTGCTCTTTAAATAATTTCTATTAGAAACCACGGATAAAAAAGTGGTTCAACAAAACAATATGTCATAAAGGTTCGAGGAGGATTCATTGGTTTTAATTATTGGTGATCGCTGGAAGTATCTGCCCTAGTAGTTCTTACGAATAGCTTTCGAAGGTCGTTCCACTATTTTACAATATGTTTCTTTATTCCTGTGCCGACCGAATTTTACACCTTTCTAAAAACTACGGGACGTGAAATTTGACACTTCAAATTTATTGATGTCGGGATAAGGCGAATACGCGTCCGAAAGTGCTGTTTGTTCGCCTATGGCCCTATTCTTGTAATTCGCGGGGAATCTAAATTTTAAATTTTGTAGCAGTTATATTCCATTTTCCCCCAAAGTGTATTCTGGTTTTTGGGAATTTTTTTCCGCCATTATTGCAGTTGCAACGTTTATTTGTCCATACCTATTTTAGGAAAGAATTAACTGGGAATAGAATTTAACGGAAATTGAGTGTACCTATTTACTTATAGCAATATTATGGCTGTAAATGTACACTGAAAACTGGTAATATCAATATCCAATTTTTCACTTTAATAAACAAAATTTATTTTTTAAATAAAATTCGATTAAAATATCAACAAAAACCAATTACGCGTAGTAAACTATTTTTAGACATTTGTTTTCTTGTTTTATTGCGATCGCGTGTCGGCCGCGAATAATAAAATTATTTTCCCGTAAATTTATTCCCCAATCGACAGAATTAACTTTTGGAAAATGATGAATTGGGGGAAAATGTCTGGGGAATAGTTGCTACGAAAAAAAAATTGTCCCTATTCCCAGGGAATTACCAGAATATACATCGATCTATTTCAACAACGCAGGTTAGCATTTTTAGACGGAATATTTTTTCCAATGTCAGATTAGAATTTGTTTCACGTTAATTTGGTTTTTTGCGTCGTAATTTCTTGATAACTGACATATTTAGCCATCATTAAAGATAAACTAGATTTAAATAATTCCAACAATATTTTTTATTTATCTACTTTTAGCTAAAAAAGTCATTGTCAAACGCAGATGATCGCCGAAGAAAATCTCTGTTGCCATGGCACCGCAAAGCCCGTTGCAAATCAAAAGACCGTGAAGATTTGCTACTACAAAAATCGAATAATGGAACCGTAGGAATTAATACAAATAACAACGGTTTAAAAGTTGCCAACTCCGGCAGTGATATTCATAGTTCGCGAAGTTCCCTCTCAAGCTTCGATGCGGCATTCAGTTCTCGCAGTAACATTGATTCGGAAGAGAATCGAGGAAGTTTATGTCGTGTCCTACTCTCAGACGGCGCTTCAACCATTGTGCTCACGCGACAAGGTGAATCGGTTCGCGAATTAGTTGAACGCCTTCTAGAAAAACGTGGAATATGTTATCAGGCCTATGAGGCATTTCTGTTTGGTAACAATAAACCAATCGATTTAGATTCACCATCAACATGCTTAGCAGGTAAAGAGGTACAAATTGAGCAACGTGTCATATTTAAATTAGACCTGCCGAATCGTAAAGTGATTTCCGTCAAAAGTAAACCATGCAAAGCATTGGGAGAAGTGTTACGTCCGATATTACACAAATATAATTTTAAGCTAGATTTAGTACAGGTATTTTTTCGTGAAAGTTCTGAGCCACTTGATATGACATTACCTGTGACGGTAACCGATGGCCAACGTTTACAAGTTGTATGCAAACCAGCTGATATTCCGTTATCCGAAATAGCACAAATATCAACCACGGCATCATTAAACGTCGGCAATCAAGTTCAAAAGGTTCAAAAGACTGTAATTAATACTAATAATAATAACTGTGTGCCGATACCACCGGGACCTGGAGTAGTTGCAGCCACAGCCCCCGCCAAATGTAGCCAGTTAATCACGTTTAATAAAAATGTTTGCAATAAAACTACACAAACGCAACAAAGTACACTGGACGAGATTACAAATAAAGTGTTTAACGAACTGTTACAAGGCAAAGTGGATTCTCATTCGACGCAACCCCCGCAGCCTAGTGATGAACAAGGGTCGACTAAGGTAAAATAAGAAATTTTTAAATTTTATTTGCATTTAATTATTAATTATCTATGTATTTGTTTTTGTAGTCGGAAGATTGGGGATCCGAGGCATCGTCCGGAATTTTTGGCCGCCTACGTATTAATCGGGCCGATCCAAATTACCGTATGAATAAAATTAAGAAGCAAACGGTTGCTGGTGGCGCGGCAATCGCTGTTGGTTTAGAACGAAAAAATTCAACCACAGGCTCGGAAGATGGGGCCGATGGAAATTTAGCAAATATTAATAACAACAATAATATTCATAATAAAGATATAAATAATACAAATATTAATAGTAATAATAACAATAATAATAATAATTTAAAAAAGCCATTAATTGCAAAATGGAAAGCTGGTGTCAAGCTGCAAGTGACAGCAAGATCTGAAAATCATGGTGGGTGTATATTCTAAACTGGTGGTCGGTAAGGTAGATTTTCACAACGCACACACAAACACAAAATTATGAAATTAATTTTATCATAAATTTTTTAAACTAACTTTATATTTTAAGCTCTTTCTTTACTAACCTACTGTACACCTTCCAATATTATTATACATTTTATTGTTACTGTAATTATTATATTTCTGTTATAATCCCTTTCTAAATTTAAAGTCTAATTAGCGTATGCAATTAATTTTAACTCAGATTATATTTGATAGAATTTCTGGGATTCCATACAAAATTATATGAATTTTAAAGATTATATATCTCGACAGCGCGTTCGCTCCCCTGCTAAAACAAAAGTTGCAAGTTGTTTAATCAAAGAGTATGTAATGTTATAAAGAGTAACGAAACAGAGGAAACATTTTCATCAACAAATTCGTTGGTTATGCAAGTTAAATGAATTATACAATACACTTACACGTCTTTTTTTACCGTAATTTTTATCGTTTTCGATCAATAGGCACGAATATGACAATATTCGATCCAAATAAAATCAAAAATACTGAGCAAACGGCAAAGCTTTTGGGTTTGGATCGGGTGGTCAAGATGCAAAACGAAATTTTCATCCACAGATAGCTGTACGTCCTCGAATTACCTGGCAACGGCGTAAAAGTAAGGACAGGAAAAGCGAATCGCGAAAGAGCTGGGGTCTATTATGATTCTTTTGATAGTGTTTTTTCTTCTATAATATCGAGTCATGTTATTTATGGTGTTTTGTTTAGCTGCATGTCAAAGAAAACCCGTCATTTTTTTTTTGTTTGAAGTTATTAAATGAAATTTATTTATAATTTTGTTATAATAATGGAATCGAGCATCGGAATTTTAGATTATAAGAAAACGGCTACGTAATAGTTGGATAGTTAATATATTTCAATTACAAATTGTTTTTAACATAACCTCACTTTTTTCCAACCATCCACGGTTTTCTCTGGAGGACCTGCAGAATCAGAATTTAAGCACACTGATAACTCACTCCACTTGATTTAAGAGACTAAAATTCCGAATTGATCAAAATTTGTTGTCGTCCTATTGGGAAGATTAAAAAATAATCAAATAATTAATTTAATAACACGAATTTAATAATAATATTGTTTAAATTAAATTTTAATTCTAACTCACAATTCCTAAACTTATATTTATCCGCTTTTTATGTGATTCTATAATATGGAATATACAATGTTCGTCACGTTGAATGCAATCGTATACTAACGATATTATCGAATAAAAAACACTATCGAAAAAATCATAATAGGCTCCCCGAGTTGTCTGTATAGGGTTAATAACATATTGGTTTTTATGAGAGTAGGTAGTTGACCCGCGCTCCACCCACATTTTTAGTGTGTGACTCACATACTGGTGATCATAGATCTTAAGGCACTCGGCCATACCTGAAACACGTTTATATAACCTGCCTTTTCAATGGCTTCCTAATCCTATTGAAATAATCAGCTTCTCAAACCGGGTTTCGAAGCAACCAAACGATACCAAATAGGCTCTATCTAGCGCAGTCTAATCGCAGATTGTCCAAATAAATTTTAGTATTTCGTTCAGTAGTTCCAGCAGGCTTCTAGGTTCATTTTACGGTATTTAATTTGTCGAGTAGGCGATTAGTTGAAGGCAAATGATACGCATCCTTTTCCGTCGCAGGTAATAGGATTTAGTTAGCTTGAACCTTGTTCGGGTTTCGGCATTTGCTTTTCGCTCTACATTATTTCCCGGATCGCCGATGAAACTGCGGAGTGTCGCTGCTTGATTGGCAGGCATGCTATCAAAAACATACTATTCTTTGCTGATTTGATGTTAATTGTTGATTTTGTGTTTTACATTTTGAGACTCCAAAATTGTTGTCAGATTCTATTCTCAGCATCTTTCTTTAAAATGTAAATTTTGTATTATCGAGTCGTGTAGACCTCAATACCAACGTCTACTCAAACATTTGTGGGTCACTTCGATATTTGTTCTTTAATTAGGTACTTGGCACGTTTTGCGATTTAGTCGAATATCGAACATCTGTCCACATTCGACAGAAATATTGCACCGATGATAAGTCAACGGACGTATCCGTTCATTGGATTCATTCTCAAATAATATTAAAATCATTGATATGCCTTAGCGGTAGAATGATTGATTTTTGATTTTGTATTATAGGCCAAACACCATTTCTTGGTTTTTGATTTTATGTTTACATTTTTTAGACTACGGTTGAACCTGTGAGATTTCGCATTAAAACTTCTAACAGCTACTTTACAAACAAAATATGAATCATTATTCTCTAGTGACATCTGAACGGTATTAACACCGCTTCGAACATTCGTGTATCGCTGTGATATTTGTTCTACAATATAAACGTCAGTTGAAAGTTTGTATTCAAGGGAGAATATTGAGTGATATGATATGCGTTCGTTTTCGGACTACGAGATTTGTTATTTGGGCGAATATCGAATATATGGATATGCGACGTGTGACGTTTTATGCTCCTCAATTTTATGTCAAAAATTTGTTCCCAATAAATCTTTTGGGCATTCTTATCTGTGGTCTAGGGTACTGGCAACTGAAAAGCATATCTACCTAAAAAAATAAATTTTAAATAGTCCCTATTTCGAATTCTTTTCAGATAAAAATTTTCTCAGATCGAAAGTTATTGCAATAATTTTGAAAACAATTACATAAGAATTTGTTTCATTGGCGGTCATTTGTTTGATGAGAGAGCAAAATTTTCGAGCTTAGCCAATTTATACATGGACCGCTGACATGCTTTTAATTTAACTTTCTCTTAATCTCATCGTCTTACAACAATAATAACCATTTGTCAATCAAACATTAAACAATATTTTTGAATCCGAAGCAACACTTTTCGTCACTTTGGCAATTTTTTTAATACATTATGCTGGCCTTCACTATTTTTGACTTAGTTTATGTCTCATTTTTCAGGAGTAAAATGGCAGCCTATTTCACTTCGAAAATGACGCATTTTCTAATGTGTTTTCAGCTTGCTCGAGTAAAACATAACACTATTTCTGGTCTACGATTTCTAAGACTGCTAGAGTTTTTTCGTGAGACGTTTATCGAAATGTAGAAAAGAGAGAAAGTTCACAACTATATCAAGAGGTTGAAATCGCGATATAAAACACAATTGTTTACGCGAAATCGAATGTTAATTAATTTCTAAAAATTGAGACAGAAACTAAGTCGAAAGTTGAAAATAGTGATGGTGCAACATGTCGCCCCTGTTTTTATTGATCGGAAATTACTCGTAGTTGGCGAGCTCTTCCGCAAAACTTCTCCATATTTAAAGCACCTCTTCACAGTTGACTAAGTTTTCAAACTTTAATTTAAAACCTTACAACAGGGAAACAAAACGAATCGTATATGCTCTGGGCTTAAAGTCGCGTACATGATATCGAAAATAAATAGTTTCATACTCGCTAACGTGAAATGCTTTATACCACGCCTAAGTTCCGATCTCGAGTTGAAATTGTTTTAACTTTGTTGTTGTTTTAATACATTTTGTTTGATACTATGGTATTTTTTCTACTAACTACTAGTTGAATGAAATAGAATTTTTCTTGCTATTTGCAATTTTTTGAAAAACAATGATACAAAACCGAAAAATTGTTTATCTATGTAAAATTTCACTGCCGTGTAAAATTACAGCATGGTATTCAAGATCCTGCCCCTTCAAAAATTTTGAGCTTCAAGGTGGTTTATAGAGTTTACTCTTTTTATTTTCCTCTTCTCTTCTCTTTTTATATTGCATCGAAGATCGACTATCTCTATTTGAAAATCCACTTGAACGTTGTTACATCGATATTAGACGAATCGGGCTACATAAGATCATCTCACTCGGGTAGGCGGGTTGGCAACTAATTGACGATTGGAGCCGTATTCGTTTCGTTCCGGTCTTTATTTTTTTTTTTTGTATGAAAAATGTAAACTAGTCATCTATACATTTAAAAATTTGTATGAAAAACGGAGCAAAAGGAAACGAATCTTTTAAGCCTTGGGCTTAAACGCCATACTACAAAATTTCCCATTCGAAAATCGTAGGACCTGGGGCGGTATGTTGTACTTCGAATCGAAAAAGTGAAAGTTGTATCATTTTCGACTTTTATCGTTTTTTAATCTTGCAATTCTTTTTCTAGAATGAAATGCCAGCTGGTTTTAAATGATGAAACTTTATCATTTATCGCGATTCGAAAATGATACAACATACCGCCATTCGACGCTGAATTTCGATTCGATGTGATGGTACAACATACCGCCCCTGATTTATATACATATTCATAATGTGTGCCTCAAGCCGAAATTTTTGTAGAATACTGTGTGCCTAAGGTCAGTTTTTTTGTGTAAATTTCAGACTAACAAATTGATGGCTAATTCATACTATTTGTTGATAGATGTCTCTAATATACATAAACCAAAATATGTTTAATATTTAGTTCTAAATCAGTTCAGATTTGAAAATCTCCCAATACTAACTCTAAGCCTATTTGGTTAGTCGGTAATACAAATAAAAAAATCACTTTGAAGCACACCGTATAAATTTGCGACCAATAATTGATGGTTAGTTCATAGAAGTTATTCATAGATGGCACAAAACAAACCTAAATTTAATACATACTCAATTCCCTTAGACGTATCACTGCATGCGACGTGACTATGGTTCTTTTGTGCAAAACTAAATGAAAATTTTTTAAATCTTATTTGGTTGCATTAGTTTGAATATTTTTTTATTTATTTGTCACGTCAAAATTTTAAGTGATATAAATTGCCATTTGAATGAAGTGATAGCAGTCGCAAGGAAATATTTATAACGCGGCATACTAAGATTTAAAAAACAGCCAGAATGACTTTATTGAACAATTATGAACAAGAAGATGAGTTGTCACATCACTTCAATTGATGCGACTAGGGGAATAGGGGTTCCAAAATATTTCTAATTAATCTTTGATAAATTTAAACTAAATTTGCGGGTTAGAACTAGATATCACACACATCTTGGTTCATGAACATTAGAGTCATCTCTTAATAACTGGTATGAACTTACCATTAATTTAGATAGTCGGAAATTTAGACAAAAAAAACGAGGTCAGGCATATGATGTACCATAAAATATAATTGGTACTTATTAGCTTCCTTCATACGCCTCCCTAATAAAGGAAAGGCGATTATTTTTGAGAATCTACTTATTATAAGGATGCTGAATAGCCGCATCCGCGAGTGTGGCTAATACTGAAAAAGTGGGTAATCCAAGAATATATGAACAGGTATGTGTATTCTTTGTGCTAAAGCATAGCTCTCCAAATTTGACATGAAATATTTTTTGATGTAGAGTTTGCAGGCTTATTTCGCCAAACACTATCTTAATTAGAGCTTGTGGGTCCACCGCAAAATTTTTAAGGAGCTCCTTCATAGACCTCACGTCTAAATAAAGGCTGAATCACTTGTAAAAACATTTATAGTTCCAGCCATGGACTTCATTTCTTTAAGGCTGATTCATTCAAGCAGTAAGAGATTTGTTTGCATTATATTTGAAACATTTTTAACGTTTGAAAGTTTGTATGCTCGAGCACAGCGTTCGCCGGAGACAGTGTATCATTACGGTAAACTGTTGTGTATATATATTGTAAAGAAAATTCCCACGTAGAGTTTCCCACGTAGAACTGCTAAAATATTTTTTTATTTTTGAAGAAAATTGGACCTGTGATACCTTTGAACCATATTCCACACCAAACAGTCACTCGTTTTGGGTGTATTGCTTTTTCAACTGTCGCTTGTCGATTTTCTGTGCCCCAAATACGACAATTTTGCTTGTCCTTATAATCGCCAAGGTGAAAATGAGCTTCGTCGGGAAAGATGATGTTTTGGTAAAAATAATCATGTTCTTCTAACCGAAGTTTTCAATATGTCCCAACGTCGATCAAGCGCATATCGACTCATTTCGTTCATCGGGCATATAATACTGAATTTCTGTCACTTGACACATGACATTAGAGCTACGAATGGCAAAAAAGTTTAAAAACGAACCAAAAGATGCCACACCCTTTATAATGCAGTCTGTTAAACACTTTAATGGCAGCACGCCTAACAGTTGTTCCGGCCATCACACACATGCTGTGTAGGCGGCCATTAAAGTGTTCAAATAAAAACCACAGCAGCGCCTACAAACCAGCAGTATATTTGGTGATGTTTTTATATGAGTTACACTACTCGCGATGTGACAAAAACATGTCATGTCATACTTGTGCACACTTCGTCATATCTGCTGCTATGCCTTGAGGTTATTTGTCGCGTTACAAACTTAATTACATGATGCAACCTAACACATAAAGTGACTTATATTTGTTTATATTCATTGCTTTCTAAATTACTCAGCTTTCTATCTCATTAATTTTTTTTAAGCTCATTCGCATTTTGCTTAGGCACTGGAATACATGGTACGTCCTAACAAATTAACTAATTCTTTATCTTTTTCTGCCTTTCATAGATCTACTCGAGGGATTAAAACGAGCTCAACGTTCTCGCCTGGAAGATCAACGTGGAACTGAAATAAATTTTGAATTGCCCGACTTTTTAAAAGACAAGGAAAATAATTTAAACAATAATAAATTGCGAAAATTGAAGGAAAACTCATCGGCCCAGACAATGGGTAAAGAACCTGTGCCGTTTGTTCGGTCAATCATTGATGATAATATCAGTAGTGGTACAAGTACCAATAGTAATTTAGCCGTTTCAGTTCGTCCACAACCTGCGCCTAGATTATCGATAAATTCAAAAACAATTAGCACGTCGAGTATGGCACAGCCAATTTCATTACCATCGATTCGTGACGAATTGAATTCCTTGGATGCTGCATCCTTATTCCAACAGCATCATCCGGTGCAAAAGACTGAATACCATCATCATCATCATCCACATAACCACCAACAACCTTCGCCCCAAAACAATATGGACAATAAAAGTAGCAGTCATTCGTCGTGTTTCAATTCCGATAGTCAAATGGACTCGAGTTTCAATAGTATCGGAATTATAAATCTTAATTCGTGTGATGATGGAGGGCAAGGCAGCGGGAGTTGTTTTGATGGTGATGCCATCGTCGAGGATGAGGATTATGACGGTTTAAATCAACGAGGGCCTCCGCCGCTACCACCTAAACCGAAAATTCTTCCCATAAAACCATCAAATTGGGGCCAAAACAATAACAATAGCGAAATGTTTAAAACACCGCAGGAGATGCCACGGAGGCTTAATACTGAGACGAAATCCCCGAGAAATGTTTATTTGGACCAACCGAGCAGTAGTTTTGTATAATGTAAATAGTGTTTAGATTTTTTAGAGTATTTATATGTAATCTGTTGTGCCCATATACGAAATATGAATTGGAAAACAGTCTTAATAATGAAATTATTAATTTTTATAAATAAAAACAATTATTAATTAAAATGAATTTACTATATATATTTATTTTTATACTATTATAGCGTTTTTCTGTTTTTTATTAATTATGAATAATAAAAAAATTTCTAACAAAAATTACAAAAGCGGATTTTTTTTTTACTTTAAGCTGAAGCAGGAACTGCCGTAGCTTCTTTCTTTACCGATTCTAATTCTTTTGTTTCTTCTTTCACCTCCACGGGTGGTTCTTCAATGAATTCGTAAGTTTTGAGCGCAGGCGATTTAGGTGGCATCCAATCCGGCACGATTTTATCATGCAGCCGCCACACGCCATACTCATTGGCCAAATGCTTTTCAAACACAACATATTCGAGTACATCCTTTGCTATAATTTCTGAACCATGCATTAGTCTCCCGAACCGATCATAAATTGCTAACCGTTGTTGCGTATGGAAACGTACCGTAACCTGACCGAATATATTCTCTTTCGTTATTATATCGGTGCATCGTGCATGAACGATTCGAGGCGGTTCAAGTGAACCCAAAAATTGCCAGTGAATGGTTTTATCCTTTATGTTGTGCATCATTTCGGGGTAAGCCCGTTCCGTTACTAATTCACGTAATCGATATTTATCTTTACTGGCGAGAACGTTGTGAGAATCGATATAAATTTGCTGTGCAATTTCAGAAAATTTATCCTTATCGAAGTCCTCTTCGAACGATCGCACTTTTCGAATGGCCAACATACTTTTTGATTTTTTTTCGATAAATTCGAATTTTTGTTTTGCGCCCGCTTTTGAAATTGCAGACATTTTACCATCACCTTCTGGGGGTACGTACGGTTCAAATATACCGCCCGTGCAACTGATGAAAAAGGGCCGCTCGATCCATGGCCGAGGCGGCATGATACCTTTTTCTCGCATTCGTTTTTTTACTTCATCTTTTGGTAGATCCGAAAATTTTTCGTTTAGATCTGGAATATCAAGTTTAACGACTTTATCGGCTCGCAATTTCTTGAATTTCGGATCGAAATGCTTTGTGCGACGATGTCGAACTTGTTGGACGGAAATGGCTGTCCCAGGGATGCATGTTTCGAGAAAAGTTGATGTGGTCACCTGCAAAAAAAGAAATGGGTTAATTATGATGAGTGCTGAAAAATACGATTGCATGTGTAACTTTCTAATTGTGCCAAATTCGACGGGATTTTTAATGTATTAGTACATCGCGCTTATGAAATGTTTTTTTGTAAAATACAATCACAACTAGATGACTATGATAAAATATACGAAGGTGAGCTGACACTGAAATAATACAATATCGATATGGGGAGTTAAGAAAAATGTTGGAGGAAGGAAGCTGATGTTATCTCAAAATCATGAAATATCAAATGTAATCTGTCCTGTCCATCTGTTGTTAGTTACTTGGTTAGTTTATTTCTTATCGTGAAATTACTGAGGAAAATGTACAATATTGAAATAAATAGATGTAAGCGTGAATTAAACTGATTTTCCTCTTTGGAAATTGATGGTCAAAGCACTGAGTGTTCAATTTAGCATCAAGCTAAATCAGCAAGAAAAAATAATACTGATGATGAGATTAGTAGTAGCTCTGAACATTAAAATCAGATATCTGTAGAGCGAACGAATATTGATTCTATCCGTCTGCGGTGTGGACGACACCTAAATTTCTACGGACTTCCATAATGTTCTATCTAATAACATGCAGTTTTGAGAAATCACAATCTCCCAAAAATAAGAGATCTTGCCATCCCACTCTCTTCAAAGAGTAGGTGCACTGTGGTCTGGTTGGATCCAAAGCTTACCTGATAAAAACACATTGTAGAGAAATGCAAGAAAGCAAACAATATTTACGGGAGAAATTGTAGAAAAATACGTAATTATTAGGTGAACGTCGTGATATTCAGACCGAGTTTCCTACTGCTGCCTAGTCATGGTGGGGTATAGTTCTAACTGCAACTGGGAAACCACCATACCACACCGATGGCTGAACTTTCTTGTTTTGGATCTTTCATCGTTTGATCCTTGGTTTGGGAAGTATGACGCATTCAGAGATAGGCGCATGTAGCATGTAGCCAGCCATTATCTAGCTAGATGGTAGTTCTATTGGATACCATCGAATCTGGAGGGACTATACAAACTTCCAACGACCGTATAACCATTTTATTAAAATAATTACGAAGAATTTATGTAGTATAAAAAAGCCAGCAGTATTCAAATCTATGCGAAAGTGATTATTAATGCCATTAAATGCGACTTTATACCAGACGTAAGCGAAATGTGTATGAATGGTGGATGAACAATAGAAAATCGATATTAGATGAATCGAAATTTCTTCAAGATCGGAGTAGTATATGATGACGGAATCGAGGTTTTGTTTGCAAAAGTTGCGATAGGTGATGATTAAGAGAATCAGATTATTACTAGAAGAAATTTAAAAGCGAGAAAAATATAAAGTACGGCTTGGAAAGGACAACCAAAATTTATAGGGTAAATGGTTATAGGCATTCCACAAACAAATACATCATACACAACACAACACGAACATTCCAACGTCGATACGAGTAACTAAACAAATTGGAGTGGGTAAACCGAGCGTAACAGGTCAAAATGCACACCAATGACCATGTTTTACTGTTTTTCAGATTTGAAACCGATGGAGTTATGAACCCAGGCGAAAGGTTAAAATAATCATATAAGAAGGAAGTACAGTAGTTTGTATCGGTTTCTATAAAATAAAATTAGCGCAGTTGACTTATAACATAAACCGCTGGTAAAAAAACGGTCTTTGAAAATGAACAATCTGAACATGCGACAGAATTCAATAATTTAAAGTTGAGTATGGCGGCAAAAATATCCATAAACTGTATGCGAAATTACGATAAAAGTGGAGTCGTGATTTCTGCAGACTACTTAGAATTGTGTCTACGTTTAAGAAGCGTTTATAAGCCTCACCAATTATTTTCATTTTATTTAATTTATCACACAACATACATCATATAATCCACAGTTATCATCAATACTTTAGATTCCACGCACACTGTGATTTCACATTTCGAACGAGTCATTGGTGCCTTAAAACGAATTAAAACTCTAGCGACTGGCGAAAAACTGAAACTAACTTCGGAAATTAATTGTCCACAACAAATACGGCGACTCTTAGCTATCGTACGTCGTTTCGTCGACGAAACTTGTACAAGACTGGTGCGAAATGACATTCCAACATAAGATGCAAAAGACGAAATGAGATGAAATAGATAATGGCTTCAAAGCTGTTTCAGATCACATCCTATTGGCGCCCAATTTAAAATACGAGCAGAAACAGTTCATAAACTGCAAGATCCAACCATCAATATTGAGGTTCGTGCATAATCGTAAAAGTAGGCCTCTGGCATCGCGTGTCGCATGCACTTTGGAACGAGTGCAAACACGGTACCTGGAATATAAATAACGAATGAATTGTTATTGCGAAGGAAGCAAGTAAGAATGAAGCCCATAGTCCCACGTCATCCCTTTTTTTACTATTTGTCGATTTCAAAAGAACTTTTAACACCATTATAAGATTAGCCATTTGACATGCACTGCAAATCGGTACTCCGTGTACTACAAACAAGTATAGTTTTGATTCGAGATGTTTAAGTACAAAGCCTAACAAAGCATCATTTTTGAATTCAACGATTGAGTATGATAAGGGTAGCAGCTGACGATATCTGCCTGACTGGACGACATCTGCATGATTGACCAAATCACTCTGACATGAAATTGAAACTGGAGTCATTAATCCGTAAAGCACAGAAAGTTGGGCTAAGAATGTCTATGAGTAGAACGGGACTACTGCGAATAGGAATCCAAGTCCAGCTTGAAATGGGAATGTTTCTTAAAATACTAAAGCAAACTACATAGTCTAGCGTCAATGAACATTAAGCCATCGTTAGGCTTGTTAAATCCAGAGTTTGATTGTGTTTACAGCCGACGATTGCCCATTAAATGTGGCATTAAGCTGCAGGAATATTAAATACCTCACGAATGTAGCGTAAGTCAATAACCCCTGCAAACTAATAGTAATCTGATAGTAGAGCTGTTAAACATTAAGCAGGCTTAGTATTATAATTTCCAAGTTTAGGTAGGTTTAAATGGATGGAGCCTTGAAACATTTTTACGGTAGAATAATTTGTGTCAGCAAAGCTGAAATAATTCTTTATCAGCACACTAACGTAAAATTTTGCAAGGTCAAGGGAATATCACTTCATATCATATTGGTTGTCGAAATGATTGGAAATGGTATCGAAACAATCATCTGCATATCGTATTTTATCAAGATTCTACGAATTAATAATTGCAAATATTTATTTAAAAATCATAATTTGAATCATGTCACCATGACCTAAATGAATTCCCGCTTCAAAATCATTGAACCTGCATTAATAATTGAAATAATTTATGTCTGAAGTATCCTTTGTAATCAAGAAATCAACAAATTTCTCACCACGAACTAATAATTGCATAAAATTGGTCGGCCGGGTTCAGTGTAGCTCCATTCGATAGCTAGATGTGTGATTAGATACGAAACGATACACAGATGATGAAACTACAGGCGCAGAATAACCGGTGGGTCAAGAAAATGTTCTTAAAACGTTTCATCATTTATGATGACAATATTTTGCCGGCTTTGTCCTGCATTTTCTAGGTAACTCGCTTTTTAGTTACCAAGATAATGATGAGATTTCCCTTACATCCAACAGTACCCTATCTAGATTATACACTAATTTCTATTATACAAAAACATTAAAATTTTGGAACTCGTTTGAAAATAAGCAGGAAAGCTCTACAAACAATAATATTTGGCCGTTCCCGTCAAGAAATTTGAAGGTAGGTTATGTCATTCCTAATAGTTATCATAATATTTTCAGTTTTAAATCGATTTGATTTGTTCTAATTTATTTACAAAACTATTAGTCATCTATTAATATACAAAACCAATCAAGTATTTAGTCATTTAACCACATACCTGTAAAATTTTTAAACAATTTCTCGGGTTTAGTGACAGAAGTCCTGCCATTTTTTAAAAGAAAATATTTTCGACTACATATCTGTATTTGACAGTTTTTGAATTTATTTGCAGCGGCACAAAATACTGCTGTAACCAAGTTTTTACATGTTTACTATTAACATATATACATACGAAATAATTAAACCATATGTATATGATTATAACTAATTAAATGTAATTAACAAATAGTTTTCATTTATCATAATTTATAGTTTTGCATTCTTAAGTAAAAATGTCAATTTATTTTAAATCCACTTCCGGCATGAGAAATTTGATGTAAATTATACTGTCTCTTTTTCGCGCATATATGTAACCAGTTGTGCCGTTTTTTACACACAAAATACATCTAGCTCTCCCAATCACACCACCTGAATAAAAACGAGAAAGAAAACTTCCACATTTCACATTACAAAACTTTTTCATTTTTTTTTATTTTGTAAGTTCGCCGCGTGAAAATTTCAAGTGATTTAATTTTTTCTGTGATCTAGAATAAAAATTTGCTATTTTTGTAAGTATTCGTTTTAAATAAAATCTAGTTAAAAATCATATTAAATTATTGAATAAATACGTAAAATTTATTGTAATTTGTGTACGGTGTGTTAAGAAAACGTGAGATAAATTTGTAAAAAGATCTTGCACAAGTGGAAATACGCAAAAAAAAATTTGAGACCACGACCAAGACCAGACGCGCCATCATTTTTTCTTTCCGTGACAGGCGACACGTTTTTTTTATAATTTTTTGTTTTCTATTTTTATTTTGTAGACATTGCACACATTAATATAGAGTTCTTTTAATTTAATTTATATAATTATTTATTATAATTTAATATATTGCAAAAACGGAGATTTACTATTTTAGTTTTTAAAAATTTACATATAGTAGCTACAAAAAATTTTTGTGTTAATTCATTTCGTTTGAATATCATTTTGTTTTATAATTTCTGTTTTTTGGGACTCCAGATTAAAAGTAAGAGGACTTATTTTTATTTGCTTTATAATAAATTTATCATTTAATTAAGTTGCCAAGATTAAAAATATAATTTCTTTGTGATTTATTTCTTAATTTGAAAATGGCTGAACATTTATATGAGTAATTTAATTTTGACATTTTTTTTTGTTCTCGTTGATTAATTTTTTTGGGCATTGACCTTATTTACGTATTAGATTACCGTTTAAAATGGTCAACATTTCAAGAATCCGACAAAATACTTATAAAAGAATTATGTTTTATAAATGATTAGTCAGCAAACTTGTTTCCCATGTACCAAAATATTTTTTATAACTAAATATACCTAACTGTTTCTATAATTTTCAGTATTTTATTGTATGAGTCAAAAAATCGAAAGACCAGTACTATCAGGTCAGCGCATCAAGACCAGAAAAAGAGGTAAGACACTTTGTATAAAAATCTCCGGTGATCATGTACTTATCGTTCTCATTGATTTTATTTTAGATGAGAAAGAGAAAAATGACCCCACGGGATTCCGTGATGCGGTCATCGCCGGTCTTCAAAAGGCCGAAGGTGATCTTGACGCAGTATCCAAATTTCTAGATCTAGCTGGTAATAAATTGGATTACCGTCGTTATGGAGAAGTACTATTTGACATTTTAATTGCGGGGGGCTTACTCGGTACGTAAAAATACTATGCTAATTTTAAGTATGTGAAAAATAACGTGGCTACCCCATTTTCAACACATACGTCACTACGCCTTTGCAGTATGCTATGCGTAACACATTCATGTTTTAGACGAAAACATTTTTGTATATAGGAATTCTTTCTTTTTAAGTAACACTTTCTAATATATTTTAGTTCCGGGTGGCTCAATTTCACAAGATGGAGAGAATCCAAGTACAACTGCATGCATATTTTCTGCTCCGGAAGACATGGATTCAATGCGGAGTCAAGAACAAGTAAGTCGTTTAATTATTTCGGTATCATGTTGCATACAAATTTAAATTTGCCCTTGAAATTTAATAATTTTCATCGGTGTACAAAATGTTGTGCTATATCAAAACGTAGTTACATTGCTTGATCTAATTTTCTAACTTGTGTTGAAAATTATGATTTTCTTCAGCTACAACAATAGATACCTCTAAAATGACAAATCCGATTGTTGCTAATTTAATCATAAGTTAAAGCTCAATACGATGTTAGATCGTTAACAATAGTGGTCACTGAAATTTGATTAATCAGCTTGTCCTTACATATTTTATTAGTTCAAATTTTAATTTTGTGTTTAAACGTTAAAATGTGCACTTATAAATGACATCCGTACTTCGGTACGCATATTTTTTGTTCGTGTTATCTTATCTTTTATGATTCATTATGTTTTAGCCAGGTGGTTAATTCGTAGTTTACTTGAAAATTTATAATTAAGATTTAGTTTAACTGGAAAAAATTTACCGATTTGGGAACAAAGTCATTCATTACACATACTATTGTATTCGATCTCTAAGGAGATTTCTATGCTAAATGTACAATATATTTCGTGTGTCACCGACATGTGATCGACCTACTGACATACATAATAAATGTACATTAAGTTTGTTTAGTAAACAAAGAATCTTAGAATATGTAATGAACGCACAAAAATTAAATAAAAATATATGTTCTTGTTTTAAATTTGTTAAACTGTTAAAGTTATCCACTCAATTAGTAATTGGGAAGTAGGTTTCCCTAAATATTTTGTGGCATATTCATAATAAAAATTTTGCTGATATGAAATTGTTGTTTGTTTGCCTGTCTGCAATATACATACATATGAGTAATTAGAAAAGAATTACGTGGCTTTTTGCAACACGTGACTTATAAAATCATGTGTACTAACTATGTAATTCAACATTGTGGTTAATATTAAAATTGAACAAATAGCTTTCTCATTTTACAAAAGGCACTGCTTATGTACTCAAACTTCTATTCTTGAAGAATAAAATATTTGTAAGAGATTCTGGTCTAGGGTTCGCATTGCGATGGGCAATTTAGGGAATTTTCTTAACCGATCGGTGATTAACATGAACCTAAATATAAACCGTTGTCGAAATGTTGCTTTTATGTTTGACGATGCGTATTCATCCGATGCCTGTTAAGCTATATACGCCTTATTATGAAATTTATAAAATTTACTTACAACATAATGTAAAATATTTTGCTGTAATCAGAAATTGCATTAATTTCTAATTATTTATTTCCTGTTCCCAATTGTACATATATTCTGTTAGACCGCGTATCATTTTTCAGAGAAGAATTGTTTATTTTGATTTTTAAAACTTAAAACAAGTTTTAAGAGTTTATTATAAGCTTAATTTAATAAATATGTATGTATATATTTATAAGATTAGACAGTTGTTTAAAAACTAAAAATACATGAAGCAGAATTCGCTATAAAAATTATTGGGAAAAATTAACGTTAAAATATAATTGAATTGCTTTTTCCCATGCAAAAAATTCCCAACTGGTACTTGGCCAATCGTGGTACTATTCGGTCTTTCTCTGGGACTAGGGTATTCGCGAAAAATATTTTAATAACACTTTTATTAAAATTAACCGAACAAGTGGTGCAGTGGTTAAAGCTTCGGCACTTGGGGAGGTACTGGGTTCGAATCCCATCAGAGGCTAGTTGCAAATCGAATTTTCCATCATCGATTACAATCGGTGATGTTAATAAACACAACTAAGACCCTCTGTTGGAGTGCAGAATTCAACGCCGACCCACCTTCCATGTCAATGTACAGGTTGACATGGGGCTTGCAATGTGCAGGTGGTATACTGTAATTGTGTGAGTAGGTGAATGGGTTAATGATGTGGCGTGAATGCGTGGTATCACAATGGGCCAAAAATAGCCTAAGTGTCAACCACTGAAACCTTATTAAAATTAGATTCTTCTGGCTCGATGGCCTGACTGATGGAATTAGTTTGGTGTAAATATTTACGAATACAAAGTTGATTTCGAAACTTTTGTTGCACAAAATGTTTATAGGGGAGAATAATTCCCAATTTGAACTTGTTTCGGATATATAAAATGATATGAAAATATTTTTCCCAATTTTCTGTTTCCATGGAAAGCCATAATAGTGCTACTGGTAGAAAAACGCAAAATTTCCAGTTCTCAATTCCCTTGGAAAACCAGAATAAGGCTACAGCCCCCTTGGATTTCTTGCATATTATTATCTAATTATCCGTTCCATATACATATGTATATCCTTTTTTCCTAAATTTTTAAATTCTTGTTTTTGGTTATTTTTATTTATTTTTTTGTATGGCAAATTTGCATAACTCAATTGCAGCAACTAAACTAAATTTAGAATATAGCTAGATTATCAACTCGAGGTTAGCTTAGACAAATGTTTTATTCACATTTTAATTTGAGCATTAAAAATTTAATGAATGTTTTTTCAAAGAAGAATGCAACCAGAAGTTGTTCACAACTTAAAATCTGAAAATAAGTTAATTTTTAATTTATTAAAGATAAAGCCTCTCTACAAGTTGACAAACTTCTATAACTTTGTAAGTTGATCAACCAAACGGCAAAAATATATATCTCTAGGAACAATTCAACCCGTTTATTCAGCTTTTATTTATTTATTTTATTTTTCAAATAGGTCTAAAGCTAATTTTCCAGTTTACAATACAATATACATATGTATATACATCATCTACTTAATAATTATACAATTTCTTTACATTAATTTAAAAAAAAATATCTTTCCAATTTCTTTTAACTTAGTGAGGGAATTGGTAAATCTTAGAACATAAAAAAGAGAAATAAGTTTTAGAACATAAATGACAGAATACACGTGACTGGTGATAGCGTAAGCTCATCTTTGAAATAGCACTCGCCGTTTACTTTCCTGATTTATCAAAACCTCAAATTTTTAATGGTAACATTTTCGTTGTCCTATAGAGAAGAGTAGTGATTTCAATAGATATTAAAGATGCCTACCACATTGACTGGTCTTGTTAGCAGTAATTTTACGGGTGACAATTTTTCTGTAATTCTTGGTCTGGTCAGACATGTTTTCCAGTTAAATTCAAACGTTGCATTAATCTTTTAGAGTGTCTTAATTGGTTTTATGCCGCATAAAAAGTTAAAAATTTATTCGTGGTAAATATTTTTTAACTTTTTATTTATTTCAATTGGGTAAAATTTTAACAATCATATGGTTACTTATTTTATGTGTAATAGTGAACATATATAGCAAATTTAAACACATATGAAAATATGTACAATAAATTCTTTTTAAATATACATAACATACATAATATTAGTCAATTATGGTCAGTTTACATATATCATTGCAATTTTTCTCAAAATTTTTACATGGAAAATTTCTGTTTACAAACAAATATTTTTGCAGCCAAATGTTTTCCATATAAAAATTTTATCAGGGGATGTTGTAACATCACTTTTTTCGATATTTATCGAATATTATCTCTTTTTCCTAAAATAAAATTGCTTGCCATTTCGCTTTTCAATTTTGCTTTCAATATTGCGATCGCACGCTACTAGAATAAATTGTTTATTTATCTCTTTTGTTTTTCGATAAAGTATCACTCATAAAATACGTTGGTGGTAGAATAAGAGTAAAACGACATGTTTTCTTCGATTAGGTAGAGATCCCATTAGAAACAACGTAATTGATAAATGGAAAACGATAAATTTTATTCGTGATGAAAGAAATATAAATTTTGATAATATCGAAAAAAATGATGTTCCAACATCCCACCCCCCTTTGAAGCAGATAAAAAGTTCGACATTTTTATTCACCACAATTTTTAACTTTTTATGCGGTATTAAAACCAATTGAAACATACTCTTAGCAATATATAGTATATAGAGTATTTAGTCCATTATTGAATCAAACTAGGTGGTCCTAATCAGTATAAATGGATCCCTTTGTTACTCTAATTTAGCTCTACACAATAAAGATTGTTTTCATTTGAAACGACTTGAAAATAATGTGGTTTTATATTGGCTAAAAAAACATATGGCTAGTTAAGAACAGAAGTGATCCAAGTCACATTTTTACAAAAACTGAGTTATGTGAGTTTTTGGACTTTGTCATCATATTATAGCGCAGAAGTAATCCAAGTACTGTTGAGTACATCTGATAATTTAACATATTGTAACAAAAATATATTAGCTTCAATTTTAATAATAATCATGAAAACACGTTTTGCTCATTGTCTCTCTAATAGCAAAATGTTACTTGGTTCATTTCTGTTCTTAGCTAACCACATAAAAAATTGATGTATCAATTTTAAAAAATTACATTTTTTTATAATTTTTTTTTTATTTAACTACTACTCAACAATTCGTATGATATGACCATATCCATCCATTTTTGAACCATAAAATTCATATTGTTTTGAAAATGTAAATTAGATGAGAGAACGTAACTTGCTTGAATTTAACAAGTCAAAATTTTGTTTACTAATGACAATTTGTTTCGTATTTTAAAAATCATCAAATTTTGGGTGAGACTATAAAGACCGTGCAATGAAATTGACGATTTTTTGCGTTAGTATTTCTAAAGACAGAAAGAAATAATTAAATTTTTTTCGTTATGAATTTTAATTATATTCAAAATATCAATTTCCACTTTTTTTTCTCAATTATCCCTAATGACAGAGAACATTTCGTATTGATGTAATAAATTTGTATAACATTAAAAAACACAATACCACATCCAAACACAGCAAGAAAAATAATTAACGAATGACATATTTTAGAAATGATGTCTCTTGGTGTTAGTTAAAATGTTCATTTTCACTTCTTGATGTACATCAAATTTTTTTTGCTGTTTTTTGACTCGAAAACGAATGTGAAAAAGTGACTTGAAAACGAATATGAAAAAGTGACACCTAAGAATTCCACATATGATAGATAATCAACAAATTTTGATTCAAAATGGTTCTGCTAAAACTGGCCCAAAAAAAACATACATAGTCTGAAAACCAAAAATGGACCTAAAATTACCATACAAATCCTTTTTCATGACGTGACTTTGGTAAAATAGGCGTGAAAATTAGAACAAATTACTATGGACATATTTTAAGAACGTTCTTTACTAAATTAAATTTGTTGTTGAACCTAACCAAAACATTAAATTTCAATGTGTATACATTATTTCGTTGACATCCGAATCTACCTAAAGCCGCAGCCACACGAATGCAAATATCGAACAAACGTTGATGTATTTGATGTTTGGCAAATATTGGTAAAATATGACAATTGAAAATCACTATTATCTACACGATTTGTAGTACCTATTTGTTTTTTCCTTTGATCTTTTTTTGGAAAACCGCCTATCGAGCAATGTGCGCCGATGTTAGAAAAATGTAACCTTGATTTGAATGTGTCATTTGGTTTGTGGCTACACGATTTTTTATTACACAAATACACCAATATTGGTATGTGTTTGCATTCGTGTGGCTGCGGCTTAACAGAAAAACAGTATTTGCATACCAAAGAATCACTGGCTCTCTATCGGCATTTTTCTGAGTTATTTTCATATTTTTTTTTTTAATGATTATTGGTAGAGTTTTTATTTAAATTTTTTTTCTATAATTTTAAATTAAAATATTTAAAAACAAACAACTAGGCACGAGATTATATATTTAACTATTATTGTGGAAAAAATCGTTTCTATTGTTGTGATTTCCGTTCGAGCTTGTACAACTTCTACAAGTTTGAGAGATAATAATAAAATATTAAAAGAAAATTTAGTGAAAAGAAAAAACCTAAGCACGAGTTTTCCATAATAGCTATTGAATATCAAAAAAAAGAAGACAATTATCTCACAGATGCTTATCGAACCTGCTCAACTTACCCTTAATTTAGTAAAGAACACTTAAGTATTTGTATTGCAATTCTGAAAACAAGTTCAATAAGTACGAATATTCCTGACATAATAAGTAATTGATTGCGGCTAAGATTTTCTAAGAAAAAACATAAGACCACAGTTCCCAAATTTCGCATTTTACAGAAGTAATTTAAAACATGACAAAACAAGAATAATTAATAAACAATATAATTTCAATTTGAATTCTTCTTCGAGGCATAATCTCGTTCAAAAATCCTCCGCACTAGGCCCGACATCTTCATCTTTTAATCAAAAGGCCTGAAAAATTCGTTTAATCGATCACATAAATTCTTTTGCATTCGGTAATAATTAATATATAGTTGTGCAAGTCCAAAATCGACAAACGTCCGAATAAAAATTGAAAAAAACTGCACCCTATTCCTGAATACGAATACGAATCGAAAATGTACGAATCCGTAAAATCGGTATTCCTGAATACGAATACGTATAATTCTAATACGAATACGAAAATGTACGATACGTTCAAAAATTTCTCCTATTCCGCAATACGAATTCGAACAGTTTTTGTACGTTCATGAACGAATTTTTGTACGATGAATATTTAGTTAACGACTCCATAGAAAAATCGAAAATATATTAATTGAGTTCTAAATAAAAGACATTGGGGTCGATTCAGCGATTCGACTTAATTTAATTCAAATTAATTTAAGTAATTTAAGTAATTTAATTAATTTAATTTAATTAATGGGGCACTATCACACCATAAGAAATTATTCGGTGGTTGAATTTTATTTTCGATCCTAACAATTTTGTCTTCCACACAAAATCTTCTATTTAATGAATGCAACAATAATATCATTGCATCCATTTCAAGTATAAACCAAAACGCCAAAACTCAAAATAGTGTCCAAGTTGTACAATTTTATTGCAGGTAAAACCATTTAACATAAATTTCCCTTATAGCTAGGACACACACCACACAATTACGTACGTTCGTATTCAGGAATACCAAAGTATTCTCGTATCGTATTGAATTTTCGTATCGTATACATTTTCGTATCGTATTCAGGAATAGGGCCCCTGTTTTATTGCTTCGAAATCTATGAAATGGTAGTTCTATATGCCCGAAATGACTCATGCGTCGCCCCACGTATTATTTTTTATGAAAGTACAAAGTCATTTGTAATAGTAGCGTTAAATGTAACTCGAATATTCGTTTAGCCATCGGATGGGGAATAAATGAAACTACGAGGATCTAGAGAGAAAGTTAGCAAACATTTGGTAAAAAATCGAACCTTCGTACAACCGGTTTTTAATGGTGTTCGGGCTTTAACCGTAACCTAGATGTAGTCACGAATTTCAAAACAAATCTCTAAAATTCTTAATAAAAATTTGAGTTAGTAAAAAGGTAAAATTTATTGTCCACCTCTGTATAAATCGTTTTAATCGGCTCGTACTATGATTTACCCTGATCTATATAAAAAAAATAAAGCTCTTTGTAAATTTATATTTATTTATAGACAACTATGTTTTCCATTTGTTAAAAATATATTTTTGTTTTTGGCTTTGTAGGTTTTCCTTAAACTCATGCGGAGATATAAATATTTGGAAAAAATGTTTGAAGAGGAAATGAAAAAAGTTCTTGTATTCATAAAAGGATTTACGCCAATCGAAAGAATAAAATTAGCTCGAATGACAGGCTTATGGATTGGTAACAATGCCGTACCACCAAACATATTAACTGTACTGATAAATGAACATTTAGTAAAAGATGGTATAGCATTGGAATTTCTTGTTGAAGTTTTTGTTACAATAAAACAGGAAAAGGGATTATCATCGCTAACGCAGGCACTCAAAAAAGGATCACTCGAAACAAAATTAATGGATTTCTTCCCTCTTAATAAACGTAACGAAGAATATTTGAAAGCTGTATTTATGGAAAAAGGATTAACGGAAATTGTTAAATTACATAAGAATCAAGCGAGTCAAGAAGCGAAACGGGAGGTTCAACAGGTAACGTAAATTATTATATTTATTATTTTTATTTTGTGCGTTTTAAGGAGCTCAGATGTGTTGAATTTGAGATCGTTTGAGTTTATATAATAATAAAACGCAAGACTAATAAATTCTTTTTGCTTACTTTGATTTCTTACAATTCGATAGAACTACTAAGTCAATGAAGAATGTTACATTTTTTAATAAATTTCCATAATTTATTGCTATATAAAAGTTTTATTTCTTATTTTTCTAGTTACTTCTTGATGATATTAGTGATAACAAACCAGTTAAAGATATTATATCTAATATTAAAGAAATGGCACTAAAGTTCAACATTCCTGAACATGAACTTATTAGTTTGGTGAGTGTTTTTTTATTATATTCAAATTTTGTAAAGAGACGACACAGACGTTAGAACCAATAGACCCAATATTTTATGGTCTATTGGCGTGGAAGGTGTGTCAGAGTAACGTGTAGTTGATTTGCTTGATCATTTTTCCTTGAATTGCAATAGGAATTTCGATTTTCTTCGACTACCACATTATTAAATTAATCATTTGTATTAGTTTCGTAAAATTAACCAGAATTATGATATTTTGTTTTAGATATGGACTACAATTATGGCGCTAGCTGAATGGAATAAAAAAGAAGAATTGGTAGCTGAACAAGCTTTAAAGCACTTAAAACAATACACGACACTATTTCAGGCGTTCACCACAGGAGAACGTTCTGAACTTGCCCTTATATTAAAAGTTCAAGAATTTTGCTATGAAAATATGAATTTCATGAAAGCGTTTCAGAAAATCATCATACTATTCTATAAGGCCGAAGTTGTATCCGAAGATACAATTTACAAATGGTACAAGGAACCGCATTCAGCAAAGGGAAAAATGCATTTCCTGGAACAAATGAAAAAATTTATTGACTGGTTACAAAATGCTGAAGAAGAGTCCGAGTCAGAAGAGGAAGATTAATTGAAAACCAGACCACAACAATAATAAAACATATTTAAAACTATTAAAAAAAACTAATCAAAATTAAAAACAATTCAATTTTATAAATGGAAAACGCGCCGTTTTCTCATTTATATAGAAAATTATTTTTTAATAAAAACAGAAAAAATAAAATAAAAAAATAAAAATTGTTTCGATGATTACAACACACCAAAACCTTCAAGTACTACACAACAAACAAGAATTCAGAAAAGAAATCTATATCTAAATTAAAAAAATTATTGCAATTTTTGTCGACGATTTTCATGTGGAATAAATTTATTGAACACGTGTTCCAACCTTATACAGCGCGCATCGATACATTATTTCTGTACAAAGACGAATTACATATTATTAAATTAAAAAAAAACTTATAAACCAAACTCTCATAGCGATTGTATAAAAAAGTTTAATAATTATATAAATACATATTATATTTTGATGCATTATATAATTATAACATCAGCAAAAAAAAAAAAGAAAATTAATTTTTTGTTGAATATAAAATATAAAAATTAATCATTTTTATTGAACGAAAAAAAACTTTTATGTTTTGAAAACGTAAAGGAAAAACAAAATTTAATGAAAATAATTAATTAAATTTTTAACCTAAATTATAATAAATAACGTGGTTTTAGGTTTAATAGCTTTTTTTGTTTCGGCGGAAGTTTCAACTGGGTGCTGTGCAATCAACATAGGGGAAAGGCTTTTTGTGCTTGACGAAAAAGTGTGTACGTCGATTGTGATTTATCAAGAAAGTATTTTTTGATGTGAATACGATTAGGTCTTATAAAATTGAATGAATTTAGCAAGTGTCTGCTTTTCTTATTGCACGAAATTTGTCTCGAGCTCGACAAAGTTGAAAATGTGTGATATATAATGCAAATTGTTGTAATGCGTTGTATCGCCGTTTTGAGATCGCACATTTTCAACTTTGTCGAGCTCGGGACAAATTTCGTGCGGCCGCCTTCAGTTCAGCTTGAAAGACACTGTCGTGATCGGGCAGACGAAAAAAGAGACCGCTCACCACCATGTCCTCATACATATTTGAACTTTCCGTCAGGAATTACCACATCATGGGGCCCTATTATGAAACCTATAGGGAAATTTTCATTGGGAATTTTTTTTACATGCTACAACATTGACAGTTCTTAAGTCGTATTCATACGACGGATGAAAATCCGGGGGGCCTACTATGGAAATCGACCGTCGTCGATTTTTGTTCGTTGTTTATATTTAAGTATTGCTGAATATAAACAACGAACAAAAATCGACGGCGGTCGATTTCAATAGTATGCCCCCGGGATTTTTCTATCCCATCGTTTTAACCAATTACATCACGTGAATTATAAACGAACACGCCCCTTTTTCATACAAAATTGTAATGATTATTTATTTACTCTTTAAATAAATTATATAATATGGACTGTGTTGATTTATACATATCTAAATAATTGTGAGGATTATGAAGAAGTATCAACTACGCCGATATTAAAAAGATATCTTTACACGTCAAATCCATTTGAATTGTGTGAGAAAGTTTATATTCAATTTTTAACACCAATGACAAGACATTTATAATCCTTTTATATTTGTTCAGGTTACCATTTTATTGAGTAAATTCCATATTCTGGCGCGAACTATGAACAAGTCTGGAATTCCCTTTTCAAACACTATGAAAATCATTCAAGAATAAAACATTACAATTTAGACCAAGTTCGAAAAGAAAACAGTGCAAAGGATGTTCATAGATTCATTCTGGAAGCAACCACTGGGATTTGTATTTGGTGATCCACGTTTCTCAATTGGTGGACAGTATCACGTCATCAAATTGAAATAAAGAAACCGATTGACAAAGATCTCACCATACATGAAGACATGGAGATTCTAACACAACGAGCACGTGTACTAGAAACAATACCTTCTACTGATTGTAAGGCATCGAATATAGAATCCATTGTCAACAATTCTCCAAAATCAAAGTATTCAATGATGGTTACCGAATCAAGAAAAACAATCACGTGTCGTTATTGTAAGTCTGAACATTTGATCTACCAATGTGAACGTTTTAAGTCAATGCCATGGAAGGACAAATTTCAATGGCTAAAAGGTAAAAAATTGTGTCTCAATTGCCTTGGAGCGCATCATATATCCCAGTGTAAGTCCAAACTTTCATCTTATACGTGTAAGAAGAGGCATCATACGCTCTTACACATTTCAACTTTTAATCAGGATAGATAACCTTGATACGATTCTGGTTTCAAAGCATATCATTGCATTCCAATGTAACTGCTACTTCAAGTGGTTCGACAAAACTCCAGATGAATCCAGACTAATAAAAGTAGTGCTTCCGAAGTTCCTAATTCAACTGCAACCGTTCCAACTAATACTCAACGCGAAGTTATTGCCGTACAGTCAAATATTGCGACTAACACAGATGTCGAGGGCGAAGTTTGTCTTCACTCAACCGAATCTCAAATATTATCCACTGTTTTGCTTTGGGTACAAGGTTCAAAGGGTGCGCGTGTTTTATGTCGTGCATTGTTGGATTCCGGGTGCCAATCTAATTTCATAACAGAAAGAATTTGTCAAATGCTGGGTACGCAAAAACAATCAGTTGATATTCCAGTCAAGGGAATCAATTCAAATATTTCGGAAATTAAGTGTGTATAAGGTTAATTTGCCGATTGAGTCTCGTATCGTATTCAAAACTTTAAACAAAATTTGGAATTTTTACTTCTCCCAAAGATAACATGCCAATTGCCACTGCACCCAGTTCATTTTGATTTGCACATGTTACCAAAGAATTTGAAATTGGCTGATCCAACATTTTATGTGCCTGAACGTATTAATTGGCGCAGAAATCCTCAGTGACATTTTTAGCGGGTAAAGAATTCACGTATGTCAAGAACTTCCACCATTCCATCAATCGGTATTGGGTATATGTAATTTTTGGAAAGGTAACTGGTTCAATGCCATCTGTATCATTATTTTGTTGTGACGTCGATATGTTGCGCAAAGAAGTTCACAAATTTTATGAAATAGAAGATGTGAAGACTAAAAACAAATTTTCATTGGAAGAGAAAGCGTGTAAAGCCAGTTATACCAACTGCATTAAACGTGTTTCCAATGCAAGATATAGTGTTGCTCTTCCAGTTGAAACCAGAGCATCGTACGCTTCAACAGATTTGGTGGCGTGATTCTCCGAAAGTGTCTCTGAATATTTACCAATTGAATACCGTCACCTACGGCACCACGAGTGCATCCTTCATGGCCGTCAGAACTTTAAAATAATTGGCCAGTGATGAGTACCAAAACCACATGAATGTTTCTCACCATTTGTTGGAGAATTTCTATGTGTACGACTATTTGGGTGGAGCAAGTACTGTTGAGGAACTTTGAGTATCATTTGGAATAGTCGTCAGGATACTCTTCAAATTTCAGTGGGAGACAATTCCCATCCCAGGTATGATCCAAATAGCATAAATAAGAGAACGGTCTTGCCAAAAATCTCACAATTTTTCGATCCTCTGCGTATGTGTGCTTCCTCAATTTTCATTGCTAATAAATTGTTTTTACAGAAATTATGGTCAGTGTCGAATGCAACACGGGACTCCGAATTGCCTGAACATTATCGATCTGAGTGGATTCATTATGCCAATCAATTTAATGTACTCTCAACTAATAAGATATCTAGATTTATCATAAAATCAATGAAATATGATCGAATTGAGCTCCATGGTTTTGTAGATGCATCTCATGTGGGATATGAATATTGTTTATATGTTCGAACGTTGTATCCAAAAGGCAGTTATCACTGTCAGTTACTCTGTGCTAAATCAAAAGTGGCTCCACTCAAAACACAAACTATATCTCACGTTTTGAGTTATGTGCTTCGCTATATTTTGGCACGCTTGTAGACAAAGTTTGTCAATCAATTCAAATTGAATTTGATAAGGAAAAATTGTCGTGAGACTCACATATAACACTTTTCCGAATTAATTCTTTCCAGTCAAAGTACGGAACGTTTGTTGCCAATAGAGTTTCGCAAATACAGGATATTGCTGCTGATTGATAAAACGATGTGGTGGAAAGGTCCATCATTTTTGTTGGAAGACGATAATTCGTGGAATATTCCTACGATAAATCTCGCATGTCCTGACGATACAGAGTCAATAGGATCTAAAATTTTGTTTTTACCAAGGTATGGACTATATATTTGAGCGGTACTCAGACAGTAACAAATTTTTTCGAATTTTCGCTCTTTGTCTTAATAATGCTTGATCCGGTGTAGACAATCGAAGATTCGGTGAATTATCATCAGTACAGATAGATAACACACTCAAGGGATTAATTAAAGCCATTCAATCAAGATTTTTCAGTGTTGAAATCAATCAACTTAAGAAGAAGCAGTTAGTCAACAGACAAAGTGTTATTTTCAAACTTAATCCGTTCCTCGACGACACCGGCATATTGTGGTGGCCGGTTGAAGAATTCTCTACTCCCATACGATCAGAAACATTAAATCCTTCTGCCATCAAGACATGTTTTCACCAGCCTGTTGGTTCGTAGGGAACACTTTAGAAATTTTCATGCATGACCACAATCATTGCTTTGTTTTGTAAGACAACGATTGTGCAGAAGTTGGCGATTATCAGTGTGGTTTTCGTCCCAACCGATCGACCACTGACTAATGTTTCACCATGAGGATGATCCTGGAAAAATGTTGG
The DNA here is from genome assembly GCA_932526605.1 of Nephrotoma flavescens. Classification (NCBI taxonomy): domain Eukaryota; kingdom Metazoa; phylum Arthropoda; class Insecta; order Diptera; family Tipulidae; genus Nephrotoma; species Nephrotoma flavescens. The sequence continues at coordinate 126,694,393 of OW052221.1, read as the reverse complement.
GAGTACAACATAACCATACATCAATTATATATAGACTTCCGTCAGGCATATGACAGTATAAACCGCAATAACCTTTGGGCCGCGCTCATATGCCTAGGAATTCCAGAGAAACTCGTTTCTCTGTGCAAATTAACAACGTCTGGGTCTGTATGTAGAATTGTAATCGAAGGAACTGTGTCAGATTCCTTTGAAATAACATCTGCTGGTGTTCGACAGGGAGATGCACTCGCGCCTGTGCTGTTCAATTTGGCGCTTGAGTACGTAGTGAGGAAAAGCAACATCGAAACTTCGCGCTGTATATTTAATAAATCAGGCCAAATTCTTGGATATGCAGATGATATCGTGCTTCTTGGCCGAAGACCTAGCGATATCAAAGACAGTTTCGTGCCGCTCGATCTCTGCGCAAGAAGACTTGGTTTGAAGGTGAACAGTAGCAAAACCAAATTTTTATCAACACCCAGGAACATCCCCATGGCAAATCTCGGAATTGGCGACCACAACTTTGATCGCGTTGAAAATTTCAAATACCTCGGGTCAGTTATAACATCATCCAATGACATGCAGGCAGAAATAAAAGCCCGAATAGCTGCCGCACATCGAGTTTTCTACGCCCAATCAAAATTATTGCGATCTAGACATCTATCGCAGTCGTGCAAGCTCGCACTTTACAAAGCACTCATAAGACCTGTGCTAATGATTGTAGATTGTTATCAACTTTCGAAAGGAAGGTCATTCGCTCCATCTTTGGTCCAATTAAAGTCGCGAACAATGAATATCGGATTCGCATGAACCACGAGATAAAGCAAATTCTTGGAGGTTGCGATATTATCGGATTCATCAAATCCAATCGAGTACGATGGCTCGGCCACGTTGCAAGGTCCTCACAACAACGCATGACCAATAAAGTGTTCCATCAACAACCAGCCGGTGTGCGTCGTAGAGGAAGACCCCGACTGTGCTGGCGTGACGACGTCGAACAAGATCTACAGGCACTAGGATGTCGAAACTGGAGGTCGAGAGCGATGGACCGAGACGGCTGGAGGACCATAGTGCGGGCGGCAAAATCCCTTCATGGGATGTGAAGCTAGAGAGAGAGAGATTGTGCAGAAGCATCGTCCACAATTGCATATGCTTTTTAGAATCAAACCGACATCAATAAATCAGAATATGGGTCAATTGCCTGAAGAGGGCGGTGCACAAACTTGTATAGCGACAATGCTACCAATTTTATAGGTGCGCGAGCTGAGTTGAAAGAGTTTGGGCCTCTATTTGAGTCTGAATTGCATAGGCATGAATTTTTAAAATACTGCACAGAGGAAAGCGTGGCAAACTATACCACCACGTTCTCCACACTTCGGTGGTTTGTGGGAGGCGGCAGTGAAAAGTGCCAAATATCACTTAAAACGAGTGCTGACTATTACCCGATGCACTTTTGAAGACTTGGCCACGTTGACAACGTAAATTGAAGCGTGTCTTAATTCGAGACCTGTGTCTCCCATGTCTAGTAATCCAGCAGATATGTCTGTGCTCACACCTGGCCATTTCCTCATAGGAGGGCCAATAAATGCGATACCTGAACCTTCGGTATATATGTAATTTAAAATTTAACCGATTGTGAAATTATCAACAACTTCAGTATTGTTTCCAATTGTTTTGGAAACGGTGGTCCTTGGAATATTTGTTCGAATTACAACAACGAAACAAATGGATGAATCCCAGTTCCAATGTTGACATTGGTTGCTTAGTCCTGTTGAAGGACGACAGTTTCCCACCCATGAAGTGGGTAATGCGACGCGTTGTGAAGACTCACATCGGTTCTGACGGATTCATCCGTGTGGTCACAGTTAAGACTGCAACAGGCCAGTTTAAGCGTACCATGTCTAGAGTTTGCATATTACCCATTGAGACCAACGTAATCGACGTGGACCAAGATGTAGATGTGAATAATGATTTTACGGGTTTTGACTGAACATGGAGTTAGTATCCCTGACCAGCTGTAAGTTTAATTATTTATTATATGAGTTTGGCTGATGAAGCTAATTGAATTGTTATTTATAACCACGGGTAACCACAAATGAATTGTAGTTGCAATTGCATTTATTTCGGTACTGCGCAGCTTGTATGCGTATAAGTTTTGACGGAAACAACCAAAGATTTAGTTATTCATTAGTATTATAATTTATTGTATTACTCTTAATATTATTCATTGTTCCGATTAAAAAATGGGGCTTTTGTTTGAGGAATTATTTTCAAATTGACTTATTTCAAGGTGGCCGGAATGTTCAAACATTGGCTCAGTTTAAATTTGTAAAACAGAGTTCAGCGAAAAGTGGCTCAATTTCAGTTCAATGACTATAAATTTTTTTTTATTAAAAATGGGTATTGAACTGAAATCGGCGTCATGGTTTTAGTTTTTAGTTTTTTGTTCTTGTTCATGATGATCAGTCGTTTTAGTTTCATCTAATGTAAAATAGTAATAATAATAATACATATAAGAAATAAAAACTAATTTGAAAAGAAAAAGTCATTTGCTGTACGAAGCTAATAGTTGTTTTAAACACGGAATGCTATAGCATTTACGTCCGCGAACGTGTTAAAACCAAAGTAATAATAAATGTAGCTGACATTTCATTCTCGTAAAAGTATTATTACAAGATTAAAAATCGATCAAAGTCGAAAATGATATTCATTTTTTCGATTTGACTTTTTTCGAATTTCGACTTTTTTCGATTCGAAGTGATGGTACAACATACCGCCCCTGATCGCAAATGTTCCCATTATGAAATTGCGTCGCGCATTATTAAACGAATGTTATTGAGGTGTCGCAAATAAACGATTTAACTTAATAAATCGTAAATCGTGAAATTTAATAAGAAAATAAACAATTAATAAAATGTGAGTCACATATATTTACATGTTTAGTTATTTTGTGTGTTAATTTTCAATTTCATTTTTATCTGTGAAAATTTACATTTATTGTCGGACTTATTTTAGGACAAACTCGAAGCAGTTCGAAATATTTGTGGAATTTATGAAAGGGATCCGTTCCAATGTTATTTGTGATTGATATATTTTCGGCGTTGTCGAATAACTCATAATAGCTATATTCGACGTTGTCGAACTGGTTGGCAGCGTCGAAAATTTGCGATGTCGAAAATTTCATAATAGACTCCCAGGACCAACTCCATGTGGTCTGTAATATATAAATGTTTTTTTTTCGCCTTTGAGATAAAGAATTAGCTCACGTCACGTAGAAAATGGGCTACGTGAGCTATGCTTAATATGCCAGGTTTAAATAAAGACGACAAAATAAAACGCGAGTCAGTTGTTCAGACAATCCAACGAACAAGGACCAAAAGCAAAAATATATTATGAGCACATACCTACTTCAATACAAATAGGTATTAGGTTTTACTATTTCAAGATTGCCACTACAAACTAATATTTAGCTGTTTAAATTTCATTCCCATCCCGGTATTAAAAGTGAAGTGATTCAATAAATGGCCTTCGTCAGCACATATCTGCCTCAATTCATTCGTTGAGTTATGCTCACTTTGTCCCACCAGGCCCGCACGTATAAAATGGTGCCTGATATCTAAATGTTTTGCTCTGGCATGACATTTGTTGATGCTAGATTAATTGCACTTTTGTTATCGCAAAACAAGCACGTGACGCCGTCATATATTCTGCTTACATTGTAGATAATGCGACTGTTGGTTTTTTTAGAATTTCAACCTATCGCTACTTTTTGATGCACGAAAACATAACCGGTGTTGGATTTGCATTCGTCTTCATCATCGCCCGAATCAGCAGCGCAGTAACCAGTGATACTTGAATTTGTTAATTTAGAGTACTCTCATTTTACTCTAGCAGTTCCCTTTAAATACCACAGAATTCTCTTCACTGCCAACCAACTCACTCTTCCGGGATCATTATTGAATCTACTGTCATTTCTGACTGCAAAGTTATTGTCTGGATGGTTGAGAAACTGGAGACGCGAAGAGAAGAAGTATTTTTACTTCTTGCTGATATGGCACATTCCTCATTTGGTCCCGTCCGGAATTTGTTTTTGGACACAATGATCTGGAGAGATCAATTTTATTTAGGTCCATGGGTATTGCACAAGGATTGCATATACTCATACTGATCAATTCATATTTTTCCTCCTTTAATTTAGTATTGATCGATGTCTTGTATTGTAGATCATTTGAAAATAATAAGAAATCATCGACATATACTGACAAAAACAGCATCTTGTGCCCTTCTATTTTATAGTATATCCAAGGATCAAGTATATATATATATATATATATATATATATATATATATATATATATATATATATATATATATATATATATATATATATATATATATATATATATATATATATATATATATATATATATATATATATATATATATATATATATATATATATATATATATATATATATATATATATATATATATATATATATATATATATATATGTTCCGTTTGGTTTTCGTTTGCTGCCGAAACAACAGACTTTGTCGACTGCTATTCGGCACGCCTTCCGGTTGGTTTTCGTTTGCTGCCGAAAAACATTCTTTGCCGACTCCCATTTGGCAGCCGTTCCGTTTGGATTTCGTTTGATGGCAAATAGTAGACTCGTCGACTGCCATTTGACTGCCGAAAATCAGACATTACGACTGTCTGCCGTGTCGACTGCTTTTCGGTTGCCGTAGAACTGCCGCCTATTTAAAAACTGCCGGCGTGGTTTACCGGGAGTTTAGGTTGCTTCTCGGGTTAAAGCATGTGCGATTTTTTACGTTCACCATGAAGAAAAGCGTTTACAGCGATATTATATCTTAAGGTGATAAACCTCAATACTGGCGCTTAGGCTCCATCGTAGTCAACTGCTCGTTGTCAACATCTATTACAACTAATCTTGCTTATTATCAATATAGTTACCCTTCAGTGTTTCGTTTTAAAAATACATTTGCAGTCGATAGGTTCTTTTGTTAAATGGCTGATCGGTGAGTTCCCACGTGTTATTTTCAATAAGTGACTCATATTCCTCATGCATTGCATTTTCTCACAATGCATCATCAGACAATAAAGCTTCTTCGAATAAGTTGGTGCACTGCCCTATCCTGGAATATATTTTTCATACGTACTTTTCTGATTATGACGTAATTAACGCATTTTAGGGTGACCTAGACTTTACATTTTCGTTAGTCATATTTTGGGTTATGCGATTTGAATCACCAGTTCCAATATTACAGAAAGTCATGTTGAATGGCCAAAAGTGAAAGCCTGAAAATGATAATGCAATATCAAAGCCACCAATTGAACAACCGATAACAGTGACTACGACTGAGTAATTTAAAAATGCAATAAAATAAACACAAATCAATATTTTTAGAAAATTTATTTCGTTATCGGCTAGAGTAAACCTTGATGGAATACAACTTTATACAAGTGGCTCTCCGGGCCAGCTTGACATTAGTCCATCCTGTAAACCCAATTTTTAGTACACATTCGATGATTTTTGGGTCTGTTTCGCGAATAACTCCGCGAATAACAGTGTTGAGCTTCAGAGCCTGAATCGTTTGTGGATTGCCCGCATTTCACCGCAGTCCACAAACGGAAGTCTGACGGCGTCAAAAGGCAGCTGCGCAAAAGCAATTTAACAGCACCAAAACGGATGATTATACGATTACCGAATTTAGTACGCAAAAGATCAATTGTGTGATGGTTGGTGTGTCATGTTGTGCCATCCTGCTGAAACTAAAGGTTGTGGAAGACCACGCCTTCAATTTCTGGTCACAAAAAATTGGTTAACATCGCTCTTTGTGGTGAGTTGATGTTCCTTTATTGAATCACACACTTTCGGCTATGGCAACGATTTCCGTGTTTTTTGACGCTCAGTGGTCCGGATCAGTTCAAATTTTATATGGAAAACATGATCCAAATTTTGTTTTAGATCACAAATTTTGATTTTAAATCTAGCAAGCGCCTTTGTGTGGTTTCATGAAACATCAACTGAACTGGATCAGATCAAGCGTGAAGAAACACAGCTATTATTCTCAGTTGTACGCACTGTAGGAGCACGGGGCTGCTTCTGTTGTGTACTAGCATGCCAGTCTCACGAAATTTCTTCACAAATTTGCTTAAAGCAGGCGTTTCTAATTTCTTTACAAAATTTGTACTGTTTCGACAACTAACACTCACTTTGGAAATAAATTTTCTAAAGATCAAGCGTAAATGTGTTCATTTCAAAACGAGGAGATATGATTCTGTGTTCTTGTCAATATTTTGAAGCAGCTCTCTGTGCTATGATAGCATCATCATAGCAACACAAAATAACATATGATTTAAAAATAAGCCGTTGGATTTAAATAAGCCATGGATTTATACAAATAAGTTCTGATTTCTTTAGATATTTATAAATGTTTATGTTTCAGGTTTTCTTACGCGTTTCTGTACGCTTAGTTTGATCTTTCCTTGTGAAACACCCGTTGAATGCGTGCCTCTGCATTTCTTATACCTAATTTAAAATTTTCATAATCTGGCACTTACTTCATACTTGATCGAAAATTTGCCTAGAGATGGTCGTGACAAATATTACGTTTCCATGGACCGAATTAAGGTTTTCGTTGAGTTTCGTCAAGTTAATAACATGGTGAGCTAATCCCTATCATTTCCATGCTAAATTTGTTTTGACAGTTCAGGCGGTGTTATGTTTTTGTCAGTCTTTTTATATTTTAATGTGTTTCGTGAATATTTTAACCCGTGTTTATTTTAACTATAGTTTTTCTTTATATACTATATTTTATAATGATACTAAATATATTTCTGAATACTATATTTTTTCCTTTGACAGATAAAATCTCATTTAACCCAATTACTTTCGTCGAGTTAAGGAGGATTAAGAAATTTAACGAAAACTCTAAATCCGACTTGTTTCCATGAATCCCGGTTAACTCTGTTGAACGTGAATTTAGTCGTGATCAAAACAGTTATCACAAGTAGTCTCGAACCGGCTCCATTCGATGTATGTACATAAACGAAGTTTCATCTACATTTAAAATAACTAGTAGGACTTTTCGCCCATCCTAATTTTCATCTCACAAGCGCCTCCTCGTAATGAACACGGTGAAACTTCTACTAAATGTCAAAATTTATTTTCGTACACACACAACAAAAGTGGCAGCAAAGCGGAAAAAATTATAAAAAGCAAAATGCTCCTAGAAGTTTGTGTTGATTCTATCGAATCCCTGGTTTCGGCATGTGAAGGAGGTGCCGGACGTATTGAATTGTGTTCAGCATTGAGTGAAGGAGGGCTAACACCAACATGTGGATTTTTAAAAATTGCCAAGAAGTTGAATACCAAAAATATTCCAATTTTTGCTATGCTGCGTCCAACTTGCGGCAATTCATTTGTTTATTCGAACGATGAAATGGATATTGTGCTCTCAGATCTGGAAGATTTACGACAAGCGGGCGCTGATGGATTTGTTTTTGGCGCCCTTACTGTAAATGGTAATATAGAAGCGGAACAATGTAGTAAAGTAATTAATGCAGCTGCACCTCTACCGGTAACATTTCATCGTGCTTTTGATTTGACAAACCCTAGTAATATGATTACAAATTTTGATACTATCAAAAATTTGGGATTCAAACGTATCCTAACGAGTGGATTTAAATCTTCCGCGGAGGCTGGTCTCAACAACATAAAGGAGTTAATTACATATAACCAAAATTCGGATTCCAGTGATTTTATCATAATGCCGGGTGCCGGTATTACTCCACAGAATCTAAAAAATATTCTGGACGAGTTACAAGTCTGTAAGGAGTTCCATGCATCAGCCCGCATTCGTAAAGAAAATGCTCTCGAAAATTTGAGTGTTTCGATGGGCAGTTCTAACACAATTGATGATCCGATAATGGTAACGGATAAGGCACTAGTTCAAAATTTAATTGAAATTTCGAATATTATTTCGAGTGACTGAAAGATTCTACCGACTATGTAGTCGGATGTAGTGTATTAAGGCCCAAGACTTAACCATTAATTTAACATTTTTTTTAATTTTTGTAATGAGATGGAATTTACCAAGAAATTCCCTTTAGATTTTAAGTGAAATGAATTTACATACGGAACCAGATAAGGTGAATTGTGAAATAAAAATCGTTAAAGAATAATTTAAAAATTACATTTAATTTAGATTTAAGCTCTTAATTATAAAATAAATAACAAATATAGAAATAAAACAATAAAGAAATCCAGTTACATTTTTTTTTTGCTTGTGGTTTAGGTTTCTAAGACGTGATTTAAGTACGCAATGTAACAGATGGCCAACTTGAGGATTTCAATTTTCGATAGTTTCTTATCTGGTGGTAGTGTTGGTAGAAGTTTTCGGAGTTCAGAGAATGCTACATTGAATGCCTCCACTCGAATCCGTTCTCGTGTTGCATGGGCGGTACGGTATTTTTGTGTGGCACGTCTTCGTCGCCGTCGTTCTTCTCGTGATAAACCCGCCAGTTCTGATGGTTGAAGTGTAGTTATTGTTGGATTTATTGCACGTCGGCGAGGTGTTGTTGATGTTGAATTGGTAGAATGGATTACTGTAAGATTTTCACATGGAAGACCGTGCATAACACCACGTCCTCCGAGCGATGTACATTCCTGCGGTATAATGTGATCGATGTCGTAGACCATTTCTGAAAATAAATAATATTATTCGGTTAAATACAGTTTGCCATACAAATTTATATTAAAATTAATATCAGTCAACAGTTTTATTGAAGAAAGCAGAAGTCCTTCCGTACGGGAGCAGATAGTTTAATAAAGAATTTAAGATCACGGGTTCGTACAAATTATTTTTTAAATCTATTCATTCAAACGCTCCGTGACTTACAAATTTAAGAATTTGTTTCTGTGATGCCATTTCTATTGAATCTGAACTCGATTTGAAATCATTCCTTAGCAATTTTTTATAGATCTTACCAACGTAAGATCAATAAAAAATTCTCGAATCGCCTACAACTCTATTTAGTCATCAGCAAAAGTGACAAAATATTCGGAATGATGTAAAACATGAAATGCGCGCCAACTAGTTAAGATTTCATTCAGGGTTTACTAAATTTTACATCGGCTCAGAAGGTTTGATGCATCTATCGGTGATATCTATGCAACATCTCTCTGTACAAGTATGAGATATAAGGTCAATCAACAAAAATAACGAAAGGAGGCTGAACAAGGAAGATCTTTTAGTTGCAGAGTCTGTCCTCATACGACAGAATACCGAACGGTAGGTTCTCCATAAAGAATTTCTACGAACCTGAATACATTCAATGATTTTGATATTTCCAAAATGATTTTTTTTAGTTTTACTAGGTAGCTACCGTAGAAATTTCTTGCCGGGTGTATGAAGAGGAGACTTTCGTTCCTTACAATTGTGAGGGTCTGCTAAGGTCTCTCTAATGAAAGGTTGTTAGTTATACGCAAATCCATATCAGCGAAAAAAATATCCGGACGGTAGTTTAGGCGGGAATGAAATTTTCATTGTTACGTTATTATCAGAGCCAGTACATAAATGGCCATGACAACATAAAAAAAATATGATTGAGTTGGTGTTAGTGACAGGCAAGCACTATTATACTTCTCCATAGTAAAAAAAAATCGATCACACGGAAATTTCGCTTGTATTTTCTTAAATACTTAAACTTTTATTATGATTTTTCAATGACATAATCACAATTTATCCAAGTACAGTTTCAGATGATTTTTAATCCAAATTTAAAAACTTTTATTTCATAATTTCATTATTTTTTAAAAGTTTACCCTATTTATCTGACATTTTTTTATTATGTTTTCATTTTTTTTGTTTTAAATTTTTGCTGCGTTGTGATTTGTGCAGCGCTAGTCACATGAACCATATATGTATACTTTGTTTACGTTTTTTATTGTAGTTTTAAATTGCCAAGCGAATTGTATGATAGCGATTTAATAAATAAAGCTTTTAACATTGCGCTGCTGGTATAATGCGGTGAGAGTTAACAATTTGTTATAGTGTAGGGAAGAGTCAAATGCAGTCTCCCTACTTTTATATAAAGCGGAAAGCGGGGCACGACGTTACTCGTAACTATTTGTTCTAGGTAGCTGCTAACAAAAGCCGAGCGAGAGTTTCAAAATATTGAAAATATGCATTTATTTTAACGAAACCGTATCCAATGGGTTGCCAAGCGATACAAGTATGTGTCTATTAGTTGTTTTCGTTCTGAAATCTCATAGATCCGACTTGATTTTAGTACCATATACCTTAAATGAAAATATCGCAGTTGGAGGTGTGAAGATGGAAAATGACAAGGGAAAATTTCTTAAACGGGGAAGACATTGAAATGGAAAGTCACGAGATTTGATCTAGATGATTTGATAAAATTATGAAAAAGCTAACATCTAATTTCTTAAGAGCGTTAACATCCACCCAGTGTAATTTTTAAGTCGCCTTTAATTTGGATTGATAAATGATGCAATTTAAAATAGAAGTTTTATAGAGAAACCGCAAAAGGCTCAGTATATCAGTTATGGTTTATGTCAGGAGTGTAGTACAATCAAAACCAATCTTTCTATTTTAGTAAATTTTTTGTTTGTCTCATATCCGCAGTCCGCAACACACTTCACGAAATAATCACAATTCATAGACACAATAGTAATTAGAGGTTTAGTTGCAGAAAAACGCAAAATCAGGAGAAAATGGCGGCACACTATAGGATGCGCACGGTTAAAAATATATTGAATAATTTGGCCCACCGAATACGGAGAGAAATAAAGAATTTAAAAAAAGGGACAACGAACTGGCACCTACAATATAAACAAGATACTGACTATTCATTGTGGAAGACATCAAAACAAATTAAAAGACTAATCACTTAGAATCCACCTATAAGAACAAGAAAGGGAAGTTGGACAAGAAGAAATGAACCAAAAGCAATAGGTTTTGCTGATCACCTGGAGGATATATTTCAGCCTAATGAGATACAGAAGAGCAAACAAATACAGGAAATAGTCAAGACTCTAAGATCTAGAAATCACCCTAAAGATATAAGAGAAGAAAATCCAGGATAAGCGCCGGGCTTTGATCTATAAACTGAAAAAAACCCTTAAACAGTTTCCTAAAATCGGCGTTAACAAATTGAACTCCCTAATCAACGAAGCCTTCAGAATCAAATATGTAACAGAGGTAAGGAGCACATTTACGGAAGTCTTTATGATACCCAAGCCAGGAAAACCACCTCACTACTACCTTATGTCAAAATTATTTGAAAGGTCCATACTAAAACGAAATTAACCGCTTTTGAAAGAAAAGAACACATCTCCCTATATACCAATATGGATTTCGAGTTAGATTTTAATTATTTTATATCCTTAATAAATCAAAAAATACAATCTCTAGAAACGCCAATTCTTGCAAATACATTAAAGCCATCTAGAATCACACATAGCCCCAAAAATAATATTGAAAAATAATCGGAGTCGAGAGTTATTTGAAATTCAAATCAAGATACGGTTAGATACTTATAAAACAAACCAAATGTTTGAATAGAACATTACAACGGTCAAAAATGTCTTTACTTCGTATGGTAAAGACGTGTACAATATAAGGCGTATTTAATTGATCAATCCGTTGAATTTTTATTAATGTTGTGTATTCTAATCTGTTTAAAGGTTATTCTTTATACTAAGTGCAAAATCGCATTATTATGTAATTATTATTTGCGATATGTTTTTGAAATCCAGTCACATCTGTCTTAAGCAGACCATAATTTCAGTGTATTTCGTTGTTGAAGACGAAATGCCCTATTTAGCTCTTTCCGCACATGCGAGTTGACAATACCTAAGTATTATATATGAATCTCGGAAAGCCCGGGATTGTCTTACTAGAATTTTAGAATTTCGAGTAAACTATAAAAAGCTATGCGTTTTAAGCAACGAAGCTCATTTAACCATCAAATTTAGTTACTTCGAGTTTTCCGAACTCCACGAGTTCCTCATCCAATATTTTTTTATGTGCCTCCTCAATAACACTGAAAATTTGTTAATCGAAATCATTTCTAGTATTTGATGTAGGTCTAGTTATGGAGGGACGTTTTAGTGTTACGATTTGTTTTTTTACCTTGAGTTAATTTTTAATCTTTGTAAAATGTTTGGGTTAATCTTAAGGATCGGTAACGAGTACGAGGTGAGACTTTGATCAATTACCTGCACTTTAGAAATCAATTTTATGAAATATACATCTTGTTTGACCTTAGTGCTAGTTAAAAGCTAGTTTTAATGCATATTATAATTAAATTTTGTACTCGTTCATTACTGTTCGAAATTTGTCCTAATTATCAATTTCTCAAACACAAATTAATAAATAATCTAGGATTAAAGCATTGTAAGGTTCGAGAGCTAATAGTGCCTCTAAATGAAATATTAAACAACAACAAACTGAAATTTGTTAAATAATTTAGATTTTCTATCGGCAATCGTCTACTCGTCCGTTTTCTTAATTGTGCAAGTGTCAAGTAAAATATTGCAAGTGAACACCAAGATGAAAGCTTTGCTTTCTATGTGGGGGGCGGGGGTCCATTTTAGATGTTGTCAAATCAGACAGTTGACATTTATATTTGAAAATTGATCAGCTAAAATATGTTTTGCTGTAATCCACAGACCATCTTGTTCTAGGATGTTCTACCCCTTACGTCTCTTCTTCTTCTAATATAATTAGGTACATTATTTATTCCCTACTTTAAACATAAAATCACATATAAATTATAAATTTATTTGTTTGTTATTTTTGTGGAAATTCTGGAGATAAAATTAAGCAAAAGTATAGCTAAAAGTGAAGACGATCGATTAAAATATTCGAATGTTTGATTTGAAAGAATATTTTAATTCCAACGATAACAGTCCATTTTTACATTCTAAATGGAAAGAATTTTATAACTTTTTTGTGTAAAGTATCGTAGCCATTTAAATTGTTAGAACTTGGCTTCTTTAATTCTAAAATAAAACTATAAACTAAAATATCAAAAATTGTAATTAATTATTAATAATATTCAAACGAAAGCGTTCTACACATTCCGCGATAAATTACTTGTGTTACTTTTTGACATAAACTTATCTTGCCACTTTACATTTTATCTTGAAAAAAATTTAGTGAATGCGAATTTACTAAAACATCACGATATCCAATATAAATCTAGACTTCTAAGATAATTTTTTTCGTGTGTAAAACTTATCACATTCACACATTGCAGTTTATCTTGGTTTTTAGAGAATTAGAGCCCTCAAGATGATCCAAAGATTCTTAAACACTGGGAGGTATTCTTAATGCTTCTTGGTACATACAATACAACCTCCATGGACGAACAGAAGCATGAAGAGAGGCACCAAAATGACCCAAACGTCGAAGCCAGCCTACTGCTTGACCACCGAGAAATAATGTTTCCAATACAGCACAACAGCACAAATAAGGAGGCTCAAAATGATAAGACCGTTTGAGTTAGCTTTATATCCAGCGCAAGGCAGAACCAACAGTAGATACGATTTAGCAGAAACCAATGAGCATGAAACAAAGTAGCAAACTACAGTGACTCTCATAATTGATCACGATTTCATAAATTTGAAGCATTTTGGTTATTGCACTAAAACGACAACATATAATCGTCTGGATTTTTTTTGAGAATAATTATAAAACAACAAAACAAAAAAAACACTGGGGTCGATTTTTTCCAAAATTCGAAATAACCGCAAGTATATAGTAGTGGTATGCGTGTTTGTGTTAGTGCGATGTCTAGATTCATTTCATTTATAATTTAAAATTTGTAAATGCAATGCAAATATGCTTTAAATAAACTTAAATTTATTTAATTTTAGTTTTAAAATAATTTCTAATTCTGTGTTTCTGCGAAAACAAAACATTCATTCGACATCTCTCTCTCTCTCTCTCTCTCTCGCTCTCTGAGGCTTCATAATCATTTTTTCATTTCGGATAATGAGTGATTAATTCATTGATCCTAAACTAGCCGTGAAATTTTTTCCTTGTCACCACCGAGAATCGAACCCGGAACCTCCGGTCGCTGGAGCAAGCATGCTGACTACTTTGCCACCGGGGCGGTGTCATTCGACATCGCATTGAAAAAAATTAAAATATGTGTAGTTAAAATTTGTTTTCTTAACACATTGACGCACACTTTCTAAATGTGTGTGCTACTCAGGAACACATTTTATAATTTTTGTAATTGCAATGATATTTCGTCGCGGAAAGAAATGTATTGTGAGAATTGAAAAATATGTCGAATTATTCCTTAAAAAATTGTTGATTGTTATTTCCGCAAACGTGTTAAAAATCGAAAAAGTTGTATGACCGCTATAGCAGTCATTTCCGCGAACGTGTTAACTCACCGCTCAAATACATGGCGAGATGTCAAAAAGCGAGATGACGAAGACGACATAAGCACCAAAAAACTGAACCGATTTGTACCAATTCATAATTTTTGATGCTTACATTCGTAGAAAACAAACAAATTAACCACAGAAAAATTACACACACTAATATAAAATTGTATACTATACTCCTTATACGTATACGAAAACGTCATGTGTCGTTCGTCGAATTTTGGAAAAAATCGTCCCCACTGTTACAAGAACAATATGAAGTACCGTTATTTCTGTTTTTCCATGTTTCTATACACATCGACTGTGATCAATGTTTTGGTTTAGCTTGTTTTTGAGAGTGGAAGTAATATGCGCGAGGATTTACACCGCATTTTATAATAATTATTATAAATAATTTTTTCTCCGATCGTAGGAAAAAATATATCTTTCCGTTGTTTTTTCGAAACGAAAAGCTCATGATTCCAGTATGTTGTATTTGTTGCTAAGCAACAAGTAATAACAGTACGAGAATATTTTTTCTGGCCTAGGCCGGGAATATATTCCCGTATGGATTTTTAATTGTTTAGAAGTAATAAAAGTACACTTATAAGGCCAAACGCATTTATTTATTTTAATTTAACAGTATACATAATAATCAATTTTTATTTGATAAATCTATGCCAAACTAATTATGTGTTAGGTATAGGAGTTTAATTTTACTTATTTGTAATATTAACGGTTATCGTACAATTAGTACAATTATGGAACATTGGTGTATTAGTAGTATCGCATCCCAGCATTGTTGTTGATATATTGCTATTTATTTGCACCGGCTGTTTCATTATCCGTTGTATCGAAAATCTTATGAGCAACTTCAATTTTATTGATAATGGATTCATCGATATACCCTTCAGCAACAGTCGATGACTTCCATCCTCCAAATCTTTTTAAGCATGTTAAATCTGCGCTATTAACAACTAAAATTGTTGCAGATGAACAGCGGAAACAGTGCCCTGTGTATTGTTTTGCGTCTGGCAATTTTAAAAAAGTAGCAACAATTTGTGTCATTTTACCAAAGTGATGTATGCCAACTACTTGTTTGAAACCTTTACCATTTGTGTATTTAAAAAAAAAAACGCAAAGAATTTAAATTTTTTTTACGCGAAGCTATGTATTTTCTGTAATATTCTAAATAAGTTTCGTTTACGATAAATGATCGTGGTTTATTTGTCTTGTTATTCGGAATTTTAACTAAAAGTTTAGATCCCAAATCACTGATGTCAGTAATTTCCATGCGGGCTAGTCATCTCGTCAACAAACACCAGTGATTCCAAAAATTCCTAAAATATATTTGAATTTAATGTGTAAATACAAATAATAATCTTTTTAAATACCTACATGCTTACTTTAGTAACTAGGAAGTAGGAACGAATCATCTGAAGCTTCCAAAATGAATTGTTGAACATATTCCATAGTTAATACTTTAGATTTCTTCGCTTTATATCCGTTGGATTTACGTTTCAAGAAGACATGTAATTTTTGGTGTTTTGCAATATCCACATTATTTGTAACCACTAGCATCGACCTGATCATTAATTGAGTAGTTTGACCATAATGTGGATGGTTTCAATTTTGTAGATAAATCAGCGAAATACGCCAGAATGACGCTTTCCAATGCCGGTTTCCAATCACATGTAGCTGAATTAGCTGCTTCCACTATATCCGGCGGGGTACAATATAAGGATAATTCGCTTTCACTGTCCATATCCCTTAAATTTCGTTCACACGTTTTTTATAAATCAAATAGGTACACAAACTTGACAACTTTTGAAAAAAAAAACAAAATGTATTTATGTCTTATGATGTCGTGGCTAACTGATGAGCAATAATTTTATGTTATTTTCGATTTTTTACTTTGTTTCGATATCTTAATATGATAATTAATGAATAATACTAAAAATTATTTTGGGTTTATATTCGTTTTAAAGTCCGATCGGAAAGAAAATAGTATGTACAATTCGGAAGGTTCGAAGGAAAAGTGCATTCCCGGATTCCCGTGGTTGCACTTCGCAATTTCCACTATCGTCCGGGAATGCAGTACTTTTCCTCCTAATTACACATATACTATTTTTTTCTTAAACTGGAAAAATCTAAAGGTATGAAAAGAATTACTTCGAAATAAAAATGGCGTATAATATGCATTTGATAGATGCTTTCTCAAGTCAAAAACCGACTTCCTACAAATAAGGTCCACCAAATTGAACAATTTTTGTGAGAAGGTAAAGCACATAGAGGTATTTTCCAAATATTAAAAGTCTCATTAGGAATAATATCGAAACTGCGAAAGAAACTGAACTTAAATGTCCCCAAAAACCGGGCGGGAGCTAAGTCAAAATTAACAATGAGCGCGAAACAGTTCATTTTCCAAAATATTCGTAGTGAAACAATAGAAAATGCAGTAAAAATGAGGACAATTTTGTTATCCAATAATTTAGCAGAAACTATTCGACGAACATTGAAGGAATGAAGAACTACGTAAAAACGAAAAACCACTCCTTACAAAACGGCACCGGCAACTTTGGCTCAATTTTGCAAACAAAATAAAAAAACTGAACGGTTTATCAATGGGGTAAAGTAATATGGTTAGATGATTCCAAAACTAACCGATTTGGCTCCGACGGCCGAAACTGGACTTGGCGGAACCCTCGAGCTATTTTATTACCACATAATGTAAATGAAACAATGACATTTGGAAGTGGTTCCATAATGGTATGGGGGTGCATGGTGGCTCATGTTATTGGCCAGATAAAAAAGAATCGAGGGTAGAATGACGTCGGCCTCCTAAATACAAATTTTGGAAGAAAATCTTATTGAGAGCGTGAACAACGACCCCAAACATTCCGCTAAAATTAAAAAAAAATGGCTGGAGGATAAAGGGTTAGTAATGTTGGAGTGACCACCCCAATCCCCCGACCTAAATCCTATAAAGCATCTCTGGGGCGAGCTTAAGAGATCTCTTGCAGATTTTTCAGACACACCGCCTACTGTAAACGATCTTTGGGATAGAGTTCAGTTAATATGGCGAGGCATTTCAGCCGAAACAACCAGAAAGCTGGTAGAAAGCATGCCCAATACAATTACTGCAGTTTTGGAAACCAAAGAAGGCTATACCAAATATTAAATTAAGATTATAGGCTGGTCACAAAATTGATCACTCCCATGAAATATATTTTTAATTTATTATTTGCATATGTGATCTCAAAATGAATTGTTTTTTTTATGTTTTAAATAAATTATTAAATAAACAGTTGAATTAGAAAAGGAAACTTGAAAAATACTTTTAATTTAGTTTTTTTATTATTATGTAATCTTTATTTCAAATAAAATAAATGCAAAATTGAGTAAAATATACATCTTAAAATTTGAAATAAAGTAAAGCTCCTTTAGACGTTATGTCTGTTGTAGTTGAGCAATTAATAAAAAATTATAATTTCCATTTAAATAGTAATCTTTGATTATTTTTTATTTTTTTTACGAACATCTATTATAATATACAAGTACAGTTTATGTTTTCGTTATGTTACTAAATTTATTCTACGGCTCATTTGGATATAAAATAAATAATTAAATTGAAACTAAAAATTAGTAAAAATATTTCTCGATATCATCAATGCCAAGCAGCCAAATCCGAACTTCCCTGAAAAATTTGTGCTTATGCCTAATCGGCAGTATTTTCTACCAAAATGGAACAAAAACACAATAATCACAAAGCAGAGAGTAAGTAGAAATAGACTATTGAATACATTAAATTAAAAATATTGTATTTTGTAGGTGTGCAAATTGATGTTTTTAAACGTTATCTATAAACCATCAATCAACTGCTTTTAAAAATCAACTGCTTTAAAAAAAAAATATAGCAGGAAATGGAACTGTAGAAAGGGATCTGCACGGAACCTACAAAAGACAGGCCAACCCGACAAAACTAGTAATGTTTGATGCCATTTGTAACCATAGTAAATCGTTCCCGTCCATAGAGTCTCATTACTGCCGAAAACAAAGCAATAGAAAATATTTGGATAGCAGTTTAAGTATCGCCAAAATGTATAGATTGTTTTTGGAAAAAATAGAGAAACTCTATTTCACACTATGTGACCGAACGCCAGTATCGCACCTTGTTAAAGTTAGCCGAAAGATTCTAGCCGAAAGATAATGCAGATAGTGTCTTCACTATTTTTAAACTCTCTTTATACTCTCGCTCCTATCGATTTTTAAATTCCTATAAACTGAAATAATTTCTCCTTCACCCGAATGATGTAATTCGATCCTAAATTCGAGTTCATGACTGATTTTTGCTGTATTCAAGACACAATCTGCATTATCTTTCGGCTGGAAACTTTCGGCTAACTTTAACAGTATCAGTATCGCGACATATTAAACCTAAATTTTAATTTAGGGTTCCATGTTCCCAAAAAGGACCAATGCGATGTATTTCGTACGTCAACTTATCTATAGAAGTGAAAGAACACCAGCAAACAACATCATTTATTTAATAAGACAGAAGCTAGGAGAATGAAAGAGCATGGATAAAACGGAAGCCCAAAATAATTCTGAAATAACCGTTGCCCTATTTGATTTTCATAAAATATTGATTTTGCCACAATCTAGAGTATTTTCAGTATTTTATGATAAACGAAAGTATTTTGTTTATAATTTTACAATTTACTGTTTAAATAATAATACGGGATACTGCTTGGTATGGCACGAGACAATTGGCAAACGTGAAAGAATACAAGTTTCCAGTTGCTTAAAAAAATTTATTAAGTTTTATCCAAATTCCAAGAAATTTCAATTTTGGTGTGATAATTGCCCCGGCCAAAACCGAAATAGAATTCTATTTACGTTCTACTCATGGGCATCTAACCATTATAATATTACGATCTAACACAAATATTTAGAGAAAGGTCACATTCAAAATGAGGGTGATAGTATTCATTCATGTGTGGAGAGAATGGCTAAACACCAGGAGATCTTTGTACCTGAAGAGTGGTATCAAATAATAAAATGTGCGAAAATTAAATCGCCACAGTACATAGTAACAGAAATGTGCCAAATGGATTTTTTTGATTTGAAAACGCCAACAAATGGTTTTAATTTCCAAAAAAATAATAACCATGAATGCGAATGTTGTTGATTGTTTATTTTCTTTATGCATGCGACATAAATATCAAAATTTGTAGTTATCACAGTTCAAAAAAATTCCGCTACGTAGAATTGATGATGCTCTAATCGTGAATATATTTGAATAATGAAGAACCGTCATATTCAATTTAGTGTAACACTGCGTGTTGACATTAATTTAAACAAAATATGCATGAATTCAGGCTATATGCCTTTGATCACATACCGCCTCCAATGTGTTAATGTTTGCATTATTCATACACATATGATCTTAATATTGAAATAATGTAATATGTATATTTTACAGTTCTTATTATGTCGTTGCCTTTCAAACTTATGGGTATGACAGAGAATGAACTCTATGACGAGATGTACAGATCTGAGGAAGATATAGCTGAAATACCATCTGATGGGGCTTCTATTACTTCAATTCATGATTTAGATGAAGATGATGACGAAATGCTAGATACTGTATATGAAACTGAGATTGTATTAGAAGATGAAAACAATGATTCTGGCGATTCCTGCATCTTAGATTCGGAGGATGATATTCCACTTTCGAGATACACCACCAAAAATAATAGATGGTTAAAAAATTCCACTGTTACCGAACCTCCTTGTTTTGATTCATACGCTTTTGTGCCAGATTATATCAAAAATATGGATGATCCTACTCCATATAAATTATTTCAACATTTTTTCACCGACAGCTTATTAAAGGTTCTCGCATTCCAAATAAATTTTTACTGCCAGCAAAGTATGAGCAAATATTTACCAACCAATCTCATTGAAATGAAAACATTTCTAGGGATAAATCTACTAATGGGGATTAAACCACTACCTAGCTAGCTATATAGGGACCATTGGTCGAGTAGTCCTGATCTTCATAATTCCTATATAAGTAGATTAATATCAGTGAAAAGATTTAGTTGGTTCCTTTCTAATTTACATATGAACGACAATGCTGTGATGCCAAAAAGGTACGAACAAGATTACGACAAACTATATAAAGTGAGCCGTTGCTTCAGTACATATCAGTAAAATTTGCAAAATGTATGGGACCTACTAAAGAAAGTAAAGTTTCCTGTCCAATGGCACTTTACGAGTATAACAAAAATATTAATTTTGTTGACAAATTCGCCCAACATTTATCTACAAATAAAATAGACAGGAAAAGCATGAATTTGCAATTTACAAACATCTCGAATTGCAGAAAATGTCGATGAAGAGTTTCCGGAGGCGTATTATCGACGGTTTGATAAGAGAAACCTAAGTTTCAAAATCAAAATTATTGTCGCCAAGGGACTTTTCGCCAGCAATTTCTTTTAGAAAACACAAACCATCGATGCCTCCCGAATTGTGTCAATAGAAATCTGCACATCAACTAGAAACAGGTAGTAGACGAAGATGTGAATCTTGCAGTACTTAAAAGGAACCTGTTCGGACAAATTGGATGTGTTAATTTTGCAGAGTGCCATTATGCTTAGGGAAAGAAAAAAATGTTTCCAACGTTTCACAAAAGATAATTATAAATTAACTGAGTATAAGAAATTATTATATTCGTGTGGTGGCCTAAAATATGACCCACCTTTCACGATAAAAGTTGTTTTTTCTTTAGCAGATATTAAGTACTATATATGTATAACTAAGCTTTTTTTTATAATAAACCGAAAAAATAAAAATTCTGTAAAATATTTGCAAAAAACAAAAAGCTCCAATGGAAGCTGTCACTTTCGATGAACAGATTTCGACCAAAAATCACCGGGATCTTCTAATTTATGAAAAAAAGCTTGTGGCCACAGTTGTGTACTTTTTCTTTGTTCTTATTTTTAGTATGAGAGTAAATAGTATTAATTTCGCGCAAGTTTTATATAAAAATTAAAACAAAAAAAAAAGTTTATAAAATACAAAATAATTATTAAATTTATTATATTCTTTTAAATCGTTTCACACCAATTTACCCACAAACTCACAAACTTTCCAAACCATTGAAGTTTCACCCCGATCAGTCAATCTATCTAGGCTGTACGGGGGCCGGTTTTGGTTGAAAACAGTTTTTTGTCAAAAATCGTAATTTCTGTTTAAATTTTGGAAACCTGATTTAGGCAAAATTGCAAAATTAGTTCATAGTCGTTTTTCTCGTAAATTATAAACTTTTCAAAATATTTGAAAAAAATGGAAATTTATGGCTCTCCCAATTTGTGAACAAAAGCTTAAGTACAGCACACCCAAATAACTTTTTGAAAATCACTTTTTTGAACTTCGGCAATATAGCGAACGGTAAATCTACCATTGACAATTTCTTAGCTATACTCGTATAAGGTAAATTATGAGAAATACCGAAATAATGGGTTTGATTTAACAAATTTGCACCAAGTCTTTCTACGAGTATTAAATTGTAGATTTTGGGATTTTATTGGGAATTTTTTAAAAACGAGATACTCATCTCAACCATGGATGTAGCAGGGATAAATCTTTTAACTGTATATTGTCTAATATTTGGGGGGGTTTAACATATTCAACCAAAATTAATTTATTGTACGGTTTATTCAATATCTTGACGATGAAATTTTACAAGTTATTATAAATGTTGCTCCGAAATTCTATTGCCGTTAATTAAGCGTACCTATTTACCTTACCTTTCTATTTATAGAAGTTGTATAAAATTTTATGGAAGGTAAATTAGAAAAAAAATGTTTATTGCAAAAACCAATTCGATAAAAACTTTTTTTGGTTTATTTATTTTCTGTTTCAAGAACACCTGATCCCAACAAAAGCTTCCATCCCATTTCCAATTTCATTTTGTGTCAAGTACATTTTATATAATATAGAGAAGGTATCTCTTTTCTCGGTGTAAGAGCAACATTCTATATACTTTACAGATCTTCGCGAGAGCAATACAAAAAAGAACATTAAATTGGCGGATTTATCTCACTCACGTATTTTAATTTGCAGTAAAAATAAAAAATTGATGCTAAAGAAAATCTCAATACAAATGCCCAAAATATTGATTATTATTAGAAATAAATATTTACAATTTATTAGCCTCGAGGGATTCTCGAATATAAAAACATTTGTTGCACTTGTTGTGTACCAAACAAATTATTGGTAATATTTACTTATGATATAAAAGGGGTTAATTTGATAATCTTATCAAAATATATATATTTACAAGGAAGGGTTGTGTTTTTCTTCACCTTACATCACTATAACGTATTTCACTTTTTCACATAAAATCAGAAATTATGTATCAAATTACCGGATCTTCTGAATTTCGAGAAAATACCGTTTTCACTTTTCATATATAAAATTTCACTCAAAATTATTTCAGTTTCCACTAAAGTATCCTTATACGAATCCAATAAGACTGAATTGATTTTATCTCGTGTACCATATTTTATACGGTACATGGTCATGGAGCGAGTACTAGCTGTTTTTTGTGTATAACATCCACCCACTTTTCATCCTTTTACAATTTCAGTATGAGTGGAATAAAACAGATGTATACAGTTTTATCTCATTCTTGCCTTCACGGTACGATGTGTAATGCGCTCTTGCATTTTTATGTAAAGAGGGTAGAATATTAATTTAGCATCATCTGGCTGGTCCATTTTTTTTGTTTATTTTTGTGGGGTTTGTATTTGAAATAATTCTAAATGACACGCCCATTTTATTTAGTTAGTAAAATATGTTTTTGATTGTTAAGGATTAACTAATTTTGGAATAAAACTTATGATACATAATTGATTCTAATGGTAGATTGTATCGTGATGTACTTTAAACTAATTTGTGATAGTGAATAGGATTTTTGAGAAATTGGTGTGGAAAAATTGTATAATCTCTGAAAAATCAGGCCTCTGCTCTGATTTTGTTTATTTCTGATTATTTATATCACTACTGGTGCGGTTTAAATAATAAGAGTGAAAATTATAGCGTTTTAAATTATTTTTAATTCTGCCTTAGTTAAAAGGTCTTATTTATAAATAAACTTTAGACAAAATAGATAGTAATGTATCAGGTGTGTGTAAGAAGAAACTCGGCTCTGAAATTGGTTGCAATAAAATATACTTGAATGCATTCAAATTGCCCGCCATTTTGGACATATCGTCGTGTGAGTATTAAAGCACAGACAAGGTTGTCTCAGATTAAAGTGTCTCATACGCTACTTCCAACAATTCTAGGGAATCAATTTTTTAACTAAAAGAAATTTTGCTTGGTTTGCAGATACAATTTCGATGTTAATTTTTTTCGTTAGTTTAATTATGTCTTTATTTAAAGTTTCAAAATTTTGCTAAGTCACGCCGCTTTAAAGAAAATTAATATTTGCGGAAAAGTGGTGAAAATAGATGTAGGACACCTCCCATATATTTGTAAAACTCATATATTGAAAATTTTTTTTTTTTTTTTTTTTTTTATATATCATTTGCTTAGGTCGACTAGCACTTAAAGCTGTATATGACCAGGCAATGTATTTTTTTATCAATTATATATTTATGTGTATCCAGTCGTAACTTTCGTTACCACCGGGAATCGAACCCGAGACCCTCTATACACACAGCAAGCGTTCTACCCACTGTGTTACAGAGGGCGACAAAAAAAAAAAAAAATTATAATTCAATATTTTATTACTACCTTATTTATTGTATAACATCAACAAAAACTTAAAAGCCGGTACCAGTATTACATGCATCCGGCCACAGAATAATTCTTCTTAATTCTTCTCAGGTTTCAAGCGCTAGCGATGTCGTTTGCGACGAAGCTGTCGAACAGCTCTCATACCAAATTAAGCAATATGTAACACTATTTATGTGGCCATAACCTGTTAAATTGAACAAATTTAATTTTCTTTTATAGAAGAGGTTAGATGCACTTCCTTTTGGTAGATTGAACATGTTTTGCAAATTTTATGAAATAATTTCCATTTTCGAATCGAGTTTAGCCAAGCCCTTATCTGTCTTTTGCGTTCCTTGGCGCTTCGATTGGGCTCCTTGTGTTTTAAATATTCTGCTGTAGCTTGTTGATCAGTTGGATTTGAAGTACTTTGATACTTACAACATGTGCCAAATGTGTCGTATAAATCCTTTTTAGGAACGAGAAACGATAGGTCGTACTACCCTGTATTAAAGAGTTTTCTATATGTATGTTATTTAATGTTATCCGAATCATTCTTCAATTTAAACAATTTATACATTATTTATGGAAAGTGCACCCTCCAGATATTGTCTTTGCATATCAGCTCTCAAGTAATGCGAATCGGTGCAAGTGTATGATTCAATGTGTTCTTGAATTTTCTGATGCTCATTACTCACAGTTTTCTGCACATGCGAAACCCTTTTGCCGATTTTTTTGGTACACGAGTGCTCTGGTCAAATTTTGTTTTAAAAAAATAGTACATTGTTTGCTGAAATATGCCTAATGTATTTAGAAAAAACGATCGACATACTCGTAGCTATTGTTTGCCATGTTCAAAGGAAATAATTAAACGGTTTTCGTCTTCGCGACGTTTCCGAGATTGTTGTTTTTCGCTTAACTGGTACCATACCATAGCCACATATTTAGCGTTATATGGGATATGGGACAAATAAGAATAAAAACTCATAGTTATCAAGTTGCTATTGAAAATTGTACTACTTTGTGGAAAAACTTGATATAGGACAATAATTAAACATAAAACAGACGAAGAAAAGACATGAAATTGTGGTCTATAGGACAACAGCATAAAACTATATTTTGGAAACTACTATATAGATAGGAAAATTCTGATAAGAGATTCTGAAAGAGTGCATATGCAAATTAGTAGGACTACATTTAAAACTCATTTTTGTTTAAAATGGTATGCAGGACACTTTAACAATCACCCAGTCAAACTTAATTTTTATGTAAGAAACTCAACGAAACCTTCGTTAAATTTTAGCTGTCACTTAAGAAAAAAAATATAGCGCTATTTCTCGCTCGAAAATACGAAAAACTTTAAAATACAATTTGTTGTTGTGTTTTATATACAGCAGCTGAAGATAAATTTTTGATGCCGTAGGAAGCCATATTTGTTTTGCTTACATTTTTTTGTTTACTACTTTATTTATTAAATAAAATTATTTTTATATTTTTTCAGATTCTGTGATAAGTTTTAATAATTTGTGATAAAGTAAAAATAGTGTTTTAGTGAATTTTGTTAAAAATTAGTCGTGGTGTAAACGCTATTTTACTACTATAATACTTTAATTTTGTTTAGTTTATTTCATTTTTCCATTGTGATGTAAAAGCATTTCGTGTATGTGTACAAATATGGAATTCTCAGACATTTCACAATAAAAACAGCTGTTTGTTAACGAACAGCTTTCACTTAAGAATTTTTATTTTTACAAGGCTGGAATGTCAAAAAAAACATATTTGATTTCGTTAAAATTCTTATTTTTTTACTAAGTTTTTATTCCTGACTGGTTGAGGCTTTAAAGTGGAACCAGTCAGGAATAAAAACTTAACCTAATAAAAAAATAAGAATGCGATAAATGGCATGTCAATGTTATTACCCAGAACTTAATTTTTACTTAAGAAACCCAACTGTCACTTAATAAAAAATAGTGCGCGCGATTTCTCGAAAAACTTAAAAAATTGAGTAGCAAAATCCGATTTTTATTAAATAAAAAGGCGGAAATTATTTTATTTGTATAATTAATAATTACTAAATTAATATATAAAGTTGTTTGAATAGTTTTACGTACATCTTTTACTTACATATATGATCAAATTATTGAATTTATGAAACCTAACCTAAAAATTAGATTGAATTGTGCACGTTGTTAAGTTTGAGTTAATAAATTAATCAAAATACATAAAAATCTAATCTAAATTAGATTAATAAAAAATATAAATTGGTATCGCGTTTATTTTGTTATTACTTAAGAATTATAAGTTTTGGATGGCTGGAATAAAATTCTTATTTTTGTTTTTAAGTTTTTATTCCTGACTGGTTTTAACCCATTAGTCATTGCTGTTTTTATGTCATAAGTTTTAGTCATTTACAAGTTGGATGGATGTCGATAAGCAACATTTATGTCATTGCATTCTATTCTGTTTTTAAATGAAAAAAATGCTGCTAGCTATGGAATTGATTAATTAAACTTCGAGTGAACATTCTGTGATTTCGTGATGACAATTTTAGTCTTGAAGACGAACCACGGCCAGGTGCAGTAAAACAATTTGAAGACGAAGAACTTGAACTTTTACTGGATTAAAATCCGTGTCAAACTGAAAAAGAGTTTGCAGAACAGTTAGAACTCCTAGGAAGAAAAGTGGGTTCCTTATAAACTGACCGAAGAAAACAAAACCAGAAGAGTTGATATAGGCTTGAATTTGCTCTCTCGGTACAAAATAAAGATTTGTTTGCACAAAATTTTTACGGTTTGCGAAAAGTGGATTTTGTGCGATAGTCCTAAACGCAGAAAACCATGGGTTGGTCCTGGCCGGCCATCAACATCAGTTGCAAAAATGAATATTCTTGCCAAGAAAGTGTTACTAAACGCACTAAATTCACGTATGTTGTTAATACTGTGTTGGGCTGTACCTACAGCAAATATGTGACCCGGTAAACCACAAGTCCTAAAATATAGGGAATGTTGGTCTTAAGTCTGACAATGATGTTGAAATTAGTCGTTTGGCTTCTGCGCCGTTTTCTTGTCTACTAATAACTAACATGAATGCTGAATGTATATATTTAACTTTGATGCTAGGGATGCAACAGACTTAAACCTGTTTTTATAAAATCCGGCTTATAAGTTGATCGATTGACCAGCTTAAATGACCGTTATCCTAAAACATCATTTTATGTTAATTTTTCGACAGGCTTAAACGTCAGTTACTTGATGTCGACTTTGATACCTTTTATATGACTAACGTTGATGTCAATTACAGAAAACTGACTTATATGTCTGTTACTCGATTAGCGTAAACGCTGGTTATAAAAGTTTGGCTTTGAAGTCAGTAATTTGACGGGCACCTACGTCAAATACCGATAATTGACTCTCAAGTCTGTTATTTGTAAGCAATTAAGAAGCTTCGTTGTTAACAAATGATAATACGCAAGTGTTTAGTGCAGACAGCATTTATTTTTGTTCAAGCTCGAGGTAGCAGGCGCAGGTAAGTATTAATTTATATTTTTATTTAAACACACGTTTTTATGATAGAGAGTCGTTTCTCGACAAAGTTAAAATTAAATAAAAAAATGAATATTTCGCTAAAAAATAATAAGTGTAGAAATAAAATTATTAATAATTTACGATATAAATTAAAAACCAAATATAAGAAACAATTAAATAATATTATATTACAAAATCAAAAGAATAAAATATCAAGTGAACGTGCAAGTGTAATACACAACTATTTTACAGAAAGAAATGATGCAATTTGTTCAAAATCTGTAATTATTGAATCATCTAAAAGTAATGTTTGTAAATTGGCAAGGGAATCGCCTATGTTACCAGAAATAGATGGAAGTTATAATAGTTTAAATGAATCAAACAATCAAAATGATTCTAATTTTGCAATTCATTGTTTAAATGATTATGGTGATGATGATTATAATCTACCAGGGAAATCGCACGAAACGCAATTAAAAGATCCCTTTCAAAGTTTGAGCATCAATAATTTAATTCAGCCGTATACCAATCAAGAAATTAATGCGTACGTGAAGGCTTTTTTACAAAAATGGTCAGTTGAAAATAATATTAATAAGAATTCAATATCTGAGTTATTGAAATTTTTGAAAAGGTTTTTCCCCGAATTGCCGATGGACTACCGAACTTTGTTGCAAACGCCGCGAAATCTAGAAAAAATTAAAATTTTTCCTGGGGAATATATTCATATCGGTATAGAGAATAATCTAAAGAAAATTTTAGGGCAAGAGAATTTCAGTATTGAACTTCTGCCAAAAATAATGTATGTTGATATAAATGTAGATGGGCTTCCCGTTTTCAGTGACAATACTGAACATTCATTCTGGCTCATTTTAGGGCGAATCATAAACATCGGTTCAAACAATGTGTTCGTGATTGGAATTTATCACGGTCTCAAAAAACCAAGTAATTTTATAGAATTTTTAAATCCGTTTGTTTCTGAAATGAAACATATTAAAGGTAACTTTAAATTTAAAGAACAATATATATGCATAGAAATTCGTGCAGTAATATGTGATGCTCCTGCAAGAGCCAGTGTTTGTGGCGTTAAACAATATAATGCATTTGAAGGGTGTCCAAAATGTGTAATTAGAGGAAAATTTGATAAAAAATTTCATAGAATGTGTTTCACCAATGCAGAAGTTAGCCTTCGTACAGATTTAACGTTTGCCCAAAGAATAGACGAAGGCCATCATGTTTTTAATTCTCCTCTTGAAGACCTTGGGATAGGTATGGTGTCACAGATAGCTTTGGATTATTTGCACATAGTACTGCTTGGTGTAACAAAAAAATTGCTTAAAATTTGGTTTGGAAAAAAGCCATTATTTCCAAAATATTTGAAAGATTTAATTTCAAATAAAATGATATTTTTAAATAAATTGCTACCAAATAACTTTCAAAGACAGCTGAGATCATTAGAGCATTTAGCGGTTTTCAAAGGAAGTGAACTTCGAAATTTTTTACTATTTTATGGACCATTTATATTAAAAAATTCCCTACCAACTCATTTGCAAAAATACTATGATCATTTTATGCTCCTACATGTCGCAATAAAAATTCTTTGTTGCCCAGATTGGTGTATCAAATACAATTCATTTGCAGAACGACTTTTGAAGGACTTTGTTAATAATTATGCTGTATTGTATGGATCAGATATGGTGAATCATAATGTACATATGCTTAGACATCTCGCAAAAGAAGTAATGATTTTCAAAGGTCCTTTAGATACATTTTCTGGATTTCCTTTTGAGTCGTATATGCATCCATTTAAAAAACTTTTGGCAGGACATAAACATCCTTTAATTGAATTTGCAAACAGACTTCATGAAATGAATAGTTCAATGTCTCCGACAATTTCACCGTCTTCTCAGTTTGAGCTAAAAAAACCAGTTGAAGGAACACAAAACACTTTTTCGGAGTTGGTGTATTATGGTTATAAATTAAATAATAATGACAAAAATAAATATGTCCTAAGTAAAGAAAAGAAAATTTATGAGATCGTCAATTTTGTGAGAGAAGAAGGACAAACTTTCGTTTTTGGCAAACAATATATGGAAAAGATGGATTTTTACACATTTCCAATAAGCTCCTCTAAACTAAATGTATATCAATGTCAAAATTTATCACTAAACTTGGAAAAATTTCATGTTTCTCAATTGGACCGAAAATTATTTGCAATGATTGATGAGGTAACCCCATCACTAATTGCATTTTTTCCATTAATAAGTTTTCATAATTCTAAAAAAATAAATCAGAATTTTTAATGCAGTATTAAAACACAAATCTAATAAAACAAAACTTAACTATAACTAAAAACTTAAATAAAACTACTAACAATCGACAAACCCGCTTTAAAATTAAATAAAAAAATAAGTAAAAAGTTGTATCATTAATATTTAAAATACACTTACTCATACGTTATTCAGGTGAACATTTTAAATGTACAATATACATAATTCATACCTATCTTTACGAAAAAGAGAATATAAAAAACAATACGAAAAAACCAACCAAAATGAGAACTAAATTTCATTAGTTAAATCGGTAAATCACAACTTATTTACCTATAAATACGAGTACATGTGAATGATTTTTAATTACTTAATATTTAACTATTGTTGTGGATTTTGTGTTTAATTTTATAGTAAAACAATTAATTTAAATATACCCGTATAGCTTTCAACTGTAAAAATGGCAAGACTAGAGAAAGATCATTTTGCTGTCGTGGAATTTGAAGCAGATCAAAGCGAACCACACAAAAGACTAATTGAAGTTATCCGATATGCGTGGCTTACGGAAAATGCCAAACAATGTTTCTGTCCAAAATCAAAAAATTGGAGTTTGGAATTAAAAAACCATGGGATACCTAGAAGTGACTGGACAAGTCATAATTGTAGAGTATTAAAATATAATATTGGTATGTATACGAGTATATTTAAAAAAAAAAATTATTTCAAGCTGCGGGTGTATTATATTTTTCATATTTTTTGTCTTCGTTTAGATAATATTAAAGCTGCCAATATCGAGTGTAGTCTTCGTCTAAATTACACTACTTCGGATACGGAAGAAAGCGAGCATCAGCAAAATAAACAGGCCTCTAATTCTGATGTGATTTTAAAAGACTACTCAAATTTGTTTGAGCAATGTGACATAGAAACAACTGAAAACACTTCAAATTCCGAAGAGCATTTAATCGAGTTTAGCGAGTTACCAGAAACCGTATCTTCGGATAAGCCCATAGAAATGACAACTGAACAAACTTCAGTCAGCAATGTTGTATGCATTCAGTATGAATCGTTCCAAACTGTTTTGCAAGAACTTGCTGAACTAAAACAGTCTCATCAACTCCAGTCTGACAATTCTGATATGTTATCTCTAAAAATAGATAACATCAACTCAAATGTAGAGAAAATAGCTGCTCAGAACGAGGTAATGATGAGGATGATAACCGAATTTTGTAAAAAGTCGCCAGCCGCATTGTCATTTATAGCGATGACAGATATAGACGACAAAACAAAATTGGAAACTCTTGAACGTAATCTGTGTGAAAAAGATTATAAAGAAAACATGGTAAGTATTTTTATAACCATTTTATTAACCTGATGGTCTAGGTCACCCACATTCTATTTTAACACCACTTTCACGCACTGGCTATTATAGTCTTCATGTATATGTAATATAAAATAATTTTGCAGACAGGCACATATATGCACACTTATTAGCAATTGTTTTGTCTTGTTTACTTGTAAATTTATTCAAATCATATTTATTTTAATTTCTGTTAAATGTATTTATTCTATTTTCCAGGCTTACCAGTATACTCAATATACGTCAAAAGGAGATGCCAAGAAAGAAATCAATGGCTTTGCAAAATCCATCCTAAGCAAATTAATAAACGAAAAATTTGCAGAACAAATAAGATGGGACCGCATCAAAAAAGTTGATGAAGCTTTGCTGGCTGAAGAAAATGGTAATGAAATACGTTAAATTGTAAGCATAATATTAAACTTCTATAATTGTTTTTGTTTCAGAATATATATTTTTTAAAAAATATATAAATATTTTAGATTTTATGGTGGAAGTGTGCAACAAAAATAGAAAGGACGTGTGCTCTTTTTATAATAGGGATAATATATGCCATGCAGTACAAGATTTTTTCAAACGAAAATCTTATAAGAAGAAATAGAAAGGGTTTTTTATTGTATTATACATGTTATTTTATAAGTATTAATTATCGATTTGAATTGTTATTAGTCTGATTGAAGTTTTGTAATAAATTGTTAAGTTTTTATATTTTAAATAAAAATATGAATAAAATATAACGTGCCGCTCGAATTATTTTAAATTTCCACAAATGACTTATAATCAAAAATATGTCGAACGTTGAAGTCAGAGTTTTGTCACACGTTTACGTCAGAGTTTTGTTCCACGCCGAAGTCAGAGTTTTGTTGCACACTGAAGTCAGAATTATGCACACTATACGATAGATTTAATGTAACTTTTATATACAGCTTTACAGCCGTTTGTAAACCATGTTTCAAAGTTCAAGATTTGTTTACCAGTAGACTGACAGCCAAGTAACTATTGCAATGGTCATAGTCAATTATAGGACCGGATTTGGCTTGCTTTCTATATATCCTTGTGACTCACCTACTTATACAATTATGTCACTTCCTTTGGCAACAATAGATATTTTGCCAATCCGAATATATAGGCGAATAATCCACTTGTGGTTTACCGGGTGAATATCAGACCGCAAAATGGTGTAAGATTGGATCTTGGAACTATATTTGACCTCGTCTGTGGTTTCGTTGCGGTACCACATATTACGCTATTACCACATACCACATGCACTAGTTAGTAGTGTGAAGTTTGATTAATGATTACTAGATTTTATTGTTCTAGTGCTGCATCTAGTCCATTCTTGCGTTGTAGGATCTCTATACCTCACATTGCGTTTGCTTGATTGGAGTGTTGATAATTGGTGATATTTCCCATAAGAAGTATACAGGCTGGAATATGACATCGATTCACATCTTTTTTCGTTAAAGTTTTTACGCCGATTGTCCATTGCTATTGCTACGGTTGCATATTTTTGAGGCTCTTTAGTACTAGATTCATTTCAAAATAATGACTACTCTTTGTTCGTACGTTCTATTTAATCTTGTAATTGCAGTATTCCGTGTCGTAGACGATTTTGAAGTTGTCGTATGGTTTGCATTATGTTTTACTAAATTGATGGTGTTATCGACTATAGTTTTTTCATTTTCGTCATGATTCTCATCATTGTTAATTTTTTCAAACTGGAACTCTTATTTTTCCGCCTCTCGTTGAGGACTCGGGTGCGAAGAGTCCGAACATGTCCCTTAACACAAAGCCCACTGAGTCTCTGAAACCTTGTTTGACTCGTTTGCAATCCTTCTTGTTTTCGAATAATAGCTCGTTGTCTGGTATTAAATCCTTGTATTGCCATAGCTGCTGTTTAATGATATTGTATTTTAAATCGGCAACTTTATACAAACCGACTGGATGAAGCTGTATGGACCTACTGTAACGACTGTACCAATTGTAAGTTGTAATAAAAAACTACAATGTCGTGTAATTGCGTCGCTTGCCTATTTCGAGCTTGCCTAATTGCCTGGAAGTGTATTCCGGTGAACTGGAAGAACTTATTTGAATGATGGCTTGTTCAAATCCCATGCAGCACATATAGAGAATATTGCTAATACCACTTGATTTGTTCTATCTTCATGTTTTGCTTATCTATATGTGGTTGCCTCGAAGCTGGGTTGTTGTTGGCAGTTGAACTTCTATCACCAGACTTGATATGTAGGTGGCAATGCTTTTTAGTGTTCGTGTTCGACCGGTAGATTCGCAAAGTCCTGTTACAGCTTAGGGCCATCACATCGTCGATGTCTTTCTTGAGCAAACAGCGATTCGGTAGAAAAAAATTATTTTGATCCACTTCAATATCTTCAACTCTATGTGTTTCGGTTCGAAATATTCCTGAGTAAACTGGTGAACCGCTTGAATGATTATTATTATTCATCATTTGTAAACGTCCTTTCGAGCTGTAATAATCTGGCTTCAGCCATTTTCCTTAGTATGGTTTCAGAAATATGAACACAAATTGATTTGCATTACAGGAAAACAATTTTCTCTTAATTCTAACACTGTTTCGTTTGTAACGAGAATTCAAATAAATAAAAGCGATATTTCATTGCCAATTTATACAACAACAATGATATGTATTCAATGCTAATTTCGATTTCATTGAATTCCTACAGAGTTGATGGTATTGAAATTTCAATTCTATTTTTTAATTACTATGCTTGTCACTAGAGTTTTTCAAATTATTTTTTTGTTCTAAATGTTGCCATCTTGTATATGTATATATTTTACTTTGATTTTTTTGACATTTTCTACACAATTGATACATATACTTGATTGAATGAGAAGCGTTTTGTATTGATTTTCTACGTTAAACATTTTTAATAATACATACTAATAAAACTAAATAATATTTAGTTTTCAACAAAATAATAATTGTGGCATATTGTATTGATTATAATGGACTCTTATAATGCAAAAAAAAATTAAAAATATTGCAACTGTCACACACTACCAACTTTGAAAAACAAATCAGAGAATTCATTATGGTTGTTTCTTTTGACCAAAAATTGAATTGAATCACAATTTCAATTCCTTGGTCAAATAAAATGCCACTATTATCAATTCTTCTTTGACTTAGTAATACCTGTTTTGATAGGTTGAAATATCAAATCACCGTATTTACAGGAAAGTGCTCGCAATGTTATATAGGTTTTTTTTAACATTCAATAGGTTCGCAGCCATTATTGATAATAAGGTGGCTTGGGACCCTGAATCTATCATGACCTTAATAGTAACGAGCCATCCAGTGCCGATAGTTGTTTTAATCACCGCAGTGGGTAGCAACACAAATCCTCAAAGTTTTTTAGAAGAGTTTGAGTTGTACTCATGATTAAATAAGCTGCAGTATTGCAATGCAGAAGTGTATGATAATGCCCATTGTAAACAATAAACGGGCGAGACAACGTACGCAAAGATCACAGATATTCACTAACCTTGATCTACAGTATGTGCAACAAGAGCGTGTAAGGCATAATTGTACTTAAAACTGTAGGAACAAATTTGGGCGGGGCTTAAACCGGTTTTGTTATGATTCCTCTTCGGCGCTCTAAAACAGAAATTAGTTTAACTGCAACTGCTTAGCGGATACCAGAAATAAAAGAAATGAGGGCGATTTATAAAAAACGGTTTGAAGCGGTGTTTTAAGTGTACATCCGAAAGGACCAAAAATGTCGGTTGCAAGTGCAGCAAAATATGTAAAAAAGTCGGAAACATTTGTGCAGATGTGAATTACACATTGTTCATTTTATAAAAATGTTGACAATTTGCCAGATAGAGGCAAAATCAGAACCACTACAAAAAGGACGATGAAGGCATCATACAGTTATTTGATGAAAATTCTTCGCTTAGGCTGGCTGCACCTGTGGCAAAATGGGCGAAAAAGAATACTGTTATACCAAAAGCAACAATACAAAATAAAATTATAGGACATGGCTATGCATATAGAAATACTTTGGAAAACCACTGGTAATACAAAAATACATGGAAAAGCGATTACAGTGGGTGAGTGAACATAAAAACAAAGATTTTACGAATATTATGTTTACTGATGAGTCATCCTTTTAAGGTTTTAATATTAAAAGACGTGTTTTGTCAACTAAGCAAAAACAAGAATTGTCCGAACTATGAAGCACCCGCCCCCGCTCCATGAATGGGGATGCTTCACCAAGCAAGGTTTTGGTAAATTAATTGTTTCCACACGGAGCCTAAATGCACCTTTCATGAAAAAAAGTTATTCGCGAGATTTGTTACCATCTGTCCATTCCATTAAATGGTTTGGAGCGGGGAACTCGAATTGGTTCTAGCAAGAAGACAACGATCCAAAACACC
Organism: Nephrotoma flavescens; assembly: GCA_932526605.1. Taxonomy (NCBI): domain Eukaryota; kingdom Metazoa; phylum Arthropoda; class Insecta; order Diptera; family Tipulidae; genus Nephrotoma; species Nephrotoma flavescens. Next base: position 126,658,630 of record OW052221.1, on the reverse strand, counting down.
GTAGGAAACTCTGTTCGGAGTTTAAACTGGAAAAGAGTATCACAACATTGGATTGGCCATCTCAGTCACCTGATGCCAATCCGATCAAAAACATTAAGTCACTTTGGAAGATTAAGCTGAAGATGTACCACAAAAATTTCAGCCATCTAGCTCGAGTTGTTCGGAATATATGGAAAAATTTATCACTACAATATGCAGAAAATTTGGTTAATAGTTTAGACAAAAGGTACCGGGCAATTATCAACTGTAACGGGGACTTTACTATATATTGGGGCCAATTCCGACAATGTGAAATTTTATGTTATAGGCTTATTTTATTTCGTATTTTAAAATAAAATGTTATAGTACAATTTTTTTTAGTGCAACTCAAAAACATAGCAACCTCTAATACAATTTGTGTTTTTGTTTGTTTTGACAACTCCATAAAAAAACCAAACCAACAAGATGGCTGAACTGAAAGGTAAGTATAATTGTAAATTATTATAAATTACATGATATTTATTAGTAGCAACTAGTATAAATAAATTATACTAGTTGCTTACTTACATATTGTACATATTTATACTTTTGTCTGTTGTAGGAAAGCGCCAACCAAAAGCCACAACACAGGAAAAACATGCACACCCGGAAGCGTAGAAATGTTTCAGAAGGTTTGAATAAATTTATATATGAGAATGTATATATTTATATACATATTTATAACGCCGATTTAATATTATTTTAGGTGACGAAATGTTAAAAAAACTATTAAAGTTAGTGGAAGAAAAGTCGAGTAAAATAGCTGAAGGCTTACATGATATAGCCGACAGCATCAACAATTTAGCCGAGGCAATATACGCTGTCTTAGCTAATTTAAAAAAATGAAAATGCATAAAAGGGAATTACATAATTATACTTAGAAAAGACTGGATTGTGAACTAAATGTGATTGGATGTAATGAGATTAAATTTTAAGTTTTGTATTTATGAATTTAATAAATATTTATTTTGTTGTATAAAATTACATAATTTAGTTATTACTACTATTGCTAAAATATTTATTCACATATAACTCTCGTACTCCACTCCCTAATAAGTACCAAGAACCATTTTCTGATTCTGCTATATTTAAAGGATCAAAATTTGATTCAATATTTTCAGCTTCAGCATCGTCAGCTTCAGCGTCAATATCTGAATCATCATCTTCATCGTCGGTCCTTCTATTTATCTGTATATTATGTAAAGTACAAACGGCATAGATAATTTTACAGGCCATACTCGGATGGTAATGTAGCGTTCGGTGTCTAAGCAAACTACGAAAACGGGATTTTGGAACCCCAAAACATTTCTCGATGATATTTCTAGCTCGCATAAATTTTTCATTGAAACGAAAATGAATCGTTGCATTTTCGGTGTTTGGATAAGGTGTTAGAAGCTAAGGTTCTAGTGGAAAATCAGAGTCACCTAACAAAAACTTAGCTTGGTTTTCCACAGAATTAAAATTGTTTACACAATATGATCTTAATTTGGATGTCATCCAAATAGCTGAATCATGCACTGATCCAGGAAATCAGCATTCACATATAAAATCTTCATGTTGGCGTCACAAAAAACTAAAACATTGATGCTACGATACCTCTTACGATTTCGAAATAAGTTGCCTCTATAAAATTCATTATCCTCTGGTGGTGCAACTATTGAAATATGGCAGCCATCTATAGCCCCAATAATTCCTTGTAAATTGAATTTTTGAATAAATCTTTGAATTTTGACTTGTTCTAAAGTATTTTGCGGAAACTTAATAAATTCATCCATAATTTAGTCAACGATAAGTTTCGTGGTTTCTCTAACCGTTCGAGATACACTTGGTTGGAAAAGAGAAATAGCTTGGCAGCTTCCAACCGATACCTGATAAGAGCCATGTCCGTAAAAATGAAGCGCACATAAAAATCTGAGTTTAAATGGGCTGTCTGTCTGGCGAGATTTTATTTTCAATTTTTCAATTATAAATTGCACAGAGGATTTTGACAACTTAAATAGTTTTTTAAATTTGGCGCCAGGTAATTCATAGGGATTACTCACATCTCGAAGGTGTTTCAATTCAAGAGGGTGGTTTTGCCTGAAAAAAGTTAATTATTTGCTTGTTTATTATGTATAATTACATACCTTCTTCTTCTCTCTTCCCAAACTAACAACATTCCATAAAGATAATTGGGCATTTTAAGTTCAGTTTTAATGTTCAAACGGAATAAAGAAAAAAATTAAATAAGATTTTTTAACACAAGAAATATTTTTTATTTATTTTCCATACAGAAAATGTGATAAAATGGTCAATTTTGATAATTTTATTTTTGACAGATATAACATAAAAAATAAAATAACATAAATTTTTTGTTGCTCATCAGAATCGCAATTCAATATTTTATAACTTAAAATAACATAAAATGATAAAATGTGTATCCGAGAATCGGCCTCATTAGTTGGTAGTGCCCTATAAAATACAATAAACTTTCATAATAAAAATCAAAAAAAATCGTAGTTCCATTTTTACTTAGTTTTTTGCCGTACACGCTCTTGTTGCACATACTGTATCTAATATTGACATTTTCCGGAATTGTTCCCATTGTTCTAAGCCGTGATGTTCTCTACAAGCCTTAACCCAACATTGGGTGTTGACTGTTGCGCCATGTATACGGCTTAGTGGTGAAATGGTTGGTACCAGGGTACGTGTTCACATTTTGGATGATTTTGTGCTCCGCATTGCTTCTAACGACTAGAACCTTCTCCCCATGAGGTCGAAATACTCTGATATTTTTGGTATTTCTGATTCTATGTTTTCGATTAGAATGAACGCTACAAATGACTTGAACGGGGAGCTCATATGCAGCCATTCTATAGCGCAAATTTTTTGACATCATGGTTCAAGCTATTTCATAATTCTCGCCGATTTTGGAAAGGGTTGATCAACTGAGCTGTACTTTTCTGTAAGTACGACTTAAGATACGATTTTTTTACTGCATCGGCAGCTGGATTTATGTATCTCTTTTAAATTAATACGGGTGGAACGAACAACTAACTTAAATTAATAACTATATGTAGGGTTCAAACGGACCAACGGCTAAACTTGTAAAATGCCACTTGAAAATTTTGCGGTGGATGTTTTTTATGTGCAATTACCTCTTTCTTGTTTTAACGAATCGGTTATCTGATAGGGTATTGTTATCGACTAAATCCAGCCATGGGATACAGTGTCACCAAAGAAGAACATTATTATGAACCGAAATTGTTTTCAACGGTTATTATTATTAGATTTTACTAAATAAAATTTTATAACATTACCATTTCACACTTTCGCAATAAGGTGCGATGAAGTTAAGGTCGTGGGAAAATTTTCAATAAACGCAACTGAAAACGTTAATAAAACACAAATTACAAGTTAGTACTCAGAGAGAAATCACATAATTACGGCAAAACATTTTACATATATTCGACCTCGAAAAGCGGGATGTAGTATTAAAAATGTATTCATATACAATTCATATTAGTAATTGTGGTGTATGGAATGTGTGGTGTGGTACTTCCATTTAAATTACATACAACGTATTTTAAATTACGTGAAACCTCTAATTTCCTTATATAAACTCGATGTAAAAAGGATATTTAGCATTATCGCTATTGAAGTTTATGATTGAAGTAGACAAAACCTCTGCAACATGAATTTTGAAAGTACTAAAAAATTTGATAAATTGATGTTATACATTCGAAAAGTGGCAATTATTGTGGGTGCTGATATTTTCGATCCAACTTTTAAAATGAATCATCGAACAATTTTTACTGCATCGATGCCGATCAGTTTAGCCATGTGTTATATCTACATGCTATTCCAGAACCATACGATGTCATTTGTACTCGAAGGGTTGATTATGGTATTTTTGGTTATTCAGGTAAATAGTTCATTTAAATATATTTGTAACAGCGAGTTAAAAAAATACATTTTATATTCTAGGGTACGACCAAACTATGTTTCGCCGTTAAGTATGCCAAAGACTTCCATGGTTTGCTTCAACGAATGAGAAATCTTTATGTAAAAGATGCCAGACTTTACGAAAACCAAGATAGTCTTAACAAATGCATCGATTTTTGTCTGCTGATCTATAAGGCGCTCGCCGTTGCATATTTTAGTGTACTTATACTTTATAGTATGGTACCGATTTTTGCATATTTTAATTACAACACACTTCAAACGTTGTTTCCGGTACATTTGCCCTATTTTAATGTAAATTCACCAATCGGATTTTGTATAAATATCGTACATCAGTTAACTTTTTTGGTACTCGGAGTGATCGGTGTTCTTTCGATGGATGCGGCACTTCTAACATTTATGCTGCATTACATTCCATTTGTAAATCTACTCCGCATTCGATTGAATGAACTAAATGCGGAACTAGAAAAATATCCATACGATTTAAATTTGGTACGGGAGCTCATTCGCAATGGAATTATTGAACACCAGTCATTATCCAGTTACGTTGAGGAAATGAATTGTTTATTTTCAAGTGTGTTGGGGGTACAAATATTTACTTCAACTGGTGCTTTGGTATTGTCAATATTTTTATTTATTTGGAAAAAATGGATTGTTGGGCCATGCTTGGCTTTTGTAAGCGTATTTCAATTAGGGGAGTTTTGTGTCTTTGGTACTGTAATTCTGGTCCTAAATGACAAAGTGGCATATATAATTTATAATATATATTGGTATATGATGCCAGCAGCTGAGCAACAATTAGTTCTGTTCATGGTAATGAAATCTCTTAGACCTAAAGAATTGCTGGCTGCGAATTATGCCAAAGTCAACGTTGAAACATTTATGAGTGTTTTAAAATTAACCTACTCGTTTACAATGATGATAATTGAACTTTTATATTAAAATTGTATATTGTAAGTGATACAGCAACGTAGAATTTTATTATTTAAATAACTCCAATTTAATCCGAATGATATAGTGATGTTACTAGATATATGCACCAAAATAGTTTGTTAGCTCGTACTGTACTGAAGTACGAAAGCTCCATTTTTAACAATTTCTTCTAAGCATTCACGCTCCTTTTAGGAGGATTCACGACCTCGAAGGATTCACGACCTGTTAGAAAATCAATTTAGATTCATATAATGCCTCTTTAGTGAAAATGCGTATTGGTAGAACCCTTGGCTTAAAAATCTAAAATAAATTGTAAACACTAAATTATCTAAATTAACAATTTGTTGAGAGCGAGTGAGGTCAAGTTAGTCAAGTAACTTTACATGAACAGTGGCATCTGAATTGTATACATCGAATGGTTGATTAACTTGAATTGTGATATATACTTGTGTAGAGTGCTCCAAAAGTAAATCTTTGATTAAAATAATTGAATTTGCGAAATATGTAGTTTAATTCGAAATTTTTATGTTATTACGATAAGAAAACAGCGCTCCGCCAATTTTTTGTGTATCAGATATATTTTATTCGATTCTGAAATTTAAAATTTTAGGTTATGTTATTTTTGTTGTCAATAAAAATTCCAGCTCATTGTCAGCCCACCTAGGTTTTCTATTGGTCGTAGTGAAGCCTCATCATATTTTATATGAAATATTCCCAATGGGTTCAATGTTTTGAGTTTTCGATGTTCTTTGAAAAAATTTAATTAGAAAATTTATCTTAAAAATAAATCTGGGGTTTTTATGTAATGAATTTTATCAATATTTGTATAATAAGGTAATTTTTCACCCAGTTCAGGCGCCCCACCTTTAAAAATAGAAAAACCAAATAGTGCCTAATTATGAGTTATATTTATCAGCTTTCTAAATTAGCAAGCAAAACATTTTGAGCTCGTTTAGGTAGACAGAAATTTAAATAAATCTAAAGTGGGGATAGAAGAGGGTTAAGAAAACCTCTTCCCCCCACGCCGCACTATAAAAACAGAAATCTTTGAATAATTTTTTATTGTAGAATTCGCAGCTAAAATTGAAATATAAAATTTTCAAATGTTGAGTTTGATGAACCGATTATTGAGCTCACGAAATACGTGCAGGTTGATTTTTGAGCTACTACTCGTTATTCACGTCGAGAGTACTACAAAATGGAATCAGAATATGAATTTTAATCGGAAATAGTGATTTGAAAGTTGGGAGTTTTGCTACTGTTTCTGATATTATTTTAATATTGACAAGTTCGCGGCAATACGTCCGAAGGTTATGTCTGGAAATACAACACATGAAGTTAGCCCAGTTTTTCATATTAGAAAATGTAAACCTCAAACATTATAATTAACCCATCCCAGGTTTCCTATTTAAGACGAAAACACATTTTAAATTAAGCCAATAAATTATGTACATTGTAGTAATGAAAAAGAATAAACTCGTTGTTGTATAAATTGTATTAATGAACGTTTTTATGTATTTATTTATTTAGTTTTAAAGAAATCTATTCTGTAAGTTACAAGTACGATTTAAAACAAAACATTCAGTTTAAAACAAAAATTAAAACAAACAAAATTTAAACAAAACAAATAAAAAAAAAAAAACAAACTTTGATTTAAAGGTGGATTCACTTTCACAAAAAATTGTGCCGAACGCATTTGGCAAAAATATTTTCAGCGGAAATGTTTAAACCGACAAGTGCTACTAGATCACATCCGTTGAATGTATGCATAATTGTTTACGTCTGCACTTCCTAATTTGCGGCGAAAATGTTTTCGCCGAGCAAATTTTTGTAAATGTGAACCCACCTTAACTTAAAAATTTTAAAAATATTTTTTAAGGATATTTTTGAAGCTGGTCTTTGATATATTAAAGTCAAATAAATCATCGATGATATGTTGAATGATTTGGAGAACCTATTAATGGGGTTGTTTTCTCCATAGTATGTGGAATGGTGTTCTAGTGGTAGAAACTCGAAATGTGCTGCATGGCACATGAATTGATATGCTTTGCAAATCGTTGCGCATTTTTGGATGAATGGTTAACAAGCAATACTGCCGTATATGGGAGGACGCCAAGCCACAGGAGGCTCACCAGGTGGCAATGCATCTACAAAAAGTTACTGTTTGTTACTGTAAAAAGTTACTGTGGTTACCATCGCTCAAATTTAGCCGACCGCTCGGAACCGCGCCACCATGAGAAGCCGCGGCAGACATTTGAACTATGTTATATTCCACAAATAATGGCGGGCCTTTCAAATAAAAAAAGATTTTCGTTAATACCTCACACACAGATTGCTTTCGAAATAAAATTCTCAATGTGCCTATTGAAAACTGGTGTTTTCGACAAATGTAACAGCTAAATCTATAATCTTATTGAGTCTTTGCAATACTTCGCTATTGACTATGTATGAAGTAGAGTATTGGATTCCTTTTATGATGAAAAGTCATGATTTTGCATTTCTTAAAATTTAAATATAACGAGTTTCGATCGCCCGGCTTACTTATAGCCTAAACAAACTCGACGCGCGGGACTCACGTAACTGTCAAAGAAATTTTAATAAAATTATTAATTAATCATTATTACTCATATACAATTTTGGGACACAAATTGTAAGATCAAACGAAGCAGTATCACCCTGGAGCTCACTTGCAACAAAAACAGCCAAGTAAATTTTAAGTGTTTTTTGGTGAAATCGCATGCACACCCACCAATAAATTTATTTTATAAAAACCAAGAGTTCTTTAACCTTCTTTTTTTATACGATCTAGAAGAGTGCGCCTTTTCAATAAAAACATTTTTATAAGCTGCATTATCTTCTGTCAACAATGGTTTGAAAGACCTTTTTGTTGAAGTTTAAGTGACGCCAGCGGGAAAACATTGTACTACAGAAATTTGACCCACTATCAAAACAATATGCGATATTTTACTTTGATCTGACAGCCAGACGCGAAATACACACGTTGAGTTTGTTTAGGCCATTAATTTATCTATGTCTTTTTAAAATTTCTCCGTATTCCATTAATAGTACCAATAATTTTCATGTCATCAGCAAATATGACCACGTTTGAGTTTTTGATTACCTCGGTTATTCTTTCTTCATATGAAAACAATAAATATCCAGAGCTCGATATGTCGATAAAAGCACAATGAAGGAGAGGCAAAACCAAAAATTGGTTCATTAACAAAATCAAATGTTTGAGAAAGTAGAGCAAAGTGTAGCAGTCAATTCGAAAGATCGAGAAAATGGAGAAAAATTTTCTAAAGGTTTATCAGGAAATTCTTGAACTTATACAATTTTATGTTGAGCAGCAAATTCAACACGTGTAATTTTGAAATTGACAAATGAAATTGAACAAAAATGCAGTCAGAGACTAAATGTATCTTACCTTAACGATATGAGTGACGATGATTGGATCGTCGTTTTCGTTGATGGAAAAAATTGGATAACAATCTATTACCAAGAATCGATGAGGCATTAGATACTTACGAGAGCTAGCGAATATTCTGCAAATTGTATGAGCAAACCGTATTCACTGTAGACGAGTTGTGTCTATTTTATGTAATGCTATTTGAATTTTCTAATTTCCCAGCGCCGTTGGAACTATTATTGGAGACCGTATACTAAACGGGTTACATTGAAAACTTGTCTTATATAGTTTTCCCATGACATTATCGTCATGGGAAATATACGGAGGAAGACACCCGTACAACAAATGCACGTGCTACTCGACGAGGAATGAACCGATAAACCAATCACAAAATAACAGTTACTATAGGTGCAAAGAAAGGGCTTTTCGGGCACCTTGGACTCTTGGAGTGAGATTTATCTTTATCGAGGCACTTGCTTACTGAAATCCAATTGAACACCGTGGAAAAGCCTTCTTATGTAAAATAGCTATTTAAAACAAAATAGCATAAGAGTATGGGAGAGCTCGGGCAAATTTGAATAATTATTAAAAGAGGTATTGGAAAATAGAGTTCATAAAATATTTACTAGAGATGTAACAAGAAAATGAAAGTGGAGGCCACTTTGCAATTAATGAATAAAAATTCACATAAATACCTCAACAGTGGCGGTTAAACAGCCTATTCGAAAAATCCGAGGGATAATAGTCAATGTTGGAGCCCCATTTAAGTGAATTGCCATGAATGTGGCGTAATCATTCCATATTACGGATGGCGGCAGAGGGGACTTTTTGTTATAATTGATATAATAATTCTTAATATGATTAATTATTCTCGTTGTGTTCTTCACAATAAAATCTTGGAAAAGTTGTTCTGCTATGTGAACAAGAGACAGGGGATCTCATATTATGTGAATGGATGAATGAGTAAATTACTAGTTAGGACTCAGAAAGAACATTTTTCATAATTATGGCAACACGATGTATTTCCATATTCTCTGCGAATAACAGAATGCGCAACATTAAAAATGTATTCCTCAATTTCAAAATTCCAATAAAGTGTATTAACATCCCTACAATTCACATCAAGCAATTGCGTAATAAGTGGTTTGGTTTACTGAGTTAAATTATATAGATTTTCATACTTCAGCACTCAAGGTGGTGTTTGTAAAATATTTATGCATTAACAAGGTGTGTATAACATGTAATTTAAACTACGTAATCCATACTTCCTTACATAAAATCGCATGTGAAAGGGATATTAAATATTATTTGTATTGAGTTGTATACAGCTGTAGTAAATAAATCTATAAATCAATTGCGGCCCTGTGACATACTATTATTTGCCTCCCATACAATAGAATAAGCCTTAGGATAATCAACTTGTATAGGTTCAACCAACCGTACCAAACGGGCCAACGAATACCAACTTATGACGATGATATTTTCTAGAACCAAAATCATATCTATCACCAAAATCAGATATCTTCAAGGCCAAAATCATCATTTTTAAATCGTTGAAACTATTCTTTGCACGTTGTATTCGATCGAGCATGCTCACCGTATTTTATTAAGCAAGCGATAAGTTTCCGCTGCACTTTTCCTTGCAATAAGATAATGTAATAAAATTTTCCACAAATGATGTTTATTTGGAATAAAATTCGACATTTTCAAGGAGTTAAAAATACTAGCTGTTTATACTTCAACCAAATGTCGCATACGGTTGAACGTGTTTTTTATTGCATTTGATTCCATTTTGCTTTATTTTATGATTTATTTATATATTATATCCTGTCTTCTCAGAATATTGTTCTTGTTACACTCGTAAACGTGGTTGTCTGTTTCTTTTCGATTATTTTGATTCGTTTTCGGCGCCTACTTGTTTTTATAAACATTTCCTTGTGATGAGAATGGTATTTCTGTTTATTATGGTACCTATTTATTCAGTATGTCATAATGTGTGGGTCACGTGAATCAAGCGGTTTTAATGAAACAAATCACGAGCCTTACCACCGACTCCACCGGCATTCTTTGGTGGTCCGCTTTTCCATTTTTTGTACCACAAAAATCCAAAGGCGAAAAATTGATAACGTTCAGGCGTAAATTTAAACAATTTGGTTACCAATAGAAACGTACGATCTCATTTTCGATGACAAGCGATGTTTTCAACGCACAGTATTTTATGGCGAACAAAAGGGCGAACATATTTTTTGTGATGCAAAGATGTAAGTATTTCCTCCCAACAAATATTTAAATGCTTCTTTTGGCACTCGAAATAACTATCTGAAACTAATATAATTACTAACGTTGCTTCTGGAAGATTAAGAGAAGGATTATTTATTTTTATTATTTTTTTTTTATTTATTTATTTATTTATTTATTTTATTTATTAATTTAGTAACAATAAAAATTTTGAGAATCACTCATCCCATTTTGAGCATATCAGCTCATTCATATAGGGTAAGAAATTCTTGCTTCGTTCCTAAAACAGTGCTCGTGTTTTTCTACTTGAAGTTATTTTCTCTCGCAGCAGTTATTGTTTGTCCCATCCGGCAGTAATATTTTGTGGTCTAGAAACTATATTCATCTGAAGTCGAATCCACTTTTGGTATTTTTCAATTTCAAGTTGGTTTCGTAATGTTCCGTATTTTGGCAGGCCATAGATTTCCTGCCCCACAATATTATGGTAAACATTATTCTAACGATTCCTCTTATATAACATTTAATAAAAAAATAGTATTTCGGAAATAAGAACGAAAAGCAAAATACAAAACTGTTCGACACGAAAGTCAAAGGCAACTACATAATTATGATTAGCTCTTTTCTGATCAAATTCTTCTTCGCTGGAGTTTCACAAAAAATAATGAGCGATTATGCATGTGCATCCATGAAGTGAATAAAATCTTTATATTGATCAAATTTAACCACAAACACTACATACTTGACAGATAAATTACAAGTTCAGTGCACGATAGAGTTGCGTTTTTCGTGGTATGATTTCACTATAGGCGAAGCGAAAATAAAAAAGTGAAAACCAATGAACGCTGGCGGAGTAGGTGGTAAGGCTCCAATATATATGAATCTGAACATATGTAATCGGATTCTATACAACCATTATGAATCAAAACATGAATAATTGATTCTGCAGACCATAGGAGGGAATCGATAGACGGATGGATTCGCATATCCAGACAGACAAACTCCTATATATCCCTCCATCTTGTTATATGTAAATAAATCTTACTTAGGTTTTGTCACACACTTCAATCAATAAATCAATCAAAGTGACTTCGCAATTCTTTGTAAATTCTCTGACTTTTGTAACAAAATAATTGTTAAACACATATGTATGTCATGCTAACAGTGCCAGTTGTAACAATAGATTTGTTTCTTAATGCTTGGGTCTAATGCGGATCAGTTCATGTGTCATGAAATAACGCAAAGGCACTTACTAGATTTAAAATCAAAATTTGTGATTTAAAACAAAATTTGGATCAGGTTATCCATATAAAATTTAAGCTGATCCGGATTAATGGGTGACCCGAATACCGGGTAACATATTATCCGAAATTCTTTTAGTGTCTATAAGTGATTGATGTTTATCGCCTAACCGCAACAAAGCACATTTTTATAACAACAAATTTTAGTGCAGTTTATCAACGATGAATGTTCGATGATAATCACAGGTCGAAATATAATAAGTAAGGTTGGGTGATCTTATAGGCATGAACATTCAGAATAAAATATTAAATTAACGTTACAGATCTGGAAGCGAAAAATTTAATATGCTATTAACGATTACATTTAATTGGGTTGTTAAGTTTTTTGTTAAAATTTTCAGCATTACGTACAATCGAGGTTCTATGTTACTAAATATAACAATTCTTCAAACCCGTAAAATTTATATTGGGCCAATAAACTAATATAATCGTTTTATCATATTCTTATCTTTTTAATTTATTATTTTTGGAGATGTTAAGTATACTTGTAAAATAGTCATTTAAAATGTACAATAACGAATTTATCATCCCATGTTGTCTAGTGGCTAGGATATCTGGCTTTCACCCAGAAGGCTCGGGTTCGATTCCCGGCATGGGAAATTTTTTATGTATCAAAAAAATATGATTTAAATTATTAAATGCGTAGATCACACACTGTTATAACAACAACACTTATATCAAATTATGACATTGAATATATCAATTTTCCATATACATATACATCCGTTAAATACTGATGACACGGAATATGTATATCGGTTTTCATATTGACTAGGGCATTTACATTTAATTTTACATTTATTTTGCATAATCAATAGTTTTATAAATGATCTTTTTTGTATATAAATCAAATACTTTAAGGAATAAATATTAGTTCTTACACAACAGTCAACGTGTTTCTGTCCAGCCCTGACCAACAGCAAGCGAGAAACATTTTAAGTAATTGTCAACTATCAATTTTGTGATTTGACCAAAATACGGTCAAACATTGGTCCTTCGAGGAAAAAGAATCACGCTAGGTGAAACGCTCCACAACAACAACAATAACAAAAATTTATTATGGAGAAATTATTAAAACAACAAAGTGATCTGGGCGAACAAATACAAAAACTAATCTCTAATATAAGGAAGGATCCAGCTCCCCGGAAAACAAAGACCCACCTGGAAAAAAGAAGAGAGGAAATCGCGGATATTTACACAAGATATAAAGAAAACGACAAGTTATTAATTAACTACGAAGGCATAGACAACTTGCCTTACATAGAAGAACGCAAACATATAAAACATGTTTGTGATAGCATAACAGCTGACATCAACTATAAGCTGGAAACTGCTGCAACAACTCCAACTACAAAAGCAGCAGATGACAACGCAATTGAAAAACTGCCAATAGCAACAACAACTAAGCTAGCAGAACTGAATGAGTTGGCTATCGAAAGCACTCATACAGCCAGCACAACTTCGGCACAACAAAAAGTAGTATCCAAGTTGGTAATGCCGACGATTCAAGCTAACAGCGATGATCGCAAGGAAAGGCTGCTCAGAAAGCAGCTAATAAAAATAAATCACTTGGAGAATATCATCATTCAAGCATACGGCCTCATAAACGAAAGAAAAGAAGCTGAATACCTGAGACAAAAAAGTAAACAACTAAATACGACGATGGAAAAAATAGATGAGCTGCACGAAGAAATACTGCCAGAAACAACTGAAGAAGACTTAGAACATCAAGAATATTTTAAAAACAACATTTACTTCGAGATTAGCAGCCGTGCAGAAGAATGTACTGCTAAGCTACAACAAGCGGTATATAAGACGCTTGAAACAAGTGAAACACACACCAACAATCAGCAATCAAAATATTACAGGTTAAAGGAAATTGAGATACCAAAGTTCAATGGGAACTATCAAGATTGGGTTGGGTTCCATGAACTGTTCTCAAAATTGGTAGATCAAAACGTTAGTCTAACAGATACACACAAAATCATGTATCTCAAAACACATTTGGAGGGAGCAGCGAGCAAAATCATCCAACATTTACAGCCAATAGGAGACAATTATAAAAGCGCTATGGAAATACTAGGCAACAAATATCAAAACAAAAGGTTGCTAGTAAACAACCATATTAACGCTATTTTTGCCCTACACAATATTCAACAAGAAGCAGCATCTGCAATTAGAATATTGCATGACACCATCAGGGAAAATCTACATGCAATAAAGAATTTAGGAGTCGACATTGCGACCTAGGGTGCTTGGCTTGTTCTATTTCTAACGAAAAAACTTGACAACGAGACTCTTGAATCATATGAGATGTCATTAGAAAAACCAAAGGAGATTCAATCTACCAACGGACTTCTCAAGTTTCTGGAACAGCGATATCAACTGCTAGAAACCTTAAGACTACCAAAATTAACGCCAGCTAACGATAGCATTCGCCATAAACAACAAGCATTCAGTGCAACAATAGTAAAAAAAAGAGTGAGTCCATTAGTACTCTCAAGGAGATGTGTAAACATGGCATATGTATAGTGCGTGTGTATGGTTTACTTTGAAGGAAGAAGAAATGAAATTTTTCTAACCAGATTGTTTCATTCGTTTATTACCACCAAATTGGTCTATTACTCTTTCGGTATAACCTATGGTAGCTGCAAGCATCAAAGACGTGGTCCCATATCTCGTAGTACATATATCTTATATTTCTCACATATCTCGTAGAAGATATATTTCGATCTGAGTTCTTGTGCAATTCGAATTCGTATCGCAGGAAGTTTATAAGTGATTCATCACTGATCTTAGGGAGCAGCAAAATGAAATCCCTACTCATAATCATCGGCAAAATATGTTAGTCTCCTTGAAGAATTTTTGAAATTCTTTCAGAATATGGAGCAAAGACGAAATGTATGTACTTGATTATGTCTTCGACAGCTTTATTCGGCGAGGTGTATACAACTACCAAAAGCATCTTATATCGCCAATGGGTTGTGTTGTTACGCTCATACCAGTTGTTTGGCCAACGATGATTTCCTTATGCGAGGTGACTGTATGAGTTCTACTTGAATTTTTATATACTGCTACTCCAACCGCTCGCTGACTATTTCTCTTGAACTGAACGCAGCATTGAAAATTATGAAAATTGAACATGCAGGTTCTTGGAGAGCAAAAGAATTGAGCATCCCTGCGTGACGGTATCAGTTAGGTCGAGGTGAAGCGACCTGAGATTCTGGCAGTTCAATGTTAAAAACCAGACGTCATTATTATCTCGTACAAAATTCGCCATTACATCCTGAGCTATACTTAGCAGTTTTGTGGTGAGGCACGTTAATTCATTTTGAAGAGGACCAATTCAGGTTGCATTTTTACGTTCATGGTAGAAGACTAAATCATTGTTAGCCAACGTGATGAACTGCTCTACGAGATCGTGATAAAGCTACATACACAAGTTGTTGACTGTGTATTTATCGTAAGAGTATACTATCTCGTTATAGGTACCACTCTCTATAGTGCATAAATTGTGGTGGCACACGCTACTTTAAATTTTTTTATTTTTTCTGTTCGCTGAAAATGTCGATTCGTCGTTTCTATTTAATTTTATAAATGTTTCTTTGTTTTCTTTCCATACTATTTATATCACTTTGGACGGCAGTCCAAACGAGTGACGAAAGCACCTACTGTGCTGGAAGTCGAACGAAGTATATTATACAGCAAGTTTCGAACTTTTTCCCTTTGAGGCCGCCAGGATCATGTTATATACCATTGGAAAGGTCTCGAAAAATAAACCTAAATAATGTATAAAAGCATGAATTTCTACCAACATTGAGTGGAGATATGACCTTCCGAAAATTGCCCCAAAAAATCAGTTTTTCGGGTATAACTGCCCCAAAAAATGCCTCAATTATTTTCTTACTAGCAAATTATGATTGTAGACGTCAATACTAATTCAACGACACCTCAAACGTCCAAAACGGATGATTTTGATCAAAGTTATGATAATTTTAAATTTGTCTATGACGTCACCATATAATCTTGCTTTGGTATATATGTTTGTTTGTCCGTACCTCGTTTATTTGATCTCATATTTTCAGGAGTTATAGTACTTAAAAAACTAAACAACTTTTGTTCTACAACTTTTTGTTTTGGCCGCCATGTTGGCCGCGGCCGGCCTCTGAACGGCCATTTTTGGCCATTTTGCCACGTCCACAGTTCTGAATCTATTCGACATACCCTGGACATATGCATATCGTTGGAAAGGTATTGACGCCAGCTATCAAATAGCAAAAAAAAGAATTCAAAAAATTATGGTAGAGGGTCATTTTGGCCAAAAAACTGAAAAATGCGAAATCGGCCGGCCACATTCGGCCAAATTGCTAAAAAATGAGCCCAAGACTTTTGGTTCATATTTTCAGGATTATTAGCCACAAATCTCACCTACAATATGATATCAACAGTTTGTCCCAGAAAACTCGTATATTTTAGATATTGACCTCCATAACATAAAAGCCACCTTAATTTTTTGCAAAATTTCATTTTTTGGCTCAAATACACCCTAATATCGGTCCGTTGCGGTTCATAATGATAGTGAATCAACGTATTACAATGAAACAAATATAAATACATCATATTATTAACATTGCTAAGAGAATTTTTACCAGTGACCCTTTTTTCATAACAAAAAAAATGAAAAAACTGACAAATTGATGTGCTCGAAAAAATCACCAAAAACATTGAACAATCTCCTTGTATAAAATCGATACTTTTTTAATCTTTATGATGATTTCTTTAAAAAAAATAGATCTTACCACTCCTCCCATCGCATGAAGATGGAATATCAGCGAGAGGGTAGCTACCATTAATTTTTGTTTTCAACTAACAAACTAAAATATGTATATTTTATTGTATTGTTTAAGGGATCAAAAATGCATGCGGTTAGTGACAAAACAGCAAGAAACATGCAAAAAAATTGTTGAATTACGCAATCAAATTTCTGCCAAAAACTGCATCTGATCTAAATTTTTACTACTCTGTAACATGCACTAAAACCTAAACTACATATGTTCAGCCGATAGCCTACGAGAACCGGTTGTGTAATAAGATCACACCCGGCATGACCTGTTTGTGGCATGTGGTAATGGATTCTGAAATAAAATCTACTAAAATACTACAAAATGAAGACTGAAAAAATGCATGCAAAATAAAGAAATAGAATCGTCTACCACACACCAGAAACCGTACACCAGACCATAGGTTACTATATAGGCAACAAAAATGCTTATAGAGTTCGGTTCCGACCTTTCCCGTATTTTTTATTTCATTTTTGTTTGTGTTAGTGTGAGTTCACCGAAAATTTATTTAAGCCGCAATTAAAATCAGTATCATAGGTAAACGGGGAAAGAATAGAAGAAAGTTATGATTTCTGTGAGATCAAGTGTGGAATAGAGCATTGTGCCTCAGACACACGCCACTGGAGTGACGAATATCGAGAGAAGAAGAACGAATCATGCACGAACGAATCCGTAACACATAGCCGACAGCTGTGTGAAAGTATGCGTAATTCGTTCTTCGCTTCTCGCTATTCGTAATTTCAATGCCACGCGTCTGTGTATGAAGTCGTATTCATACGACGGATAAAAATCTCGGATTTTTCTATCCCAGATTTTTTTTTCAACTTTTTTGTATGAAAAAAGCGTGTCTGTTGTATAATTTACGTGATGTAATTGGTTAGAACGATGGAATAGAAAAATCCCGGATTTTTATCCGTCGTATGAATATGACTTAAGGCACAATAACACGTAGCGGCCACTTGTGTGCTATCGAGTGTGTATGAACTGTTTTGACTGACAACAATAAAACGAATCGCAATTCAATTCATTTTCAATTTGCCGTGCCAAAATCATTGATATCAAATAAAAAACCTCTTAACGAGGTAAATGTTCGAGTGACGAAAGCCGAATTCAATTCACAAAATTTCTGATATCAAATTTGTGCCGAAAAAAACAATTGCATTCGATTTGTCAACGATTTTTCGAAATGTTAGTGCATTCGGCGCGTTTGTTTACATTTTGCTTTCTAGCTGTCAAGAATAACGGTTGCTAACGATTTCTCGGAATGTTCAACAACAACGCGCTGAATGCATTAACATTCCGAAAAATCGTTGACAAATCGAATGCAATTGTTTTTTTCGGCACAAATTTGATATCAGAAATTTTGTGAATTGAATTCGGCTTTCGTCACTCGAACATTTACCTCGTTAAGAGGTTTTTTATTTGATATACATATACACTCAGACTATGTGTATAGTACAAAATTTATATATGTATTTTGTTGTTTTTGTTCTTTTTTTATTATTTTATATTTTGTTTCTTTTTTTCAATGAAGATATTTAAATGTACGTCATTTCCGTTCGTTTCATTTGAAAGTTTACTACCATACAAAAATTTTTGGCATACGCGCGTAAAGATGTTTACACATCAAAAATCAATCGTGTATATCTTGTGTTCAGGCAATCATAATTTAGAATGCTGTCACAAGTTTAACAAAATGAGTCACATAAAACGAATACAGCTTGTCAACTTACATGATCTATGCACAGAAGGTGCCTAGCCACTGGACACAATTTTCAACAATGTTATATTCAATCAAGATGTAAAGAATGCAATGGCAAGCACCACAGTCTACTTCATACAAAGCAGTCTACAACTACAACTTCAAGAAGCATTTCAACCAACAGTGCGATGAAAACGCATGAGACAACACTTTTAGCAACCGCCCTTGTCAAAACCACAAGATTTGGTGGAAGGGAAGAGCTTTTAAGATTGCTGATCGACACCGGATCACAAACATCATTTATAACAACAGAAGCCAAACAACGTTTAAATCTAGTAGGTCGTAAAATCAGTGCAGAGGTCCATGGTGTAGGCGGACAAGTTGCTGGCAGAGTCAATAGTATTGTAAATATCAACATACAACCAAGACATCCGTCAACATTTTCAATAGAAATTGAAGCTCTAGTACTAACCAAAATAAGCAAAAATCTGCCAGAAAAACCGTTTATGTTTGAAAAATGGAAACATTTGAATGAGCTGCTATTGGCCGATCCGAACTACAACATTCCCGCACCTATTGATATACTACTGGGTGCAGATTATTATACGCAGATCTTGAAGCCACAGTGCATCAAAGGAAATAAAAACGAACCAGCAGCACAGTTCATGGAATTCGGATGGGTAATTTTAGGAAGAGTATCTACACTCAACAAGACAACAGAGCTAAAATACACCTCACACATCTCATCGACTGAGATAGATGAACAACTAAAAAAATTTTGGGAGTTAGAAGAAATGCATCCCCCACGCAATCACACCAAGGAGTGTGAAGAATTCTTTCGTGACACGCACAGGCGACTGAAAAATGGGCGCTACGAACTACGTATCCCATTTCAGAAGGATCCAGCTATACATTTGGGAGATTCTAAACGCATGGCAATAGCAAGGTTCCTTCAAGTCGAAAGAAGGTTGTCAAGAGAACCAAATCTCAGAAAAAGCTTTGCAGACTTTATGCGTGAATATGAACAACTTGGTCAAATGGAGATGCTAAAAGATGAGGAAGTCTCAACTGTAGCATATTATCTTCCACATCACGTAGTGATGAAATCAGACAGCACGACTAGAAAGCTTAGAGTCGTGTTCGACGGTTCGGCAAAAACAACATCCGGTGCATCATTGAATGACTTAATGCTAAACGGTCCAACGTTACAACAGGATCTAATATCAATTCTAATGCGATGGAGAAAACATAAATTCGTTATCAAAGCCGACATAGAGAAGATGTTCCACCAGATCATAATCAATGAAGAAGATCAAAACTATCAACGGCTCCTGTGGAGAGAATCACCAAAAGAAGAAATCAAAACGTTTAAACTTAAAACAGTAACATATGGGACCACGTCAGCAACATATTTAGCCACTAAAGTCTTATGTCAACTAGCACATGATGAAATAAAAAACTACCCAATCGCGTCAAAAATAACGTTAAAAGATTTCTATGTTGATGATCTGCTTTCAGGAGCTGATACATTAGAAGAAGCATTAGAAGCCCAATCACAACTCATACAATTGCTGAAGGCTGGAGGTTTTAATCTAAGAAAATGGGCAAGTAACAAAAAAGAATTGACAACACATCTAAATAGAAACGCTCGCGAAGATGGGCTATGCTCCATAAACATCGATGAAACAATTAAGATGCTCGGAATAACCTGGAAACCAGTTTTCGACAATTTTGGGTTTAAAATATCATTGTCCGAAAATATAAAAGAACTAACAAAAAGGAGCATATTGGCAGAAGTAGCCAAACTATTCGATCCATTAGGATGGCTTGCACCCATTATGGATAGCTGGTGTCGGATGGGATGGTACTGGTATTGAATGGTGTTGAACTACAACAACAATGGAGTAAATTCAAAGAAGGTTTGAATGCAATTGAAAATATTACCATAAGCAGATGGATAGAACACAGGCAACAAGACGAAAGTGAGCTACATGGATTCAGCGATGCACCAGAGAAGGCATTTGCAGCAGTGGTATACTACAAGACAATAAATTCCCAAGGCACACCGGTCGTTTATCTAATAGCAGCAAAAACCAAGGTCGCTCATATAAAAAACAGAATATCGTTACCAAGGTTGGAATTATGCAGTGCCGTACTATTGGAAAAGTTATTAAAAACAGTTCAAGATGCCATGGATTTGGAACACGCTACTACCTATGCGTGGACGGATTCGATGATAACGCTTGGATGGATAAAAGGCGATCCCAGTAAATACAAAACTTTTGTGGGTAACAGAATAGCTGAAATTCAGTCGCTTATGCAACCAAGTCAGTGGTATTATGTAAAATCCAATTATAACCCCGCAGATGTCACGTAACATGAACGCACAAAACTTGCGCAACTATAAACTTTGGTGGGAAGGACCAAGCTGGTTAAAAAACTCAAATTATTCATTAGCGCTTGAACCAACTGAAGAAGCAGCCAATGAGGAACTAAAATCAAATTGCTTATTATTCAACGCACCTCAACCAGAGTTCATAGACTTTTCACGATTTTCATCGGCTCTTAAAATCAAAAGAACTATAGCTTACTGCTATAGATTTATTACTATCATTAAAAATCGAATATGTCGAATAAGTTCCTGGTGAGATACCCAGTTTTCTAACAGTAGATGAACTAACCAGATCACACAATGTAATCATAAAAACAATACAAGATTCGGAATTTGCCGCAGATATTAAACTCCTCAAATCAACGAGTAAAGCCAGAAAAAACAGCAAACTATCATCACTAAATCCATTCATGGGCGAAAATGGTTTGTTGAGGGTTGGCGGTAGATTACAAAAATCTCAACTTAAGTATGATCAAAAACATCAACTAATTCTACCAAAAAATCATACTTACTCAAACCTAATCACAATTGAAGCACACCATCTTGTATTACACGGAGGCGTACAAGCAACTCTAGCACAAATACGTTCAAAATATTGGATTTTGGATGGTAAACGTCTAGTACGCACAACAATCCACAACTGTGTAAAATGTTTTCGATTCAGAAGAGCAGCATCAGAACAGTTAATGGGTATGTTACCGGAAGCTAAAGTCACTCCATATGCCCCATTTTCTAATACGGGCATTGACTACGCAGGTCCATTTGCAATTCGTGTATCCAAAGGAAGAGGAAACAAGTCCTACAAGGTATATGTCGCATTGTTCATTTGTTTCTCTACGAAAGCAATTCACTTGGAACTGGTGAGTGAGCTAATAACAGCAGCATTCCTGGCAGCATTTAGAAGATTTACTTCAAGAAGGGGAACGCCTTTAAACATATACAGTGACAACGGTACCAACTTCATTGTAGCTCGGAACGCACTAAGTAAGGAGCTACAGGTGGCTATACAACAAGCAAACAACAGCGCGCAGCTCAGGAAGCAGCTAACTATGGAACAAACTGGCATTTCATCCCACCCGGTAGTCCCCACTTCGGAGGCATTTGGAAATCTGGAGTCAAATCAACGAAAGGCCACTTAAAGAAAGTGATCGGTGAAACAACACTGACCTACGAGGAGTTCAGCACCGTATTATCACAAATTGAAGCATGTTTAAGTTCCAGACCGATTCTTTCACTGTCAAGCGATTTAGATGATTTTGATGCTTTGACACCTGGACATTTTTTAATCGGGAGACCACTGATCTCACCCCCTGAGTCAGATAAAACCAACATAAGCCCAAAACAGAGGTGGACTCTACTTTCAAAGATGACTCAAGTGTTTTGGAAAATATGGTCTAAGGATTACTTGAACAGTCTACAACAAAGGTACAAATGGAAAGAACTAAAAGCAAACTACAGGATTGGTCAGCTAGTTCTAATAAAGGATGAACAACTTCCAATCGAAGAACTACAGCAAAGAATAAAGGTAGTAACGATGAATACAGGACAAAGCTTATCTCATCACCACGTGCACCACTATCCACTCACGTATGGGCTCCTTGCTCTCGTACTCATAGGCATAGTCTTCGTGGCAATCAAAAGGAGAATTGATGCAACCAAAAATAAACCAGCCTGAGTCACTCCTCTAGAGGCTCTGGTATAAAGCACGATAATCTTCACATCTTGGCCGGGGAGAATGTTATAACAACAACACTTATATCAAATTATGACATTGAATATATCAATTTTTTCATATACATATACATCCGTTAAATACTGATGACACGGAATATGTATATCGGTTTTCATATTGACTAGGGCATTTACATTTAATTTTACATTTATTTTGCATAATCAATAGTTTTATAAATGATCTTTTTTGTATATAAATCAAATAAATTATGGAATAAATATTAGTTCTTACACAACAGTCAACTGCCCTGACCAACAGCAAGCGAGAAACATTTTAAGTAATTGTCAACTATCAATTTTGTGTTTTGGCCAAAATACGGTGAAACACACACTATGAATGGGAAATCATGTGACATGATTTTTATTACATCACAGATGAAAAGAAAGCCTTTTCCGTTTTTTTATTTTATCGGATCGATCCGATAAATTTTTTCCATTTTTTTATTTTCTCTGACCATTCTCAGATCGTCATTTTTCCATATTTTTATTAAATTAATTGTAAAATTAATAATACGCTAATTTATTATTTTTTCGTGGTAGATAGGTACTCAAAGTACATATTTTCAGTACTACAGTGTATGTAAAACTCGGTAAAAACCCTTTTCAGATAAAATATTATCCGACTTGTCCGAAAAATAATTTCTCTGATTTATATGATACAAGACAATGGACGATTTACATGTTCCAATTTTTTTCCCCAACAATTTTTTTACTGAAAATCCGAGCTGCTGGCATATTAACAAAAGTTACTAGTTAAAAAGAGTCAGCAATATGTAAATAAAAATGGCCATGCTATAATTTATTCATCTGTCCCATAAATTTTGTTAGTTCAAACGGCTTGCGTTTAAATTAGATAACGAACAAAATCGAATTGTAAAATAAAATAATTTTAAATTACTTACCGATCATGCTCTTTTTGTTGGAATGATGTTTATGGCTACTTGCTCTTTATTTGAAACTTTCTTGAATATTTTATTTTACTGCTATAAAAATACTCGTAGAAACTATATTTTATGGCAACATCCCCAGTTTTATGGGGCATTTACATATAGAAAATTGTTTTCTTCTACAAACTTTTGCAGGTAAATACGAAGGATCCGCTATATAAAAATATTCAATATGCCAGAAAGAAATAAACATATATAGTAATGCCATAATTTTTTCTATAGGATCATTATTAATTTATTTTTAATGAATTAAAATGCGAAATTTACATTTTTATCTATGACGTCTGTTTTTATTATGAATCCTCAACATTTATAAATACGTAATAATTTTTTTTTTTGTTAATTTTAAAAATGTTGCCATAAAAATACTCGGATCGAATATATTTTATGACAACATTTATTTTTTTGGCCACATTTTATAATGATTTTGGCGGTGTAGTGGCTTAAAAATCGTCTGCAAAATTTTGTTGGGATGTATTTCTTTCCTTGTCTGTCATGTGTAAGAAGTCAATGTTATTATCTTTTTCATTTTGCTGAAGAAAAATGTTGGTCGCATGTGAATGGGTTATTATGCCAACATTTGGTCAAATTAAAAAGAAAAATCCAATTTTATTTGACTGGTATTTGTTTCGTGCTCCTCTTGCAAACGAAAATCGTAATATACCCTTCATTTTTTTTTTCAAAGAATTGGAACATATAAATCGTCGACTAAGGATTAAGCGCCATTTTTAACGGAAAATTTCTCTAAATAAATAAATTATTAAGCGGTTTTTCTTTAGTACGAGTAATTTTAGAACAACAATGTGCTGTACATGTCAATCCAACCATAGTTTTAGTCTAACCAAAAAATTAAACCGATTTGTGCCGATTCATAATTTTCGCAGAAAACAAACAAATATTACCACAGAAAAATTACACACACTAATATGGAATTCTATACTATACTCCTTATACGTATACGAAAACGTCATGTTTTTTCTGTCGGATATGGAACAAAATCGACCCCCTGGTTTGCATATTTGCTAAACTTGAATGTTTAATCGGTTTGAAAGTTTATTAATGTAACCGCCACAAACATATTTCTTACTTTTGAGTTAAATTTAACGTCGAAGTCCTTTTTGTATGTAAAACCTCGATATAACGGACCCTGATATATCGGACTTTGGATAAATCGGACAATTTTTTTTTAGAACATATATGTACATACTTATGTTTATTATTCAATTTATTAACTGCAATGGATGAACCAATAAATGATATAAACCCAAAAAGTCACATAAAAATCTACTTAACTCGGCGCAGGTATTATTCAGGACGTGTGCGATATAAAGGGAAATCACATAATATAACAAAAAATTAAAGGTAAAAAGAACTGACAGAATTAAGAAATCAGAAGCATTATGTTGTTGCATTTCTAAAAAATATTGGATCTATCCATTTCTCTGTAAACTTAAAACATAGTGAATTTGTATCCTCTAAAATAAACGGACTCGTGTTACTACACTTACTCTACAACAAAAATTAACCGTTATAGAAAAGTTGGAGTCAGGGGTGTCGATTAAAAATGAAATGCTGTTACAGTCACAAATTTACAAAGGCAATCGGTTTCATCACGTTTGTACTGGCGCATGGCCAGAAGGCATGGTTCACATGAGCAATTTTTCAAGATCGGTTGATACAAAAATTTGTTCCTGCAGTCCGAACATTTTAAGAAACGGAGCTTGGAATAGAACCAGAAGAAATAAAATGTTTATTGCTTCTGGACAATGCACCTGATCATCTATTGGCGATAACAATTTAAAAAAAATATTATTTTTATATAACGGACAATCGGCTATAACTTTGCCCTCGTCCGAATTAGTCCGCTATATCGAGGTTTTTATTTTATTTATTTCATTAAGTTTCTTGTGCGATAAAAATGTAAAATCTGATTAATTGCATTGATGACAAATCCAAAATTGACTTTTCTTGATAAGATGCCAACCCATAAAATTTTAATTTTCGTAAAAGTTACTCTAGTAGACAGTGGTCAACAGAAAGAGTTTGCATAGATAGTTTTATTCCCCTTCATAGAAAAACTTGGAATAAGACTATTCTGGTTGGAATGAAATGTAAGGTTTTGTTGTTGTAAAACTACCAAAGTAAAACGCTTCTTGGTTCAGCACAGATTTCATTCATATAGTTCACGAACTTTTGTTTGAATGTATATTTCGTATGGTTTTCATGGTTTCAAAAGGAATTTTTCATCATCAGTGGCACTAATCTGGCTTTCCTGGGAATAGTGAATTGGGAAAAATATTTTCATCGTATTTTTGTCTTAATTGTATTTTTCTGACCTATTGAAGGAATAAGTTTAATGCAAAAATTTTCAAAACAAAGTTAGTTCCCTGGGAATAGCCCAGGGAACACTACGCCATATTTAAAAGTACGTGTTTAGAATGAGACATATCGAAGACTTTTCATTTAGGTTTCACTTACGACATTGACATGAACGAAGAACTGTATATATGACATATCTTACACTTATCATAATGAATCAGTCATTTACACCCTATTCTATTGATCTTCTTGGTTACTAGATTATAAAATCAAACTTTACTAAATATTTTTGTACAAAACACGTAGTGAACATTTTTTAAATCTGGGGGGCTATTATGAAAAATTCGATATCGGATCCGAAAGCGGATTTTTATTATGAAAATCCGATATAGAAAAATCCGCTATTATGAAACTAAAAAGACAAAACGAAATCGGATTTTCCGAAAATCGAATGTCAAAATCCGAATGCTATTTAGGTGACAAATTTCATTTTTTTGTTATCAAATGTGTGTTTCTTCAACTATTTAAATCAATATATTATTTTTACGAAATATAAAAACTAAAAAAATTTAATTAAACAATTAAATATTGTTATTTAAATAATGTAAGTATAATATATTTAAATAAAAAATATTCATATTTAACCCTTTGCACTCGATTTATTTTCAAGGTGGTTGGGTACTTGTGCTATTTTTAGCTAAATGAATTCAAATAATTTACAGTGGTAAAATTGAACGTATTATATTTATTTTATTTATTACTATTATAAAATGTTTTAATTTTTGTGATCTTTTACAGTGTGGTACTTTTTTTTGGTCTACAGACTGATATACGAGTCTTAGAGTAAAATAGTATTGTCACTTCCAGTGTGACATACGAATGCAATAATTAAATTATTTATTTTGAATTTATTAGGACTACAACAACCGGAGCATTATTGCTAACTTCATGTTAGTATTTGAAAAATTCGACCAAACAATTTCGTAATAGGAAAATTCGCAGCGGATCGAATTTTTCGATATCGTAAAAAATCCGATATCGGATTATTTCAAAATAGCCCCCCTGGGGCTGGGAATCCTGGGATGTTCTAACATCACCATTTTTCGATAATTTATCGAAGTTTATTTCTCGATTCTATGTAGAATAAAATTATCTCTGTTTCAATTTGTATATCATTTACCAGCCTGCTAGATTGCAACATTGTGATGTTTCTACTGTGTTTCTATCACCAAATAATTTCGATTCTAGAACGAAAATGAGTGAAATAGATATTGTTCAAATATATTCTAGTAGGTTGCCATAGCAATAGAGAAGAAATTATGTATAAAATGTTCGATAGAAATCGTCGTTTTAAGTGAAATGAGATGATCCTTCAAAATTCGGCTTAAGTTAAATTTTATTTAAAAACATATAACTTTACAAACTTATCAACTATTTGAATACAGAATTGTCTTTTTATTGATATACGGTGGCCAGTAATGGTCTTTTTCGTTGGTCAATTGGTTTATACGCATGCTGATATACGCTAGTAAGCCGCCAATGTTCGGGATAGCCACCCTGACCAGCCCCACCACGCCAGCACGCAAATGGTGGCACCAACGTATCAATATTGTAATTTTTCTTTGCATACGGATGTCTTGGTTTTGGAACATTCATTATTTTGGGTACAGTGGTCGATGAAGTTTGGGTTGTCATTGAACTGCAACCGCTATCAAAACTTGTGCAAGTCCCCGACGAATTACTATTTGGTATTCCAGCCTTGAATGCAATTTTATACGGTTCTTTTGGTGGATCTTTCTCGATTGATTGTAAATTTGGTTGCTGGCACAATCGTACCTGTTTATTGTCTTCCGTCACAAATGCTTGTGTATCAGGCCGAATACGTTCTGCACTGTACCGACGATGGTGATGACGATGTCGTTTCTTTTCGGGTTTGGCGGGTAGATACTGATTATTGTCATCATGATAACATTTTTGGGCCTTCTCCTTGTATGATTCTTTACTACCATGGGCCAATTCAGATAAATTTGGTGAACTTTTACACCGTTTTTGCCGACCATTGCCGCTATTCTCTCGCACAGTATTTCTTGATCGGTATAATTCTATCACTGCTTCAGCATTTTTACTGCTATGAACACTTTTCGCTGAATTACCACATGAACAAACGCGTTCCATTGAATGTTTCTTTTGATGAAGTTGATGTTGCCGTACTACGTCACGATCAAAAAAACTCCCTTCTCCAAGGGTATTTGAAAAAACACCACCTGATCGACCCGTCTCAATTCTTGCTGTGCTCCGGGGTGTCTTTACTAGCGTAAAAACTGCCGGACCCGAAGAACCATTTGATCCATCAATATGTGTTGGTGGTTTTGGTTCATCATTCGGATTAACCGGGCGGTAATCCCAACATATGGCCAAATCCATAGCGCCCATATTCTCCTTACGCTCAAACGAAGTTTGAGGTCGATTTGTTAATCTTGATTTGTCTAGTGGTTTTGGAACTATTCCGCTAGTTTTCGGTCGAAATACTCGAAGCTTTGTACATTGAGTAGGACCAGCTTTGTGATTTTTAACCCCAATTCCTGTAATGAAATAGAAAACACATCGCAATTATATAATCTTACCTAATTAGTTTTTATTCACCTGTCACATATGGGATAACATCTAATGCCATTCCCGGATTTAAAATGCCTTGTGCTTGTAGCCTACGATATGCTTTGTCCGCCACAGCATCGGGCAGCGGTTGATGTTCCAAATTTTCTTGTGCCATTTTTCGTGCCATTACAAAATTACAGTATGCCGGTACGAGCGGTGACGGTGGTCCACCCTCGTTCGGTTTCTCGGTTACTTGTCGGTAATAATTTTTCCTCATCTCCTCATAATTATCGTCGACGTCGTCGCCAAGGACATGTGGTATTACTTCACGATTCTTTTTCTCTTGTTCGTCCAATTGCGCTACCAGGTCAGTGCATTCGTGCTGTTCCAGATACAAATCGTTTAATTTTGGTTCCGTTTCCTTTCCGAGTTTTTTGTTGTGTTTCTGTTGAATTAGAATCTCACGACTAATGTGTTGATGCCGGGGACTTGTTAAATCACCTGGAATATACTCTAAATTGGACTGAAACGACAAGTTTTATGACAATAACTTAAAATTTATTTCAAAATATGTAGGGGAATTATAGACACGTATTTTCGACAGGAACTGGTTCTTGCTGCAATGCAGCCTGAGATATTTGTTCTTGTGTTTTTTCACATGATTCTTGAGGTGTTTCTTGAGGTGGTTCCTCATCCGGTTCTTGACAGGGCTCTTCGGCAGGAGATGGTTTTTGGGATTTCTTTATTGGTCCATGGATAGGGCAAATTACCTGTTTTTCTGGTTCAGCTATATCATTAGACGCAGACTGTTGTTGTGCCTCAAAT
Organism: Nephrotoma flavescens; assembly: GCA_932526605.1. NCBI lineage: Eukaryota > Metazoa > Arthropoda > Insecta > Diptera > Tipulidae > Nephrotoma > Nephrotoma flavescens. The sequence goes on along the minus strand of OW052221.1, from coordinate 126,629,440 downwards.
TCAACTTTGTTTGGTACTTCTTCAGGTTTTCTTGTTTTTGCTGATCTTCTCCAACGAGACCCACCCGATGTATTATGTAATTGATTAGCAAGTTCCTTAGTGATTCGATTCGGTAGCTGCCAAGTGCCTTTGAAGTCACCCCACGGATTTGAAGTTGGCCTGCACACAAAATAAAGATATCATTACAATCTGACAAATTGAAACTAAAATTGTGTTTATGACTTTGGTACTCCTGGTATTAAATGGCCACGATCGTTTGCGATAATTTTTGTTGCTTTCTTCCTAGTGTGAGGATGTTTGGGATGAAACTTTGGTATCTCCCAATTACCTAATCTATTTGCACGGAATTCTTCTTCAAACTGTAAAGACACAAACATAACAAAACAATAAATAATAAATTTTTATGTGCGTAATGTAATCGTAATCAGTACCATTTGGTGTTAAAAAAATACGTTGAATGGGGTACATTTTTAAATGAGGGAAGGAGTTAAATAAAGGGTGAATAGATTTATATTTGTATGGTGACACAATGCACGTGGCCAGAAAATTATACGGTGGTGTTTGATTTGGTTATAATTTTCTTGGTTTTATTTGTTGAAGAGGCTGTTAGATTTATATTTTGTAAACAGTAATTATCCGATGTAAGAAAACGTGTCACTCACGTAAATTCTCACAGTCATAACTAACCAACTTGAAGTTGTGATTTTAACAAGCTTTTGTATGTGCGCATTTAAAAATGTTTACAGTATAGCAAGATAAACCATGCCAAGAAACTTTTACTAGCTGACTTTAATATATTTTTCAAAAAAGGTCTTACGAAACCCAAACATAATAAAAGTATCAATATCTGGGCTAATACAGGGATATCAGAGGACATACTTGTAGAGTTATCTTCGGGGCATTGAAAAACGCTCAACAAAAATTAATTGGATGAATTTTAAATTGTCACCATACTTAGCTGAAACACAATTTTGAACAAATAAAAATTACTGAACGAGATGCTGCTCTTGCCAGTTGTTCGGCTGCTACAGTTTATAAAGTGCTACCCCTAGATTTTGCAATTGTATGCATCTATATTCTATACGCCAAAAATGAAAATGGTTCATAGATTAAAAATGGTTCATAGACCCCCTTATAGATTAAAAATATCCAATTAAATTCAAGCTATAGTTCAAATCAACAACGTGGTGTATCCTAGAAAAAATTTAATTAGGATGATTGTCGGAAATAATTCCAACCCACAAACTAGGCAAATAAAACAGAATTGCTTTTCCAGCGCATCTGGTATAAAGGTTTTGCAGGCAATTATATCACTGATATGCCATGCCATATAAAGCGACATTCTCCTCTTTTATGTTTAATCTTGACGGTGTGACATAATCTGTTGAATATAAACGTATTTAGATGCGTTGCTTGAAAGCGAAACCACGATCGAGACTAACCAAAGTTCAACCCATAAAAGAAAAAAATTCTCGAACAAACAAATCTTAAGCCGCCATTTTTATTTTTGTTGTTTTTTATCGATAGCTTTTACCCAGATGTTCTCATATTTTAAGGTTTATTTGCAATTAACTAAGTTAATTTAAATTAAAATTGTTTTTTGGGCCTTCCATGCAGATCTCATGGAGGTCTCGTAAACAAATTTCTAAGTACAGCTATTAGTATACAATCAGTGCCTGTCTCAGGCTTGATTGTCAAATATAACTGAATATTTCTTAAAATATTCCCGCTTTACATCATAAACTTTTATATTAATTTTAAATTTTATTGGGTAAGTTTTTAATGAATGCCAAGCTTTGGTCTCGAAAATGGTACAATATAGGAGAAAGTTACTTCTAATGAAAATTATTCAGTGTCGAGAGGACGTTTAGTGGTGTATAGCTTGAGAGATATTGACCAAAGTTAGTTTTGATTTAAATTAGACCCAATACCTTTGACTGAACTTTTGATTAAGCAGTTAAAAAAGTATATTTTGTTTAAAAAAATTTTTTGTGTATGATTTCAAAGATATTGTTGCAGATGTGATAAGTGCAGTATCACAGGACCCATAAACACCAACTTACCTCATACTACTTTCTTGTATCTTATACAACTGTCTCCCCTGTTTTAAGAGAAAAAAATACATACCCACATATCATTGATATAGGAATTATCACCAAAAGATTTTATGAACAGAATATACATTTTGACATTGCGGGCCAGGCATCGGATTTAAGAAAATTCAAACTTCGTTCAACTTGTTCTGTGGACAGACGAGGCTACATTTAAATGTGACGATAATGTGAACAAGTATACAACTTATATTATTGGAGCGAAGTGAATCCACATTGGATGCGTACTATTGATAATCAACATCGGTGAAGCTTAAATGTTTTGTCTGGAATATTTGGTTCTCGCCTAATAGGGCAATTTTTCTAATTGTGGAGTTTGTAATGGAACATTTCCAAAATTAAATACATAGAAGGTATTCTGTTACATAACCAAAATTGTGGCTTCAGTTGGATACCTCCACGTTTTGGTAGAGGTTCTTGGGAACAGTTAGTTTTAATGTTTCCGAATAAATCTATCTTAAAAGGTCGCCCTATCATTATGCTACATTCCTGATAATAAATTAAAAATTTAGTACATTTTGATATGTTTAACCCTTGCGAACACCATTTTTAAATAATATAGCAAAAAAAATGTTTGGAGTTTTTATGGAGCCCTTGATAATTTTTGAAACATTCTTTAAGAATTTCATTATTTTTTTTGACGGAATATTCCCTTATCCTGGGCCTCTGAAAATGTACAATATATTGTACAAGGAATTCAAACAGTGTTTATTTGGTATAAAAAGGTATTCTTTATTGCACATTTCATAACAGGTTTTCGATCAATTTATAATAATAAAAAATTATAAAAAATGAAATTATGAAATAAAATAAATTTATTTTCATCATAATTTGCATTACATTACAATAAATAATATTTCAGTCGAGATCGAGACAATGAAATTACATTGTTGATCACAATTAGATTTTTGTATGAAATTGTTCAAAAAAATTTCGTACTTTATTTATGCAAGGGTGAACTTTACATTGTTTACATAACAAGAATCTTATTTTTTTCAGTTTATCCCTTTCGAACACCAATTTATTGTACATCGACTTGGAACGCACTTAGCAGGCGTTATACAAATTTTTTGCTTCAGAAATGTGTGTAAAATAATTTGTCTTTATTCGCCTTTTAACGCAAAGTGGCTGAGATCTGACGGAATATTTCAAAACTAGAGTGAAAGGTGATACACTGCTCAAAAAACTAGTTTCAATGTAATATAAACTTCATAGTTGACTATAATTCGACTGAATATTATATAAAATGTTCAATTAGTTTACAATTAATGTAACAAACGATGAAATAATAATAAAATGGCATGAGGCTTTGTCTCGTATAAACAATTGCATTACCGTTTACCGATTTACAATATTTAACGTATAAAATATAGGGCACATTTCATTGACAAAAATGAAGAGCATATTTTAATCGGACGAAAGATTTATATAAGGTATAGAATTCCCTCAGTGATTATTATGTAGAAGAATGTAGGTATACTGAAGATTTATATAATGAATTTTATTTAATGAAATGAATTAAACTTATACAGGGTGCTCGGCGCGTTGATTAACAGCATTTTTTGGCAAATTGGGGGTTGAGGGTCATTTGGAAGGTTTCATCCCATTTAACTGAGGTATAAGTGCCACGGTAACTGAGATATAAGAATTTTAACTTTTTTTTTTAATTACCCAAGACCTCGTCTTTAAATGGTCATAACCTTTTGTTTGTAGTCGTAAAGGCACGAAATAACTTTTATTGTATTCTGCAATGTGGTTTTATTCTAAACCAATCATTATTTAATACAATTGGTTTTAGCAAAATGACTTCTGGGGTTCCAAATCTTAAAAAATGTGTAGATTTTGGAAAACGTTAATTAATTTAAAATTAATTTAAAAACAAAACGAATGGTTATTTTGAAATTAATTTTGCTATAAAAAAATCTCTAGTTTATGCCGTTTCCAATGATATACTAACATGTCATAGAAATAACTCATTTTGTGGTCAAAATAGGAGATACTACTTTGTCAGAGTTATTTCTGCCAGGGTTAAGAAAATGTTGAAAATGTCAGGGTTAAGAAAATGTAGGAAATTTCAACCGGAAGTGCCCCTGTGTTTCACTTTGTTCTTGTTGAATTGTTAATTGTTCCAGCTCTCGAAAAGGGCGATAATGCTACACGGCTGGAGTTTTGTAGATTTATAATGCATACAGATGTTGAGGATGATTTTGAAAAGGATTTTGTGGACCAATGAGTCTTTCAATCGTGACGGAATTGTGAATTTACACAATCTGCTTCGTTGGGGCAGAAATGGCAAAAATCCATAAGGATAGACAGGATTCTTTTCAAAGGAAATTCATCGTTAATGTTTGGGCTGATGCTATTGGTCGAAACCTTATCGGCCCATATTATGTGCCAGAACGTCTTTCCGGAAATATTTATCTCGAATTTGTTCAGAATGAGGTACTTGTGCTGATCAGCTATACCTGACCAGTTTTAGAAAATGTGCTGATGGTTTTTGAAAATGACGGCTGTGCGGCACATAACCAATGAACGGCAAGATAATACTTAGATGATTCATTCCAAAAGATCGGTAGGGGTTGAACAATTTATTTTCCCGCGCGATCCCCAGACCTCATTCCCCTGCATTTGTATGTCTGGGGACTTCCTATTGAATTTGTGTACGCAACAGAGGTGCCCACAAGAGAATTTTTAATTGAAAGGATAAGCGCCGCATTTGAAAAAATGAAATGCAACTTTGCACAACAATCGTGTAGATTAAAACAAAGATCTAATAAATGAAGTTGATTACAAATTTATAATATCTTTAAATGGTATTTTCTTATCCCTGGCAGAAATAACCCTGCGACAAAATAATATCTCGTATTTTGACCACGAAATGAGTGATTTCTATGACATGACAGTGTATACATGTGGAAATGGCATAAACTAGAGAAGTTTTTAAAACAATTTCAAAATAAATATTCGTTTTGTTTTTAAATTAATTTAGATGGTGACATTTTTCGTACTTCTATAATTTTTTTTAAGATTTGGAAGCCCATAAGTCATTTTTCTTAAACGAATTGTATTAAATAATGATTTATTTAGAATAAAATCATATTGCAGAATACAATAAAAGTTATTTCGTGCCTTTACGACTACAAAAAAAAGTTGAGACCATTTAAAGACGAGATTTTGGGTAATTTAAAAAAAACTTAAAATTATTATAACTTAGTTACCGTGACACTTAAAAATCAATTTTATTGGATGAAAGCTTCCAACATTCCAGTGACCCCCCCCCCCCCCGCAATTCAATCTGCCAAAAAAATTTACGGTCCACGCGCCAAACACCCTGATATAAACAATTATTTTGTGATATGAATTTCAATTTATGTGATGAATTTATTCGTTATTTTATTTTATAAAGTACATTAATTTTTTTCAAGCACTGGTTTAATGATTTTTCACTGGTTTAATACCTAAGGCATAATACTGTTTCAAATTATCATTTAAATTGAATTTACCGGTAAATTTTCGGTAAATTACCACCCTTTTACAAACTTTACCGTTTATCGGTCAAAAAGTTCAAGCAAACTATCGTAATTTTGCGTAACTTGAATTATATGGGTTTATTTCAATATAAACCACGAAAAACCCACAACTTCATTTCAAAAGTAGTATGTAACGATCGACCAGTATTTGATTAGAAGGCAGTGGGTGAATGTTTGAATGTTTCTTACTTTTTTTACACTAACTTTATTAAACGTAATTTTACAAGTTATATACCTACTAAAAATATGCTGACATATCGCACATGCTCTAAAAAACTGTCATAACACAAAAAAAAAACCGTTTTGAGATATGTAAATGCATTTTAATTTTTTTTAATTGCTAACGCTACTGTGTGATGCTGAGATTACTCATTAGTTAAAGCCAATAATGAATAATCTCACCATCAAGTAGCATTAGCAATGAAAAAAAAATTTAAATGCATTTATCTCAAAACTGTTTTTTTTTGTGTCATGACAGTTTTTTAGAGGATGTGCGATATAGTATACAATTTTATAATTCATAAATATATAAAAAAAAACGAATGTACACAGGAAACACCGCAGAAAAATGAGATGTTTAACATAATTAAAACATATCATACGTTGGTATTTTCCATGACAGTGAATATTACATAATATAGTAGTTAATTATATAGAGTAACATTATTATAGAAAAGTTGCATTATGCGTAATCAGCTTTTTAACTAGGTCGACCCTCGTTGTTCAATTGAATAGTGGGATTTTAACTGTTGAGTGCTCCTGGTTCTATCATTGAAAATCTTTCAAGAAAAGCATTATAACTGCGCCAGTTATAGAACTCTCTCTCTCTCTCTCTCTGGCTTTCACATCCCATGAAGGGATTTCGCCGCCTGCACAATGGCCCTCCATCCATCCCGATCCATTGCTCTCGTCCTCCAGTTTCGACATCCTAATGCTTGCAGATCTTGTTCAATATCGTCACGCCAGCGTAGTCGGGGTCTTCCTCTACGACGTACTCCGGCTGGTTGTTGGTGAAACACTTTATATATCATCCGTTGTTGTGGGGACCTTGTAACGTGGCCGAGCCATCTCACTCGATTGGATTTAATGAATCCGATGATATCGCTGCCTCCGAGGAATTGCTTTATTTCGTGATTCATACGAATCCGATATTCGTTGTTCGCAACTTTAATTGGACCAAAAATTGAACGGATGACCTTCCTTTCGAATGTAGATAACAATCTACAATCATTAGAGGTCATGGTCCAGCTCTCGCTTCCGAAAGTCAGCACAGGTCTTATTAGTGCTTTATAAAGTGCGAGCTTGCACGACTGCGACAGATGTTTCGAACGCAATAATCTTGATTGGGCGTAGAAAACTCGTTGTCTGGCAGCGATTCGGGCTTTTATTTCTGCCTGCATTTCATTCAGTGATGTTATAACTGACCCGAGGTATTTAAAGTTTTCGACACCATCAAAATTGTGGTCGCCAATTCCGAGATTTGCACTAGAGATGTTCCTGGGTGTTGTTAGATATTTGGTTTTACTGCTGTTCACCTCCAAACCAAGTCTTCTTGCGCAGCGATCGAGCGGTATGAAACTGTCTTTGATATCGCTAGGTCTTCGGCCAAGAAGCACGATATCATCTGCATATCCAAGAATTTGGCCGGATTTATTAAATATACAGCGCGAAGTTTCGATGTTGCTTTTTCTTACTACGTACTCAAGCGCCAAATTGAACAGCAAAGGCACGAGTGCATCACCTTGTCGAACGCCAGATGTTATTTCAAAGGAGTCTGACACAGTTCCTTCAATTACGATTCTACATACAGACCCATACGTTGTTAATTTACACAGCGAAACGAGTTTCTCTGGGATACCTAGGCATATGAGCGCGGCCCATAAGTTGTCGCGGTTTATACTGTCATATGCCTGCCGGAAGTCTATATATAGTTGATGTATGGTTATGTTGTACTCCCAACATTTTTCCAAGATCATCCTCATGGTAAAACACTGGTCCGTGGTTGATCGGTTGGGTCGAAAACCACATTGATAGTCGCCAATGATGTTTTCGGCGAAAGGGATGAGTCTGGCAAGTACAACATTAGCCAACACTTTGTAAGCAGCGTTCAATAGGGCTATGCCACGATAGTTTTCACATTTAAGACGGTCGCCTTTTTTATGCAGCGGACATATGAGCGCGGTCTTCCAATTCTCAGGCAGCTCTTCTTGGTCCTAAATACAGACGACGAGATCGTATAGACTTGTTGCAAGAGTAGCGCCTCCGAGTTTAATCAATTCTGCGGGGATCCATCGAGACCGGGTGCCTTGCCGTTTTTCAATCGACTAATAGCTGCGTCTACTTCCTCCACTGTGGGATATTCGACAAAGACCTCGTCACCTGGAGGAGCTATTGCTCTAATGGGGGTCACGTCGTCATTCCGATTTAGCAGATTTTGAAAGTAGGTTTGCCATACTGAGAGAACATCAGCCACGTTTGTTCTCAACTCTCCATTCCCGTCTTTGATGGCTGTACTTCTTGGGTGGAAGTCTTTAGTGAGATTCCTGGCGTTGGCAAAACAGTCCCTTGAGTTTCCCAGTTCCGCTCTATCCCAGTTATAAAACGCTCAATTTTAATTGAGAAATTAAACTTCATTTTTCATGAAAAACTGCAGTTTCTTGATCTTCACCTACAACTGCAACCATTTAATTTGATGCATTTGCTGTTGTAGGCCTGCATTGGTCTTACAGATCTTACCGTTATCTCAGAAATTATTATTACAAATCTCGGAAGTTCGGACTGAAAAGAGCGGCGTTAAGTAAGTCATAAGCAATAAAACATTCAATTCAACTGAGTAAGCGTCGATATTTATTCCGTATATGGTAATCTCATATTTCCCATTGGCTTATACCTGAGCTGTTTACATCGTCGTTAATCAGCTGCCGTAATTAATGCAATATCACTTCTTCTGAGACATTAACCCACACAATTCCTGTATTAAAGCATTTTGTGATGTTTCTATGTAATCCTGCCGTGTTAGGAGCCAAATTTATTACCGCTCAAGCATAAAATCTTTGTCGCCGCTTAAACATAAAATTTTGGCTAGCGTAGATCTTTTAGAATGCAAGCTTCCATGTCCGCATAACGACAATATTTAGAAAAGTCACTAAATTTAGTGATCGTTCTGACCGAGGTACTAACTGGACTTCACGTCCAATTCAATAGTCCCAAATTTAAATGTAAATATCTCTTCAAAGCGGTAGATATTATTGACAATTTTCGCCATTTTCTTTTAACACTGTATGTGTTGCCAAAGTTAAATATTTCATGTTTTATTGGCTATTTTGGCAAATTTCACCTTTTAGCGGAATAAGATTAAACTAATCGAAATCAATTATTATCTGTATTTTAAACGAATAAAAGCCTAATGTAACACTTTCATTTGGGCCTTGTAAATATCTCCGGGGCAGATATAGGATTTCTAGAAGAAACACAATGGATAGCATTATTATGATTTTTTCCTACTAAAAATTGTAACAGTCTCATAATCGACGAGTGATATTTATTGAATTTTCTTAAAAGTACTAAAAATCGTTCGGAAGTACCGAAGCACTTTTCATGCAGCCAAAGTATCGAAAAACGAAGATGCTCACTATGGCATATTTCAAAGCAAGACGTAATAAAACAGTGCATCACAAAACAGTACATATAGTACACTAAACTACATGGTTATGTGACATCCTGTTAAACACATCTTTTTGGGACATGTGTCCTTGCCGTTCCGTATGTGACCCATAGAAAGAAGTATTACACTATCAACAATATCTTCCATGTATTTTTATAAATTTGAACATTTGAAGTCAATTCTAGACTTGTGAGTACGAACATGCTGCAGATGCTGCATCGCCAACCAGCCAGCCATCAAAATTAATTGAAAAATTGAAAACTATTTTTTTATAAATAAAAAATTTAAAACATTAATTAAGTTTCAGTGTTTTTTTATTTATATATTGAAATTGAATAACCAACGTTTTAAGATCTTCGAGAATTTGGGTGGCAGTATCAGTCGCAAGTATTAAAACTTCATAGTATCACTCACTCGCAAATGTAATTTGAAGTTGGAACGCCTGCTGTGTAAATAAAATATATAACAGTGGATCCAGTACACTGACTTGTAAAACCGTCACATATATTTAATTTAATTTGGATACTCTGCTCTTCAGTGGCGTACGCAAAAGATTATTCTAATGTGGAGGACTGTACCTTTAAGAAAAATAAGTTCTTTTAGACTTTTAGTTGACAAACGCCACTTACTTATTTTATACTGTAACAATTTAAAGGCACTCGAAAGCAACTTACCTACTTACTTTAGCCTTCTGAAATTGATCTACTATGTAGAGCATTGTTACGTAGTTACAAGTAACTCAAATTTTAATTTCTTCAATTTTCATTTTACTTCAAATTAGAACGGGTGAGGCGCAATATTCAAATAAAATTTGGAAAAATGTTTGTATGCTTCCAATATGATTTTTGTAATATGATCACCTGAAAACTTTTACAAGTTACATATGTTATATGAATTTTTTATGTGTGGCATCATCAAAATAGTGTACGGTGGGAGAGATCAGCTACTGACGGTTAAGAGACATAGCATACAATTGTTTTACCATCTGCAACAAATCCAATAATTTGGTTATATTCATGATGGCGGAGAGCATATATATTTTCAATCGAAAGAGGTTTGTGTGTCGGGATTCGCCTCACTTTTGATTTCCACAAAACTTCGCAAATGTGACTCCTTTAAATGACAAAATAATCCATGGTGGTAAATATATAAAATAACAGAATGAAAACTGATTTAGGGATCTTATTTAGGCGGAAAAAAACGTTCTACTGTGAATGTTTAATAACTTTTTTTTAATTGTTTTTCTTTTTCTTTTTAGAATTTGGTAAAGACTTTGCCAGATGAATGCCAACGGTAATTTATTTTGATGCAGCGTGGTTATCGACAGTAATGTGCGTTCTGTACCATCTAGACCAACAATAAACCGTCTGATTGCAAATTTCCAGCAACAAGGTGCCGTAAGGAACCTGCCAGATTCTGTAGAAGACGTACGGCACACGCACAGATGATAATATTCAACGTGTTCTGGAAACACAACTGGGACTATCTCGAAGGTCCGTACAGAGAATTTCGGGAACATTAAGAATGTTTCCATAAAAAATTATGAATTCTAAATATAAGAGTAGTATTGTACACCCTACATAATGCCTGACTAGTAAAAGATGGCGCTTTAAGTTTGAACATAAATTGTTTCTAACGGAGTTGGTATCTTATTAATATAAAAAGTTATACTAATTGTGAATGAATACTGTTATTAGTTAAATCAACAATTGCGTAAATCGATCCTGCCAATAAGATACGGATAATATAATATGTATAAAATAATAAAATTCATCAAATATGTACTCGTACATGGTATTATATTTATCCGCCATCACTATTTGAATATTTTGAAATGAGTCAAAACGGTAGTTGCCCGATGTACTCACATTGTATGTGAAATTACCTACTAGAGTAACGTTAGTTCTTTCAACAGCCACATGCTTTTTACTAATTTTGCCCTTGTTTAATAAATTTTAGATTTCGGCATAAGTTAATTTTTTATCGAAGTTTTGAAAGATAAATCACTTCGATTATAGAATCCGCGAGAGCGAGCCGAATGCGGATTGGAAAATGTATATAAATAAAATGGAAAACAATTGCTCTCGATCAAAGTATCCAAAGAAATTTGTATTGATTTCCATACAAATTGTTTTTTATGATTCCCCGTACAAACGCAATAAAATCTAAAACAAATTTGACTTTACTAATTGTATGAAAATCCATAGAAATTTCTATGATAACATGTTTAAAAATGTTTTTTTTTTTTATTTATGCAGTTTTCAATCCGCAATCATTTCGCCAAGTATAGTGAATAGCATGATCCACAAACAATTCAAGATCTTAAGAACAACATTCGAGCTGAAATTGAAACCATTGAACTGGTTTTATTGGAAAAAAGTCATCAACAATTTTAATGCTCGGATGCAGGCCTGCAGCAGGAGCCGTGGTGGTCACATGAACGATTATTTATTCCATACATAAATGGAGTAGAACCAACTTTTGTTGTTTTAATATAAAAAATCAGATGGAACATCCTTTATAAATAACATCAAAGTTATAAAATATAATCTTTGTTTAAACTAAAAACTCCTAAAAATAATATTTGTTTTATCAAACAAAAAATTTATTTGAAGTAAAAGCTGCGCTAGTTAAACATTAAATCCATCTATAATATGTGTGCACTTTGAAGATTCCACATCAAAGTGAGATGATAAAATGGGTTTTGATTGAAATGCTGGACCAAAGTTCCTTTTAGAATTTCAGTTTCAATCTACAAACCGATTTACTCTGCGGTCTGCAATATAACATTATTTTCCAGAATTGAAACCGTGAGCCGCTGAATCTAGAACTGCATCGAATTTAGTTACACAATCGTAATTTGGTTATACTTTGAGAAAAATAAAAAATTGACGAAAAAAATTATTTCGAGAACATAATTTCACCAAAATTGTTAACGTTTTATTTAATAATTAGCAGGGAGATTATCGATCTTAGCAACTTGGAAGATTAATTATTGAATTAAAATCACACTCACATAGTTTCTTTTAGATAGGTCACATTTTAGATTCTAACATGATTGTTACAGAATCGCAAACGATTTAAATGGAGCTGCCATCACTGGTGTTCGATCATTTTAAACATTTTTTAAAAGTTTTACTCCTAGAATTAATAAAATGTTCATATTTGTGGATTTTTCGTTTTACTCCAACCCTTATTTTCGTGTACTTTAGCCCTCATTTGTCTGTCATAGTGCATATCCACACTAGGGTAACTTTTATCTGGTAACTATTTCGTTTCTTTCCCCTTTACCAATAAAATCGGTTTTAAGCCTTTATTCCACAATGAAACATATTTTTTCAGTAAAAAATACTGGAAAACCGAAAAGAAGAGAGTATACATATTAAAATTACGTTAGAGTTAGAAACAAATGTTGCCACAAAAAGTATTGAGTTTCATACTTTTTATGGCAACATTTTCCCCGCTTACTGCCGGTATTATATTTTTATCTCGCCCTTTTTTACTGAAAAAATATGTTTCATTGAGCGCTTTCAGGTCCCCTATCATGATTAGTAAAATCATCGCCAATTTGATTTAAAAATTTCATAGAACTAAACATTTTCATAGCGTTGGCTGCGATTTTATTCAACGTGTTCCCAACTGTTGGGTGCCCTGAAAGCGCCCATTGTGGAATAAAGGCTTTATCTGCGCCGCAATTTTCTGATGGTAAAGGGGAAACAAACGAAGAAGTTACCGGATACCAGTTACCCTAATGGGCATCAGCCATAGAGTCGCCCGTTTTCCGATCACCTCCGTCTCTTGGGTTTGTTTTTATGATTCAGCAGCAAAATTTTATGTGACTATTTCTAAAAGGCTTAAACAAATTTTGTTTAAGACTTACTCTTAAAAGTACTCAAGAGTATTAAAAATGTATGTACTAAAAAATAATATAAACAATTTCGAGTAACAATATCAATTACGGATTGCGCCCGAAATAAACCCCGATGTATAATCACTTTTGATTAATGATATCCAAATGATAAATATTTACCAAACAATTACAAAATAAACAATTTTTGTTCTGAAAATAGAGGATTAGACAATAATCCAGATACTGAATCAATCCATCTGGTATTATAGAAACGAAACCTATTTTTTATTATTTAATGGTAGAAACCGATGGCATCAGATATGAGTACTCTGTCCTCTATATATGTAAACAACAAACCTGTGCAGATTGTTTTAAAGGCGTAACTCATGTTTGCTTAAAAAACAATTTTAATTTTTTGTTACCCTAATATCAAAATTTATTTGATCACCCCTTTAAATCTATGCCTGTAATTTGAAAATTATATCAGCCGATAATAAATGATTGCATAATTTAATGATGTATAGCAATGTTACAATGATTAGAAATGTCTCGATAAAGCCATAACACATTACATTAAGCATCCAGGTAACGCATCTTTGAAATAATTTCGCTTACAAGCTCTTTTATCCTCCGCTTACGTAGTCAAAAACGTATTTAAAACCCTCCTTAAATAAGACCCATAAATCTTAAACACCCGGAACAATAAAATAATAACACTTGTTTCATTGTCATCTCTTAATCCGACATGGTATTTAAATAAAAAACATTATCCCATTCCAAATAATACGGATACGGATCATTTTCCTTCTCTTCCGAATTTACCCAAGAAGTAGGGGACAATTAAATAGGATAAAGTAAATATACAAGCCGCCAGTACACGTGATGAAGTAAAGAGAATTGAGGTTCAATGTCGAGGTTTTTAACTTGATGAAAATCATCTTATAAAGTTATTTTAATTGATACTCTATAGATATTGCTAGGTGCCTGTTCAACCTTGTCACAAGGGCAATATTTTATACGAGTAAATATTGGAAATGTAATTCTTGTTTAATTCCAATTTTATGCATCAATTGGTCCAAAATGAGAGATAGCTCCCTGGAGATTTTTTGTTCAACGAACGCACATAATTGACAATACCCTAATTGAGTTTAAAATCAATTTAGAATATATTCGTCTATTATATTAAATGTGATGAATTACAGAAGAATTACAATTATAAAAATGTCGACCCCTTCGACTATACAAGTATACATAAAAAAAAATACAATTTATATTATCTAGTCACTCCTGCCTTAATATACAATACATAACAATCGGATGGAACGGTGCAATGGTACTGAAATTGTAATACGATCTCAAGTTAATTTTTTCACACGTTTGAATTACACAACAACTGAGTATCTACTCATCTGAATTAATTTAATTAGATTAGTATTGCTTGTTGAAATTAAGATGTAAAATTTTATTGCTCGAATATGTATCGTGGGTGTTAATGGTAATTGGAATTTAACGTACATTTTCTGCGATTTAATATGTAAAATTCAAATGTTCATGTGCTTGCTTACATTTTACGACATTTACCTTTCGACTCCATTTGTATTCATGTGCACAAACACAAGCGTGTACACTATAAATCACATCTAACATACTCGACTATCAAATACATTTAATAAATTTCATAATACATACATTGTCATAATCAAAAACTATTTTAGTGATGGCACGCAAACCCAGCAGGTGGAATTTGGAATTATGTCAGAATTTACATTGTCTTATGGATTCTGGTTAAATTTAGAAAATGAATATTGTTTACGGAAAAATCAATTTAGATAAGCTGCATGAAATTATAAAATTTTGATTAAATCAAATCTAAATTTGTATTTGCTAGATTTATTAACGTTTAGAATTTATTCAAGAAAATTGGGTTATTGAATTGAAGAAACGATAAAGATTGATTCTATCAAGTATCAACATTTAAAATTTAGCATATATGTAATACATATTAGCTGAGTGATTTAGTAGATTTTGGAAGTAGGTTTGCCATACTGAGAGTAAATCAACACAGTCCCTCTAATCCCATGTTACACTTGGAAGCTGATGTTTTCGATGTATTTGCTAATAATGTAGTGATCTATTTTTGGAGCATACTAAACCAAAATAAATATTATGTTCGATTACTTTTTTTACATTGCTGCAAAAGTTCGAGTAGTATTGTTTCCTTCAATGAGCCTCGCCACACTTTGATTCTTTCGTCGTGATTCAATGATTTCAAAAAATCAATCGCCGTCCACATTTGACTTCTTTGCGCGTTTCTCTTTTATGTATGTGCGTAAAATTATGTTTTTTGATTTATTCGTATAGTAAAACATGTTTTTTATATGCTGCGAAAACTGCTTCCTTGGTTGAAAAAATATATTTTTTGCACTCGAAGCACAAATTAAACTAAAATTAAGTCAAAATCGAAAAATAAACAAGGTATCCTTGAAATATTTATCTTTGTAGTAGTGCGAGAATCAGTCGAATCAAAAAAAAAATATTGCTGAAAACAGAATCAACCATTTCCCCAGCAAAAAAATAATTTTTAGGTGAAGGGGAAAGAGACGAGGAAAGAATCACGACGAAAGAATTAAAGTGTGGAACCACGGAATCGCCCGTTCCACACGCTTCAAGTCATAAGTCGTAATAGATAATGTCTATGTAATTGTAACAAAATTGTCGAAAGAAAATTATTTTTTAAATTTCTTCGCATAGTATGGCATCTCTCTCTCTCTCAATCTCTATATGGCACTATATCCTATAGCTAGGTATCCAGCTCGCGCTAAGATAAATTTTAACGCGGTCTCCACAAGTCTCAACTAAATTGCAGATAAATTGTAAGCTAAAAAGTTTGTGTAGAGATAAATTTTGACGTTTGTTTTATTTCTTCTACAACAAACAAAAATATTGTTCGATCGACTATTTAATAAATATTTTTATAAACATTTAAAATTAACAGTTAAAATTCCCGTTTTGGCTAACTTTTTCCACTTTCTAAAATTTCTGTACCCACTTCTTCGTTGTCAATCAAGTATCCTTCTTGATATTCGAAACTTTCATAATCTATAGAATTATTTAGTTCATCCATTTAAAAAAATAGTTTTCACGTTGTGCTGTCAAAATTTATCTCAATTTTATCGTTCTAGGCAGATAAATTGCTGTGAAAACGTTTGTAGAGTTTTCACTAGCGCAGTCTATATGTGAATGAGATAACTACAAACTTTTCGCTTTAGCTGCGTACCGCATCTGCGAAATCGCGAGCTAAATATTTTTTTGTTATTTCGCTAGCTAAATTTTACGTCAAATTTGCATGCAAAATTTATCTTAGCGCGAGCTGGGTACCGACCTTATCAAAGGATTTTTGGCCGCCTCAAATGAGGTTTCATATCGTATTTTCATTTCGGATAATGAGTGATTAATTCATTGATCCTAAACCAGCCGAGAAATTTTTTCCTCGTCACCACCGGGAATTAAAAGCGGGACCTCCGGTTGCTGGAGCAAGCTTGCTAACCACTTTGCCACCATGGCGGCATCGTAGCAATATAATTTACGGGTTTTTACTTACATAAAATTTTGTTGATAAATGGATGGATTTACACGGGTTGGTGCCGTTTTGCCGCATTTAACAAAATCCCGAAATCAAAATCCTGAAATCAAAAGCCCGATTATCAAAATCCCGACTTTTACTTTCCGGACTTTCAAAATACGGACTAAAAGTTCGAGGGTTGGGAAAGGAACGAATGGGAAAGAAACGAAGAAGTTACCGGGTTTAAGTTACTGTAGTATAGACATGTACAATGAGGCATTACACACGGGTTGTCAAGAAACAGCTTCATTTTCGTTTACCAATAATTTTTCTGTGAAGGAGATTTAACAAAAATAGAAATGAAATAAAAAAAACTTAAGGCCATTTTTGAGATCTAAATTTTAGTTTAAATTTTATTTTCGAGAGAGCAGAATAAAACTATACAAAAAAAAACTTTGTGTTTAAATATAAAGTAAGGTTTTAAATTAGCAATAAAAAATCTATTACGACTTATTTTGAAGCGGGAAGTCGATTTCATTTGATAACCCGTGTGGAACGGCTGAATCGGTGTATCTAACAAGTCAGAGCAGGATGGTTATATAAAAAATGCATATGGTATGCATACTCATATTTCAAAGTAAAAACCATAGAATTATGATTCCAAATACCATGGAAAAGCGGAAAAAACCAAAAATCAACCAAACTGGTTTATGTGTTTAAATGGCAGCAAAACTTTGTGCTCTTAAAAAATATTGAAATTATTAACTAGAATAATTAAAATATTATAAAATAGTTAGTAGTGCATCATTTGGTGTATAGTAGTGCACCATTTGGTAATAAAAGTGGAAAACTTTTAATTAAAATGAAGTGTCTTATGAAATGCTATCAAAACACGCCTAGAAAATTTCAGAAAGCCATCGGTAATTTTACCAAATGTTTATTTAAAACAAAATGTTAGAATTAGAAATTAGAATTTAGAAATCAGAAAAAACTTAACAAAAAATGTTTAGTTGTTGTTGGGTTTTTCTTTTTGTTCACCAGGGCTGTATTTTTTTATTTTAATTTAATAAAACGGAGTTTATTTCACGTACTACGTGCTTTGCTTTTAATTAAAAATAATTTTGAATTTGTGTAGTTTTTAATTTCAACTTCCTAACTTCATTGCATTCGAACAAATTCTTAATACGGCCGTGTCGATTTATATGCTTTCTCTTTTACCCCCGAATTTGGCTCACTTGATAGCTGCTTACATTCATTTCATATAATCTATTTCTATGTACACACTACACAACACACTCGAAAATAAAATAAAATTTAAGAACCCATGCCAAAAATGTATTTAGTCGAGGCAATGAAGCACTAAAAACGCCAAAGATAGGAAAATTTTTAGGACAGCACGTAGAGGGTTGCGGTTTTTTGCATTCGGTGGCAAAAACGATTTAGATCATTCCTACCTAGGTTCTGCCCTGTAGAAACCTCTGAGTGCATTGCTGCAGCCACAAATGCAGCCAAAAAATTCACTTTTTGGGAGGCCTTTCCACCAATTTTATAACTTCGTAAAAAAGAGGCAAAAGCGGCTCAATTTGGCTACTTGGGGGTTTTTGGGGTCGCTGATCACGATTATGATGTTCAAATCGATTTCGGGCATTTTTAGCACCACTTGATGAAATATGAAAAATATTTGCTATGTCACTTTAACTTTTCCCCGATAATTTTGCTTCAACGAGAAGCTGTCTGGAATGTAGCGGTAAATTTTTCATTTTTCCCTATTTATTCAATTTAGAAGAAATTTGCTAACCTGAATATAGCCTAATTATGAAAAATAAATTTTGAATTACTCACCGTAAAATAAATTAATAATGTTGTTTTATTAAAATATTGTTTTTCGGCAATATAAACTACGTGTACACTTTATTATGACCGGGCGCAAATAACAAGAGAAGACTAAAAACCACCAAATATATTATTGTTTGACGCATTCAAAAAAAATCCATTCTTTTGTTTTCGAATATCACATACACACATAAATATTTTACCCTAGCTTTATTTACTTTAGTTTATTTTTTTGATATTTTTGGAGCTTTCACGTTGCCACGAAAAATATTTATAACAAATAGTTCGGTGTGTGATCTGTGTGTGATCTGTGAGTGATATTTTCTTGTGCGTATAAAGTGAATGCTTATTTATGTATATATGTACATGTATAAATATATTAGCCAAGGGTAATTTCCAGGACTCCGAATCTGTTGATTAAAGAGGGAATTTATGAGTGTGGGCCTCAGCATAGAACCATGGTGAGTTCCTCATAAGTTTGGTAACTGACTGTAATTTTGCGTCACATCATGAGATAATTTAACATTTATGACTTGCGATCTTTCCAGAAAAAATATCAGTAAACGACAAATATAAACGGAAAATATCCAGTATCCAGGTACAAGAGGATTTGGCTTTACTATTACAAACCTATATCAAAGGACAATATCGATTTTTTATTTCAAATAAAAGCAACAAACCGATTTCATTCGTAAGTAGAGTTTTTTGAATATTACTAGGGGGTAACCTAGAGGATTGTCATATCCCAGGGGCGTATGAACGAAAAGGGGGTGTGGGTAAAGAATGCCCAGTGTGCAGTGTGAGGGTCAATACTTTCTTTTCTCATGCAAGAATCAATAAATTTTCGTGGGGTTCTTCGTAAAGTCATTACTTTTCTTTGTCTATTCATGATTTTTTTGAATCTTTAACTTATGTATAATTGAATTTCCAGGATAATGGCTGATGGGGAGACGTGCGTGTTTTGCAAATACTTGGAAGATTGGCAGAATCATTCCTCAGACAATTCGATTACGAATGTGACGGCTAGGTGCATCGCTACCATAGTGGCGTCTTCGCCGATACCATATCTGGGTTCAGCGACCCGAAAAACCCCCAGATACCGAATTTCTGCTCTTCGGCGCACGCAATTCCTGAAGTGTTCCACTGCGATGACGTTCATCGGCGTTCCTGACCCGGGAGGTCGATGGAACAAAGGTGTCCGGGAGGTCGATTTGAACATCATAATCGAGATCAGCGACCCCAAAAACCCCCGAGTAGCCAAATTGAGCCGCTTTTGCCTCTTTTTTACGAAGTTATAAAATTGACGGAAAGGCCTCCCAAAAAGTGCATTTTTGGCTACCACCGAATGCAAAAAACCGCAACCCTCTACGTGCTGTCCTAAAAATTTTCCTATCTTTTTGCTTCATTGCTTCGACTAATTGGAAATTTCTTTATTGCTACTTAAAACCTTATTTTATTTTTAGACACAAACATTTTTATATTGTTTTTCTCCCAAAAATAAAATTTAAACTAAAATCTACATGTCAAAAATGGCCTTGAATTTTCTATTAATTCATGTTTGTTTGTGTTAGTGCTGCTTCAACGAAAATTTTTTTGTTCAAAAATGAGTCGCAATTAAAACCGGTATCATAGGTAAACGGGGAAAGAGACGAAGATAAAGCTGCTTCTTTGACATCCTGTGTGGCACGGGCCAATAGTTCGAGTGTAGAGATTTTTTGGTTTGATTTGGTATTCCCCCACACTTCAAAATAAGTCCACCACGCACAAATGTGTATGTGAAAAATTACAGATTGTAATGTCTTCCGGATTTTAACGGATCTTAGTTAAATCGGAATTCTTTATGAAAAAAGCATTATAATTTATATTACATATTAATTATTTATTTTTGATAACATATTAATTATAAAATGCATGTTGGTCCAAAATACCTACAAAAATAAATGCCACCCACACAATTATGATGGCCGGAAAAGGGATATTGTAAATAAATTCTTTTGCCTTTGAATGTTTTTTTAACCTTTAGTTCTTAATTTTTGTTTGGAAAGTACCGGAAGCTGGATGATTGGTTCTTGCAATTTCAAGTTTTTTTTTTTTGTTTCGATAAATATTATTAATGTATTATTTCAACATTGAGCAGCCAAACTTTGACTCTTTCGTCGTGATTCCATCACTTCAAAAAATCAATCGACGTCCACATTTGATTGCGCATTTCTTTGTTTATGTATGTGTGTAAAATTATGTTTTTTTGATTTATTCGTATAGTAAAAAAAGTTTATTATTTGCTGCGACAACTGCTTCCTTGTTTGAAAAAAATATGTTTCCTCTCGAAACAAAAATGAACCTATAATTAAGCCAAAAACGACAAATAAACAAGGTGTCCTTGAAATATTTATCTTTGTAGTAAAAGTTTATCTTATGTAGTAGTGCGAAAAAAAGATTTCAAATTTTCCCTGTCACAAAATTAGTTTGTAGGCGAAGGGGAAGGAAACGACAAAAGAATCACGACAAAAGAATCAAAGTGTGGTAATGCGGATTAAAATTTTGTTAAACCAATTTCCTCCGCCTAAGTGTAGCGATATGATTTGGAAATATAGTGATAAAAATCAAAGGTCTTTCTTTTTGGATCGGGGACACATCAAGCGAGCGGACAAGCGGAATTGAGATTGCATAAAATATCATAGGAGTTGGAGCAGCATGTTGTTAAGTTATGGATTTGGATTAAGATTGGCCACAACGCGCAAATATGACACTCGAGTGGATAAGTATATTTAAGATATATGGTATCTATATCTATACTGTTTTTTTTTTGTTGAATATTATATGCACAAACAGAGACGTTTATAAATTAAATATCACCCGATTGGGATTATGTGAAGATTCTGTGTTCTGTAATAAATAATAGTTTTGGACATTTCAAGCAACTCGAACATGTGCACCTAAAACTCCCGTTATATTTGTTGTGTGCAATAAAATTATATGTTAATGCTTTAATAATTTCGAATTGTGCAACAAGTTCAGATGGTGGAATCTTGTACAAATTCGAGCACTGGGGTGTAGCAACGTGTGTCAAAACGGACCAACTTTTATTTTTTTAAATATATTATATATAAAGGTAGTATAAATGTCTTGTCATTTTTGTTAAAAGAAAAGTATAAACTTTTATTGTTGTCGTGCAGCAGAAATGTATATTTTCTCACATAACTCAAAGGGATTTGACGTGTTTTGTTAAACATTTCTTTTTAATATTGACGTAGTATCACCTTCTTCATCATCATCACAATTATTTACAAAAAATAACACAGTCCATATTCATATTTATTTAAATAGTAAATAAATGTAAAAACATTACGAAGGTTAATTGAGTTTGTAAGAACTGTCAGATGTTGCAATGACACGTAAAAAAAATTCACAAATGAAAATTTCCCTATAAGAAATGCGATATGCGATAATCGCATTTTATAATAGAAAAGCAAACGGCCGATCGAATCCGTACAAATTTTGTCACCCGCTGTAGGTAAAAAAATATTGATATTCAATTTAATAAGATGCAAAAAATGAAAAAATTTAGAAGAAGCAGTTAAAGAATTTTAAAAAATTAGATAAAGTAAAATTTGTTCCATATGTAGCGAAATATGATGAATCATCAGTTAAAGGCGATACCATGAGAGGATATAGAGTCATACCAGATACCACAAACCGCACATGGGAATTATTAAAACCAAGTTTGTAATAAGATCTTATGTATGTTATCAAAACGTACCTAACTTACGTCTCTCTCACGATCAAAATCCGATAAAATGTTGCCAGGCATGTTTAACGAACAAAATAAATGCTATAAGTATATGCACAATTCAGAAGCGATATAATGAAGTTAAGTCACAGTTTGGTTTGCTAGATAGGATTGATGCCGATAATTTAACCCAGTTAACCAAAATATTTTTGGAAAATGTCCAGTTACAAAACCTTAAAAGTTCCCTCTAACCAGAGGTGTATTGTTTTGGCAAATTTGCTTTGATTGCAAAATTTCCAGAGGAAAATACTAAAACACGTTAAAAACGACAAAAAACAGCTATAAGCGAAAAAATATAATTTATAAATCTTCTTATAGTTCGATTAATGATTTTTGTAAGCAACGGTTGCATGGCTACATTTCTGCATTTTGCCTCCACTTTCAGATAGTAAAAAAACTTATACTCATTATTTTAAACCCTGTTTGAACTTCACTTCACACACCTATTTTCACTAAATTTCAAAACTATTTTTCAGTAACATATAATAAATTTCACTGATATATCCAATTCCACTCTCCGCAATTCGCTTTATCTCCTAATTAATTAAAAAAAAATTTCACCCCAGCAATAATAAAATAAATGCTCACTACCTGTAATATTAGTAATGGCCCGCAAACAATTTTTGACGACAAGTGATATACCAACAATGGTTTAACAATAACTAACTTATCTGCCAAAATTTCGTTACTCGTTGTTTGTGGGTTTATGGGCGATAAAAATATAAAACAGAACTAAAAAACTAAATTCCTTTTTCATTTGTATAATATAGATAGGTAATAAAAATAGAGGTTTTAGCTTTTTTACTATACAACCAAATAAAGTTCTTAGTCTATTTATAGATGATACAAACAACAGGGTGTCTCTTTTAAAAGGGAGCGTCGTAAATAACTTACAACATAATTTTTTTGAGCAAAAATTTCCAGATTTAATATTCTAACTTAATTCTTGAAGCGAATACCATAGTTTCAGAATCGGGATTAACTCATCAAATGATATTGGGGTCGGAAATGTATTGCTATGTTTAGTAATATGAGCACGAGACACAAAATGAACTTCATACTCCCCGTGTTTTAAAAAAACAAATATTTTGAAAGTTATCGCGCAGCGTGTATTTTTTAACGGAACACTCTCTATTTGAAAAACTGTACAATTTCTATGAAAATTGGTGACTTTTATATTCACATTAGAAATGAAATGTAAACATGAATATAAATTCCGAATGTATATTTTTACTCGTATTCCTTTTATTCGTAGCCGTGCGTGTACTGTAAATGTAATACTCGAAACGTACCTACGTATAATTTGTTGCCAAAATAATAAATTTATTGTGATGATAGTTAAGCTCGCAACAAATCATGATAAGCCAAACATATTTACATAATATGAAACATAAAAAAATACAACAAAATGTTTCGAAACATGAAATCATAATTAATTTTTCGTTATGGTGTCACTCTACACATAGTTTTTCAATTTACACATAAACTAAATTACGATTAGCAAAGTGATGATAAATATAAATATAGTCCCACAACAGGCACGTGCTGTAACGTAATTTTTTAAATAATTCAAAAACGTGCTCCATACATCATGACATACATCATGATTCTATGTACAGTGATGGATGAATATATATATATTGTGAGTGGTATGATGGGGTGACCGCAAAACTATTTTGAAAGCAAGTTGCTTACCATAATTTAATGGGTGTGAACATTTGCGAGTTTGCGTTTTCATAGGGTTCTCTATATATACATATAATGAGTAAATATCTCTCCCGTGTATCAAATTACAATTACAATTTCGTGATTGAATAAATGTAATTAAGTTTTGCGCGACGGTGGCGAAATTATAATAAACAAGAGAAGAGTTTTGTATTCACCAAGTAATTTTAAAACTGTTTTGAACAAATTAAGTTTTTTTCAGTAGCGTTGTCACACAACAAAAAAGAACCTAAGACGTACTAGCAAAAGGAGATGGACTGCAGACCGTGTATTGGAATTGGGTTAACTAACATCAATCTTATGTTGAATGTACTTGAAGCTTGCCCGAAAGATATCCCCGACTGTAAAAAATGATTAAACCTATAAACTAAGATATATTTATTTCTATTTCGAAATGTTAATTTCGTGCCAATGTTTATGGTCAATTAGATTTGTTTGAACATAATAGAGAATTCGATATACATAATGTAATTCGGAACAAAATTGTGCAAAAATATTTTCTTATTTCGGAATAAATTATTTTTAATTTTTTAGTACCACATTTTTTATGTTGCGCTTTTTGTGGGGCATAAGCAATTTAAAACAAAAATAGCCTTTATCTCATAATCCCATATGAACTATTTTTTTTTTTTTCAAATAACCGAATCGATAAAGGACGATTCGAATTAAAAACTACACACCACTTGTTTCTAAAGTACTCAATCTCAAAAATCTTTGTTATTCTGTTTTAATTTTCCGTGAACAACATAAGTTAAGATCAAGAATTAATCCGTACTGAACAGAAATTATTGTATCGAGGTTCCACACGAAATTGCTGAAGTTGTTGAAAGAATATCATTGAAATCAGAAGAAACGCTACAAAATAATGTGTCTATTATTTACCACCAGCTATTTATACGCATGATTACTCAAAGTGATGCTCAACCGATTGAGCGTAGCTTACTGCGCAAGTTTGGGGATTCGCACTAAACCAGTGATAATCTAAAATAACGAAATAAAGTAGTTGTACAAAAGAAGAGCTTTGGCAATATCATAATACCAGGTCGGCGGTAAGATCAGATACAGCAGCTAGCAATATTACTGAAAAATAAAATGAAAGGTAACATAACCCGTAAAATAGTTTCAGAAGAAACAACTAAAGCAAAAGCACTACAACACTATATCATTTTTAAAGCATTTAAGAGGCCGGGCCAAGAGTGGCATATGAATTTCTTCTACAAAACTTTATTAGTTAGGACGATTTGAAATAATTGTAAAAACGTATAGAGGCTTCCTACTTCACAAAGTAAAACACTTAAAGTTTCTCAACCCGCTTAAAGTTTCAAAAACTCTATTAGTTCCACAACTTTGCCACTATCAACAAGCTCCAAATTTGTTCCTTGCACCATCTTGCGCCTTCTTACAATTTCTCTACTTACACCACATATTTCACTGTAACAGTTTCTTCACGATTTTTTTAGATCCGCAATTTTTTTATTGCGAGTCATAAAAAATGATCTACTATCTATAATCGATGTATATATTTTTTCGTAATTTTTCGGATTTCGTAATATTTGATTAAATAAAACGAAATTGATTTTTACGAAAATCAACCCAGCAAACAAACGCTGATAGCAGAATGAAATAGATGGAAACATTTGCACACGTCGAAGCGAGAAAACAAATAAATTTACTTCGGTTTCTTCTATGCACTGCATTTTTACCCCCACCTAATCTCTTGTTTATCAATTTCTTTTCAAAAATTGTTATTTGTTATTCCATTTGTATCAGTCTCCATATTTCAGCTGAAGGTAATAGATGTGTGTTGTTGAAACATATTCAATGCATACGTATGACGATGTTTGTAAATGTTTTTCAGATTGAAATGGAAATATGTACATGGATAACATATAAAGTAAGTATACAAAATTAAAAAAATGTGTAGTTGTAATACACATTTGGTACATACAACCAAAAACAAACACAATAATATATGATTGTGTTTGGTTTTGATACAGCGAAATACATTAAAAAAATATTATTTTCTGGTAAACCAACGGTTAACAGTTACATATTATACTCAAATCGAAATGAAAGAGAGATAAATTAATTTTAAGGGGAAACAAAGCCGAGTTTTCGGTCGACCACAATACGAATAGCATGGAATTAGGTGCATCAATTTGAAGTAAAAATTGAGCGCTCTAATTATATGTTGTTTATGCGCTCTTTGTGCGCTGATTTGTACTACTGGGAAATGTTGAAGTTCGACTGCTCGAATCGGCGAATATCGTATTTTCGAAAACAATAGACACGTATTATTTTTTTATTAAAATAAAATACTTAATTGGTTTAACACCCAATGTAATCCCCAATAGAAAACTTATGACTTTTGCCTTACAGAAAAGTATAAACAAAATTTTGAGGAAAAAAAAAATGTTGTTCGTTAGGGTGGTGGTTTCCTTATGAAACATGTTAACATAATGAAGTAAACCGTGTTTTGGATTTAATGCCAATTATTTATTATTATGATTCAAATGGAACGATATAAATTACCTCTTGATATACGTATCAAAATATAAAATTCTGACGGAGGTTAAAAATTAATACAGTGATAGACATTCGTATAAACGCATTAATTTTTTTTAACCATTTATTTCTTCGCTGTTATTTCTCGATCAATTTTTTTTTTATTATACTTTATCAGCCATGCTACACACAATTTTGGTTTCTGGATTCAAACTACTGCGCAACAGATTTTAATTTTTAATTTAAACCCTTATTTTAAATTAAATCATTAAATTTTTTTGTCTTGTTTTATTCTGTTCTCTCAAAAATAAAATTTAAACAAAAATCTACATCTCAAAAATGTCCTTAATTTTTTTTATTTTTATTTAAATTTTTTTCATTTCGGATTCACGGGCAAAAATTTTATGTCGCAGCTGCGTAAAAAAATTGTTGTTCGTGAATCCGAAATGAAAAAAATTGAAATTAAAATAAAACAATTTAAGGACATTTTTGAGATGTAGATTTTTGTTTAAATTTTATTTTTGAGCGAACAGAATAAAACAAAAAAATTTAATGATTTAATTTAAAATAAGGGTTTAAATTAAAAATTAAAATCTGTTGCGCAGTAGTTTGAATCCAGAAACCAAAATTGTGTGTAGCATGGCTGTATTGTTTGTCTAACGGGAACTTGCAAAAACAAAATAAAGGCGGTGATACATGTACAGATTTTGCCTTTAAGGCAAAAAAATCGCCTTATACAAAATTGAGAAATGTTCAATTTAAAATTTTTGCCTATAAGGCGATTCAAGATGGCCAACTTTTAACCAATCAGCGCGCATAATTTTTATGCCTTAAAGGTAAAATCTGTACATGTATCACCGCCTTTACAGTACGGCAAAATATACAAAATAAAACAAAAAATCTTCTAGCAGTCAGTATTTGCTTAGACATTCGTTTAAACGCAGTACATGAAAAGTGATTTTTTATTTAAGTTTTAATTTATTTCTAATTTTTTCATACATATTCAAAGGTAATTACATACAGCAATTTGGTATTTTGTTAAAAAAAAATCATTTTAAAGACTGTTTTTTAGCAATGCCTAAAGGTAATCATTTAACTAAGGCGGAGCAGTTATCGATAAAAATATATAAAGAGGAAGGATATTCCAACAAGCAAACTGCAACAAAAATTGCGCGATCTGAAAACGTCATCAGCAATTTTTTTAAAAGAAAGAAATTATGGTGTAAAAGCAACAACAAAAGGCCGAACCACGATCTCAGCACGTCAAACTGGTCAAAATCGACATGAGGCTACTCGAAATCGTCTGTCATGCAAAAAGATAAAGGTGAAATTGGACCTTCTTGTGGCGACTCGACACATTGCCCGTGTTTTGAGAAGTTCACCAAACATTAAATGGACTAAATTGAGAAGTAAACCGCGTTTAACTGCCGTCCATAAGGAGAGCCGCCTCAAATTTGCTCGTAAATACATGTCGTGGACAACAGATTGAGGCGATTTTTTCTGACGAGAAAAAATTTAAACTCAATGGTCCTGACTGATGCAGTTGCTACTGGCATAATTTGAAATAACATGGCCTCATCAGGACGAAACGTAACTTTGGTGGATGGAGCGTAATGATATGGGGAGCCCTTTCTTACTACACAAAGCTTCCTATCTGCGTCATAACGACTCAGATGAACTCTTGTATGTACGTGGATCTTTTGAAAGATGTTTTTCTTAGTTACATTGATGGTATTGATCACGAAAAGAGATATACACATGATCAAAAGAAAATTGGACGACCATGCTTCACATGGAATGCATCGTTACGAAGAGACTTTAGCAAATTTAACGTATCTGATCAAGAATGGAAATTGCTTGCAAGAGACAAAAGGAAACTAAAAGAAAAAGCGGAAACGGTTTACGATTTGACAGACGTATCTTCAGGGGATTCATCGAGTCAGGATTGGTCAAGTGAGAATGAAGTGTTGTGAGTTTAATTATAAAGAGATGTTGATGTTGTGATGCAGGTTACCTTTTTTCCTAGGTAAGGGTTTTTAGATGTTAACCGAGATCCAAAATTGAAATGTTATTTTATATTATATTGATGAATTTTATATTATTATTTTTATTTTGTTTTTACACATTAATTTATTTTAATTTATTTATGGATGAATAATGAAATTTTAAACTGTTAAATTTTGTAGTGTCTATTTATTAGGATTATAAAGAGAAAGATCTAGGTAGATGTTTTTGTCATTCTTGGAATATGATGCAGTAGTAATAGTTGTAGTGTACGGGTCGAGTCATTGAAACAGAAGATATTCGAACCAAAGGATAAATCAACAACGGACTAAAGCTATAGGGCCTAGCGATGAGATACGCAAAATGTATAAAAATAAAAAAAAAATGTTGCATGATTGTAGAATTAATTATTATGTTTCTTATTTTTAATTTACATTAGTTTATAATTTTATATGTAGTACTTAATATTGTAATACTTTCTTGATCAAGGTTTTCTGTAGTTTTCCTTGGTCCTAATCCACTGATGTCTTGTAAATGACTTGTGTTTTCATTTTGTTAGCAGATTTTTTAACAAACTTAAAACCATTGGATTAGAGAAATCTGAGTAAGTACTGCGAAGTCAGCTACAGACGCAAAGAAAGTAAGTATTATTACTTGCAATCTTGTTTAACTAATAAAATGTATTATAAAAAAATATAGATATAACCTTCGCATTATTATTTTTTCAAAAAAAAAAAAAAAAAAAACCAAGGAAAAAAAAGAAGTGGCATGTAAAGTGAAACATTGGTTGAGGAAAATGATCATGAGGTAATTGTTCGGGATCATAAGAGAATGTGAATTTCTTTAATCCTATCAAAACGAAAACCAGAAGAAGGAGGTAACAAAACATAAACAGTTACTTGGCGAAGTACCCTCCTCATCCTTTTGGTGAGTGGAAGGAAGATAGTCCGTAGAAGTGTCCAAACTAACAAACTTACTTTAATATTGTAATAATTTTTTTACTAACAAGGGCATTTAGAAATGGTTATGGTGCACTTGTGAGAACAAAACACCGAGTTGTATCGTGGAAAAACGACAGCTTGCTCAAGTAGGTTCTTTTATAAGTTAGAACATATAACAAATCCTAATCCAGTAGTATTAGACCCTCGCAGGTTCAGGATTTCTAGTCAGTTCGGACATCGAATCGTGTCTTATGTAACACATTTCATCGAATAATTAGGTGATAATCGAATGAAGCAGTAGTAGTTGCATGTGCTCAAGTAATTCAGTTGCCGCGTTGCTCGAATAAATCTGTGTTCATCTTGACATGGGCATACTTAGCATAAAGTATGTTATAGGTAACCAGCCTAACAGCTGCCCTGCGTTGTATACATCTTATCGTATCTTACCTTATCTTAACGTAAAAATGCAACTAAATACATTCAATTAAATGGTAATGTGCTAGAACATTATTGAATATTATTACAAATCGTAACTAATTGCTCCTGTTGTTTAGAAAAATGCGATGTCAAAATAACAAAAATCACTTTTATATTTTTATTGCCAACATTTAAAAATAAAAGTATTTAATACATTTGCCCTGGTGGTGAACATTAAAACTACAGGTAGAATAGAATAATTCTATACCAGCAGAAAAGTTGGTTTAAAATAATTCCAATTTGGAATTATATATATAGGATTGTTGTTGTAAATTTCTCAAAGTAAGACAGCATAAATTAAAATTAAAATAATTAAATTAAAACAATATTGTATGTGTTGTAAAAGAATATCTTTCCGTATCCAAAGTAGGTGTGGAAAGATAAACGTCAAAACTGCAATAAATAGGAAAAAAAATCCTATAAGACACACCAGTGGGTCGATTCTGGTTTTCCTATAGGAATAGGAAATAGGAAAGAATTTGAAATTTTTATAGCAGTTTTGTATTTTTTCCCCTATAAGCTTATTCTAGTGTGTCATGGGAATTTTTTCTTTCCTATTTATCGCAGTTTTGACGTTAATCTTTCCGCACCTTTGGGTACGGAAAGATATTCTTTTACAACTCATGCAATATTATTTTAATTTAATTCTTTTAATTAGACAAAAAAATTATAATTATACATACAATTAATGTAGGTTTTCAATATTCAACTTAATCAAGAATTTATTCCTACATGTACTAAAATAAACCATAGGAAAAAACTGTTATCAAAATTTTTTCCTAAATAGGAAAAAAATTCCTATTTTCTAAAGACACCAGAATTGACCCACAGAATAAGCTTATAGGAAAAAATTCAAACTGCTATAAAAATTTAAAATTCTTTTCTATTCCCTATTCCTATAGGAAAACCAGAATCGACCCACTGTATTCTGGCGTTTGGGATTTTTTTTTATCGGGAAAAAATAATTCCATTTTATAGCAGTTTTGACGTTAATTTTTTCCCATTACTTTTTTAGGGGATTGTAATTCGTACTTTTTCGAATTTTTAAACATTATTTTTTCTTATAAATATATATTAAAAAATAAGCTAAACTTGTAATAAGGTCACAACACGCGTTTTAGTTTATAAAAACCAAAATAAGAAAATTTTCTCCCAAAAATTATTCCCAGTCTACCATATACATTTGGGGATGGGAAATAAATATTTGGGAATTATTGCAATTTGTAATTACAGCAAAATATTTTCCCAATTGCCAATTCCCTGGGAAAGCCGGAATAGGGCCACTGGTTGTAGAAATATAATTAAAAAACATAGTGCTTTTATACGAATGTCTATCACTGTATGTCAAGATTTTCTAACAAACAACTAATAATGAAGTATGGTTCAGTTCGAATTTTATTCTTTCTATTGGGTATGCATAAGGAAATGTTGTTTGCATTGGGGATGCGCTGTAAGTTACTCAAATATTGATGTTGTAGGTGCTCATTGTCTATTTGTAGACTACCATAGCGTACAATATCATCCAGAGAAGCATGACGAGGCATGTTATGTTTTATTCGGGTATCTCATGAAAATTGATTTCTATGTGCAGGGTTTTAATACATGGATTAAAATCTAGGGAGATAGTCGATGGTATACTTTCAGTAACCAACGAAATAACATTGAGTGTATCCAGGTGAGTTATTAGCTCAATATATTCAGAGTATTTTGTTGAGACAATTACAACAACACCAACATGGCTAAAGCAAAATCTAAAGCATTTTAAAATTTTGCTTTAGCTGAATATAAAGCAGATTTGCTTTAGCTGAATAGATGAATACCACTCAAAATATATATAAATTTGTATAATTACAATGTTTTTAATATGATTATTTTTACAATATTGCAATATAATTGTTGTATAATATTAATACAAAAATATGTATAATTTTATAAAATTATTCTATAGAAATTTTTGCAGCGCAAAAATAGAAATCACTTTTATCATTGGCGTATTTTCTTGCAAAGAGCTAAAGCAAAAACGCTTTATTTCTCAACAAAATACAGCTTTAGATTCTTCAGCAATGAAGCCAAAACCCAATAAAAGAGGCAATGATGCGTATTTTCTCTTGGGCGATTTTAAATATCCAGGATCAGTGTTAACTGAGAAAAACTACACACGTAAAAAATCGAGGGGTTCTGTGGTCAACACCGACTTTCTTTTACCACTAATGTATACATAAATCTCGAACACACAACACTTGAAATCTAAAGCGAGAAATTAAACTTACTGGCCTTTTGGTAAAACTATCTTGTAATGAGTGATTTTTTGAGCGCTTGGTTTATAATTAAAAAAATACTCAACAAAATTACAAAAATGCATAAAATTTTTATTTGAATCGATAAATGAATGTCATTTATTATTTAAAGATTCTTTCATATAAATGTTGCGTATGGTCCAAGTGGTATTCCAATTCTGAAATTGTTGTTGGTTTATTGTCATAGACGAGAGTTCACGTAGTCCCATAAAAAATAGTCAATAGACGACAAATCGCACGATCTATGCGGCCAACTCACACCTGTGTGGCATGGAGCACCACCAGTTCATGCCTTTTGGGCAGAAAACATCCGAAATCATCGAAAGATAACGAGCGCCATTGGTGGTAACGTTGCGGCCTTAGTCGTTTTTGAAAAATACGGACCGATGATTCCACCGGTTCGCGATCTACACAAAAGCATGATGGGAGTTCTTGCATTGCCTGTGGATGCTCAATACAACAAATGGTGCAATTTTGCTTATTAACATACTCATTTAACCAAAAATGAGCTTCGTCGCTGAACATAATTTTTCGGTAAAAAAACACATTTTTGACTAAACACGAATTTTGATAATAAAATTCAATAATCTGTAAACGTTGTTCCCGTAAGTCATTCCATGATGAAATGGCAGTGAACGACTGACTTTGACAGAGGTTGCTAATCGCACGTGATGTGTCAAAAAATATACACCGTGTGCCAAACACATACACAACAAAAGCAAAAAAATTACACGTTATGATCAAAAAAAATCATTATTCCTGCTTAAATTGCAAACAACCAAAAAGGTCAACCCTTGTTGAAAAGTTAGTCTTTAAATTTATTTGAATTTACAAAAAACGAAACTTTTCCCCTTTTTGTAAATACTAAACTATTCAACATCATTACAAAAATTGAATAGCTCTTATGAAGCTGCCACTTCCGGTACACAGATTTCCACCAAATTTTCCAGCGATCCCAGTTAATGGAAAAATGTTAAGTATGTTTGATTCCCTGTAGGCAATTCGCTTGGACTGCAGCGATGCCAAATTTTGGTGAAATAAACCTTTTTTTTATCAAAACTCATTATTTCCGGTAAAATTTAAAAAAATGATCTAAACAAATTTTGTTTGGAACTTAATTTACAATCTTTTTGTTTTTAATTGTATTTTCGTAAATGCTGTATACTTTTCAAAATAATTGCTAAAAACAAAAAAGCTCTTATTGATGTTACCACTTTCGTGAACTGATTTCGGCCAAGTATCACTAGGACCTCATAATTTATGGAAAAAGATAAGTATGAAGTTTCACCTTGGTCAACCAGTCCGTATGGGCTGTACACAGGCCGAATTTTAGTTGTCTAAAATATTATCTTCCGCTTAATTTTTTGAAAAAGTGATCTCTATACCGATATTATTGCTAAATTAATTTAGAATCTTTTAGTTGGAATTGAACGGGTTTCAGAAGCTTCGATGATGGAATTGACCCGGTTTCAGATGCTTATTAGTTAAAAAAAGTGTAGAAAAGTGATTAGTTTTATAAAATATATTCGAGCAAGAAATACCACATCTATAAGAAGACAGATTAGGCAGCTAAGTATATAGTGAATTCCTGGGATAATATACATATAATTGCCATTGACAGGGGTGTAATATGAATATAAACGCAAGCAGTCTAATCGCACGACGATTTGTAATTTTCTTCAGTGTTTGTAATCCTTTACTTATAAGTATCAACCACGCCCAATTTCTTGCCAAGACTAAATTTACCATGTTCAATTAAAAATATTGAAAAAATGTTTTTTTAATTACTCTTTAAATTCAAGTAAAAATTTTTTTCATTTCATTCTGTAACAACAGTGAATTATGACGATCCATTTACTGACACGGCAGAACAATTACTCAGAGTTAACCAGTAAGTTTCCAGATTTGATGAAATCAACGCTATCGATATAACCTGTTCATCGAAATTAAGCTTCCTCGGTTTTGTAACGTAAGCCAGGATATTTTAAAATTTAATTTGTAAATAATTTGTGGATTGTTTTATTTAATAAATAACGAAATATTAAATTATTTGCCCATTTATTTGAAATGTTGCAACAAAAATAAACCAAAACCCACACAGTAAAAGACCGAATCTATATCCAATCTGGTCGATTGCAACGATTAAACGCAAGATCAATTGTATCGATTTTGAAGGACGGACGCGAAGGGCGAGGTCAAAGGAAAGTGAATCTGCTGCAAAAAATACGTGTATACAATTTTCGAACAACTTGTACGTCGTCGATTGGGACCGGCAACTGGAAGACGAACCTGCATAGTTGGCGAAGATGTTTATAAATCTCGTACCTTCCACATTTGTCTTTCATCGTCGTATAGCAAATTAATTTTCACACTTTTTCAGGTCAAGATACTAAAAATTGTTTTACGAGTTAAGCTCCTTCGGTTCAGCGTTTTGATAGGTTGTTATTTGTTTTTTGATTTGCAACGATAATTCAGAAATCAGAAGTCGGAAATTCATCCCAACGGCGATCGAATATTGCGTGTTTTTTATCTAAGATAAAATATACCTTAATTTCAACTGCTAAAACTGATTGCCTTCAGAACTAGATTTTTAGTTTTACAAAACTTGTAGAGGTAGACAATCATTACAAATTCTTGGTGGTTTGCTATATTTGCTTGTCATACGAATTATATAAATAGGAAATTTTAGACAACGTGCGGTGGTATGACCCAGACTGTATTTTAAAATTATTGGAAAAATTACACTTTTCAAATTTTGTGGTTTTGAGTATTTGATCATCGAAAATCTAGGGAAATTGTGAAAGTTTTTTTTATCGTTATCATTATTTCCCACACATCATTTAAAATTCATAATAACTTTTTAATCTTATCTAAGGATCCGAATTAAAATAATCATCTAAAACTATGTAAATGAATACATAGAGACTACACTGGGTGATTAAAAAATCCAACCTACCTGGTTTGCACTAAAATAACTAGCCATTTTAATACACGGTGCTCGCTCAAATTATTTAGTAATCCAATTATAAAAATTTATTCAATTATGAAATTTTCACAGCACATTCACACCACAAATCGCACGATCCTTTAACAAATTTAACAATTAAAATACAGAAAATCAATAAAGCACATGAGTGAACGTCACGTTCAACAAAATAATTGAATCAAACTCAACAAAAACGTTTAGTAAAATTTGCACCGATTACTAGAATTTGTAGCCGAAAATTTAATAGAAGTGCAAAGCATTTTGCAACATGATGCATGAAGCGAAAAAAACATTTGTGAACTGAAAACATAAAACCTAAATGCAATCGGGATATAAGGGAACTTTATGTAACCTGCCTAGACTTTGTTTAAAAAAAATTGTTCATTCCATGGTGACCATAACAGTGGAGTTGTGGAAATTTATGTGTTTGCATGAAAATTTTCGTAGTTGATGACTGGCTTACCATGGTGAAATTGAATTTTAAAGAAAGAAAATTTACTTTTCCCCGAGTTTTTTTTCTACTTTTTTATAGTTTACTGTATTACAATTTGAACAAATGCGGGACAAATTGAAATACATATTAATAATATAAATAAAGGAAGAATGAGAATTTGTTGTAGGGGTTTTGAAAACTAAGTGGAGAATCAATATTTTTCTGAAATAACTTCGGCCACTATAACTGCGGCTATACTGTATGTAGAGCAATGTCGTATCACCACACTTAATTAGAAAATAGCTTTGTAGTCAGATTTACATAAATAACAAAGCTGTGGAGAAATTAACGGTAAATGTCAACTTATCTATTTCAAATATACAACGCCCGCATATAATATCGAATTTTTTATTTATACAAACATTTGGTACCAGGTACCATTGTATTGTTGTCATGAATTTTCTAAAATTTTTCCGGACTATTTTTAAACGTACGCTTGAATTAATGCATCATTCATTCGATTTAAATTCAATATAACAAAATTTATTTTTGGAGCAAAATTTGAATCTATTAGTGATTATTGATTTTATGTTTTACAGTGGAATAATTTGCGTCGAATTGTAACTGCAAATTCGATAATCGGCTTG
Organism: Nephrotoma flavescens; assembly: GCA_932526605.1. NCBI lineage: Eukaryota > Metazoa > Arthropoda > Insecta > Diptera > Tipulidae > Nephrotoma > Nephrotoma flavescens. Next base: position 126,593,085 of record OW052221.1, on the reverse strand, counting down.
GTACACAATAATGGTACACATTTGTAGCAGAATGTAATTTAAAACGCCCGCTCTATAATCTTTCTGTAATGTACGGACTGAGTGAAATGGCATTGGCTTGTCGATCGACGCCTGTTAATAGGAGGATTATATATAGGGGACTGAATAAAAATGATTATATTTCGCATATTGCAGTATCCCACAACTTAATAATTACAAGAGTTTGACTAATTTTTGAAAGGTTCGACACAAGAAAGAAAAAATATTTCGTTTCCTAGATAATAATGTACAAACTAAAAGTGCAAATGAAGCAGACATTTATGGTGTAATTCTAAATATCGGAATATTAGTAAAGGAAATAAAAGAAACTTATGAACATACTGGTTAACCATTTTAATGTAAAACAGTCAGTTATTATGTGAAAAATAAAAAAATAATAGCATTCACCTCGCAAACTGGGGATCTCAACCCAATGAACGATGTCAATATTATAATTAAGAAGCTTTTAGTTCATCTCAAGTGACTTTATTCAAGTGCTATGATGGCTTTATTTTCGAAATACATCTATTTCAACGTCTCTTTGAATTAGCAATCTTGTACGAGGTGAGAATATGATGATCTTCAGGAAAATATCTTCTATAATCGTCAGTGAACCTTGAAAAGATAGGACAGGGAAAAAGGATATAATGTAGAACTTGACTGCACTAGTTGTTTTTATTATCAAGTCTTGAATAATTGCATTTGATAGATTTAATTTGGTCATGAAACTAGTATGTGCTGGCCTGTTAGCTTCTATTTAATTTAAAAATTGAAGTTTAACAATCCTCAAAACGGTTATGAGATTGAAAGGTTTGCAAGAGCAGCATTGGAACAAGTTTTCATACTCCCTATTGCACTTAGACAGATTTTAGCTCTGTATTTTAACATTATTATTTGAGAGATAAAACGGCTAAAGGAACGTCAGGAAGGCCTTCTGACTATACGCCACAAAAATTCTACGTTTGGTGACTGATGGCAAATTGAAGGTGCGTGAGATTGCTAAGATGGTAAACTTCTCATCTCAATGACGTTGGGCTATTAGAAATTTGTTGTAAAGTGTTATAAAAAAGAGACTGTTTTTTTACTCGGTGAAGTTGGTGTTTCTTTACTGTTTTTTAACAAACATAATCCCTTTTAATTGAGCTTGCGGAACCATTTATGCAGGCAATCATCGAACGAAACTTTTCTGTAGGTTTCTAATCAATGATCAGCCAATGTTATCTGGATTTTCACTGTGATCGATCACCATGTTCTCGCTAGTGTAAGAGCAAGTTGTATTTGCTCCAATGTTGTACTCCCAAATTTACCCCAAACTATCAGAACTTGGTCCTGATTTCGTAAGTAATTGGTCCTTCACTTATATCGGTTACAGAAGAGATGAGATAATACTGATGGTTTCGCGGCTGAAGTAGTTTTAAATCCTCCTGCTCTCTTCTAAAAGCAGGTAACATGTTCTAATGATGGAGATCATTTGGAGAATTTAATAAGTCTCTTTGAAAATGTAAGTATGGCCGGATTAAGATTAAATATGAGTAAGTGTCTATTTTTAAGGGCAGTTTAAATTATTTGGGATTTATTGTAAACGAACATAAAGGGATTGAAGCCGTAATAAAAGCAAATCAACCAACAAATGTGAGAGAGGGTCGTTCATTCCGTGGGCTAATAAATTATTATGGAAAATTTATCAAAAACTATGAATCAGAATATAATTTTTAGTAAAGTGGCAGTGCTATTCATTTGGTCAAAAAATTGCATGACATCAATTGCTAAAATGTTGAGAAGCTAAAATGGTGATCCTTCGATTCCAATTACGCTATCATGTGATGAAGGAATCATGAAGGAATCGGCGCAGTTCTAAGCCACAATTTTCCACACAGTGAGGAAAGACCGATTACGTTCGTTTCCATAGCATTGAACACAGTTTGGCCAAGGAAGCATTAGCTATTTATTGGGCTGTAAAGAAATTATATTCTTATCACATTAGGAATGAGTTTATTTTAAAAATAGATCATGAACCAATGTTAGCTCAGTTTGGCGAAAATAAAGGTTTGTCACAAACAGCTGCAAGTCTATTGCTCATTTTTGAGTTGGGCTCATTTTTTGAGCTGTTTTAATTATAAAAGCAAGTATGTAAATAGTTCCGAAAATCAGGCCGATATCTTTTATAGATTAACAATTAATTATATAATTACTTTTATCGATAGAGGAAAGGATATTTTGATTGATTTTAGTTCAGTTAAATCAGAAACTAGGAAAGACCCTCTCTCTCTCTCTCTCTGGCTTTCACATTCCATGAAGGGGTTTCGCCGCCCGCACAATGGCCCTCCATCCATCCCGATCCATTGCTATCGTCCTCCAGTTTCGACATCCTAATTTCCGAGGTCGAGTTTGTAATGAATCCGATATGGTTATCCGAGGCCTTTGTTTAGGGTTCATAACTTGATAGTTTTTATGATGGGAGGTTGTTGGCCTTCCGCTCAACCCGCTTGTTACGTGTGTGGGTCACGTACTGGTCAGAATCTTGAGGCATCCAGTCCTACCTTGAACACATTTATATAGCGAGCCGCTTGATACAAGACAGACGCCCGCTTCAGCCGCTCCTAACCTGGAAAACAGACGCTGGTTTGGCATTGGTTTTGAGGCGCCAATGGCTCGCCCTGACATGTAGTGTCCATGACTATAAACAAGATTTAGCTGCTCGTCTCCACTACACCGCCTGATTCATTTAGAGTTACTCAGAGAGCACCGCGAGGAGGTATGAATCTCAGACTTCGCCCCCCGGGCGTCTAGGAAAGACCCGATATTATCGAAAGTTTTAGGTGTAGTTAAGTTGAATGATTTTAAATGTTTGACTGATCCCCAATTTTTGAACACACATTACATTAGACTTCACATGTGATAAAAGATGAGTTGTCTGTTGAACAAGTATTTCTAAAGAGGGGGTACAGAGTTTTTATCTCAGAACCGTATTACTAATCAGACAACTACATCAACATGTCCCCGGGAGAGATGAATGTATGGCAGTTTGAATGAAAAGTGGAAAAGCAGATGATGAATCTAATAATGCATTTTCCGATGCAAGCGACGTTGAAATAATTGAGAACGAGAGTAATTGTAAATACCAATAGAAAAAGTGTAAGAATAATACCACAGAATACAAATATAAGAACAGACATTATAAACCAAAAAAAAATTGATCCTACCTTAAATTTTTATAGGAAACATAACATTTAAATATGAATATTTATAATTACAGTCATTAAATGAGTCAAGCGCAAAAAATTGAGTAGACATTATCCATACAAAAACAGCCTTGTTATTTCGGTATAGGAACCAGGTACAAGGTTTCTCGATACAAACAGAACAATTCTGGAAGGAATGGGATGACAAGATCCCTTATTTTTGGGAGATTGAAATTTAGAAAATCCTTTACTTCCTCAAAAGAGCCATCTGGTTTCCTATAGGATTAGTCGACATAATTTTCACGACACCAGGGGCAGTATGCCGCCCCGGTGGCAAAGTGGTTAGCATGCTTGCTCCAGCGACCGGAGGTCCCGGGTTCGATTTCCGGTGGAGACAAGGAAAAAATTTCACGGCTGGTTTAGGATCAATGAATTAATCACTCATTATCCGAAATGAAAAATATGATTATGAAACCTCATTTGAGGCGGCCAAATCCCTTGATGGGATATAGTGCCAGAGAGAGAGAGAGAGAGAAGGGCGGTATGTTGTACCATCACTTCGAATCGAAATTCGAAAAAAGTCGAATCGAAAAAGTGAAAGTTGTATCATTTTCGACTTTTATCGTTTTTTAATCTTTCAATACTTTTTCTAGAATGAAATGTCAACTACATTCATTATTACTTTGGTTTTAAATGATGAAACTTTAGTTGTTGCTTTCGCAACTCCTACTTAGCTTAGCATTTGAATCTGAAAGCAACAACTTTGGTTTTAATTTTTTGATGTATTATAGATTCTTCGGTTTGATTCATTTTAATAATATTTATTTTATTTTTCTTATTTTACGAAATAGAACAAATTAAATTCGGTATTTTTCTATCAAAACAAACGCAAAATGTCTTTTTGACAGCTAGATAACAAAAAAATAGTAAAAATAACCGCCTTGTGATAAACACCATAACCATAAAATGGTTTTATTTCCCCTAAACCTAAAGTTTTTTGGCTTACATTAAAGGCAATTCGGCTTTATACAATGCAATTGTTGTTGTATTTGGCGAAAGCAACACTACTTTTATCATTTATCGCGATTCGAAAATTTGACTTTTTTCGAATTTCGATTCGAAGTGATGGTACAACATACCGCCCCAGATTATGACTGTTGCATATGATCACATACGACATCAACATATTTAGTATTATTGCGATATTATCGGCATATCCGTGACAGTAAAGTCGGTTGTCAGTTATCTGCAATGGTAGAGTTGCCCAAGTTAGCGGTTATTATTATTCTTGACTTAATCATGTCCTAAACCTTATGTCTAGGCTTTCTAAACATTTAAATAAAAACAAGGCTGGAACGTTTAGCACGCCGTACCTGCGCTTTTGATGCTTAGGGTTCTAGCCTAGGTAGACTCAAGATTCTTTTACTTTTAACGCTATTTGCCGTAGGCACTTGGCGAAACACACTTATACTTAATAAACACATTTTTATTAATCACTTGTTTTTTGTTCCGCAGAATATTTTGAATGTCTTGCTATCAATCTAGCGCGTCGTAGCTGGAGGGATAACGAGCTGCGTAAAGGGTATGCTACCAGGAACAACTTATATCTCCATCTTAAAGTTGTTCACACTGAGTTAGCAATTCGTTTGCACTCTGTTGAGTTCGATTGGCTGGACAAAAAAGTTCGTGCAGAGGTAGCTGAAATTTCACATATTCAATATGTGAAACAAAAAGCTAAACTGGATGTGTTGCGAGATAAGGCTTATCCATTTAACCGTAGAGGTAATAGTGGTTCGTCTGATTTCCAATTTCATCCACGTTTTAAGAACTTGTCCTCAGTCGTTTTCCGTGATACAGAGGTGCAAATGCTTAGCAACGGAGTGAATTATGCCCCTACGCCAAACAAAATCGACCTTCGATCATTGGAAAATCTGGCTGTAGATGCCGAAACAGCCTTATCTGGCCAGATAACCCAAATAAAATCAGTGTGTGCGTTACAAATAAAGAAAGGTATTGATAACTCTTCTTCTCCGATAAACTCTTCTTCTTCTGCTGCTTCTAATACTAACCTCAAAGTGATTGGTGCGATAAAGAAAAAACTACGTGACCATGACCTTATAGCGTGTAAAGCGGATAAAGGCAATACAATTACCGTGCTCACAAAAGTCGATTACTGCAATAAAATTTCTGATTTTATTACAGAAAGTAAAGCAATAGAGCTTGGCAGAGATCCAACTAAGTCTTTTAAGACTTCGGTTAGTAAGTGTATCAACCAATGCCAGAAGTTATTTGATGGAACTGGTTGGAAGTACTCTGTCATGAATCCATCTGCCCCGATCCTTTACGGTTTACCAAAAATCCATAAGGAAGGCATTCCGATTAGACCAATAGTAGCGTATTGCAATGCTCCTGCCTACAAGCTATGTAAGGGTTTCATAAATTTTTTCAATTGTCACACTAATTTCTTTTCGGCTTATTCGGTTAAGAACTCGGTAGAATTGATTAACAAAATTCAAGACGTCGATATTCCGTTACATTCAAAACTAGTTTCATTTGACGTTGCCAGTCTTTTCACTTCTATTCCAATTAATACTTTGTCCCAAATAGTTTGTAATTACTTAGATAGGGATGTTGTAGATGAGAGCTTACGTCGTGAACTGAAGTTAGTTTTTGAGACTTGTATTAAACAAAATTATTTCTGTTTTGATAATACATATTTCAAATTCGCTGATGGTCTACCCATGGGCTCCCCTCTGTCACCTTTGTTGGCTGAAATTTTCATGAATTTCTTCGAACAAATGATCTTATCAAATAACAATCCTTATTTTCGTCATATAATCTTTTGGTATAGATATGTTGATGACATATTATGTCTATGGAATGGAACTGATAGACTGTTACTCTTTCCTTACTTGGTTAAATTCTCAGTATCCCACCATTGATTTTACGTTAGAAAAAGAAGAAAATAAATGTATTAATTTTCTAGATATAACAATAACCAGGATTAATTCTACTTTAGACTTCAAAATTTATCGGAAACCCACGTATACAGACGCTGTTATCCCTAGTTTTTCAAACCATCCCCATAATATTAAAATGTCAGCTTTCCACTCACTCATAGATAGACTAATAAACATCCCTCTGTCAAATTCAAATTATAACACTGAGCTTAACATAATTCTTCAAATAGCAACGAATAACGGATATGCAACTAGGACTATATTAAAGTTATTAAATAAAAAGCTAAAGCGTAAAACTCTAACGGGTATTTATCCACCGGATAGTCCAACGCGGGAAAATTGGCGTCGCTTAGAGTATATAGGAAAAACGAGCCAACGGATTAGCAACATCGTGTCCAATTATACCAATATTAGTTTTGCTTTTTATAATAATAACACAATAAAGAAAATGATTTTTAACAATAAACCTAGAGTTGATCGCCTTTCCAAATCTGGTGTCTATAGGATCAATTGCAATGATTGTAGTTTCTCCTATATTGGTCAGACTGGGCGCAATTTTGGAGTTAGAGCTAAAGAACATTTATCTGGTTGCAATCAATCAACTTTCCATAACCATTTAACTTCAGAAAATCATACAGCTAGCTTGAACAATTTAGACATATTACATATACAACCCAAAGGCAGACGTTTAGATACCTTAGAATCTTACGAAATTCGAAAATCAATATTTCTTAACCAAAATATCCTTAACGAACAAAGAGAAATCCGGTTCTCACCAATTACAGACCCCGCCCTTTTCTATTCTCACGTACGCAATAATATACCTTGAATTTTGTTACTCAACCTACATATGACTCATCGCCTACCTGCGCGATCCGTAGATTAATTTTTATTGCTTATTTTTTCTTCTCTCCTTCTTTTATTATATTTTGCTTTTTTCTATTATATAACAAAATTTAATATAAATTATAATATAAATTACAGTATCTCCTGCACAACGGTAGCAAAATACTATCTTGGGCTGATATTTTGAACTTGGAGAAATTTAAGATTCCCCTCCGTTGTCCTTCAGTTACAACCTTTATTAGCATGTTAAGACTTTACAACTTAGTTTCTAGTAGAAGGGCAGACTTTATGGAGGAATAGGGGTTGATCTAATAAGTTGTATTAGACTTTACTGGAGAAAAAGCTCTCTTGAATTTAGCAGTCGTTTTCATCACTTTAGATACATTTCTGAATGTTCAGAGTCTTCTTTTAAATATTGACGAACTTCGTCATACTTTTAATTGATGTTATTTGTTTATCGGAAACTTTTTTGTCATCCGATATTTCCAATTCTGCGTTGGCCATTATTGGTTTTAATTTGTTCGGGTGAGATAGGGTTAATCCACCGGTTAATTATGGTGGGTTATGTATATATGTTAACGAACATAATATTAAATGTAGTATTGTATCGGTACCCCTCAATTTCTCAAAGGCTCGTTTCTGACCTTGAGTTTCTTTTTTTAAGTGTCTTCGTGAATAAGCGGAAATTTCTTTTAGGTGTTGTTTATAATCCTCCTAAAACGAACAAGAGGTCGTATACTCGATTTAAAAAATCCCTTTTAGACATTGAGTGTTTTTTTAGTTATTTTTCCTGTCGGTATGATGAGGTTTTCATTTCGGGTGATTTTAATTTTGATATTTCTCAAGAGACTTTATTTTCTCGTAGCTATTTAAATATTTTAAGTAGCATTAACCTCTCGGTTTATAATACTGAAGCGCCCACTTACTCTTACGCTACGGCAAGTGGTGGTTCTTATTCACTCATTGATCACGTTGTCGCTTCTTCTGATAATTCCATTTGTTTTTTCAATCAATTGTCTCTTGGTATTGGCTCTCATCATGATCTTCTTGTTTTTTCTGTTAATTATTACTCTCGACCTAAACCTAAAAGTTTCAGCTTTAGGGATTTTTCTAAAATTGATGAATCTCACCTATCATCAACATGTGACTCTATTTGTTGGGACAATATTTTTTCTCTTTCTACTTCTACCGATCAAATTGACTATTTTAATTCCTCTATTAATTATGTATTTAATAATTGCGTTCCTCTCACTACTGTTTATTTCAGACCTAGATCCCCCCTTGGACGTCGCGAAAAATACAAATAAATACAAAAAAGCTTTTACTTAAAAAATACTTTTACGTAAAATAATACAAATAAATACAAAAAAGCTTTTACTTTTTTGTATTTATTTGTATTATTTTTGTATGTAGTCTATAAGTATTCACTTCTTGCAGTGTCCTCTGTAACAAATGAGCTTGAGCTCAATACGGAAAGTACTAGCATGGAGTTGATTTGTTTTTGGAAAAAATCTGAGGTTTTTATGCCTAATGGAAGTATTTTTTTTGTTGTTTATTTATATTGCTTCCATATGTACTTTTCCTTTACCAAAATTTGTAATGCCAATGAATAAATAAATAAATTTCTTATAATTTTTTTTTTTGTATTTATCCCTGCAATCTGTTCTGGGGCCTGTTCAAGACTCTCCCTGCTCTTTCGCGGTTTGCTTATTCCGTCCTTACTTTTACGTCAGTCAGCCAATCCGAGGACGTACGGCTGGCTATAGGACCGATTTTAGGACCATCTGCACATTGCAAGCTCCATGCCAGCCTACACTGACATGGAAGATGGGTCAGCCCATGAGTTTTGCACTCCGACAAGGGGTCATAGATGTGTTACAATTTCATCACAGATCGTAATCTGTGATGAAATTTCACTTTTGCATGCATGCTTCCCCCCCTATCGGGATTCGAACCAGGTACCTCCCGATCCAAATGGCAAAGCTCTAACCACTGTGCCATTTGGTCGGTATATAATTTCTTTGAGAGAATATTTTATACAATCCTTAGAGCTCCGTTTCATCAGGGCGCATGGCTTTATAATGAGGGGAATCCTTGTATTTCTTCAGTGTTCTCGAGGCTTTATTACAAGGCTTCTCCGTCTGTTTCTTCAGTGCTCAGCCCCCCCAACTAGCAGACCACCAGCATAGACCAGATCGTTTGGCTGTATTGATCGCGTTCAATACTCTTCTCCACTAAACTATACTCTTCGATCTTCATGGCCGAAGGTGTGAGTGATGACGATTGAATCTACAAACTCCCATTTTGTTTTTTTGTTTTGGAAATTCCGAAAATTCTCGAAATTTCTGGTTTATCTGAAAGGAAATATAAATGCGTCGAGAGAAGGGAACCTTATGTTAATCGTTCAAACTAACGGCTTTCTCAATAAAACTCCGTTAGGTAAGAGTAATATCAATTACAAACTGCATTGAGGACAACCAGAGAGTTGGTTTGCTACCCACTTTTATTATAGCTAGGTCACAAGCGGATAAGTAGTCTAAAATAGCAATGACCCTTGGATTGACATTTTAATACCTCAGCATAGGTTGCGTACTTTTGCATCAATCACATTCGAAATGATTTGAACATCATGGTATTTGTTTTTCAGTTGGAAGTACCAACCACCAGCATTCCAATAGTGACGGACGATTTTAAGTGCTGCAATTTTTGTTTCTTTTAAACTGAACACCAGCCATTCCAATCAAGATGTTTAGGTAGAGTGGACTTCCTCGCGAACTCATTTGGAATACGTTTACCGAGACCCTAGGAAAGAGCACTCAAGAACTTCTAGTTTAAAGACAGATGTCTCTTTTAAACCAAGATAGATATACACGTTTCCGATCGCTCTTCCAGCAAACGCTGAAAATCACAATAAAGAGAAAATTATTGTTGTTCATAGAAATTTTGTTTTGCTGGTGTTCACTTCCAATCCAAATCGTTTCGCATAACGTTCATGCGGTATTAAATTGTAATATATTTAAATCTTTGACTAAGAAGGACAATAACTTCTGCATATCCAAGAATTTGGCCCGACTTTTTAAATATTCAGCGTGAGGTTTCCATAACGCTTTTTCTTTATACGCACTTACAGCGCTAAATTAAACACCATAAGCGCGAGTGTATCGCCCTGTCGCGCACCAGATGGCTTTTCAAACGTCAGATACTGTCCTGACTGTAAACCAGTTTACTTGAAATAAAGCCTGTGACGCTCGCTAGCAGGTTTAATTATTTGTTGAGCAGCAGCGTCTCTTAGATTCAAACGTCTGTATAAGGCCGTGGATTATATATTTGGACAAAAAGTGGGTGGTATCTTACTAAATAAAGGTTACCTGCATTTCTCCGAATACTGTAAAACTGCAACAAATTCAGACTCATATGACGGGTCTAGCATTTAGCTTTACATTTTGAATAATTTAGTTTTTTGTCATTAACTTTTTCGAAAGTACACAGTAAATTGGTAAACACTTTCGCATCTTATCTGTTTTCCATATAAAAATCCGTAAGTGTGTTGTGACGGATGGAGGTTCATCTTAATAAATTGCACACCAATAAAGGTCGGTATCCAGCTCACGCTAAGATAAATTTAACATGCAAATTTGACGTAAAATTTAGCTAGCGAAATAACAAAAAAATATTTAGCTCGCGATTTCGCAGATGCGGTACGCAGCTCACGCTAAAAGTTTGTAGTTATTTCATTCACATATAGACTGCGCTAGTGAAAACTCTACAAACGTTTTCGCAGCAATTTATCTGCCTGGAACGATAAAATTGAGATAAATTTCGACAGCACAACGTGAAAACTATATTTTTTAATGGATGATCTAAATAATTCTATAGATTACGAAAATTTTCTATAGATTACGAATGTTTCGAATATCACGAAGAATACTTGATCGACTACGAAAAAGTGGATACAGAAAATTTAGAAAGTGTAAAAAGGAAGCCAAAACTAAAATTTTCACTTTTAATTTTAAATGTTTATAAAAATACTTATTAAATAGTCGATTGAACTATATTTTTGTTTGTTGTAGGAAAAATAAAACAAACGCCAAAATTTATCTCTACATAAACTTTTTAGCTAACAATTTATCTGTAATTTAGTGGAGACTTGTGGAGACCGCGTTAAAATTTATCTTAGCGCGAGCTGGATACCTAGCTTAACTTGTAAAAATAGAGTAGTTATGTCAGTATTCTAATCTCCAGTTCTGCTGAGAACAGTTTTGTCGCAATTTGCAACCTGGGTCAAGCGTGTAATAAAACCCGTATAATACATTTCATTGAAATAATCATAATTTGTATATGTATTCATTTTGAATTAAGACGATCTTTTAGCGCATAACGAGCCCGGAATAAATAGCAATGTAACTATTATAACTCTGCTGAAGATAAAATTGATGGCGGCGCTGCCAGTAAGTAATTTTTCAGATCTTTACACACTATTTTAGAATATGTAGTTAGTTTACTTATGAACTCAAACCGCGCCCCTCAAAATAATATCTAGGTATATATATTTCAATCCTCTGCTAGATACGGGGTTATCTCATTAATCGTAATATCTGTCCTTATTGTTACTATTCTCGAATTCCCGATCACGGCCATGAAAATGATTTGGCTTCTCTTTCAGGTTTTCATATTTACGCAAAAAATAATTATTCTTGTGCGAATCCCAAACGTTTGCGACTAATTGGGCCCAAAGTTTTTCGGTAAAAGGGGTTGATAAATTGATCATTGAATTGCGAGGCGACATAAAAATTAACTGGCGTAGATCTTGTATGATCTGCGAAGGGTTGGGATGTCCATAGAAGGGAAGCTTGCCTAGAAAATAAATATATTACAATAAAAGAATTTTTATATAACGTGATATACATACGGTTTAGTTCAACTTTCGGAAAAATAAACGTATTTGCGTTACAATCGTTCGGTCGTTCTTGGGATTCGGCCGTCTCGGAATGTGAAAAACATCCTGAATAAATCCGTACTCCGGAATTTTTGAAACAAGTTTTATACATGCGATTTAATGTACTCTGCACGTCTCGGGTGAAGTCCAAACGATTTGCAAAATTTTTGATAAACATAATATTCGACATGTGATCAGGTTCACCATTCTTACTAAAAATTGGTTTCATCATTTCGGCATTTTGAATCAGACGGATAAAATTTAAATTGAAATAATCTTCTTGGATCACAATAATCAAATGACATACGCTGAGCAGGAACATAACCAATTTCAGATCATCGATTTCATTCATGATGCTATCTTTCTTCGAAAGGTTTGCGAGTACAGGTGAACAATCAAGCAAAATTTTACGATCTTTCGTTACAAACATTTGAATCGAATCGAGCGCCGAGGATGACGCTAAAAAATCGTGCATCTGGAATATACCCTCTCTTTTGGAGAAGATTCGATTTTCTATCGGATTTTCGAAAAATTCATTGCCCGATTCTTGGGATGTTAGTAAATTCATTATAGTTGATTTGCCAACGCCGCGTTGCCCAATTACACCAATTACATGGAACAGCGTATTTATTTCGCTCAGAAAATCGAAACAGTGCGTATTTAATGTAAAGTTCGATGTAATCAAATCCAACGGTTTGGTCATTGTGGGTAGATGAATAACGTGACTGGTCGGTGGTTCTTGAATTACAGGAGCAATAATTTCTTTCGACATTATTGTTCGGCTTGGAGAACTTGAAACGTGTCCAGTTTCTCGATGTTCACGCACAGCAAGTATTGGTGTTTCATTCGATGCCTCTTTTGGTTTCAGTAAAATTTTGGGTCCACTAGGAGCATCGCGATCAGATTTATGTGTATTATCACGATTGTCTTCCCTTTTTGCAAGTATCGTTGGTCGTTTTGGCTCCTAAAATACACAAATAGATTACAGGATATATTTGGCCTCATGAAACGTTTTTGGTTTTGTTATTCAGACTTTCAACTAATGTGAATATCCATAAGTTTCAACATTAACAATTGTACTTACCTTAAAATTTCCATAATTCCTATTTTTTCTATCCGTTTTATCAGACATAATGAAATACGCAAATGGTTTTACATTGAATAAAAATTAAAAATTTAAAGAAAATTCATATCTCAAATTCAACAAAGGTTTTTGACATAATAATGACAACTATTCGATTGACAAGAATAAACGTCAAAGCGCGCAACACATCATATTGTGAATGTGCCTTTCTTTATGCACATGGCGCTTGAAAATGATGCTAGCTTCACCCTTGTTGTTATACCCGTTCTAGCAATATTGTGAAAAGAAGATGCTAGATATAAAGAAAACAATGCTAGACTGGGATAAACATATGTATAAGTATATTTTTTTTTATTATGTCAAAAGTCAAACAAGAAGAAAACAAACGAGCCCGACAAGACAAGATTTAGAAGATTTAGTTGTTCTATGTTGAAGTTATATAATTATAACTTATTTTAACCGTTCGGCATCAGCTCTTCTATGCTGATGTATAATGCGGGACAGCACTTTTTATTACTAATCACTTATGTATTTTTGATTAATAAATTTACACATTTTATTTAATTAATTATACATGCTTTTTATTTTTATCAATTAATAAATTTTTCATTTTAACAAATTAAATATTTAAGAGTTAGCAGAAATATAACTTTATACAATTTGTGTCTTAACTATTTCTCCTGTTTTTATTATATGGAATCTATTACCATATGCTATGAAAATTTATAATAAACTCTTGTGTTGAAAATTTAAAACAAAACTTATATACTAATTTTTCTGGTATACAACCTGGCTAAGGACTCTATGTTTCAGCAGTTCAACTAAGGCCAGATTGTATACCAGTTATAACAATTATACCATTTAAACTTCTCCACAAAACGCATCCATTACACCATTTCGAATTGTCACAAATTAGACATTTCTTACCCGATAATATGTCAAAACAAACAACAACAACAACTCAAACAACAAGGTAAATAATTTAATTATAAAAAATAAAACTTAATGGAAATAATTACAAAGTTTAATAAATTTATTTTTATATTAATATTTACATAGATATGCGACAACGAGAAAATGATACACCCACATACACTCCCCTTCCAGTGGAATTTAAGAAAATTGGTAAGTATTAAATTTCACGATACGAAGTCTGTGGTTTCTTAATTTTTAAATCGAACTGGTAGTTTAATTACACGACCATGCCTTGATAACACCTCTCTTGGTTCACTACTAACTTGCACATGCTGATCGAAAACTACTTTCTTTTTAGCTTTTGGAGTTTCTGAATTAACCACCTCATCAGCTTTCCCATCAACATCCCATGACAGATTAGTCGCTAATGGCTGATTGCTGAACAACTCATCATTATTTTCGGAATAACAAGGTTTGAGTCTATCTATCGAAATATTAACTTTTTTACCTTTAATTTCTAGCTCAAAAAATTTTGTATCCCTGTTTGAAATTTTAAAAGGACCGGTATATGGAGGCTGAAGTGCTCTTTTGACTGCATCGGTACGTATAAACACATGAGAGCAATCCTCCAATTTTTTGTTAATGAAAAATCTCTCCTTTGAATGTCGAGATGCGTTTACCGGTTTTAATTCTTCAAAACGTTTTTTTAGATTACTCACGAATTCGGACTGTGGAATCGAAGTATTTGGAGGTTCCATAAACTGCCCAGGAACTCTAACCGCACTTCCATACACCAACTCTACAGGAGTAGATTGTAACTCTTCATTAAACGAGGTACGTAAACCTAATAAAACGAGTGGTAAAATGTCCGTCCAATCCGTTCTGTTATGACACATAATCGCTGCTTTTAATGTCCTATGCCAACGCTCAATCATACCGTTGCACTTAGGATTATACGCTGTAGTACGTCTTCTTTCAAATCCTAATAAATGTGACAATTCTGTAAACAGATTCGCTTCGAACTGCGAACCTTGATCTGTTACGACAAAATTTGGAACACCAAACCTAGCTATCCAATTTGAATAAAAAGCATTTGCCACCGTATTTGCCATGATATCTGGTATTGGAATTGCCTCCGCCCAGCGAGTATACCTATCAATCATGGTTAAGCAGTATTTATGATTATTGGATATGGGTAATGGTCCAACTAGATCAATATGCACTTCTGAAAACCTTTCCTTTGTCACTTCGAAATTACCTATTGGTGCTTGTGTGTGTCTTGATACTTTGGATATTTGACACGCCAAACATGCTTGTGCCAATTCCTTAATATCCTTTTTTAATGACGGCCACACTACATGTTTAGACACTAATTTGACCGAAGCTTTTATTCCCGGGTGCGACAGATTGTGTAGCGACTCAAATACCTTCCTCCTCCATTCTCTTGGTATGAAAGGTCTTGCTTGTCCCGTCGATATGTCACAGTAAATGAAATGTTCTGTATTGAAAGCTAACGGTCGTCTTACTAAATTTAGTCCAGAGTTCTCGTCTTGTAGTATGTCATTCAGTTCCGAGTCTTGTAATTGATCTGTAGCCAGTTTGTTATAGTCAATAGTCTCGTGAATGTCAATTAGCTCAACTCTAGATAATGCATCAGCTACAACGTTGTCTGTACCCGTTATATGTCTCAGGTCCGTTGTAAATTGTCCAATAAAGTCTAGTTGACGTCTTTGTCTTGGTGATGCTTTGTCTAAATTTTGTTTAAATGCGTAAATGAGGGGTTTGTGGTCCGTAATGAGGATGAAATTTCGTCCCTCGAGAAAGAATCGGAAGTATTTTACACCTAAATAGGCCGCTAACAACTCCCGATCGTAGGTACTGTATTTTTTTTGTGTTTCGGTTAACCTGACAGAATAAAAACCCAGTGGTTGCCAAACTTCATCAATTAATTGTTGCATAACTGCCCCTACTGCTGTGTCGGAAGCATCTACCATAATTGATAACTTTGCTGACATGTCTGGATGAGCTAGAAGGGTGGCATCACTTAACTTGAATTTACATTTTTCAAACGCTAATTTCGACTCTTCTGTCCAAACGATTGGTATTTTACTATTCTTTTTGTAACCTTTTAAAAAGTCATTTAAAATGGCCTGGTCATGTGCTGCAGAAGGAATAAATCTTCTGTAGAAATTAATCATTCCTAGAAAACGTTTTAATTGCTGGACAATGACTGGCTGCGGAAAATTACGAATTATTTCTACTCTATCTGGAGATGGTAAAATTCCTTTCCTATTTACGAAATGTCCCAAAAAAGCAATTTCTTCTTGCGCGAATACACATTTATCCATTTTAATAACTAGCCCATTTTCGGCTAAACGTTGGAAAACTTGTTCAACATGACATAAATGCTCATCCAATGAAGCGGATGCAATTAAAATGTCGTCTAGATACACGAAACAGAATGACAATCCCCTTAAAACCGAATGCATTAATCTTTGGAACGATTGTGCTGCATTCCGAAGACCGAATGTCATTCTATTGAATTCGTAAAGACCGAATGGTGTTGCTATAGCTGTTTTGTGAACATCTCGTGGTTCAATTGGGATTTGGTGGTAAGCACGTACCAAATCAATAGTTGAAAATACCGTACAACCAGCAAGTTGAAACGAGAAGTCCTGAAGATGCGGTACTGGATAATTATCGGGAATGGTCACATTATTCAACGCCCTGTAATCCCCACAGGGTCTCCACTCACCGTTTTTCTTAGGTACCAAATGCAGAGGACTGGCCCACTCACTTTTGCTAGGTCGACAAATTCCTTGCTCCATCATACTTTCGAAGTGTTCCCTCGCTATTTGTAACTTATCGGGAGCCAAACGCCTTGTTTTGCACATAACTGGTTGCCCGTTTGTTTCCAAACAGTGTGTAACATTATGCTTAGGTGTATTCATATTGCCTGTTTCCCGAGTAATTATTTCATATTTTTTTAACAATTCGTTGATTTCTGGATTAATTTTACTTTTATCTAACAGGGCTAACGAAGGACTTGAATTACTTGTAATGGATCCAACTGAATATAAATTTGTAACCGGATCAATTAATTTACCCTTTCTAATATCAACTACTAAACCTGTTGCTTTTAAAAAATCTGCCCCGATTATTGGCATAGACACATCAGCAACTATGAAGGACCATTTGAACACCCTACGTAAACCGATATTTAGTGAAATTGTCTTCGTTCCGTAGGCCTTAATTTTGGTACCATTGGCTGCATATAAGTGAAAATCGGGTTCATTAACCTTTTTGTTACTGAAATTTGCTGGCAAAACGGAAACGTCTGCGCCAGTGTCTACCAAAAATTTTCTTTTAGAATTTTGATCCAAAATAAGTAGACGATTTGCACAAATTTCATCAACACACGTCTCAAAATGCTGACTAGAATTTAGTTTTTTGACTTTTGAGAATTTACAACAATAAACTTATCATGAAAACGACAACCTGAAACACACTTCGTTGCCTTATCTTTAAAACGTCGATGATAGAAACATTCGGTTTCATCATACGTTCGTTCTCTAGATTTTGACGAATTTCTAGCTGTGTTATGCGGACTACGAGTTCTTCGTGTTGTGCTACGTAAGGCGGATACTTCCATTATAATATCCTTACGGAACTTACACAACATCTCATGCAACTCTTCTTTTGTCGACGATGATTCTTTTTGCTGGCTTGTGTATGATTTGTCACTTATTTCCATTACGTGCTGCTGTGACATGGTTTCAATTAATGCGTCCGCTCGTTCTGCCAACTTTTCTAATGAAACGTCATTTTCAAACGGGACTAATACCAACTGTACCTGCTGCGGTAACCTTTGCAACCATAATCGCTTAACCGTGCCTTCTTCAAAATGCTCTCCTGCATTCATATGCATTTGCTCCAGCAATTGTGATGGTTTCTGGTCTTCTAACCTTAGTCCGTGCAACAAATTATTTAATTTTGATCGTTCTGATTCTCCTAAAACTTTAATTACTTCCTGCTTAAAAAACGTATAAGGTTGTTTTCCCTTATTTTTTATAATAAGATTGGCAAATTTATTATGCAACCTAGCATCTAATGCACCAACCGCATGTGAATACCTCGTAGTCTCTGTAACGATGTTTGCTACCTGGAACTGCTGTTCCAAAATAGCAAACCAGACCTCGGGATTCTGTGCATATAAAGGTTGGGGTGGCTTAAAAGCTACATGTGCAATCTCTTTTTGCGAAATATTTTTTGCCGTTTTACTTTCGTTATCTACAATATTTTCACTACCAGAGTTGCCACTAGAAGATGCTTCCGAAGCATGGGAATCTTTCAACTGTGCATTTAGAACGATTCGAACCTGATCTTGCACTAGTGAACACAATTGTTCACGAGTCAACGTGATCATTTCGTTACTAGAAAATAAAAGATTTTGCCTATCAGAGGAGTGTACATAGGTGGAATTCGTTTCCTCGTCGTCGGTATTGATACCACGCACAACGAAACGAAAAAAGAAACTTAAAAGTAGAAAAAAGGATGAACAAACAAAAAAAACGCAAGAAATACTGAACATTGTGATTATTTGAATAATTTTAATTTTTTATTTATTTTTTAAATAATTTTTAAATATTTTTTAATTTAATTTTTTTTTTTTTTAAAAATAATTTTTATTTTTGTAATTTTTAGACGACGCAAAAAATGGTGCAAAAATGGAGTACGTTTTATAAAGAATAAATAAATGGTACTTACAATTTTAAATTTATCGTCTTATTATACGGGATGATTGGAAAAACTCCCGGCTGCTTACAAACAATGTTTCCTCTTTGAAGCGGATTTTTATTTAATACAGCTATGTTTAACGGGTGATCCGGTGAATGCCTGTTGCTGCTTCGCCAAACCAATGCTCCCTTCTAATTTGCGGTTGATTTATTAGTTGCTCGTTTATCTGGTGAATACATAGACGGCAAACTGCTTCCTCGGAACATATAATATTTTTTAAAATTTTAGTTATCCAAAAATTTTACGGATGACTTGTAGTATTTTGCGTTGGCTAATAAGTATTAGCTGCTGCCCCCGGTGGAACTATAACATCACGTCGGGGTCACCAATTTAGAAGATTTAGTTGTTCTATGTTGAAGTTATATAATTATAACTTATTTTAACCGTTCGGCATCAGCTCTTCTATGCTGATGTATAATGCGGGACAGCACTTTTTATTACTAATCACTTATGTATTTTTGATTAATAAATTTACACATTTTATTTAATTAATTATACATGCTTTTTATTTTTATCAATTAATAAATTTTTCATTTTAACAAATTAAATATTTAAGAGTTAGCAGAAATATAACTTTATACAATTTGTGTCTTAACTATTTCTCCTGTTTTTATTATATGGAATCTATTACCATATGCTATGAAAATTTATAATAAACTCTTGTGTTGAAAATTTAAAACAAAACTTATATACTAATTTTTCTGGTATACAACCTGGCTAAGGACTCTATGTTTCAGCAGTTCAACTAAGGCCAGATTGTATACCAGTTATAACAATTATACCATTTAAACTTCTCCACAAAACGCATCCATTACACCATTTCGAATTGTCACAAATTAGACATTTCTTACCCGATAATATGTCAAAACAAACAACAACAACAACTCAAACAACAAGGTAAATAATTTAATTATAAAAAATAAAACTTAATGGAAATAATTACAAAGTTTAATAAATTTATTTTTATATTAATATTTACATAGATATGCGACAACGAGAAAATGATACACCCACAAAGATTCGACACGATCGGTGAAAAGTTCTCTTTTGTTTTGAGATTAGCAGTTTCTTTTTTTCATTTTATAAGTTTATTTCTATCTTTTAGTTGAATTTAATGAATAATTAATTTGTGGTAATTCTCAAGTGCATTGTGATTTAAATTAATAAAGTCAATCTGTAAATCATGGAGTATAAAGAGCACTTTTCCTGTTCGGTTAATCCACAAGCCGTGGAGGAGGAACAAAAAAATTGTCTTGCTGTAATTACGGCATTTAAATTTTACAGGTAAATAAAATGCATAACCTTATAATAAACAAATATAAATTTCAAATCGAGTTATTTTTATATCCAGAACATTTTCAATGAATCGTGTTAATAAAACCGAGAAATTTTTAAATACGCTTCCACAAACGCACCAGGATATGTTGTCTCGATACCGTAATCATTTGAACCAAGTTCGAGATTGTATCGATCAAAATTATAAGATAATTAGGAAGTTAATCAAAGATGTTGGTACTTTATTTCACAATGAACACGAAACTACAAAAATTTTGCCGGAAAACGATTACAATCCAAAACTGAGGCAACAGGATTTTGAAAGCGTAAGTATTGAATGCCATATGCGTATAATATGTGAGCACGAGCACTAATCCTCTTATACATGGATGCGTAATTGATTTCATGTTTTGTAAACAACATGTTAGTGATTTGTTTATGTTTACATATTTCCACTATGATAAATTTGGGTTAGTTGTGGGAAAGAGGAATTTTTCCCTGTATGGTATTTTGTACGTGTATGTAACATTAGAATAAAATCGTATGAATGCCATAGGACAGCTGTAGCCCGTTTAATTGGACAATAAAATGAATTTCCTGTTAAATAACGGGTCGATCATACGTTAGTTCAATTTCACACTTCTATTTTGATGGGTCTCACATCGACGCAACTTGATTTCGTTTGGTGCTACAATGCTTTATACCCCAATAGAATTCAATGCGTTTTATTCGGCAATGTGGTATTGAAATGGGTGTGAGAATATTACCATCCGGAAAACACCATTCACTAATTAAAGAACCTTCAAAATAACTATTAATCATAAACATCATAATAAATTAATTTATTTTTCTGTGTTTGATCGATTTTCACACAAGAAAAATCCTTTGATTTATTTTTTTGAATGCACAGAGACTTGAAGTATTTAAATTATTAAAGGTTCAAATTACATTAAAACAATTTGCACGAGATTGGAGTTCAGCGGGCGAAGAGGAACGACAACAATGCTACAAGCCCATTATTGACGAGATTACAAAATTTTACAATCCAGAAAATTTGTGAGTACCCAATAAATTCTTGTCTGTACAATTTTATAAATTTTATACATTTTGATAACGTGTTGGCTGATCTTTGATTTCATTAATGTACGTATATTATTTGTGACGTACACAAATTAAATAAATAACGGTTATCTTCATTTGTTTGATTAGTCATTAGCCCATTTTCTCCTGTTTAAATATAAAGATGTTATCGAAATGTGGGCTGTTATCGAAATGTGTTGCACAGGTTATGTGCAACATACAAATTTTAATAATTTTTTTGTTTTGTTTATTTTTCATTTTAGCAAAATAAATGAAATAAAAATTTTAGTCCCGGGTGCCGGACTAGGCCGCCTAACATATGAGTTAGCTTATCGTGGATATTTTTGCGAAGGTAACGAATTTTCGTTGTTCATGTTAATTGCATCGAATTTTGTGTTGAATAAGTGTGTCATTGAGAATCAGTACACCCTATATCCGTGGATTCATCAATTTGTAAATAATTTATCGCGATCCGATCAAATTGCACACATAACATTTCCGGATGTGAGTCCGACACAGTTACCACCCAAAGGTGTTTTTAATATGGTGGCTGGTGATTTTCTGGAAGTTTACAAGGAATACGATTATTGGGATTGTGTGGCCACCTGCTTTTTTATTGACTGTGCAAATAATATTGTGGAATTTATCGAAAAAATTTTTAAGTAAGTGTAATTATCTTGTATGCGGTAAATTTTTGGATTCTAAACATTTACATAATAGAATCAAGTCGAGAATGTAATGGGGAAAATGATAATGATAATTGGAAAATTATTTTTTTTTATTACATTCTTGATTTGTTTTGTCTATTGTACGTCGTTTAATTTTTCAAGGTAAGTGTAATTTTGAATTATTATATAGAAAACAAACTTAAGCTCTGGGAATTCGAATTGAATGTTAGAGAGTATCTACAATTTTTGAAGATCAGGACTCTCAAAATATTTAATTTTGCTTCCAGTGAGACTACAATAATTTGGTGCTGAGGTATGGTACTCAACTTGTAAAAAGCTATGTGGAGGGTACATAGCTTTTTACAAGTTGAGTAACTAAATTGAGGGTTAGTTCATACCAGTTATTGAAAGTTTTTCTAATATGTATTCATAAATCAAAATTATATCAGTGGTCCTATTCTGGCTTTCCCAGGGAATAAGGAATTGGGGAAATATTTTGCTGTAATTACAAATTGCAATAATTCCCAAATATTTATTCCCTGTTCCCAAATGTATATTCTGGTAGACTGGGAATACTTTTTGGGGGAAAAATTTTTTATTTTGTTTTTTATAAACTAAAACGCATGTTGCGACCTTAATACAAGTTTAATTTATTTTTCAAAATATATTTATTACAATAAATAATGTTTAGAAATTCGAAAAAGTACGAATTACAATTCCCTAAAAAAATAATTGGGAAAAATTAACGTCAAAACTGCTATAAAATGGAATTATTTTTTCCCAATAAAAAAAATTCCCAAGCGCCAGAATACACTTTGGGGAATAAATAATTCCCAACTGCTAGAAATACGTCACTAATTCCCAATTCCCTACTCCCGGGGAAAACCAGAATAGGGCCACAGGTAATTCTAAACTGCAAATTTAGTTCAGATTTAGCAATCGCCGATTAGATATATGTATTTGGAAATTGATAATTTATTAGATAGGTAAACATTAGACGCGGTTGGTTTGTTATCTGTGAATGATTGGTAACAACGAATCATCAATTTAGTTAGTCGGGCATTTAGGCAAACAAACGGAGGAGTGAATATGATGGGGCCAACACCCGATTTTCATTTACCACGTATGTATATACATATATAAATCTCCTGTCCACCACACTTGAGTTCTACAGCGACAAATTAAAGTTACTGGACTTTTGGTAAAACTCTCTTGTATAATAAAAAACTCACCCTTGATTAAATTTCAGAAAGCCAGCAAGGCCAACTCTTGATAAAGTTTAAATATGAAGTTTTATTCCGAATAGTTAATCCGCCTGGACAGTAGAAATGGTGAATTTTGGTGAAATAATTTTTTTTCAAAACTTGTCATTTCCTCTTACAATAAATTTACTGAATGATCTGAACTAATTATGTTTGAAATTTAATTTACAATGTTTTAGTTCATAATCGTTTTTCTCATAAATGATAAACTTTTCAAAATATTTAAAAAAAACGAAAGATCTCTTATGGAAGCCTCCATTTCCAGACCAATGCCGGCCAAAATTCACTGGGATTTCCCAATTTATTGAAAAGCTTAAGTGTGAAGTTTCATCGCGATCAATCAATCCGTATGGGCTTATAGGGACCGAACTTTTGGTGGAAAACAGTTTTTTTTTTTTTGTCAAAAATCGCCATTTCCGTTTAAATTTTAGAAAACTGATCTCGACCGATATTGTTTCAAATTTAATGTACAATCTTCTTGGTTTTACAAGTTTTTTTCATAAATGCAGTCGACTTCAAAATATTTTTAAAAAACGAGAATTTGGACCAATTTCAGCCAAAATTCACTGGGATCTCTGCTTAAGTACGAACTTTCATCTCGATTAATTAATCCATCTAGGCTGTACAGGGACCGAATTCTTATTGAAAAACATTTTTTGTCAAAAATCGTCATTTCCGCTTAAATTTTGGAAAAGAAATCTGGACCTGTCTTGTTGCAAATTTAATTTAGAATCTTTTAGTTCTTAACTCGTTAGTTTTTCTCGTAAAAATCAATTCATCTAGGCTATAGATCACCAACAAACATTTAGTCTGCACCACACCACATACACAGGTTTTTAAAAACCAGCGATATAGCAAATGGGTAAATCTGTAAAAATCTCGATTTTTTACGGTTACTGTACTTTATTTTACCGAAAATTTTTTGCATCAGTCTTTTAAAGAAAATAAAATCCTGGTGATTAATAACGATACATTTTTGGTTTTTACGCCGCAATGGCGTTTAAATTAAATATTTTTTATTGCCCCTAGATGGCAAAACATAATTATAAATGTATCTACGATTAGTGGTCATTAATTTATTAAAATTGGCAATGTTTGCAGAACGAATGGAAAATTAAAAAAAAAAAATAAATTTTTCAATTTTGAATTGGGCGCCTCAGATAAGTTAATTGGTGATATGAGGATTCAAAAATCTATTTTACAATCTGCCCTTTGAGATAAATATTCATTGAGGTTCTCTAATGTCTAATTAAATTGTTGTAATCAACACCCATTTGTAGTAGTACCAAAATCGTACTTTCAGACGTACTGGTTTTTGAATGCGAGCTTTTTCTTTTTTTTCTGCAAGATTTCCTTGCAGAAAAAAAGAAAAAGCTCGCATTCAAAAACCAGTACGTCTGAAAGTACGATTTTGGTACAACAAATGGGTGTTGATTACAACAATTTAATTAGACATTAGAGAATCCCAATGAATATTTTTCAGCTGAAAACTAAATACCTAAAAGCCTAAATACCGAATAGAACCAGACCATTTTGTAAATAATTTATTCTTCCAAAATACATACGAGTATTAATAGTTTGCCACTGAAAATTTTTCAACAATATAAAATGCTTATTAAACTCGCACTGAAAAGCCCACACATCTGACTTAAGCTTTAATGTTAATAGAACCTAATATTCAATTATTTTCTTAGTTTATTAAATATTAAGGACCTAACTACTATGGTTGTAAATCTGAAAACTTGAAAATGGACATATATATATAACATATGACACGTTAAAAACACCCAGTCGCAACTTTTTTTTTTACTGGTCACTACCAGGAATGGAACCCGGGACCCGATTTGGGGACCCGAATAACAGAGCAAGCATTCTACTTACTAAGCTAACGAGGGCGATAAAGTAAAAAATGAGTCTACATTTCTAATCTATTTCAATTATAAATTTTGTAGTTGCGGTAAGAAACTTGACCGTTGCCACTTTCTCAACCACGTGCTGAAAGCGAAATGAGAGTCAATAAATCTCGCAGAATAATTCGTCTGATCGTCCGTAATCTCTTGAAGAACATCCACAACGGGCCGTTTATCATCTAGCTATTCGATGTGTATTGCAACTTTGGGTGACACAGCACTTCGGCTCTGAAATATTCTAGCTTCAATAAGAATGATCACCGGCATCTTCTGCTCAAACCATTATCTCGATTGCATTTGTTTCCCCGAGTTTTTGGGGCACCTCGAAGTTTTTTTTTGTAAATTTTTCCGCTAATTGTATCATGATCGAATACCTTTTATGAATTTATAAGTTCGCTGTACTTTGTTTTTGTTTAACGCCAGTGATATTTAAATATTTGGAGGTTAAAAGCTCTATATGCGCTCGTTTCTAGCGTCACATGCTCGTTGAATGTGAAGTTGGGTGCTAATCGGGGTTGATGCCGTTGAACAACTCAGTTTTGGAAAATTTATTATTAGATTTTATTAGATTTGTCTTGGAATTATTTAAAGTAAACATTATTATCTCATAACACAAACTAATGCAGTAGTATGAGTAGAGAATAGTAGTAGTAAATTTAATCAAATTTTTAAAAAATTACCTATAAGTATACAGTTTTAGTAAAACTGATTTTTTTTTACTTTAAAGCATTATAGCTATGAAACAGATAACCATTTAGGACTAATATAAAGCCTAGACTGGTGGTTGCAGTCTACGTTGTAATTTAATAAATGTGAACGTTTTTTTTAAGAATTTTTTTTTCACAACCTGTAGTACCTCAGGGGGTATCAAAAATGTTATTCGGCTGGTAGTTAACTACAAAAATTTAGTGGAGCCTAAAGAATATCTGGTAGGAATAGAAATTTCTATTCTGACGTACTGACGACATTCAGACGATGCCAGATACCTTCTTAGATATAAACATAAACCTTTTTTATTTTTTTGCGTTGAGAGAAGAAAATATAGAAAATATTGGCTAAGTGCATAATTTTTGCGGTTTTTTTAACGAATTTTATTCAACATGTGTGAAGGTGGTCGAAGAGTCGTCATTCCACCATTAACAAATCTCGTTCGAGATGATTTTTTTTGTGAATAATTCCGCTTCTGTACCTGTGCTTCTTACAGGGAACGCCTTTCGGTATTCTTTTGAATGAAACACCTGAACTATTTAACGTTTTTAAAAAAAATCTTCACAAATGGAGCTTGTTCATTTTGCTGCAGCAAATCGGTGAGAATTCGGACACGTTCGGGTTTGTTGGCGGAGGGTTCGTGGGGGACCCATCCAGTCAATTTCCATACTGTTTTGTGCCTTTTGGGCGATGAACAATGGTTGAATGGCCCACTGTAAAGTTCAGCACTCTGAAGGGCAACATTCCCGTTGTCAAGCTTTCGTCCTCTTCTAAAAGTGCCTGGTCAGTAGTCACCGAAATTTGTTGGTCGGCCTTCTTTATCTGCGAGGTTTGTGTCACCCTATTTGAACATCTTGAACTATCTATCCACTTGGCTTTTATTTATTATTCCTTTGCCAAAAAGTTCGTAGAGATCGCAAAATGATTGCGTTGCATTCGAACTTTTCTTGAAGTGGTAGAGCATAATATAGCGAATATGGATATGATTTTCTGATAGGATTATATGATATCTATGGCAAAAAATTAAAAAAACGCCAATTTTTAAAGTAAAAACTCGGTAAAAAACCACAATAATTATGCAATGTCCCTACAAAGTTGCCAAGTGAAGTTGTTTTTGTTTAAGTTTACCACTTGGGTGCCATCACCTACCACCCTTTGGTTCCATGGGCGATTGGAACGCAAACTTTTAGGTTTTCGTTAGTTCAAATTATTTGGGTTGACCAAAATGTATTTTAATCGAAGTTCTGTAATTAGACAAGCATCATTTAATGAATATTAAAAATGAAATTTAAATAATATTTTATATTTTTTCCAGTATTCTCAAACCAGGTGCTATTTGGGTAAATTTGGGACCACTACTGTATCACTATAGCGACATACCAAATGAAGGTAGTATCGAACCGTCTTATGAGGACCTTGTTACTATTATTAAAACAGTAGGTTTCGAGTTTCTAAAAAATGAAACCGGCCTTCAAACAAAATACGCTCAAAATCCGAAGTCCATGCAACAAAATGAATATCTAAGCGTATTTTTCGTTTGCCGGAAACCACTAGAGGGCAATATAAGTATAAATAATGGTGGCACCAGCAACTACCATAATCTTCATCATCATTCTGTGTATCACCAACATAAGCATATGGAGGACGATGATGTTTAAATAAATATGTACTATTAGAATTTATAAAAAATTGAAATTAACAGGAATGAGATCTGTATAATAATGACAAAAAGATGAATTTATAAAATTATAAAAAAATATTTTGTTTATTTGAAACTTTAACTTAAAACTTTATTTTGCAATTAAATTAAAAATTTGAATTTAAGAATTGTATAAATAAATTAGGTATTTTATCTAAACCAACGGCGGTTGTCGTTTGCGATTTACTATAATTTAAAAATGATCGTCGCATTCGATTCAATTGCATTGAATTTATATTTACGGGTACTACAATAGCGGTATCACAATTCGAAATTTTTATTGGGCCCATGCTACCAATTTTTCGCGCTGAAATTACTTGATTTACAATTTCTTGTGTAATTTTGTCCATTTCGTACAGGTAGTTTGTATCGCTTAGTGGTGCCTGTAAAAAAACAACAAATTTATATTTTTAATTAAAAAATTAGGACTCGAATTTTATTATTTATTGTTTTTAGGAATATTAAATTTATTTGACGAAATCGTTCTAAAAATTCATTTGAATATATTAATTAGAATTTAAAATTATAAAACGAGCTAAACAAAAAACGCAAGAAATGAAAATTATATTACATATTCTGTAAGAAAAAGTTGTTTAAGGAAGATAAATTATATGAGAAATATATTTTTGTGTTTTACAATTACCTATGTAATATAAATCGAAATTAAGTTTAATTTATTTAATAATAATAATGCGGTATTTTAGGTAAACCATTCATTGTTCTAAGCATACTAGTGATTTAACATTT
Organism: Nephrotoma flavescens; assembly: GCA_932526605.1. Lineage (NCBI taxonomy): Eukaryota > Metazoa > Arthropoda > Insecta > Diptera > Tipulidae > Nephrotoma > Nephrotoma flavescens. Next base: position 126,564,998 of record OW052221.1, on the reverse strand, counting down.
GACCAGTATATTCCACCCCGACATGTTATCTCTTACTGAAAATGTAAAAATTAGAAAGCCTAAATTTTAGTCATTGAGCAATAGTACCCAGCACACATTTGAATCTTGTAAACGTACCTAAATTAAGATGTAAAAATAATAGAGTTAGTAGTTCGGGTAACTATCCTCTGTATCCTAATAGACAAAACACGGACGAAAACGTCAAGACTACTCGAAGGAAACTATAAGTAGTACAGTAATAACAGCAAGATTCCATTCGTTCGATAATACTTGGCTGTACACCTACGGATGAAGCTGATGACAAACGAGAGATGAGTTATATAAAGAGTTACAATGAAAAGAGTTACAATGCAATAAAGAAATATACTCTATCTAGTAACACACACCGTACTGACAACAAAATTGTGCAATGAGATTCTAGTCGATGTTCATACTTCATAGGTGACAGTAAATTCATCCAACACACTTGGACGTTGCCAGATGGATGAACCAAATCGTCATTACTTTTATACGAGCAGCACTTGTTAACCAGTACATGATTATATGCTCTAACTCTCCAACTCAATCTCTCACATGAAGAAAGCAGCAATATTGATTAGAAAAGGGAACGAACCTAAGAAGCGTACGTCAATATTTTTACCATCTTACGCGAAACTACAAAGTAAAGATTTTACATGGAACAACATTTGGGCGCGTCCTCACCAAAAGTGAATCTGTAATGAAATTGCGGTGCAAAATCGTAAGAAATACGAAGACAGCCAAACAATTAAAGCAGGATACCAATGAATTACACAATGTCAACCATATATGACCGCAGAAAACTTCAATATACCAAAAGTATTAACCACTAGAAATAGAAAAACATAAGCATTTCTAGGAAATTCCATCCATACAATAGCCGGGTTCCATTGGCGTTAGAAAGGTACTCGCAAGTAGTTCTAGCTACTCACAACATCCATTCAAAAACTTTCTTGTGTTTTATTTCTAACTAAAAAATTTACGTTCCATTGAAAACCTACTCACAAGTAATTTGCTAAGCGCCGATGGAACCCGGCTAATGTAAATACTTGTGAGCAGTCTCCCTCAAAAACTGTTATTGATCTATTGGGTGAATATGACCGACTCAACCATCATATAAGTAGGGTTTTTGTGAACTTGAAATAGAGGTGGTGTGTCGGTCTCAAAAGCATCAGGATGACAAAATCATGAAAAAAGAACATTAACACACTTGTTCGTATACCTTGCTTGGAGAATAACGGAAAAAGGTATAACAGAACACCTTAGGCACATAAGGTTTGGCTTACTCCGTTTCGTTTATTTTGCATATTACATATTTCAATTGCAGGTGTTTTGCGTTTAAAAGCTAAAATCCCGGAGCGATCGATTCGTCTCTGTCCGGGCTTTAGTCAATGCATCAAGAAAGCTAGAAATACTTCGTGTGCTTCATAAGCTTAGGGGCTACATCCTAATTAAGTGACAATGACAACTGATACTTTTTTTGCCCATAGTAAAAATATTTACTACATACTATAAAATCCTGATTTAGTTATGAGATTTACGAATGACATTGGTAACCGACAATTCATAAATAATCACAAAACTTCTGTGATTTTTGAATAGCAAATATTTATGCCAATACCCGCCTAAGAGATGCTGGAGGTGCACTGCTGGATACTAATTCATTCAGACCAAAGACTGCGTTATGCAGATAATCACGTCGATTTTAGAACACGCAGCAAATCGATTGCGGATTGAAAACTGCATATAGAAAACATAAGACAAAATTTTAAATCATAGTATCATAGAAATTCCTATGGATTTTCATACAATTATGAAAAAAGTAAAGTAAAATTTGTTTTAGATCCGCAAATTTTTTATTGCGTTTGTAGGAATCATAAAAAATGATTTGTATGGAAATAATACGAATTTTTTGGCTACTTTGATTGAGAGCAATTGTTTTTCATTTTATTTATATGCTTTTTACGCTATTTGCCGTAGGCACTTGGCGAAACACACTTATACTTAATAAACACATTTTTATTAATCACTTGTTTTTGTTTCGCAGAATATTTTTCAAAAAGTTTAAAAAATCACTCGATCGATTTCGACTTGTTAGGTCATCATCAGGAGTATCTACTAGTAGATACTCCTGATGATGACCTAACAAGTCGAAATCGATCGAGTGATTTTTTAAACTTTTTGAAAAATATTCTGCGAAACAAAAACAAGTGATTAATAAAAATGTGTTTATTAAGTTTATTTATATGCATTTTTCAATCCGCAATCGATTCGCTCCTGCGAGGTCTAAAATCGACGTGAATGTCGAAATTCGAATAATATGCGAAATAAAGCAATTATTCAAACTTATCGGGTTTATTGAATTCAACCGGACTATATAACTGGTCCACGTCTTCGTTCTCATCCAACAGACAGAAGCATTACGATTGATAATTTTCTACTTACATTTTGTGTTGAATTATTTGGTTTTGGTGGAGCTTTTTCATACAAACAGCTATAAATCTCCTCAAAGGGCAGTTGATCCTCCGGGAATATCGTGAACAACGGCGCATCCCATCGATTGTTTCCATTTGGCTCTTCATACCTCAAACAAAGGGCTTCAAATATTTCCTTCGTGTATGCTACATGCGAATTATTCAGCTGATTAATATCTGTACTCAAATCTTCCTGTTCTGTAATAGACCGCGTTTCATTGAACTGCCATGCTTTCTCTTTTTGTATTGCACAGTAGATGGTACACTGTGTTATCCGTATCGATTTCGAAGCACAAAATATTTCATAACGATAACCTTTTATATAATTTCCCCCGTCTAATATTAGTATATCGCTAGTATTTACAATGCGAGTTGCTTCCGATTTTAAATCAGACCGCACTGTTTTCTCTTTTTGTGAATCGGCGTATAATTCATTTTTCTGGAAACCAGCTTTTGGAGTGGCCAAATTCTCGGTTATGACATTTACTTTTTTGCCGCGCGTTATAAAATAACTTTCGAGCTGTTGAGCACGAGTTGATTTTCCGCTACTCGGGATACCACTTAGAACTATTAAAGGCATTTAACTTATTTTATAAACGGGCTTAAATTGTGGATTATGTTATTGTTTTGAAATAGAATCACATTGACGTTTATATTTGAGGTTAGTTGGGAACGTCAAATAAATATTACAGCCTGACATGAAATGGCCTTTATATTCATTGCAGAAAATGTTGAAATATAGATGTCGGGATGAACCGTAAAATGTATTTTAGCTGCCCAGATATTTGCCGAAAGCATTTTGTAATTTGGACGTGGTTTACCGCAGAATTGAAATGTAATATATTCTGTGAAATTTCTCAGTCCTATTTAAATTGTTCCGTATGTATTAAAATTTTAAGCAGACAACCCACCACCCGTAATCCCATGTATGTTTAGTATGTACATATTGCAAACTTCACCATAACGACCGTTGAAAACCACAACAAATTTTATTGTGTCTGGAAGTACATAAAGTAGAAAAAATTTCTTTATCCCCACACACGTTCAACTTCATAAATTTTTAACATAATTTTAAATAATAAATTTGTTTATTTATTAAAAATCCTTCTCTTCTATATTCGTGTAATCGTCCATAACAACAACCATGTATGATGAGGAAATAGACATCAAAAATAGTCGAGAAATTGAGAGTCCAACAACTGATTTTGATGTAACCGAAGCCGTAAATTTTGTTAAACGGGACGATTTACAAAAAATATCGGACGACGATGATGATTATTTGAATTTATCGCACAGGAGTATTGATTTTTCGCACCAGCTTCCGAAGATGGATGATAAACGACCAAAATCTTCGGTGAAAAGTGAGTACTGCATTTCCAATTTTGTTCTCAGATAGTTTAATGTGCATTTGTTTAAGAAAAACCGGCTTCACTAACCAAATCCGAGAGCTACGATGGATCGGAGACCGAAACATCAGAATCTGATACGGAGAATCAAAAAAAAATTATTTTCAATGAAAATGAGTTCAATCCTAAGCTGTACGATAATCTAGATGTACCGCCTGACATCAAAGAAATATTTCAGTATATACCACGCTACACACCACAAAAAATCGATATGGAGTACAAGCTACACCCATTTATTCCAGAGTTTATACCGGCAGTTGGTGATATAGATGCATTTCTTAAAGTTATTCCACCGGAGCCGCTGAACGAACGAAATGGTAAAGAAGTAATCAATTTTATAAATAAATTAGGCCTCGAAATATTAGATGAGCCCTGCGGTCAACAAAGTGAACCCGCTCTGCTTCATATGAAGCTGCGCTCGATAACAATTGGGCCTAGAACAACGGGACCTCCTCCATCGGTTGTAAAATCACCTAAAGATATCGACAGATGGATTAATGAAATACAAATAATTCACGCTAATCAACCGGCGCCTAACGTAATCCATAATCGGTCAATTCCCGATATTGACCAATTGATGGCCGAGTGGCCAAGTGAAATGGAGCAAGCGTTTAATATAATTGGATTTCCGAGTGCAAGTTTGGATTGTTCTTTACCATTTTATATTGAATTGGTGTGCTCCCTTTTGGATATTCCGCTCAAAGCAAAGACGCAAGCGGATTATATTATAGCGTTGTACACAATTTTCAATTTATATTTGAGTATCAAGAATCCCACGGGTCTGTAGATTTTGTTTTGTTGCCGAATAATAAATATAACTTGTTTTCAAAGATAAAATTAGTTTTTTACAAATTTATAAGATTTTTACTTTTAGGGAGTTCAACAAATATGCGAAATGCATTTTGTACTGAGTCATATGTTGTGTATCTCGGTCTCACAGTCATAATGGATAGGCACTTTCGTCGTTTGGGAGTAAGATAAAAGGCAATGAGCCTCGACAATGAGCGAAGGGACCCGACCTGGTAAAATGTTCGAATTTGGGAGTGTAATTTTAACCTTATAACACCAACCGAATGTTTATAAGCAGGAAAGAATACAGGAATCAGAATCGACACATGAAGTCTATTCATTATCTTTACCTTATTAAAGAATTGGACAACGAGTCCCGACGTTTGTGTGAAAGTTCTCTAGAAAACCCAAGGGAATTTGAAGAGACAAGGCAATTTTTGGAATTTCTAGAAAGGCGTTTTCAATCTTTAGAATGAATCGGTAGCAACAGATCCAAACTAACCCATGCAAGCCAGCTATGAAACACAACCACTATAACCTGCTTTCGTAGCTGTAACACAACCAGTTTACATTTTCATGTGCGTCAGCAAAATGATAGAACTGAAGTATGCCAACGTTTTACAAACATAAACACTTCCGAAAGAAATCAAATGGTCATTTCGCACAATTTGTGTACAAATTGATTTCAACTTCTAGCAGTAAACCCAATTGCTCTACCCGCAAGGGAATTTATTTATTTATTCAAAGAAATCTATTCTGTGATACATGTATGATCTCAAATTATTTAGTTTAAAATACAAATTTATTAAAACAAAAGTAAAAAAAAAAAATTATAAATTTAACGAAAAACTAAACAAAAAAAAGAATATAAATCAAATTTTGATTTAACATTTAAAAATTTAAAAAATAATTCTTCAGGATATTTTTAAAGTTGTCCTTTGATAAATTAAAGTCGAATAGGTCGTCGATGATGTTGAATGATTTAGACTTCCTATTAATGGGGTTGTTTTCTCCATAGTTTGTAGAATGGTGTTCTAGTGCTAAAAACTCATGGCTTCGAAATGTTCTGCATGGCACATGAATTGATATGTTTCCTAAAATGTAAGCTGAATCAGTGTGACCAAACAAAACGTTACCAATAAAAGCCGCGCCTAAGAGAAGTCGTCTATTTTCAAGCGTGCATATTTTGTAATCCGTGCATCTTGTTGAGTATGGAGGTAACCGAGACACATTTTCATGGAATGGTAAGTTGTAATACCAGTCACTTTTCTTTAACAAGAAAATCAGAAACTTCTTTTGAATGCTTTCAATAAAGCATGCAAATTATATATGTAATAAATTCGGAGCAGCAGAACAGTTATGCAAAGCAAAACATATCATACTGAAAATTCAAATATTTAGAAGATTATATCATTGATGAAATAGTACATAATAAGGTAACGCCGCCAGAGGCATTTGTTTATCTAGATACTAAAGGTTATATACAAAACAATGACGCGATTCCTTTAATATAGCATGTAAACAGAAGAACAAATATTAAAAATTTTAATAGAGATAGATACGTGAACGAGACAGATCTTAGATTTGCAACAGACGTTTCTAAGAAAGATGTAGAAATATATAATAAAAGCATTAGACAATTTTGGTGGCATCAATAAGTAAAAACATCAATGATTACTAATAAAAACAGAACACTTCAGTAATTTTAAGCGTTATAAAAAAATAAATGAATTATTACGACTATGCGATATTAATTTGGTCAATTGCTCAATGCGTTTTTTTTTCTCTATTAAACTGTATATAGTTAGGTTTAGGATTTTTATAGGATAGTTTAAATATGTCAAATAAATTTTGTTCTTCTACTTTAAAGTATTGTACAAAAACTGCAGTTAAATTAACTTAATTTTTGGTTAGCCACACCTTTTTATAAGTAATTGTAAATAAAAATGAATTGTTATAATATTTATTTAATATTAATTAAATAATAGAAGAATTTTAGCACTAATTATAAATAATATAAAATTATATATTTAATTTAATTATAATATCTAGGGTAGGTTTTTAGGATTACTTGAAAACTTAATAGATAAATATTGTGAATTTAAGTATTGTTTTCATAAGATTTTGTAAAATACTGTAAATATTAATTTAAACAATGGCAAATAAAATAATAAATCTTATGAAAAAAAAAAAGCAAAACATATCGACATTCGACGGTTGACGATTATTTATGGTGGTTTCAGAATGCCACGCGGGCCACATTTGTCACAGAAGAAGTAGCACAACAACTCGGCTTGCCAAGTACAAGGGTTCTAGCCGAAGTTTTCCGAATTTAACATCAATGGGATGATCGCACCAACATTGAATAATTACGTACTTGAATGGTTATGTACTTAATTATACTGCCTTTATTAAACTCCACTATAAAACATTATATACTATAAAAAATGCTGACATAGTGTCTACATTAGTATAATGAACAAATTTAAATTCAGTACTGTACACCGGAAACACCGTAGAAAATGCTCTGTCTAACCTAAATGAATTAACCTAATAAAAATCATTTGCTGAGTCGGCATTTCCCATGACAGTGACTTGTACATATAGTTCTATTAATTATATCTAGAGTAATATTACATTAATGCACAATCAGCTTTCTATCTAGGTCGACCCTAGTTGTTCAGTTGAACATGCTGCGCGCGCCAATGAAGATCGCGGAAGCGGTTGTGGTGGGACGCTTGGTGCTGATCGATATGGTTGACTTCGTTTCCAGAGAATGACTGCAACCACCATGATAATGATAACGGTCCCAAATGTTAAATGAGTCATCGTGTAATGGTGTATGTGATGACTATTGATGGTTTCCTGATTTTTTTGAAGTTCTATTTGTTCTTCGAGCTCGTGGGTGTCTATTGTCGTTAAAGGTGCTGTGGTAGTAGACATCGTCCTTTGCTGTCCCTGATGTTGATGGCTGATGCTGCGTAAAAACGGCTCTATTTGACTCATACTGGCTGTTGCCAGGAATGATAGGTGGATCTTAGTTACTTCTCTTTCGATGGAGGAGATTTGCAATGTTTCATCCTTAATGATACATCCCGGGCTCATAGAGATCCTTCCACTACCTTGAAGATTGAGTGGCGTGAGATGTGAATCACAAATCAAGTTAAATGTAACCTTTGATGAATTTGATTTGGTGACATAAATCCATTGGTTTGATTTATGTAACGGTATCCAATGATTGGTAGGAGTAAGACTTTGCACGATGCAACTGGAATGCAGGTTTTGTTTTCGTAATAGCAGGTTGATCTCACATTGAGACACAATTGAATGTTTTGTGTAAATGGGTGAGATGTGGCACACATACAATCCCTCGGATATAGGTAAGCACTGATTAAAAGCGTCTTTGTTGATTGGTGCATAATGTTCCCGGTGATGATCAACCAACAGGTATTCGGATGATGGTATTATCGAAGTGTGAAGATTTGTTGTAGGTATGGGTACCGATATGAGTGCAAACAATTGGTAGAAATGTATCTTTACCAACGGGATGCGAGCGCGTATAATGATGTTATTGCTGGTAATTCGAGATTCGGTTTTTAATATTTGATACAGCTTCAATAGATCCCCTTGCTTCCTGCCCGGCAAAGACATCACTGGGGACAGATGTTCCCTGATCTGATTAGCTTCGTCTTGAAGGCGTAATGGACTCAATAGAGATCGATGAAGGGTATTGTGCTGGGTGTTGAGCATTACTTCGAGGATATTCTGTTGTGTGTCTTGCATTAATTTCAAAATTAACATCAGCTGAAGAATGCCAGTTACTATAATATCTTTCTGATTCATCTTTGTATTGTATTCCTGAAGATGTTTCAAGTCCAAATCCACTTGATACTGATGTTCTTCTAGCTTGTTCAGATGAGTGATCGTGTAATTATTAGTTTGCTTAAATAAACGTATGGTGTTATCTATAATCGACGTTTGGTTCTTTGCCAATTGTAGGAGATGTTGCTCATTCTGCTCGATTAAATCAAAGTGCTGTTCGTAATGTTCCGCTTCTCGTTGAGACAAGATGCCAAATGTGTCACTTAAGAGGATCCCAATTGTGTCTCCAACTCCTCGCTTGTGATGCCTTTTCGATTTGGTTTCAAGTAGTTTGTTTTCTTCTTTGATGTTGTCAAACTGCAGTTGGAGTTGCTTGACAATGATATCGCAATGTATCGATTGTATGTTGTTACATGCTCTTGAAAGTAACTGGAGGCTTTTCTCTGCTTTTGCGACTTCATCCCAGTAACTCTTCAAGTTGTAGCGTATGATGAGATTCCAATGTGCAGCAAGTAACTGAACCTCTCCTACATTATCGAAATATATGCCTCCTGCATCTTCTAACTCATGCATCTGCAACTTGGTTGGGTGAGTGTTAACAAATAACGTATTAGTTAAAAGGGATAATACGGTGAGTATCGTTACTGCGGCCTTTGGTACGCAGCATGATCTTCGTAAAGTTGGCTTGCTTTCATCTTCATTTGATGGGCTCTCACTTTCATCTTCATTTGATGGGCTCTCACTTTCATCTTCATTTGATGGGCTCTCACTTTCATCTTCGACGCCTGGCAGAGGACACAATTTTGCAGTAGGACGTCTAACTTCTCCTTTGAGAGTAGAAACCGTAGCTGCTCTTACGAGATCATCTTTACCAGGGTGAATTTCCTTGATTCGGCCCCTTGCCCACATCAAAGCAGGTAAGTTATCTTCTTTTATCAGTACTAAGTCCCCCACATTTATGTTTGGGTGTTTGATCTTCCACTTAGTGCGGTGTTGAAGATGGGATAAATATTCTTGGTGCCACTTTTTCCAGAACTGTTGGTGGCTTTGATTTACTAACTCCCATCTGGTTAATATGCCGGGGTTTTTATCTACTACATCGTTCTCCAGTGGAGCCAGTAAAGCGTCACCAGTTAAAAAATGGCCGGAAGTTAGAAGATCCACATTATCTGCATCGTTGGATATAGGACACAGAGGACGTGAATTGAGACATGCTTCGATCATGCATAGCGTGGTGGATAACTCCTCATATGTGAACGTTTGATTTCCAACGACTCGGCATAGATGATGTTTCAATGATTTCACTGCCGCTTCCCATAATCCTCCGAAATGTGGACCGCTTGGAGGTATAAAATGCCACGTAATGCTCTGCGTTGAAAAATGATCCTGGATAATCTTCTCCCACTGCCGTTGGTTTTGGATTAGAAGTTTGTTTGCCTTCACGAAGTTCGTACCGTTATCACTGTATATGTGGGCGATATTCCCTCGGCGCGATGTAAATCTTTTGAATGCTGCCAGGAAGGTGTTTGCAGTTAAATCCGAGACCACTTCGAGATGAACTGCCTTTGTTGAAAGACATACAAAGACAGCAATGTATCCCTTGTATTCCTTATTTCCTCTGCCTTTTGCGATTCGTATATTCAATGGACCGGCATAATCGACACCCGTGTGTGTGAATGGCCGCGACGGGGTTACTCGACCTCTTGGTAGATTGCCCATGAGTTGTTCCGTCCGTTTACTTTGAAATCGGAAACAGACAATGCATTTTTGAATGTGATTCCTTACTACTTGAGCTCCCCTGATTATCCAGAACGTTTTCCGGATAAACGCCAACGTTAATGCATTAGTGCCTTGAAGCGTAGATGCATGTGCCCACTTGATAACTAGGCTGGTCAGGTGTGATTTAGCTGGTAGGATTAGCGAGTGTTTCTCTCCGAATGGTAGGTCCGAATTTTTTAGTCTGCCTCCTACTCTTATAAGGCCGTCGATGTCTATACACGGAGTCAGGGAGGCGATGGTGCTCTTCTTCTTAATTGACTGTTGATCCCTTAATGCTGATATTTCGTATGCAAAGAAAACACTTTGAACTGCTCTTACGATTGTGGTTAACGCTGTCCGTAGCTCTATTGCTCGTATTTCTCCGGCACACGTTGGTTTCTTCCTGATCTTGGATATGAATCGGAGAAGATGGGCAATAACCCGTAGCAGTTTTAAATAATCTGATTTGTGGTCGATCAGCTTGATTATGGTGTTCTCAGATGTCGCGTCCTTATTGAGTACGTGGAAAACAGTTGTGGCCCGTTTCAGATCGATACTCGTGTCAAACTTATTCGTGGTTTCATTTACTACCGGTTCCATTATTATTTCAGGTCCGGTCCACCATTGTTCCAGAGTACTTAATTTTGATAATGAAATGCCACGGGAAGCATGGTCCGCTGGGTTTTGTGTTGAGGTGATGTGCTTCCATTCCCCGATTTTAGTGTTGTTTTGAATTTCTGATACCCGATTCGAGACAAATGTTTTCCATTTGGTGGCTGGCTTTTGTAGCCAAGCCAACACAATGGAAGAGTCCGTCCATGCATAAATATTTTCCGGTTGCAGTTTTAGAGTTTGAACCACTTGGCTAGTTAAACGTGACAGAAGAAGTGCTCCGCAAAATTCCAAGCGTGGTAAAGTTTGCTTAACTCGGGTAGGTGCTACCTTGGTTTTGGCAGTCAGTAGCCGTGTGATGATTGTATTGTCTGACAATTCAATTCGACTGTATATGACCGCTGCATATGCCCTTTCAGACGCATCGCAGAACCCGTGTAAATATAGATTTTATGTGCCTGATGATACTGTTCCTATCCAGCGTGGAATGGATAGGGTTTCAAGGTGTACGAGTTCGTTTCGCAGCTTTACCCATTTTGCTGTAATTTCTTTAGGAACTTTGTCATCCCAGTTTATTTCCGTGGCCCACAGATCTTGTAATATAAGTTTGGATGTAATTGTAATGGGTGCCAACCATCCTAATGGATCAAATTGTCTTGCAATTTCTGAGGCTAGCTCTCTCTTGGTAAGTTCAGTTGTTGATGATATTTTGTTTACCTTGAACCTGAAGCAGTCTGATATCGGGTTCCAATGGATTCCTAACGTTTTAATAGTTTCATCTTCGGCCAACTCCATGTTTCCAATTAGTTTATTTGACCCTGGTATGGACTGCAATAGTTTTGGGTGGCTGCCCGACCACTTGCTCAGTTGAAATTGACCTTTTTGAAGTATTGTGATTAACTGCTTTTGTAGAAGTAGTGCATCGTGTAGGTTATCAGCTCTGGTTAGAACGTCGTCGACATAACAGTCTTCTATTAAGACCTTCCTGGCCAGTGGGCAGTGTTCACCTTCATCCATTGCTAACTGATGTAGTGTTCTTATTGCCAAGAACGGCGCCGCTGATGTGCCATAGGTAACGGTAGTCAAATTGTACTCCCGTAATGGTTGATTTGGAGTTTCCCTCCATAGTATCCTTTGATAATCTTGATGTTCCTTTGCTACTTTGATTTGTCGATACATTTTGATTATGTCGGCTGCGAATACTATTTTGTGTATTCTCCACCGTAGAATAAGTGACCATAAATTATTTTGCAGAGCAGCTCCGACATGCAGCGTATCATTCAAGCTCCAACCCGATGTTGACTTCATTGAAGCGTCAAATACAACGCGAAACTTTTTTTCCCTTGAATTATCCTTAAATATTGCATGATGTGGAATGTAAAATTGTCCCTTGCAATCGGGTGATGGTGTCATGTGCCCCATTTGAAGATATTCTCTCATGAATTCGATATATAATTGTTGTAGTCTTTCATTTTTTTGCAATCTTTTCTCAATTTGCAAAAACCGTCGCGTGGCTCTTTGTTTTGACGCACCAAGGATGCTGGTATCATTTTCCTTGAACGGTAAGGTAACCACGTAGCGTCCATTTGGATTCCGCTTAACCGTTTGTCGATAAATGGTTTCACACTGTTCGTCAGATTTGGTCAGTAGAGATTCAATCGGTACCTCTTCTAACTCCCAAAACTTGTGTAGCTCTTGAGCTTGTGCTAATTCCTCCTTGCTACTGAAGTTAACCATTAGAGTCCTGGGTTGAACGGTTGTTGCCGGACCTACTATCAGCCAACCCAAACTTGTTTTCATTGCATTTGGATTTCCTCGAATGATTTGAGATTCTGATATGTCTGCATAGACGTCTGCTCCTAACAAGATGTCTATCGGAGCCGGACAATCATATTGCGGATCCGCCAATATTATATTTTCCCACCGAGAATCGTTATTGCGTTTTATTTTCTGCTCTGGCACTTCTGATGTTATTTTCTGCAAAACGTATGCTTCTATTTGTAGCTTAAACACCGATGGAAAATGTGGTTGAATTTCCAGTTGTACCATAGAGCTACTGGTGTTATTCGTATTGCCTCCAATTCCGACCAAACTAGTTGTATGTTTTTCTGATGTAATCCCACCTGTTTACATGCAGTTTCAGTAATCAACGATACCTGGGATCCTAGATCGATTAATGCCCGTAGCGTCACTGTTGTATTTGTGGAGGTTTTGGTTATCACTTTAGCCGTTGAGAGCAGAGTCGTGGTATTTCCATCGATTGCATTGATGGATACCTTTTTGGCATCATTATTGTAGGTGTGCAGTAGTTGATGATGTTTGTTGTTGCATATTGAACATGATTCTGTTTTGAGACATGCTTCTGTTGAGCTGTGTGATAGTCAGTTGGTACACATTTTTTGCCTATTGATGAAATCTATTCTCCGGTTTGGGGTAATTTGTTTAAAATGAACACAATTTAAAATCTTGTGCCCCCTCTTTTCGCAGTATTTACAGCATTCGCTATTGCAACCTGATTTTTCCGGACCTTCTGGTTTTTCCGGACCTTCTTGATTTACCAAAATTTTTCTGTGTGACTCAACCTTGAATTGTTTGCTGGAGATGTGATTTGCACTTTGCAGGGCTTCAAGCACATTCATTCTCTATATTAATAGATGTAAGAATTGGTCCATCGTGGGATAGTCACGACTACCATGAAGAGATTCCTCATAGTGCTTCAGGATGTTGTAATCCAATTTTTTGATGTTAATATGAATGAGGATGGTGCTCCATTCATCTATGTTGTAGCCCAGGTTTCGCAACGGTTCTATACACTCCTTTAGTGTATCATGCATTTTCCTAATGTCCTTAGCTGCATTAAGTTGAACTTTTGGAATGTTCAATACGGTGTCAATATATTCGGCTACTATTTTTCGTTTATTGTCGTACCGCTCCATAATGATGTCGTACGCAGTTTTGTAGTTTTCTGCTTGTAATGTTAGGTGCCCTATTAAGGTTGATGGTTCACCTTTTAAGCTTTCCTTCAAGTAGCTTAATTTTTCAAAATCTGATACATGGCTGTTATCATGTACCAGATTGTTGAACGTGTTGATGAATGATGTCCAAATTTTGAAGTTGCCGTCGAATGTTGGAATTTGGATTCGAGGTAGTTTCGGCATACTTCTTGTGCCTTGCTGATTTTTTGACTGATTTTGCCTTATTTTTGATGCTAGTTTTAATTTGATGGTTTCGAATTGTTTTATGACTGTGCCATAGTAGTCATCTATGAAATAAGGCAACGTAGTTTCTTCATCCTCTGCTGCTTCGATGTATATTTCTTCATGCAGCTTTTTGATTTCTGCCTTCTTGGAGGATATTGCTTCGATTTTGATGTTCATTAACTCGGCGTTTTCAGGCTCGTTTTCCAATGCACTATTTGCTTCCCGTACCATGGCGTGGAATTGCCTCATTTTGAATTGTTGTGCTTTATGGCGCTTCGCCTGAGTTTCGTCTAGTTTCTCGTTACCGGTTGTTTTGTTATCGCCACTTGAACTAAACCCAGGTATGCTTGATGAGGTATTCGTCTCTCTCGCTAGTGATTTCCTAAGTGTTTCTAACTCCTTTCTGAAGTTTTGCACTAGTGGTGCCACTGCTTCTCGAGATTTCCAATAATCATGTGTTGGAAAGTTGTCTTTATACTGACTTATTATATGTTCATCAGTATCAACGAATTCTTCATACATATCCTCTAACCGTCCTATTTTGCGGTCGATGTATGTACTTGTCTTCCTGTTGATGGAATCCTTCTTGTAGTTGGTCCAAAGGATTTGTATCTCCTTGAACCTCTGCTGTTGTTCCTTGCATAGGTTATCCATTATGTCACCGCCTGGTTGATGTTTTATGAATCACTTTGATGGTAGTTGATGGTATATGTGCACTTAATTATTTCGTGGACTGTATTTAATTTTTTCGAACTTGGATGTTGTTTTGCTCGAAGGACCAATGAATAATTACGTACTTGAATGGTTATGTACTTAATTATACTCTCTCTCTCTCTCTCTCTGGCTTTCACATCCCATGAAGGGATTTCGCCGCCCGCACAATGGCCCTCCATCCATCCCGATCCATTGCTCTCGTCCTCCAGTTTCGACATCCTAATGCTTGCAGATCTTGTTCAATGTCGTCACGCCAGCGTAGTCGGGGTCTTCCTCTACGACGTACTACGGCTGGTTGTTGGTGAAACACTTTATTAATCATCTGTTGTTGTGGGGACCTTGTAACGTGGCCGAGCCATCTCACTCGATTGGATTTAATGAATCCGATGATATCGCTGCCTCCGAGGAGTTGCTTTATTTCGTGATTCATACGAATCCGATATTCGTTGTTCGCAACTTTAATTGGACCAAAAATTGAACGGATGACCTTCCTTTCGAATGTAGATAACAATCTACAATCATTAGAGGTCATGGTCCAGCTCTCGCTTCCGAAAGTCAGCACAGGTCTTATTAGTGCTTTGTAAAGTGCGAGCTTGCACGACTGCGATAGATGTTTCGAACGCAATAATCTTGATTGGGCGTAGAAAACTCGTTGTCCGGCAGCGATTCGGGCTTTTATTTCTGCCTGCATTTCATTCAATGATGTTATGACTGACCCGAGGTATTTAAAGTTTTCGACACCATCAAAATTGTGGTCGCCAATTCCGAGATTTGCACTAGACATGTTCCTGGGTGTTGTTAGATATTTGGTTTTACTGCTGTTCACCTCCAAACCAAGTCTTCTTGCGCAGCGATCGAGCGGTATGAAACTGTCCTTGATATCGCTAGGTCTTCGGCCAAGAAGCACGATATCATCTGCTACGATATCATCTGCTAATTATACTGCCTTTATTAAACTCCACTATAAAACATTATGTACTACAAAAAATGCTGACATAGTGTCTACATTAGTATAATGAACAAATTTAAATTCAGTACTGTACACCGGAAACACCGTAGAAAATGCTCTGTCTAACCTAAATGAATTAACCTAATAAAAATCATTTGCTGAGTCGGCATTTCCCATGACAGTGACTTGTACATATAGTTCTATTAATTATATCTAGAGTAATATTACATTAATGCACAATCAGCTTTCTATCTAGGTCGACCCTAGTTGTTCAGTTGAACAAACATATAATAGTAAACATCAGTCCTAGATAATATCCAACGACAACATCTAAACCGCTTTAAGATAAAATCATATTGGGTTTAGACGGTGAGTTTAAAAAAATAATCCTCGCCGATCCAACTTTCTACACTCTCGTATCTTATAATAAGCTCTGACATGTATGGAGAAGTTATGGAGAAATATTGTTAAAAGGAAGTTATGGAGAAATATTGTTAAAAGGAATAAAGAAAAATTTGCATCATTAGTATATAGCTCGAAGATCAGACATAGGAAAATTAATATCTGGTTTGCCGCATCTGGTAACTGTGCAAATTGCAGTATCCCAATCACTCTATTAAAGAGCCTCGATATTTTTGCAGATATAGATAAAAAATGAAAACGCATTTGTGCTGTCGAAGAACTACACTGAGCTAAAAACCTAGCTGCTGAAGAGGAAGAATGTGAAAAGTATATTGAGCAAATTCGCAAGAGGTTAAAAAATTGGCGATATGACGTTTGAATGCTGCTAAACGACAAACTAAAAGAAATGGTAATGGGAGACTCTAAAGTGAAGGCATCAGCTATAGATTGCGTCAAATTGAAAAACGGTTAAAGAAGGACGAATATTTAAAGAATCAATATCACAAGTTCATGAACGAATATATCGTTCTTAACCACATGTAACTGATCAAAGATGATTCTGTAGCAGATGCTTCTCTTGTTTAATAAATGCGAAATTATTCCGTAGTAAAATAAGACAGCATAACAAGGAAGTTGAGAGTAGTTTTAAAGTTTCCTGCAGAACAACAACACGCTTCCCTAAACGAAATAATGTAAGTAGGGCCAACCGTACAAGCCGTACAACCTAAGTGCAATATTGATCAGATGGAAGAAGAATCGCATCGGGGATTGAGAAAATGTTCGCACAAATCAATGACCTAGAGAAGATCAAATTTGGCGAAGAGACTCAAATAAATCAATGAAAAGTTGGAGGTTTAAAACTGTCACATATGGTACGGCATCTGCAACTTATTTGTCAAGAAAAACGCTACAATAATAAGCTACAGATGAGCTTCAAGATATCCAATTGGTTCCTAGATCGTTCAAAAAAACTATGTGGATGATCTATTATCTTGAGGCAGTACAATAGCAAAGGCAACAATTAGCCAAAGAATTATTAAACCTCCTTTGCGGTGTAGGATTTAATCGCAGAAAATGAACCAGCAATGAATAGACAATTTTAGAAGAACTTCCAGAAAACCCGAATGAAAACGAAAAAATAAGAGAAGAAATAAGTAAGATTAAAACAAAGATGAAAAACGTTTCAAATTTAAACAAAAAAGTACAAGTATTAACGAATAAGAGACAGAAAATCTACAATATGCAGACGACTTCATAATTATAGTAGCAGCGAAATCAGAAAGAGAACTAGAAATAAAAGGAAACAATATACTAACAAGATTTGAAGAAATATTAAAAAAATAAAACTAAACATTAATACAGAAAAAACATCATACATTGAAATAAATTGTAAAAAAGACATAAATAATATTAAATTAAAAATATATACTCAAACAATTAAAACAACAAATGAAATAAAAGTGCTGGGTTACCTAATTGATAACAAATTAAACTTTAATAAAATAATAATAACAGGGATTAATTGCATGAAGATGATAAATATAATGAAAATATTTGCTAAACAAAAAGGCGGGGCACATCGAATCAGGTATAATATGAAGTTAATCAAAAACGAAAATCAGCTAGAAAAATACAAAAAGTAATAAATAAAGCTATACTTTTTACGCTATTTGCCGTAGGCACTTGGAAAAACACACTGATACTTAATAAACACATTTTATTAAACACTTGCTTTTTATTTCAAAAAATTAGATTTTTTGAATATTTTAATTAAAAAATTTGTTCATAAAGTTTAAAAAATCACTCGATCGATTTCGACTTATTCGGTCATCATCAGGAGTATCTACTGATTTGTAAAAGTAAAAATTTGTTATATATAGCAGAAAAAAGCAAAAAATAAACAAAAGAACATACATTATTTCATCCCAAGTGCCCTTAAGCCGCTAGCTCAAGAGGGAGGTTAATTATGGTCGTGGGTCAGGGAATGCCAAATGATAGCCTGGGTTTATCACTACATTTGTTAAAAAAAAATTTTAAATTGACAAAGACTTGGTGGGGAATCGGACTCCCAGGTAGAGTTTACCTACAATCAATTCTCTAAGTGAGTTCAATCCAACATGGTTATTACGTGTCACTTACTCACACATCCTTATATTCGTGACGGTGAGTAAGCCACATGAAAAAATAAATAAAAAATAAATAAAAATAGTAAAAATGAACACAAAACAAAAACTTACCTGTCTCCGTATGGAGCCTTCAAAATCCGAATGTGCAAACCAGAAGGGAAATCCAAAAAAAAAAAATCTCCCTAGAACACCAATTAAAACGCACCAATTAATTCGCAATTAAGACAATTAAAAAAACTCAAATTCTCTATATATATAAATATAATGTTCTAATTTATTACAGTTTACTACTATATAAAAAAACACAACACTTAAGCCGATGCCACATACACATTTCTACGGACGACATCTAAAAACAGATTTCGCATTTACGAATTAATTAGAGCATATTTCGGACTCAAATCAATGAGATAATATGTAAAATATCTCGAGTTAGTAGCTAAAATAAAAAATTTGGAACTATTTAATAGTTTTAATTGAAAAATTATTAATTTTCTATTTAGCCGTTCCTAGAAACGATTTTTTCTCTGAATGGTATAATTTTACACGTGAACGAACGCACAAAAATCTAAAACGATTTCCGAACTCATCAAAAAATTTTAAACGATTTTTTTCTCTGTTGTCTATGAACTTCAACAAATGTCAAAAAATTCCAAAACAAATATATATTTTTCATTAATTTAATATTTTTATAAGGCTCATCATGAATATGGTATGGTAAACTTATTTAATTATAAAATGAATTAGCTGCTTAAAGGCGATGCCACATACACATTTCTACGGACGACATCTAAAAACAGATTTCACATTTACGAATTAATTAGAGCATATTTTTGACTCAAACCAATGAGATAATATGTAAAATATCTCGAGTTAGTAGCTAAAATAATAAATTTGGAATTATTTAATAATTTTAATTGAAAAATTATCAATTTTCTATTTAGCCGTTTCTTGAAACGATTTTTTCTTTGAATGGTATAATTTTACACGTGAACGAACGCACAAAAATCTAAAACGATTTCCGAACTCATCAAAAAATTTAAAACGATTTTTTTCTCTGTTGTCTGTGAACTTCAACAAATGTCAAAAAATTCCAAAACAAAATATATATTTTTCATTAATTTAATATTTTTATAAGGCTCATCATGAATATGGTATGGTAAACTTATTTAATTATAAAATGAATTAGCTGCTTATGTATTATGAAAATTTTATAAAGAATTGTTGTTGTAAAAATCGTCTGTATTTTTTTTGGTATGTGGCGAGGCAAAATAAATTTACGCACGAATCGTCTGTTATTAGATGTGTATGTGGCAACGCTTTATGTATTATGAAATTTTTATAAAGAATTGTTGTTGTAAAAATCGTCTGTATTTTTTTGGTATGTGGCGAGGCAAAATAAATTTACGCACGAATCGTCTGTTATTAGATGTGTATGTGGCAACGCTTTTAGATTGTCTATGTATGCACTCAAATTTTTTTTAAAATCACAAAAAACAAAAAAAACTTAAAACCTATTTATCGTGTATACGCAAGACACAAAAAATAAACTCCAAACAAAAAAAACAACCCGAAAACAAAAAAAAACTAACTAAAAGCTAACACCTTGTTGACCAAGACCACTCGTTGGTCTATCTAAACCCCGACTGTCTCTCCCAACAAAAAATCGTACATTCTTTACTTCATTTCGCAGAAAATTTTTGTGGACTCATAAAAATTTACAAAGAAAAATTGTACAATAACTTTCATTTTTTTTTTTTTTATTGACAACTTTATTGATATGGCTACTACAATCTTAAACATTATTAATTCATTAGTAAGGTTGACATTAGTACTTATGAGATAAGCATAAACTTGTGTGGGTCTGCTGGACCAGTGTCCAGTTCCCTTGGTTTATAATTTTCATACGGGTAGCTCATGTGGTTTGATTCGTTTGAGCCGCCTTACTTCGTTTGTACTGTCCAGTAGTTGTACGGCCTCAAGATTGGTGTGGGTAAGAAGTCTCTTTTCATGTTTTATGGCACATTCGCGGATAACATCGTCTATCAATTGTATTTCGATATCATTGTGGATTTCCTTGTTAGCCACAAATCGGTAGGCGTTGGTGACCATTTGAAGAAATTTATTTTGGCTTCGTTGTGTAATGTCTCTATTTGATTTATGTGTACAACCCCATAGCTGCGCACCATACATGGCTACATGAATTAAAAATGTTTGAATTAAAAATTTTTTTTTTTCTGAATTAAAATACGTGATTTTAATTCATTTTAAAAATGAATTAAAATCAGAGTTGAAAATGAAATAAAAAAGTTCGATAAAATGAATTTAAAAAGGCATTTCTTAATTCAGTTTTAAAATGAATTAATATAAGTGTTTATAAAATGAAATAATATAAGCCTCTTTATAAAATAAAAAAAATGTTATTTCCATTAATGAAAATTTTTTGGAATTTAAATTTGAATATGGCACGTACAAGTTTGGCAATGCAAAATAAGGAGTAATTTTACTTTACGTATACATCGGAAAAATCAGGTAAGGAATATACATATATAAATTTTGGAAATTTTTAAATGCAGGATTGTTTACTATCAGTTTTTAGGGGGGGAGGTAGCTAAATTTTTCCGGAAAATTTTTTGATTTTCCGGAAAATTTTTTACATTTTTCATTTTTTCAATATTATTTTATATTTTTATTAATAATAATTGCTTCATCAACCTTGCAGACACAGATCAAAGAGTTTTTCTCGCTCTTATCGCTTCTTCTGATAGTGCCACAAATGTTAAAATAATCAACTTTCGTATATATAATTTTTTTTAATGTAATTTTAATTTGTTTATACCTTAGGGGATGGGGGCTGCCCCAAACCCCCGCTTTTCCACAATTTGTACAATTCTTTAAGTGTCAAACTAAGTAAAAAAAAATTGAAAAAAATTTCAAAATTCTCCTGGAAAGATTGAAAAATTTTCTCGGAAATATTATTTGTACTGTTGAAAAACTGTTACAATAAGATACAATCCTAATATCCAAATTTTTATAAAGATTACACATTTGTACGTATTTTGAATAGAATAATACGCAATTTTTTTTTTAAGTGAAAATTTTCCCGGAAAATGTTACAATTTTCCGGAAAAATTTAGCTCCCCCCTTCTAAAAACTGTTGATAAACAATCCTGCATTTAAAAATTTTAAAAATTTATACTCCTTACCTGATTTTCCCGATGTATACGTAAAGTAAACTTTAGCTCAAAATAATGCACATTTTTGAATATTTGTTAAAAGTCGAATTAAGATTTTTTAATTTATAAAATGAAATAAAATGTGCCTTTTTTAATTCATTTTGAAAATGAATTAAGGTAGGTGTTTTAAAAATGAAATAGTGTAAGCCTTTGTTAATTCATTTTTGAATTTTTTCATTTTTCTAAATCGCTTTTTTTAATTCATAATTTTAAGTTAAAAATATGAATTAAAATAAGTAGCAGATGTTCATACAAAAATCAACTTTTTTAATTCATTTTTAAAGAACTTTTTTAATTTAGACTTTTTTAATTCGGTACCCCACCATACATCCATATTGATTTGAAGATAGTCTGGTATACCAGTCTTTTCCAATACAAGTTCAATTTGGAATGATGTCCAATTAACCAGTACATTTGACGTTGTTTCAATCGTATCTGTTCAGCTTTTTGACTCACGTGATATTTCCAGTTGAGCCTTGAATCTAAATGCAGACCAAGGTATTTTGCCGATTCCGCCTGCGGCACTTGCACCCTTTTGAGGAATATATGAAGAGTGTTAT
Source organism: Nephrotoma flavescens (assembly GCA_932526605.1). Lineage (NCBI taxonomy): Eukaryota > Metazoa > Arthropoda > Insecta > Diptera > Tipulidae > Nephrotoma > Nephrotoma flavescens. The sequence continues at coordinate 126,542,932 of OW052221.1, read as the reverse complement.
TTTTATGTCGGAGCGTAAATGTCACAGGTTGATTTGAGCTCATTCAGTGCGATTTTCCAGTCAATTGTCCATTTAGTAACATTGTCCATTGCTCGTTGAAGATTTTCCACTGCTCAACCAAGAGAGATTCGTCTACTGACATAATTACAGTGTCATCTGCGAACGTGCCGATGAGTGTTTTATTCGTTGTAGGTATGTCCGCAGTATAAAGAAGGTAGAGGTGGGGACCCAATACGCTTCCTTGCGGAACTCCCGCAATCGCTGGATAAAAGTCAGAACATGTTTCTTCATGAATGACTCTGAATTGGCGATCAGAGAGGTATGATTCAAGCAGCTGGCAATAATTTTGTGGTAGCATTTTACTCATCTTGAATGTCAATCCCTCAAAGTCAAAGGCCTGGGATACATCCAGAAATACGGCGGGGCAATATTTCTTTTCTTCTAACGCTTGCTCTATTACCGCAGTTATTCGATGGACTTGATCTATTGTGGAGTGGTTATTCCTGAATCCAAACTGAAAATCAGGAACGCTTACCATTGGCTTTAGACGTTTTAGTAGCAGTTTCTCGAACAGCTTTGATAAGGTCAGAAGCAGTGAGATTGGTCTGTATGATGTTACTTCTTCATCTGGTTTACCCGGTTTCTTTAGCATAATGATTTGGGCCATTTTGAAGCATTTGGGTACATACTTCAATCTCATACAGGCATTAAATAAGTATGTGATCAAGATGATTGCTTTACGTGGAAGTTCCTTGAATAGACCCGGTGATATTTCATCAATTCCTGGTGCTTTTTTATGATTAAGATTTTTGTCGATTTCTTTAGCAATTTCCATTGGCGTGACCCTTTTAAAGTCCTGATTTGGTTGATAAACAGGTGTTACATCAATGTTGGATTGAATGTCATGGGGTTGGAACACTGCTGCTAGGTGTTGAGCAAAGAGTTCCGCTTTTTCTTTGTCTTGTCGAACCCAACTGCCTTGAGCATTCCTTAAAGGTGGTACTCGAACTACAGGTCGTTTAAATCTAAACCTAGCCCGCTTAAGTAGTTATCGAGGCTATTTTGTTTGAAATTTTTGATTAGCCTATTGACTTTGTTACTTATTCGATTAAAAGTTGTCTTGTCAGCGAGATTTCTGGTGAGATGCCATATTCTCCTCGCCCTCCTTCTTGCCTTGATTTGTTCTCTGATTTCAGCCGGGTATTTGACTTCAATCTCCGCTTTGTCCTTTAATTCAGGAGTAGCTAGTCTGGCAGCCATTCGAGTGTATTCAATGAAATTGTTTGTTTGTTGTTCCAATTCTTCATTGCTTTTAATACTAACTTTTAATCCAACTAGCTCTTCCAATTTATCTCTGAAGATGTCCCAATCAGTGAATCTATTAGTAAGGTTTTGCTTTTTCTGTTTCTTTATTACTATAGCGCTTACTGACAACAGTACAGGAATGTGGTCAGATGTTAGGTCGTTAATTCCTTCTACTCTTGTGTAACTTAATGGAATACCTTTTATGATGCAAAAATCCAGTAGATCTGGTATTTTTCCTGCATCCGTTGGCCAGTACGTTGGCCCCCTGGGGACAGATATTCGCATTTGTTTTCATGAATGGCATTGAACAAGGTGTTTCCTTTCCCAGGAGAAATAAGCCTGGAACCCCAAGCTGTATGTTTTATATTGTAGTCCCCTCCAATAATAAATCTTGGACCGAGTTTTAATAAATTGTAATAAATTGTAACTTCGTTGGTGTATGCCGTGGAGGATAGTACGCTGCTGCAATATTTAGATCTGCGCCTTTAAATTGGATTGAGATAACAGTTGCTTGAATATAGTTTTCACGAATATCCTCTTGTTGATTATGTTTGATATTATTTTTAATTAGTACAGGTGAACCACCTCTGGCTCTTTCACTAGGATGGGTTGTCCAGTAGGAATTAAAACTCCTCATTCTGATAAAGCTTTTGTTGGAGAAGTGCGTCTCGGAAATCAGCACAATATCAATGTTGTTTGTATGGAGAAACATTTCTAGTTCTTGGGCTCGTTGGTTGAGCCCATTAGCGTACCAAGCTATACAATGCGTAGGAACGAGTTAATCATTTGTAAGTATGTTGACTTTTTCGCTTGGTGGATAGATATTGATTTCCAGTTTTGCCACCCTCTTTGCTAAATGACCAAGTGACTGTTGAATTTGGCTAAGCATTTTAAGAATTTCAATGTTATTAGACTCGTTGGTGATTTGCGCATAGGATAATCCAACTGTAGATGGTATGATTGTTGTTTGTGGTTTAGCAACTTTGGTTTGTAATCGCTGCACTGCGCTTGATCTATTATTCTGTTGACTTTTAATTTTGTTCTGATATACACTGCATCCTTTATAATTTGCAGTATGCCCTTGTTGTTGACAAAGAGCACAAGAAGGTGCGATATCTGGTGTTTTCTTGCATTTTGTCGTGTGGTGATTTTCAGCGCATTTAACGCATTTGGTTTAACGATAGCAAAAGCTCTTGGTATGTCCAAGTTGTTGACAATTTGTACATTGAGGAATTCCCCTTGTCTTGTTAGGTGGCTCAATTTTAACTATACAGTACGCAAGTTTCTTGATATTGTATAGTGTATACTTCTTTATTGTTGTCTTTTTGTTTTAAGTCGATGTAAAATAATGGAAAGTGTTTCCTGACTTTTACACCATCAATTGTGACCATTTTGTATATGTTGGTAATACCTTCGACTTCATGCCCCATTTTTTCTAAGTCTGATTAATTTCATCGTGACTAATAGAAGAAGGTAAGCCTCTGATAACCACTCATAGGCCGTTTCACTCTTCAGCTGGTAGGTGTGATATTGGATATTTCCTAGTTGGTTACTAGATTCATTTTTTAATTCTTCCAGTAATTTTTTGACATTTCTGTAATCATTTTCATTTTGAAAGGTAATTCTAATGCCACTATTTGAGAGCGCCTTAAAATTAGTTGATTCACTAGTGGTTTTTATTATTTTTTGTCGGAAAAGTTCGAAATTTTTGATATTGCTCACATTAATGGGTGGAGGCAGTGGTATTTTTGGGGTTTTCTGTTCAGTGTTACTGCTCACACTTTGTGTACTATTTTTTGGGGGAGTTTTCGGTTTTGTGCGCCTACGTTTCTTAGGATTTCTGTTTTTAGCACTGGAAACTTCTTCTTCCAGTTCTTCCTCATCTGTGAAATAATCCTCTATACTCTGAGCATTAAATCTATTATTCTGTTGAGAGACTGGAAATTGCTGCAGCAACCAGTTGGAATTATTTGAATGATGTTGACTGGTTGAAGGCTGAAAATGGTTGACAGGCAGATTGTTAGCTCGTGCTGAATCCTCAGCTTTACTATTTTTAACCTTTTTAAATGCAGAGTTTTCTCTCTTAAGTTCAGAAACTTCATTGCTCAGCTGCGCGATTAGTTCATTTTATGAAACTTGGTTAACATATCCTCGCTGTTTATAATGTTTATTGATGCACTCGGCATTTGTAATGAAGTTTCTTTTTCAGTGGAGACTGCGTCTTTTGTAGTTACTGTGAACGCAGTCGCTGTTGGCAAAGTTGTCTTTTATTGTAGTGTACGTGTGCTTACATTTGGTGGTGGTGATCTCAACATTTTCATGCTCTTAGAAAAGTTGTTCCCTTTATTTGCCAAGGGTTGGTTCCCCCCAGAATCTATGGTACTAGCCTCCAAGGAATATATGGAGCGGCCCGGTTGATTTGATGCTTCTATAGACGCATCCGTCTCGTTTCCTAATATTATTAGGCTATTATTTTCATCATTTTTTTTCATCATAAATTTTTATTTTATTCCCACAAGTAGCACGAGAAAAACACATTCAAAATTATTATGTACATATTTATGTTATTACAATCATATATCAAGTGAAAATTAATAGGTCTAAAAAAATATTGCACGCCTTTTGGAAACAATGACAACATTTAATTTTGGTACGGACTAGGGAAAATAAATATCCAAATGTTATTCGTATCGCATAAAACCACAACAACATAGAAAAGCAAATTCAGTTTTCAATTTAATGGAATTTTGAATTAATTCTTAACTTATCGAATTAAATATCATTTTAATTTATAAAATCTAAACTTTGTGTTTTAATTGTATCCTAAAATTCCTATTCCATTTAAATAAAAATAAATGTAAAAATGTAAACAATAAACATGAATATTATACTTAAAACATCACTGTGTATCCGCCATATTACTTCTGCGCGAGAACTGTCAGAATTCCAGCGAGATTTGAATATATAATTACTTTAGATCCGCCACCTTAACTCTACCTTACCTACTATGAGTCCAAAAATGGAAGAGGTGTTATTAATATTCATAAACTCTGCCGTGTATCTCTCCTTAATGTAATCACAGTTCCTGAAGTCGAAACATCAATTTCAACAGCAGAATAGTCGAAATGCGTTTAGAATTAATATTTTTTTCATTCGTTTTCGATTCCTGGCTTACATATTTATATATGTATGTATCTTGAAAGTTCCTTAGAAAAAAGTTCCTTATCTTGAAATTATTTGGTTTTTTTGTGCCCGATTAAAAACGAGCTTATATCTTCCACAAAACCATTATAGTATACATACATTCAATTTAGTTAGGTGCCGTCTTTTACTTAACTATCCTGGTGGTTCATTATTAGTGGTGGCGCTATCGCTTATATCACAATGAATATTACGTTAAACAATTGAGAACAATTATTATAATTTTAATATTATGCACAATTAAACTTTATTTTAAATATCCAAATACATTTTGTTTTAATTTTAAAATAAATACTAATGTGACTTACTATAACTTTCATTAATTTTAATTTAAGTACTACCTGAGTATTAAATTCTACCTTTAGAAATACCTTCTCAAAATTATACTCCACTCTTAAAATTTTAAATCTCTAAGTAAAGTATACATTCTAGAGACACTGCAAATTTTATTATCAATTAAAGCAATTTTAACACTATAAGTTAAATAAATTTTAAACTCTTGCTTCTAAAATTAGGTGTGTTTAATTCAACTCAGACTATCGGAACTTTTCTGGAACTGTATCAAAATTATCAATCCATTGACAGCGTATGCAATCATCTGAAATCATACCAAACTAAAGATTACATCATTGCACCTGGGATATGAGATAGTGTCAATCTTACCGAGTACAGTAGATTTTTATTTACAACAAAGAGCTTGTACGGTGCTATATCAAAATCAAAATGCTCCATTTGTATCCGGAATAAATTTAACTGAAAATAGAGTTAAGAGGATAAAAATTGAATTAATATTTTGTTGTTAACAGCTGTAAAATTGGTGCATTATAATTGAACTGAGAACAATTAATCCAACGACGTTTATTTGACAGTTTTGGTTTCTCAATCTACGTTTAATAATTACTCACAGTAACATTCAATCGCTCGTCAATTTTTCTAAGCCGCAACTCATTTAATAAGAATGTCGTTTTTCCAACCTGCTGTCGCAACACAAACAGCAACAAAAAAAAACTTCGGTGTGTATGCAAAGATAAGCACCAGTAATTATTCCGCTCACCGGAAAATACCATTTACCATTTGACCAAAGATCAGCCGTTCTTTTCTGCAGTCCAAAGTACACATAAAAACTTTGGCTCATAGCTTTCGTTTCTTTGGCCATTAAAAAGAGAACCACTTGATTTGAATAGAACGCATTCAACGTACCGATGATTTTATGTATGCGAGTAAAATATTTCATCATTACATCAATATAGCCGGCGAGGTTGCACAATTTATGAATCCGATGCAACTTTGTAACGTTGTAAAGTTTAACCGAATCCAATTTATTGACGTCACGTATTTGAGACGCAAGGTGTTTATTCAAAACTTTTATAACGATTATAATTAAAGTGAAATCATAGAAAATTATTGTTTCGAAATAGATCGTTAGATATGAAACTATTACACCCGCGACGTGTCGATAGTGAATCGAATCGAGTGCGGCCAATAACACAAGTAGTAGCGCAACAAAATGGTAATTTAAAAAAATTAAAGAGTTTAATTTTCCTAAAACTTTTAAATTAGGAAAAATGTGGTTGTCTTTGTCAAACGTCACATTGAATAAATTTAAAAATTTTAGAAATTTCTTAACAATGCGATAGTTTGTGTTATGCTTAACGATCCGGTTATAGTAACATCCGGTTAAATTAAAACAGGTGAAGAAGACACGTAAAATGTAAGCTCCCAATATAACCGCACTTTGCCTCCGGCTAATGATAAGATACGACGTACTAAGCAATTGGATTAGGAACGTGGATTAGGAAAATTTTTAAATATTTCGTGTATGATTTGCGTTTGTAGATGTGAAATAAATTTTCATGTTGGCTGCATTTAAAATTAAAAATGCCGTACAATTGGGCAACGATTAGTATGGAGCGCACTAAATGCTTGTTCATTACGTGTTATAAAAGTGTGATGGTTGTTTGTGTCTGTTAATGATGTGTGAAGGTGGCATTGTTTGAGATTAGTGTTAAATCAATCAATAACGACACGGCTTCGATTTACCAACAATAGTTCGATACAGTTATATTCGGTTACAAATCTGATGCCGTTGCGAATACAAAAGAACTTAATAATTTTTTTAATTAACTGACTCATTTATGCACCACCATATGAGTTAGTTAATTAAAAAGATTATCAAGTTCTTTTGTATTCGCATCAGGGGTGTAACCGAATATAACTGTATCGAACTATTGTTGGTAAGTCGAAGCCGTTTCTTCTAGTTTATCAATTGACTTCGATCTTGTACAGGTTGCACTAGAGGCAAAAGTCACTCAAAAGATTTTTAATTTCAAATAATATTTTAGAATATAGTTCGCCGATCTGGAACAAATAATGTTAAGATCTTGAAAAATATGAAATATTGGCATACAAATAAGTTTTGAGGTGTTTTTTATAACTTGGAAGCTTTATTCAGAGAAATTGGTACAATGTATTTTATTCAAAGTATTCAAAGTATCGTTAGCTACTATTTTTCCCCATCGTTTCTTTGACGACTCTTGCAACATGTGTGCGAGTGTGATTGTGCTGCAAGAGCACTTTGCCATGTCATTTGCCCACGATATGCTGCCGTTTGTGTTGCCAAAAAACAACGTTTGACGTCTCTTGGCTCGAGTCATAAGGAACCCAATTTCTTTGTTTCTGCGCCATACCCATGGCCTTGAAATGGTTTTGAATCGCTTGTTGACGACTCCAACTCAGCGTCTTTAAACTGTACTAAAACAAAAAGGCAGCGCTTCCCGCAACCTGTATTTTGTTGATACAAAGGTTTACATGGCTATAGCACAAAAAATATGTTGTTTACACTTCATCGAAATGACACATACAGATTCTTAGGGGGAAATGATGATGCTTTAACATGATTATAGTTACAAGACGAGTAACACTAGTTACGCCATCTTTTGAAAATTCCTCAAAACTTATTTGTACCCCCAATATAAATGCATTCAATGTACAACTGGACCCTAACCACTAGATAAATAAAGGAAAAGCCCAACATCAAGGCCATCACCATCATAAAACGATTGCTATATATCCGAACTCGATTTTTGTACTCGTTTCAAATGTACTAGAAGGCCGTTTTAAATATGCAGAACCACAGTTGGGCGTGTAAATCTCAAAGTGTAATTTACATGGTTTTTACTGGTTTATTTATTGTTTTATTACTTTTTCGTTGCAATTGCGCCATCTTTTACCAAATCTAAAAATTATCGGAAAATTGACTGTGTACTCGATCATTTTCCTTATCCGTTAAAAACAACAATTTGACGGATGAATAATAATAATAATAATCGAAATTATATATCTCAATCATAATATGTCTACTACCCAAAACGATCCAAAATTAGAAAACAACAATTTCCTTGAATATCCGGCACTTCCAGTAAATTATGATGCCCTTAAAATAGAGGAGACAAGACGTACCATCCTTTTATATGGTGTTAAATCTGATATTATTTTTTTGCTTTTTTATTTATATCTCGTAAATGCGACGGAAAAACAAAGTTTCACTCTCCGGAGCTTTTATTCCGACTTTGTGTCTCATGGTGGTTTATGATGATTTCGGCAGGTAATACGGTGTTTTCTTTTTGGTGGTGGCGGTGTGGTATCTTCGGTAAGAACAATAAAAAATTGACTTATACGACATCGTTAAAATCGATTTAATATTAATGACATTTACTCGACTGTTTGACATTTATGAAGAAATCGTGTAAAATGCTACATTTTTGATAATAGATGGCACGTAGCATAATTATTCGGCTACAGAATACCTGTGTTACTTTCGCAAAATTACAATAACAATTGCATTGTATAAAGCCGAATTGGCTTTAATGTAAGCCAAAAAAAATTTTTGGTTTTAGGGGAAATTACACCATTTTATGGTTATGGTGTTTACCACAAGGCGGGTATTTTTACTATTTTTTTGTCATCTTGTTGTAAAAAAAGACATTTTGCGTTTGTGTTGTCAGAAAAACACCGAATTTAATTTGTTCTATTTCGTAAAATAAAAAAAAATAAATAAGTATTATTAAAATAAACCAAACCGAAGAATCTAAAATACATTAAAAAAATTAAAGCAAACAGTTGTTGCTTTCAGATTCAAAAGCTAAGCTAAGCGGGATTTGCGAAAGCAACACAACTAATAATTTACACTATAAAAATTATTATCTTTCTCATATGCAGCTAAATTAAATCTAAAGATGTCAGTAATCGTTTTTTAGAGCTTGTTTAAGTCGAACACAGATGGCGGTGTTTCTACACAATGAATTTTTTCTTTTGACTGTACATAACTAAAAGTCTAAAATAATTATTATTGAACTGTTTGATTGATATGTATGATGCATATAACCGTTATAAACAAACATTTGTTCCAATTATACAATATTTTCAGTTATTTTCCGAGTTTTTACACATTTTATGTAAATTACACAAATTTTTATTTACATATTTTACGTTTTAAATTGTAAAAATCGTGTTTTACATGTAAAACGCTCAACGCTGATTCCAACTCCTTAACACAAATTGCAATGTATACATAAGTTTACAATTGAAATTTATAAGCTTCTCAGACGAGTTTTTATGATGACCTCCCACATATCACTATTTCTGTATTTCACTATATGACGATATTTAAAACAATTATGAACCATGAAACTCGGTTTGTGTCGTTGAATTGTGGATACCACTAAAAGTTTCACTTATTACAACAACAATTGTATCAATTTTTTGGTTAGAGTTTTTTCGATAACCGAAATATTGATTTTGACGGGTTATTATATCGGGAAAAATCATTTAGGTCATCCGATGGGGCATTGAAGTTTGGAGCCTTCCTTTAACATTTTATTTCGCTTGTTCGATTTTGATTAAATTTAGTGAGACAGGGTTTTAGAATGCGAGAAAACGGTTACAAATAGTTCTAGGATTCCCCGGATTTACTATTCATGTCGCACAGCACTATGTTGCGTGATGTTGCACCATGCCGCATGATGTTGCACCATGTTACATGATGTTGCTTCATGTTGAGTTATGTTACCACGATGTTGTGTTATGTGACATAATGTTGTAGGATGTTGTTCGCAACTTTGCACGATAATGGAGCGCATACTATATTTTCATGGAAACAACTTTCGGAAGGGGAGTCTTGCTGAAGTTTTCGAAATGTTTACTCTTCAGAACAGAGTTAAAGTAGAAGAACATGCTTTTTGAACAGAAGAAAAAACAAGAAGAATCATTTGTAGGAAACGCATATACACAGAACCAATATACTTACATACTCTTTAGCAATGATGATATAGGAGAAGTCTCGTCACAAGGAATCGATGGTCGAAAGCGGGTGATTGCATATCGCCCAAAAATCTTATCGAAACCGGAGCGTAACTCTTGCTTGACGCGAAAAGAATTATTGGCTAGATTGGAATGCGTCAAAGACTTCCATAATTAGGTACCCCTGTGGTAAAAAAATCCATTTACGATAAGATCACGGGGTGTGACGATGGTTGGTACAATTCAAGTATCCAGAAGGACAGGTAGCACGCTGGATCAAACGTCTTCAAAGCTACGCCTTTGAAGTCGAGCATCGAAAAGAAAACATACCTGTAGTAGCAATGAGAGAGCTGCACTAGCAAACTAAGCAATTATTTAAAATGGTGCAGAAAACTAGAATTAATAAAAATTCTTGAAATTAATAAAATACTCACAAATATTCGTCAACGATTTTATTGGTCTGAATGTAGAAAACAGGTAGTGAAATAAATGTGAAAAAATGACATCAATGTGTAGCAGTGCAACTGTAGCACTCAAAATGGAATAGTTATTTATTTTATTGTATTTTATTTCATTTATTACCATATTTGTAATCTGTTATAAAAAAAGTCCTAATTTTAGTACTTTTATATTTTAGAGCTTTTATATATATAAAAAAATGCGCCTATCTGATTTGGTACAACAGAGAAACCATCATAGTCGAAAAAACCAAGAGTGAGTAACGACGTGTTTTTATTTCGACGTGTAAAAATATAAAATAAATGTAATCATAATGTACATAAAAACAAAACAAATAAAATATTTTATTTGGTAAAATATAAAACAATATTTTGTTTTATTTAGAACAGATAGTAAAAAAAATATAATGAACAAAATTAAAAAAAAAAAAAATGTGAGCAAAATGTTCACAAAATGGCGTCCCAACAGTGCGGCTCTATAAGAGTTTTTAAAAAAAAACAAAAAGTGTTAAAGTTATAATAAAAAGAACATTGAAAGTGTAAGAAATAAAATATCGAAACTAAAAATTAACTTTTGAAAAAAACAATAAAATAAAAACTCGAAGCATGGGAATGTCGTCATAAAATGTGTTTTCTACATAAATTAACTCATAAAATGGTGTATATCAGTAGATCATCAGGAAAATTAAATCGCTAAATAAACGTAAACGCAGAAGAAAATTTGTGTGTAGTTTGTGGTGCGGCAAAAAAGTTTGTTGCAGTGGTGCAGGGATTTTGTGCGTAAACGGGTATCATCGAGAATCTCTGCCCAGAAACATATATCTTAAATATACTTAATATATACATAATTTAATTCAGTGTGTTGTGTAACGTTTTGGGGTTATTTTCCGAAGGCGGCAGTAAACTTTAAAAAAACAACTTTTCTGTGTTTTATCGCTATTTTTAGGGTTAGGTTTCCGAAAATAGCTTTGTGATTTTAATTTTAAAAGTTTTGTTGTTTTTAGGGTTATTTTCCGAAAGCAGGTTTTCATATGTTTCTCTTTTCTCTCTCTGGCACTATATCCCATCAAGAGATTTGGCCGCCTCAAATGAAATTTCATAATCATATTTTCATTTCGGATAATTAGTGTTAATTCATTGATCCTAAACCAGCCGTCAAATTTTTTCACCACCGGGAATCGAACCCGGGACCTCCGGCCGCTGGAGCAAGCATGCTGACCACTTTGCCACCGGGGCGGCAATATATATGTTTGACACCAACAAAATTTAGCTGGTTACTGGTTAATTTGTTCGAATAAATTTAAGAAACTTTAATTCAGAATTGAACATAAATTAATTTTGCTTAGGGGAACCAAAAATTAAAATGGCTAAAGTACCAATTCAGTTGACAGACAAAAATGGTTGAACGCAATTCAAAAGAATGAGGTTCTGAGAGCTGTTCCTCTACACCAGGGCATGTTTGATTTAAATCATTTGATTTAAATCATTGATTAAAATCAGATTAAAATCAATTGATTTTTATAAAAATATCAATGATTTAAATCATATTGGTAAAAAGTATAAGAATTCATCCAAAATCCAACGCACTCAAAAATTTAACGAAGAAACTTAATTTCGTAAATATGGTTACACTAAAATACCTCAAAACTTCGATAGAAAGGAAAACTTAATTTCATATTATTTGGGGAATTACATAGTTATTATTTATTAAAATACAACCTGTCAAATTGTCAATTATTTTATTTTTAGTTTTAAAAAGCTAAACAAAGTTGATGGATAAACCCCCATTTGCGGGACCAGTTATGCAAAAAGAAATCATAATAAATATGACGTCCTTTGAATGGTGGAAATCGACATGTGCTTTATACATCAAGGACTTGATAGCGACGTTAGACGAACATATAAACCCAACAAATAACAACAGCTACTGCTTTATCAGCTGGAGTCGAACGAGTTTTTTGATTTTTGGGTTAGTTCGTTCAAAATTAAGAAATAGCCTAGAGATAGATAAAGCGGCAAAATTAACTTTTTTGGCAAATCAGCTGAATAAATAAAACAGTTTTTCTTTTTATTCTTTTTATTTTGTTGAAGTTTTTCTTTTTATTTCATATGATTAAGAAATACTTGGTTTTAATTTTAAAATTACTTTATAATTTTGAAATTTTTTTTTTAATCAAAACTGAAGCATAAAACAAGCAATAAACTTTACTAAACATCATAATTCCTCGAAATTAAAATTATTTTATTTAACGAATCTTGTTTCTATACATTATATATTATCTTTCTTTCATTAAAAACTATTTAATTGTTATCGAGAATTTATTATAATTTAAGTTCAACATTACAATTTTGTATACAAGAAAATCTGATTTAAATCAAAAAAATCTGATTTAAATCAAAAAAATCCGATTTTTTGATTTTTTTCAAAAAAATCAACAAAATTACATGCCCTGCTCTACACCATGTAGAAACTGGAAGTTTTTCAGATTGCACTTCCAGATTTAATGAAGCAAAAAGCTCAAGTGTTGATGCGTTTCTCAGCGCAATAAATGTTTACAAAAAGTGTAAAAACATTTCAAATGAAAATGCATTCAAAGGCTTACCGATGCTACTCGACGGAACCGTCGCTACATGGTGGGAAGGCGTCAAATCAACCGTAAGAAAACTACGATGATGATACGGTTTTATTGATTTCGGTTTACGGTAAAAGGAAAAACCCGTATACAATTTACCAGTAAATTTGTTCAAATCCTCAACCGGAAGGTATCAAAACAGACTTGTTTGTTTGTAACATTCGTGCTCTTTTTGCACAATTACCTGAAAAGGATTAAGTGAAATTGGACATGGCATTTGATGAATTGTTGAACGCAGCTAGGAAGGAGGAAAATCAGATAACGAAAACCGGATATTCTCTAAAGGTTAACACGTTTTCTAAAGGTTATAAAAAGATCGGCCACAAAACTGAAGATTGTCGGAAAAATAGGCCTCAAACGTTGGAACAGTCTAAACCAGATTATAAAACTTATATTGAAAAGCACGAACTAAAATGTTATATGTACATGTGGATTGGCAGGGTTCGTAAAAAGTAATTGCCTAAAATGCAACCCAAGAGCATCTACATCAAATTCAACCCAGACTAAGGCAAATATCGCTTCAGTTAATTTTATTAATCCGTTGAGTGCTGAATTTGACTATATGTCGGCGAATGATTCAGTTGCATCAACTGAAAATAAAACAGCTAATTTAAAACCTATGTGTCGACCCTTATTTAATATCAATATTCTTGGGTCTTGTACGGTACTGGTATTGTCGACACCGCCGCTAAAATGAGCATGGCCTCACCAGCTTTATATACATTGTTGGTGAGAAAGGGCAACAATTTATTTCAACACAGCTGTCAATTGTTTTACCTGATGGCTCTCAAAAGCTGGAGAACATTTTATATAACTCAAAATGTTTAGAACTCTTGTAGAACTCTTTTGGGAATTGATTTTATACGAGAGTTGTCTTAACTTTTGCGGACCATTGGAAATTCCATGATTACAATACGGTATATTTAATCCATTATGAAAGTGAAAATCCTTGTACTTTAGTTATGTATTCATTAAATTTATTAAGGGTAGAAGAAGGGTCTAAGTTAAAGTCGAATGAGAGGGGCATAGTCAATGATTTCCTTAGACAATATGAAGATAGTTTCGCGCTAGGGGGAGACCTGACAACTGTGGCAGAGTCCGGATTATAAAATGTCACTAGAAAAACGAGAAAATGCTCAATGACAATATAATAGAGGAGTGCGAGTCACCGTGGGCAGTGATGGTAAAGAAACCAAATAGTTCTTATAGAGTATGCGTGGATTATAACATAGAAAGTGGAATTCTATTACAGTTTCTGATAAATACCGCATGCCTTACCTCGATGAGTTACTCCATCTAGCAAAACGCACTTTATTCATGACAACCTTAGACTTACGTGCTTACGTTATGACCGGGACAAAACCGCATTTGTATGTCTTTTCGGTTTATTTAGATTCAATCGCATGAGCTTCGAACTTAAGAATGCTCCTGCCACGTTTCAGCGATTGGTTGACCCGTTAAAATCATGTGTACAAGATGTGGCAATATTCGCTTATTTCGACGATATTGTTATTTTATCGGAATCATTTGAACAACATTTGATTGATTTTTGGTTAGTATTTGATAGGCTAAAACAATTTAATTTGCGAGTTAATCGAGAAAAATGTTAATTGTTTCGGGATAGTATAACATTTCTAGGTTATATTATCGACCAAAGTGGTATTCGAATTAATCCAGAGAAACTTTCGGCTGTTGCCCAACGAAAAGATCCCAGAAATGTGAAGGAAGTGAAATCTTTTTTACATACCTGTAGCTGGTACCGAAAGTTCGTACCATAATTTTCAAAAATTACACAACCTTTGTCTAATTTAAAAAGGAAGGATGTATCATTTTAATAGACATAGATTCATCGTGTAGCATTCAATAAATTAAAATCTTCATTGGTTACTGCACCAATTCTACAGCAGGCGGGTCAGACCAAACCATATACTAAGTAAAGAGGAACGTCCGATTGAATACGCCAGCCGTATGTTAATCGATGCAGAACAAAGTTATACCACTACGGAACGTGAGGCACTACCAGTCAACAAATTTCGTGGGTATGTTGAAGATGCCCTTAAATGGTTATTAACTCTAAAATCACCAACGGGCCGACTTGCTCGCTGGGTACTCCTGATCCAAGGGTTTGACATAAAAATTAAAAGGCAAATTTGATTGCTGATACCTTATCAAGGCCACCAATTGAAAACCCTATTTGTGATGCTTGTATATATACGTTGCAAATCGATTTACCATCGTACAAGCCTAGCGCACTTCGAAAACTATACGAGAAAATCCGGAAATACTGGACAGACAGGATATGCTGGACAAAACTGCACAACTGGTTATACCAGAGGGTTCCCGGAATTATATTATTAGTAAATACCATAGTGATCCAACTGCCGGACATTACGGAATAGAAAAAATTATTGAAAAAATTCGTTCTAGATATTTTTGGTTTAAAATGCGCAAATATATAGCAGACTTCGTTAAAACGTGAGGGTGCTAAAAATATAAATCCTCTAACTTAAAACCAAGCGGATTGTTAAAGACACCGACTATGCAACAGCGATTCGAAGTAATGGCCATTGATCTTTTACAAGTAACACCATATTTACAAGAAATTCAAAAACACGTTCAAAATACTCGAGAAATACATGAAACATCACAAGATCGTCGGAAGGCCGATTATGATAAGAAACAAATTAGACAGCGACCAGATAAGCTAGGAGATCTTGTTCTGGTGACATCTCACACTCACAGTGATGCAGAAAAAGGTATAATAAAAAAAATTCGTACCACGTTGAAATTGACCTTACAAAATTTCCAAAGTTATTTCACCCAGCACTTTTGAGGTACAGGATATTTTATAATGGGACGATATCATATCTCGCATTTAACTCTATATAATGATTCAACTGCTTAGTTAAAGAACTATCACTGGGACGATGTACTCGTTCTGAAGGGGAGACTGGAGCAGTCAAAATATAATAGTTCTTTATTTTCTTGTATTTTATTTTATTTATTCCATATTTGTAAGCTGTTATAAAAAAGTCTTAATTTTGGTACTTTTATATTTTAGTACTTCTTATATGAAAAAAAAATATTATTCGCGTTCTGATTTGGTACAAAAGAAAAACCATCACAGTCGAAAAAACCAAGAGTGAGTAACGAACTGTTATACGAAATAAAATTATAAAATAGGAATTTAAAAATATAAAATAAATGTAATCATTATGTACAGAAAAACAAAACAAATGAAATATTTTATTTGATAAAATATAAAACCATATTTTGTTTTATTTAAAACAAATAGTAAAAATGTGAAAAACACAATGAACAAAATTAAAAAATAATTTTTTGGGAGCAAAATGTTCACAAAACGACTTGCACGAAAAGCAGAGGATCAATGAAACAATACCATTCCATATTACGGAGCACGGTAATATTTATGTATTAGTAAAAATGGACCATTTTAGCAAAGAGCCGGAGGTATATCCTATACCCTAATAACTGGTTTTAGACGCTAAGGAGTCCCGATGGAAAATTTGTCAATAGTTAGAAAGAGCAGCTTGGGAAACCCTAGGTAGTGCATTTGGAAGGGCTTGCACTATAATAGATGTGACTGTTTGAATTTTGTTCGAGACGAATATTCTTAGAGGAGGGGGGACGGGTTTAGTGGCATAAATGATGATAATAATTTTTTCGCACAGTGCATGGATGTCGTGTAAATATCAAGAATGTCATAATCTCGCCATACATTTTATTCTCGAAATTTTCGGGAATTTCTTAAAATCCGTCAAGTTGCAGAACCAAATCGGGATACAATATGGAGTTCCATGTTTGTCATACAAACGAGTTTCATTCTGATTTCCTGAATCACTTCCGGAACTCTTATTGAAATCCAAATTTTATCATTCAAATACGATTTGTGCAACTTTTGGGTTAATGGTCGTACTCGGTGAATTTGATTAAAATCGTGCAATTAAAATTTATAAATAAATTGAGAGTTTAATAGAAAACAATTTCAAGCTAATTGCTCACCATTATTTTTATGGTAAAAATTAGACCATCACAATTTTGTTTTTGTTCTTTGGGCAATACTTACACTTTTTATCAGCCGATCGTCCACATTGAATAACCTTAATTCATTTACTGTAAACCTAATTTGGTCGATTTGCTTCCGATACATTCCTAATACTGTAAACACAATAATTGTTTGAACGGCATTTGCAAAAACCAGAACTATTCCATTGAACATAAAACCAAAAAATCGCATTGAATTTAAACTCATAAGTTCGGATGACATAAAGAAAGCTTGACTTATCACATTTGAAAGTTTTGCCACTAAAAATATTAGTATTTGACCAGCAAAATGTTGATTTAGTATATTTATGGCGCGAGATACTTGGTGAAAATATCCAGCTATTTCGTCAACAAAATCACTGAGATCACACATTTCGTGCGTTTTATTGCCACCGACTAGTTGTCGTTTATTAATGAGTTTAATTTTTAAACTCAAAATTTTATTAACACCCTTTAGAATTATTATCGTTATTAAAATGGCGATTTGGAAATCGTAAAACACAATAACTTCAAAGTAGTTGTGAGCAGTTGCTTCTAAGTCACGCCACCAGTTGCGAATTGCACGTAAACAGTTAATTGCCCATAGCAGAAATAACGTTAATGCGATTACGAAATAGTTCAAGACCAAAATTCGTGTTACCCAATTAACGATTTTTACATCATGGATCTCACATTTTTTTGAGACCGCATTATAGATTTTAAAGAATTTTCTGATTATTTTATAACTTTGGCGAAATTTTATTAGCTTGTGATAAAAAGCAATGTTCATAAATAGAAAATAGGTAAAAAAATATAGTTGAAAGGTTGACCTGATAACGGTTGAGTGGAATAACTTGTTTACTCCAGAAAACATAAAGATAATCTTTTGATCAAAGAATATACAAACGATTAGGCCGTACACCAGAGACAAACGATTTAAAATTGATGATATGTGGATCGAATTCGGCCGAAGTGTCCATTTAAATTGGTATATGCCATAAAATTTGGCAATATTTTGAATTATATTAAGGCAACGGTACAAGTTCATATTTTAAACAAACTAAATCAACAGATTGGAACGAACTGTTCAGTTTACTATTATCAAACGAACTAATCAAATTATCACCTCACCTTATTGTCAAATTGCTTGAAAGGGCGGGAAATCTATTAATGACGAACATGGTAATTACACAGAAAATGTAATTCCACGGTTCAATTATTTTACTAATTATAGAGCTTTAAAATTATTCTCAATGAGGCCCTATTATTAAATGGAGGGGTGTTTAACATCTTTTGTGGGGGTCATGTTCTGGTAAAGTAACATACACGTGTACATCATACTTCACTGTAGTTCATGCTCATGGCAACATTTAGGTATATTTTTATGATGCACGCTGATCAACGTGCGCCCTGTGCCACTATTCTGGCTTACCCTGAGTATAGGAAATTGGGAAAAATATTTTCATAGCATTTGTGTTTGAATTGTATCATACTGAGTAAGCTTACTGATGCAAAATGGTATGAAAATATTTTTCCTAATTCACTATTCCCAGGGAAAGCCAGAATAGTGTCACTCAAAAAGAGTCTATCTTGGTAATTTCGAGCTGATCCAATAGAATATTGGATCAGCTCGAAATTACGTTTATTTGTAAACAACACCGGCCAAAAATAGAAAATACAATTTATTTTTGTAATTTTTTTCATATCATTTTCTTAAATTTTTATATCCCTTGTCTGCCCACTAACACAATTGTGTGGGTACGGCAAAAGTACAACGTCAAAAATTTATTTTTGTATGTGTTTTCAACAAACTTACACATTTGTGTTTTCCTTTCAAACTTATTTTCGCCCAAAAAAAAAACACTATAACTAGACTCACAATTGTGTTGGTACTTCAAATCAAGCAAAATTTTTTTATCAACAACGCCATTACATACTATGATTTTTTACTAACACATTTGTGTGGTTTGGACTATAATTGAGCCATTTTTTTTGGTTGATATAAGGAACGCTTGAATGTTGACATTACACACATTTGCAACGTCCATTGAAATATTGTTTTCGGTTTTTAAGATAGATTCGTATAAAGTAAACTAAATTGTATAAATTGGTCTCACCTACCGTTCATATCAGACGTGCCAGAAACGAAATTTAGTCCCTGTTGATTGATCATGATATTAGTTCTCATAAGTATATTTCGTTACATGGAGTTTATCCGAAAACAGCTCTAACAAAGATGAAATAAAATTAATAGACATTAGTTCGACCGATATTTTAAAGTAAAATATATTGAAAAATGTCAATATATGTCAATATGTTATATTAAACTGTTTACAATAATCATTTAGAGAAGCAAAATAGACTAAGAGTAAAGTTTGGGTAGTTTTGTTTTTTTTATGCTGGTATTAAAGTTACAAAACTTACCATGTGTAAACAAAAAGTAAGATTACATTTCCCGCGTAAATATTTATATTCAGTAAAATTCAATGACTTATTTTAACAGATACGACATTTTTGTTGTTTTTTGTATAGTTACACTTCTGACACTTCTAATTTAATACAATTGACAGACATACAGAAACAAGAAAAAAACAAAAACTAAATTACCCTACATGTTTGGAAAGTTACTCTACATCTTTGGAAATGGATCGGGTATTTTTTATCAGCAAGTTACTCAAAACTTATCATTTCTATTTCCGAAATCGACTATACTGGTTATGATTAAATTTTATAAACAATTGAAGAATGGTACGGGGTGTTTAGCGGAAAAAAATTCAATTCACTAGACGGTATAATTCGGATCTTTAACATGAATATTTACCATCAAAACATAATAGTGTGTTATAAAAAATTTAAAAAATCATAAATCGTAATTAGTGTAATTATAAATACTTATTTTGGAAAAAATGATATAAAAATCAATTTACTACTCGCCACTAAATTCACTTTACCACTAATTTCACTTTACACTTTTTCGCAATGTTCACTTTCGCTAAAACTATCGCGTATCGCGAACCCTCCTTCAGATTCTACACGCGCGATCGGTTCTGTTCCTATTGAAATTAGTGAACGCACTCTCTGGTGTAATTTGCTTCACATTATTGCAGGTTTGACACATTGGGCGCACCCAGCGCATAAAGATCTCACTAAAAAAGAGTAGGCCTCACATATTCTACCGCTGGATACAAAATATCACACAAAAAATGTAGATAGGCCTCACTATTTTTGTGAGGCTAAAAATTCTTGTCTACATTTTTGAGTAGATATGTTTTTGGTTTGGATATTTGCTATTTTGACATTTTTTAAATTTAGCATTCGAAATTACAAATTCAACCTGAAAAAGATTTAATTGTGACTTGATAAAAATAAAGAATGAAAAGCAATAATTTTGCAAATTATGCATTCGACAGTGAAGGAGGTAATTAGAATTTTAATTATTAAAAACGCATGCAAATATAACATACATATTTATATATTCCTAGTCAATCCTAACCTGTTAAAGTAATATTACTCCATGAAAACTACAATAATTATTATTCTTTTATTTTAATTACTTGAATATATAAATTGAATACCTCGACGAGAAACTCATATCCATGCCAGACGTGATCCTGGATGATGCCGTATTATGTACTAACACATTTCACACTCCAGAAGGCAGTGGCTCGTTTAAGTGGACAAACGCGTCTATAAAACTACTAATAGGTGAATATGGCGCATGCATAAACGATTTTCGAAACCCCCAAAAAAAATAAAAAGCCAATTGCGGAAGTATTTACAGCGCGTATTTCAAGCATTTCGAGCATAATATTGAAGCTGGAGAATTAAATTTAAAAAAGACGTATTTGAACGTTAAAGTCAATCATAATAAAACCAGTCGAGGAAGATCACATTGGGAATTTTATGATTTGTTTGATGAAATATTTCGAAACTATTTAACAGTGAACTTACCTGAAAATCTAGAATCATCGACATCAGAATTGAACCAAGAGTGTTCCACGAATTTCAATGCAGACGAGATTAGCAACTCGAACGCAACTAGTTCAGCCGTATCTAGCAGCGCAAGATGTAACCAAATCAGAAAATTTCGCGAAGAACAACTCCGAGTAGAACAGAAAAAGGTAAATGCGGTTTTAAAACTGGTGGCAGCGATTGAAGAAAATTATAAAGTACAACTCAAACGTGTATTATAAACTGTTTGCAGTTTCGTAAGATGTCGTTGTCTTTAAAAGGAGTAATCATATAGTTGCATGCTCCGTATGCTGAATCTGTTATTAAATGATATTTTGGTAAAATCGGTGAGTTTGCGCTTTCTAACCTTTTAAATAATGGGCTGCATTTAAAAACTCTAGCGTCGTGGCCTCTACCGGACATTCCCACAAATATATCTATAAAATTTCATTCCATGAATTTCATTGAATGTGTAAATTAAAAATACTGAATCAATAAATCTACATTGCAATATTATTGAGTGGAACCCTTTTCTATTGTAGAAATCTGTTCAATTGTTTATTGGTTGTGTTATGGGTATGTGACACCCATCGATAGCCCCAATGATTCCCGCGATCTGAGATTTCACCTGAAAATACTGATAAACAAATTTTCAATTGAAACTACTTAAGTACACGAACTTTAGATATACATTTTAGATCAGCGGCGTTTGGAAATGTTATGTACTGTTTCTTTAATTTATAAATGGCCTCGATAACTGGCGACCGGTACTGGCGGCTATCCCAAATCGATCGCTTACCGAAAGAAATGTTTCCTGTTTACTTAATAGCCAAATTGTTAAGAGAAGTTTTTTTTTCCGTAGGTAAATAAGCGAATCTAACCGGTTTCAAATAGCTGGCGACCACGCCAAGTAGTTTCTAAAAATACAAATATGTATAACCGTACTATTATTATGTTTTTTGTTTTTAAATATATAAAATAAATAAACATACCTCAAAATATATTTTAGTCATGCGAAAATGGGGCTTAAATTCGTCTAAATTGTACCTGGGAATAATTTGGGGAATAATCGAGTAGGTATATAGCTTTTGTCCTGACCAAATGAATACTCATTATCCAAAATTGACACCACTGCCACGAGAACTTTGAAAACAACATCGCTTGATTCCGCCAATTCGTTTACAACCAACTACCTAATTTTATTCATTTTATTTCACAAATTTAACAATTTTTTTCATAGTTTGATTAAAAATTATTTTCACTTAACCATCAAATTGAACTGTCAAAAAAATCATTTGCCATCCAAGACAAAAAAACCAAATTATACAATCCGTGTGTTCACTGATGGTTTTCTGACATAAAAAACCGGTATACTTTTGACATATTTTACCCCGGCTAACTTCGCTTCAGTAAAATATTCCAATATTTTTTTATTACACGAGTGAACGCGTTCATTTTTGGCTTGTCATATAAAATTGTTAGTTCAGGTATTTTAAATGTTAATTTCCTTTACAAGTGAATTTAATATAAAAGTTATAAATTTCCTAGTTTTATTTAAATTTTCAGTCTCACAGAAATATTTTAAATGTTTTGCCGGCTATTAAAAATTGAGGTTTTTTCAAAGCAAAACACAGATGTCAGAAAAACCCCGAAAAAATCCAAAACAAAGTGGAGTTAAAAATATACAGATTTATAGGGTGCGCTCAGTGTGTACATGAGTGAACACTACGAAGAGGTCTACATATTTTTATTCAGCGCATTTAGATCTACAAATGAGATTATTCTACATTTGAGAAAGATATCATTTGTAGACCTATTTGCGAACAAGAAAAATGCTGAAATAGTTTTTTTAGAAATAAAATTTTGTTTTACACACGCCAGCATTTATTTTATTCGTTCCACTGTGTATTGTATTGGTGTATGTAACAAATAATTCGAATTAAAATTAATAAAATTTGAGGTTACAATAATCGCGAGATGGTGTGAAATTATTGAGGAGCGTTGAGAAAGGAATAGTGTATATCTTTATTACAATTTCATTGTCGTGTGAAAAAAAGAATTCTCTTTCTCCGTTTACCTATGAAACCGGTTTTAATAGCGACTTATTTTACAACCAAATTTTTTTCGGTGAAGCAGCACTAACATATTATGTGTACATTTTGCCATTTATCAACATATATTTGTGTAAACTATTTTCGGTAAATTATATTGCAGACGATGCGAACTATGTGTAAACATTTCAAAAATATTTTGTTTTTTGACAATTTTTTTTACAAATACGGATAAACTTGAATTTTGTTTATGATTTTTATTCATTTTGAAATGGGCGCAAATTTAGAAGCGAATCAAAATGGAAGGCAATCGGCTGATCATTAAAAAATAAGAAGTTTGTGAAAATTGGCAACATGAAAATTTCAGATGCGCGAAATAATAGAGTCTAGTGAATTGTTCGAAGCAGTAGTTGGCACCGATGCGATGGATATTAAAACATGGAAACATAATGATTCCAAGCAAGATGTGCAACTGTCATTGCTGCAAATAATAAATTAAGATTCTGCAGCTTTAATGTGGGCGGTGTTCAAAAGTATGTATGAGCAAACATCGAAGGCAAATATTATGTATGTACTTCCGATTTTTTCGAAGAAAAGTTAAGGGCGGTAGTAGCAAGTCAAAATGCAATTAAAAGAAGAATTCAGATAACAAGAAACAGAAAAATGTTTAGTCGATGTGTTTCTGTGTCATGGCATGGTTCGACATTAAGTGAAGGCTATAATGTTTGGGTGTTGGACGCTGATTCATGGGTTCGTAGACGCATGGTGGGTGTGTGGTGTGTATACCGAAAATCGATATGAATTTATTTTCGTCTATAAAGGTCATGAATCTTTGTTATCGATTGCTATCGAATAGTATAAGCAATGCAAACTACTGAAAAATGGAAGCATACATGCAGTGGGGGGTTCAACTTGCTGGTTCAAATCCTATTCAAAGTTGAGGAATCATCGGAGGTCGATCGCGAAGAAAATTTCCCTTCGCTCATGGCATGAACGACTTAGACATCAGAACGTCACACACGTGAAGTAATATTTACCAAATAATGAAATCGATTTCCTGGACGAAATCCAGGATATTGCGAGCGAAACGTGTATCTACGAAAAACATCATCAAGGAAGTTATAAACTTCGTTAAGAGATATCAAAGGAATGTTGCAAAATTATTCATGTGGACGTTGGTAGGCCTTGGCAAACGAATTAGATAAAGTTTCAAACAGAATAGATCCGCTCCTGTCCGTTCATTTCGTTTCCGCTCCGTCCGTTTGATTTCCTAAAACACAACATATCCGTTCCGCTTGTCAAAATAGATATTAATTATATATTATATTTTGGAAATTTTAATTTGTGGTATAGAAGAGATTAATAGAATTAATACAATTTAGTACGTCTTTTATTGCAAAAATTTCTCGCTTAAGATTATTTCTGATATGTCAAATACTATGTGAGGTTATGTCGTCCGCAAATTTGAAATTGGGTTTAGTGTCCGCTCCGTTTTTTTCTCCTCCGTTCATTGTGTTCATATTTTCGTTTTTTCATATAAATTGACAGTTCTCATAAAATGGAGCGGACGGAACGGATACATTCTGTTTGAACCTTTATTCGCGTTTAATTTTCTGCTTTTAAAGGATGTTTTTCATATTTTGGTTACGTATAACTTTTGAAACAAAGATCAAATTCGCGGTAATGCGAATGCAGCAAGAAAACAAATACAAGGAACGAGCGAGCATAGTGCCAGAGCAATTACCGTAAGAATTATAGCACGGCAAAAAGGCAAAATTCCATCATTTGCGGATTTTCGGGTCAAAGGTGTTTCTGCATATTCTAAAGGAAAACGAAGAAAAACTGTATCCAAAGACAATCAAGTGTGTCTTCGTCGGACATGATAATCATTCGAAATCTTATCGAGAATTTATTAAACTAAAATCACCCAGCACAAATATTATTATAGGATAAGCGCAGCAACGAGTTGCGGAAGTCAGTCTATTGGAATTAAGAAGTTATGAAGCCAATCCAACTGTTAATTGCAAGAGGAAACTGGACAAAATTTTACTATGAATTTAACTGAAAGGTCAATTTGTGGTAGCCATTTAAAAAACATTTTATTCCTTATCACATGATTAAAGCAGATATATAGAGAAGAACAAAACATAACGAGATTAAATATAAATTATAGTGAATATATTACAAATTTGAAGTCAAATAATTATTTAGATAATAGTTTTTTGAAATTCAGAGAAAGAAGATAAATTCGATCAAGTCCATTAGATTTAACCAATTTTGTAGAGGTCTTAAAATATGTATTACATCATACTGAATTTAATTTCAATTTAAGGCGCTTTAAACAAGTGTTTCGTTTTCCAACAGGTTCTCCGGTATGTCCGACAGTGGCGAATCTATATTAATGGAATATGTAGGATAGAAATGGAATTCAAAACATAATTTTTGTAAGAAATTCTGGAATAAATCCTGGCTACCTGGGACGAAACTAGGTTATTTCTGAACAGATTATTAAGAAGTTATTATGATTCTAAAATGATTTTTGGAAAGAGTTCTGGAATATGGGGTGGAACTAGGTTTCACATTAACAGATTATGATTAAATTTGGTATGGTGCATGGCAATGGGATTTTAAATTGACTTTTGGATAAGTTCTGGAATATGATCATCGAAACTAAAACATTTCCTCAACGATTCTTAAATATAGTATCCTAGATGGAAATGAGACTCTAAAATGATTCTGATGCTGGAGGAATTTCTGGAATATAGTTAACCGAGACGGAATTAGGTTATTTCTGAGTAAATTATGAAAAAATTTGATATGGTGGATAGAAATTATGCATGAAAATCTTCTAAAAAGGGTTTTAGAGTTAGTTCTGGGATATGGCCAACTAGGACGGAACTAAGTCTCTTCTTAACCGATCATAACGTAATTGAGTATGGTGGATTGAAATGGAATTCTAAAATGATTTTTGGGAAAAGTTCTGAAATATGGCATCTGTAACCAAGTTGGATTATGGGCAAGTTCAGAATTATGACTATCTAGACATAAGTATTTAATGTTGAAATAAAAAAAAATACTAACATCTTGAAACTGATATGTTAAATTCCTTAGTAGAAGTATTTCATATAAAAATAAAAAGTTTACTCTTTAGAAGTATTTATTTCTTGTGACTTTCCAAAACGTTGTGATTTATAAAGCAAAATGCAGCACAGGGTAATAAAAATTGGGAACACTGTTTGTAAGTTACAGAAATGTTAGAGATACTTTACAGCTTACTATAGTTTCATTATAATATCAGATTGCCTTCACCATGGCAGCGCCTTGTAGTAGTTTACAGTTTTTAAAAATAAAAAAAAAAAAGATTTATCTAAATTTATTACATTACGGAGATTATGTGAAACTATGGTCCTTAGCAAACCAACACAGAAAGACATCCGGTTGCGAAACTCAAATAGAGAATTTAAAAAGTGACAACTGTGTTTAAATTATTTTTGTTACCCTTCACTGTATATTACTCACTGCTTGTGAACTTTTCTTGTCCAGGGGCTCGATTTTGATCAAAATTCGATAGAAAAACATAACGTTTCCGTATACGTATAAGGAGTATAGTATACAATTTTATATTAGTGTATGCAATTTTTCTGTGGTTATATTTGTAGGTTTTCGCCGTCTCCTTTTTTGACATCTCACCAAGTATTTGAGTGGCGAGTTAACACGTTCGCACAAATGACTGCTACAGCAGTCATACAACTCTTTCGTTTTTTAACACGTTCGCGCAAACATCTTTCATTTTTTAAGAAAGAACTCGACATATTTTTCAATTCTCACAATACATTCCTTTCCGCGACGAAATATCATTGCATTATAAAAATTATTAAATGTGTTCCTGAGTAGCACACACACTTAGAAAGTGTGCATCAATGTGTTAAGAAAAAATTATTTTAACTACACATATTTTAATTTCGTTTTCAATGCGATGTCGAATGAATGTTAAGTTTTCGCAGGAACACAGAATTAGAAATTAATTTAAAACTAAAATTAAATAATTAAATAAATTTTATTTTGTTTAAAGCAATCTAGAAATATCATATCCAAAAAAATTAAATGGCGCACATTCGCACTAACACAAACACACATACCACTTCTATATACTTGCGGTTATTTCGTCAACTTGTCGAATTTTGAACAAAATGGATCCTCAGAATACCAAGCAGTGGCTAAAATATTCTATTATTCGGAAATACTTACACTTTTCCGTAGTCGTTTGTCTCCGTTGATTAGTCTCAGCTCATTTATCGAAAAGGTAATTTCATCAATTTGTTTCCGATACACTTCTAGCGTTGTAATTATTATAATTGTTTGGATGGCATTCGTGGTAACAAGAATTATTCCGTTAAACATAAGACCAAAGATTCGCACAGATTGTAAATTATGGTTTAAAAGTTCGGATGAGATAAAATAAAATTGACTTATTACGTTCGACAGTTTTACCACTAAAAATATTAGTATTTGATTTGCAAATTGTTGATTAAGAATTCTTATAGCACACGAAACTTTATGAAAATATCTAACTATTTTGTCAATATAATCACAAAATTCCCACAACTCGTTCGTTTTGAAACTATCGTTGAATAGCCGTTTATTAACATCTTTAATTTTTAAACGTAACGATTTATTGACACATTTAAGAAATATTATCGTTATTAAAATGGCAATTTGAAAATCGTAAAATACAACAACTTCAAAATAGTTGTGCATAAACGCACTCAAATGACGCCATAAATTACGAAATCCATGAACATAGTTAATTGCCGATAGTAGAAATAATATTAGTCCGACTACAAAATAATTTACGATTAATATCCATCTAACCCATTTAACAATTTTTAAATTATAGGTTTTAGAGTTTTCGTTGATCGTATTGTAGAGTTTAAAAAATTTCCGGATTATTTTATAATTATGACGAAATTTTACCAGCTTGTAGTAGTATGCTATATGGTTATGAACAATAAAATTGTAAAAAAATAAAATTGAAATGTCAATCTTGTAACAATCGCCGGAAAGGCGAATTTTATCCCACTCAACATAAGGATCATACTATGATCAAATATAAGACAAGCGATGAAGCCATGCACCAGGGTCAAATAATTTAATTTTGATGAAATATGAATCGAATTAGGTCGAAGAGTCCAATTAAATTGATATATGCCATAGAGTTTCGCAAAACAGAGAATTATGTATAGGCACCGATTATTCATGTCCCAAACAAAAAATGTATACAGGAATGACATCGACTTCTCATTTACGAAAATCATATACAAACTGAATTGTTTAATTTAAAGATACCATGCTGGAAAGGCGGGAATTTATAAAAATATGATCGACATGTTAATTACACAGAAATTGGAATATTGGAACGGTTCAATACTTTTCTTTTTTCTTGGTTCAATAAATTTGTACGTAGCAGTACTAAATAGGATGTTGTAATTTTGAATTTAACTTTAATTGTAACATAAATATTTAACCGTTTTAATTTCTGTTTCGAACTGAAGAAAAAGTCTACACGTAAATAGGTCGTCTTATTAGGATGTGTCTACAAATCCCATTATACCAATGTAAAACAATTTGAAAAATATTTGTAATGCTCGTCCACCTCGCAGGCCTCTGAAGTCTTCTATGAGACTAGTACTAACCAAAGTAACTTCATTATGCATTTTGTTGAATTTTCACTGATTTTTTCAAAATTTGCGATCGAACTAACGCATTTAAAACATGTTAACAATGTTTTGCGACATATAGCGTGTTATAGTTTAGATTCAGATTTTTAAGCTGAACGAAGAAATTTAAACAAAAAATTTACTCTAAAATGTTATATTGTCCCATAATCAGCCAATTTTTTGAGAAATTTATTGCGTCTTTTGGTGATTTGTGTGTCATCATGTTTCTAGTGGAATTTGACATCAAACCGCACTCAATCAGTCAAATAATGTATAATTATTTATGAATATTTTTTCCCAAAGGAATGATTTCAGATAATCCTTTAATTATCTAATTTTCTCAAATAATATTCGTGTTTTCTTATATTTGGATACTTACCAACCACTTGCACCCTAAGTTTCCGAAATGTTCCTCGGATGATATGTATATTCGTTCCACTTAAGCTTATTGCAATTTTCTTATCACAATAAAGCTTTACAATGCTCAACCCTTCTGGAAAAATTTCGCATTGTTTGTTGAGCCATAACCCTTCTTATGTTGCTGCTACCATTTACACAATGGTAGCAGCAACATAAGAAGGGAGTTAATACCGAGTTACACAAAATTGGACCATTCAGCATTGTAAAAACGTGGATCATCGCTGACCAATATCGCCCGCCCAATGTGATACCACAATATTCAATCATTTCTAATTCATCATTTGCGATTCGGTTCAACTTATACTCCGAGCACATTTGGCTTCACCGATATGTTTCTTCTGGAAATTGCTCATAAAATTCCTTTTCAACTCCGTAATCATATCCAGATCATTAAAAAACAACGAAATATGTACACGGTCACTATGACCACTTTATCATATACAACTTTATAATGGATACCAGGATTGTCCTTTAGTTCTGTGTCTAAGTACTAAATCCAAATTCGGCTAGCAAGTTTGAGCTCGTAATATGGTTTTTTAGGCGACAAACTTTTTACCGGATTCAATACGTTCTGGTTGGACCATATACATTGATTTTTCGAGCTCAACGTGTAAAAATACGGTTATTGCGTCCATTTGATGAATCTCCAAGTTGTGTGCATACTGTCCGCACTTCGTTATAAACAGAAACACCCATTTACAATTTATAGGCTTTCCATCATTTGATACATCAACCAGCTCCCTTATACTATATTTTCTTAACGACTATGGTATTCAGATTCCAGATTCCATACCTTACTTCCGCAAATCTCAATCTGCATATACTATTTAAAGTTTCTTTTACAAATGTTGGATCATTATTGTACGAATCGATGAACTCATTATTTGCACCATTCAACAACAAAATCTTTATTATTCGTTAGCTTTGGTGGTCAAGATGAGACCCTCGTTTGACCTTTCTATGTAATCAACGTCTGAACCTGCAAAGTCTTATATTGAATAAAACGGCTTACAACCCCAAAATTTGGGTTTAAAAAAATAAACGAACTCTTTTCTCGAATAATCTTCCACTAGCATACAAAAATGTACCCCGCTCCACCAAGTGATATTCCTCCAATGAGAATACCCAGTGTACCATTTACTTGGGAAAGGCAACCGTGTTTGTTTACCCTGAATACACGGTTCACATCTATTTTCATAATCTGCATTGGGAAAACTGAGTTTTGTGGATTTTTGTAACTTTTTCATATAAGCGTTTTTCATGTGACCAAAATCCAGTCATCAGTTTTTGCAAGCGGCCAGTAGTTTGGAAGGAATTGCCTAAACACAACTTTTTTCCGACATTTTTCGTACATCTAAGTGACCTTTGCATTTATTGTTTATTTGTCATTTACTATTGTAAATGTATAAGTTTTTCATAATTGTCACAATCAAATACAACCAACACAATACATTTGGAAGCAGTTAATGTAAATAATGCCGAAAAAATTGCTCGTGGGATGCAATTTAATAATTGCAGTGTAACGCTGAACCTCAATTTCAAAAAATAAATCAAATTGCGATATTACATGCAATTGTTTGATTTGTATAAAATTTTCAATTCACAATTACCTCGACTATTTAATTCTTAATGGTAGAATTATCAAAGTGCCTACTGCCTATTACAGTCGATATAAATGAATTTAATTGATCACTAAACTTGTTTAGTGATCAATTAAAGTACTGATGAACAGAGATTTTAATGCGGATCGAATAAATGACACTTTTTTCAAAACAACAAATTAGTAAACACATAAATCAGTTTGAGTTTTTGACTTATAGATGGCTACAATATACAGAACAATCACACTAACACCAGTACAATTGCAAAAACCAAAGTAAAAATACATAAATCAGTGCTAACTTGACAGCAATAAAATTAAAAAAATACAAAATTTGTTTTTCATTAAGGCCTTAAAGGACAAGACACACCAAGCGCGGCGCGTCAAATTCCAAAAGTTCCATACAACTCGACGCGCATATCGGTTTACACCAAGGGCGGCGCGGCAACTTTTTTGTTTTAGATAATTTTGAGAATTTGTTTTAATATAATAATCATTCATTTTGGTAAATAATATTAGTGCTTACTTGAATGACGTATGAGAAATGTATGAACCACAATCGAAGATCATTATTTTTAGGTTATGTTCGGCGGCGATGGACGAACTTTTTTGGCCGCTTGGTGTGGGACATAATTTCGCGGCGGCGGATGCAACTTCATTCAATACAATTTCTTAAAATTACAATTTTTCTTTTGAAAACCCAAAATTTGTAATGTTTTTTATAAATAATTGGTATATAATTGTTTATACTATCGTTTCTATACAATACATAAATAAATTAATGTATATTTAAATTCGCCGCTCGCCGCCGACGCTTGGTGTGTCTAGTCCTTTATTCCCTTATAGGGCCCATACACGATGCAATCATGCATGCGCAATCCTGTGATTGCACAATCATAATTTTTCCACTCACGATACATGAATTTTGCACATTCATCAGTTTTAAAATATGTACACTCTACTCTACGAATTAATTCTTCGTACGCTTTAAAAAATGGATTTGGTAATTGTTCTTTGAACTAAATAAAATCGTATAGTCTGCTGTAAATTAAAAAGGACAAAAAAATGAATCCAAAATATGTATTAATCCATTTTATTAAAACCGGT
This sequence comes from Nephrotoma flavescens, assembly GCA_932526605.1. Classification (NCBI taxonomy): domain Eukaryota; kingdom Metazoa; phylum Arthropoda; class Insecta; order Diptera; family Tipulidae; genus Nephrotoma; species Nephrotoma flavescens. The sequence continues at coordinate 126,511,147 of OW052221.1, read as the reverse complement.
TTTAATCAAAAAAATAATAAAAATTTCAATTTATACACAATTATTTACGAACAAATTGACTAGACCCTTTTCGAATTGCCGAAGTTCAGTGCACAATTATTTGTTCAGTGCAGAATTTTTTGTTTTGAGTTTTGAAATTGAAAATATTAGCAGTGTGAATGTGAAAATAACAACTAGTTGTCTAACATCAAAACAATTTTGTCAAATTATTTCACTGTGTTTGCGTTATAATATGTAAGTACATTTAAATAAAATTATAATGTTTATTACAAAAATTTATAAATTGTGTACGCTTTCAAATATTGTCATTTTTTATAGATTGCGAACAAATTACGATTTGATTGGTAAATTTATTGAGCATCCAAATTTATGAACAAGTTTTGTTAATTAGTTATATTTTATGTTTATTTAATTTATGCTTAATTTAAATTAAATTTCATTAAAAAACATAATAATATTTTGTTTCTGTATTTTAGTTTTACTAACATGGAATGGAAGTTGCGGGTCGCCTAATACTAGTACTACAACTACCACCACGAGCACTAGAATTTGGTGAACCCACCACTGCTGTGGTCGGAAGATCTTTCGTTGTGGTAGACGATGCTTTAACACCGAGATGAGACCAAATTTTAAATGGATTCGCTGCAACCCGATTTAATCTTGTTACCAAAGTGTCTTTGTAGTCTAAACGGGTTTGATCGGCTATATGTGAAACAATATTATAGAATGCCTGCCCCGGATGTGTTCCATACCATTCGCGCCAATCCAATTCATCCAAAAATTATTGAATTCTTCTTAGATAATCGATTATGTGGCTGTTTGAATTTCTATTTTGAGTTTCGCGAATATGATTGTTTTACGGCATATGCAAGCCACGTGTCATTCGTTTTTGTTTATTCATATTAACCCTTTGAGTGTCAAGATGATTTCGGCTAGTGCATTGAGGAGCTCGATCGCACTTTTTGGCACTCAAAGAGTTGATCATTGCAAAATATTTTTGTGTTGTTTATGTATTTTCGATTTTTTTCATAGTTAACATTTTATTTTTAAAATTTAAGTAATTTAAAATAGATTTATTTATAAAATTTTATTAAAACATATAAAATTAATTTATGATAAAAAAAATTTAATTATAAAATATATTAGCATGTTAAATAATGATACTCCACAGCTCGAGAGCAGACGTAATGTGCTGAGAAAAGGAAATAAGCACCATAACAATTAAACCGATTCGCCCGGATCGCGTTATTTTGATACTGTTCATCAAAAAACCAATGTTCTTGTGTGACCAGTGTACTTGTGGATAACAGGCTCCGAGGTTCGATTTGTGCCGTGAACACAAAGCTAATTTTGTCCAGTTCGATTTCTTCTAGCAGTATAAGGTGTTCATAATATAAGTGGCTATTTTGCGAGCATATTTAATCCAGATTCTTCTATGTGTGGTATTAATAGAATGTGGTATAATTTGCCGTAGTGATTCAGCCTAGTTAATAAAATTTGAAGTACCGTCCAGTGCCAAGATACTCCAGCATATGTCGCAGATGGAAGCTTAAAATCGTCTTACTAAATTATTAATTAAATTTTCAAACTATTATGTATTAAATTGCGACTAGTTTTAAAATCTTCTAATGTCAAATTGTTTGACAATTAACAGTGCATCCCCAATAGAATTCTTTAAACTTTTTCCTTACAGAAAAGTATAAAAAAAAAATTTGAGAATTTTATTTTTTTCAAGTTTTTTTTTCATACTTTTCTGTAAGGAAAAAGTTAACGGAATTCTATTGGGGATGCGCTGTAAGAAAGAAAATAATTAGTACACTGTTATGGTTTTTGATCGATTTTCAATTTTTTTTTCATATTTTAATGAAACTATACTTTTTTTTTAACTAACACTACTATCCCTTTTTGAACAAAAAAAAAATGGCTGACTTTAAGTCTAAACCACACAAATGTGTGAGTAAAAAATCATAGTATGTCATGGCGGTTTTGATAAAAAATTTCGCTTGATTTGAAGTACAATTACCAACACAATTGAGAGTATAGTTATAGAGTTTTTTCGGACGAAAATAAGTTTGAAAGGAAAACACAAATGAGTAAGTTAACTACCAGAAACTACCATTTGTCCATATTTCCATCAATAAATATCAAATTGCCGACACCAGTCCACGCCATACACCCCCATACAAGTATGTTGTCACCACCGTGCTTAACCGTATATCGAAGATTTGCGCTTTCCAAGTCAATCTTTTTTTTTACGCCAAACTTTTGCCGGCCCACCGTGTCCAAAAATGTTTGCACAATGTACTGAATAGTAGATTTTGGTTTTTTGGTAGTTTTTATCAGATAGCGTTTGACCCTCTAAATGCTTGTTTTTTACGATTTTGCGAAAATCAGCGCTGGTTTCTCTTCATGAAGACATTACGAGAAGTAAAAACTCAATTAATTAATCAATCTAATAGCTTTGATGACAAAGGAGTTACCGAACTAAATCATCATACAACCATTGGAAAAAAGAAAAGTTGCACCAATGTTGAATAGTCGCTACAATAACTGCACGATGAATTTGTTCGTAAACAATTGCATACAAATTGTACTTTTTATCATTTTTTTACAAACTACTTTTATTATTTACACTAGGATTTCCTTTAGTTATAAACAAATTCATTTTTTAAAGCGTACAAAGAATTAATTGGTAGAGTGTAGAAGCTCGCGTTGCGATTATAATTGGACTAGCGGACATACGGAAAAAAAGAAATAAAAAAATAGACAACTTTGGATGATGGAATGGTATAAAAAACGTAGTGGATACATAGGAAATTCTAGCAACTGGAGAAACATTTGAGGATCTTAGATTCTTTATTATTTCTTTATTAACTTTGCCTTTATTAATCGAATGTTCATCATCGATTACAATCGGTGATGTTAATAAACACAACTAAGACCCTCTCACTTAGTGCAGAATTCAGCGCCGACCCACCGTCAATGTCAATGTACAGGTTGACATGGAACTTGCAATGTGCAGGTGATATACTGTAGTTGTGGAAGTAGGTGAATGGGTCAATATGATGTGGCGTGAATGCGTAGTAACACAATAGGCCAAAAATGGCCTAAGTGTCAAGCACTGAAACCAAACCTTGCCTTTATTAACTTTGCTATATTTACTGTAATATGACACACACGAGTTAAAATATTAGACTGGGTAAATTACACATACGCGACGCAGTTTTGCAGGCACAAACAAGAAAACATCAAAAAATTTGAAAATCACACAATCAGCATTCGCAATCAGTCAATGAATACCATCACGCGATTGCGCATGCATGATTGCGTCGTGTATTGGCCCCATAACTTTCATTTGAAACACTGCATAATGAGTTGTGGCAAAAGAGCCTGAGAACGCAATTTTTGTAATTACAAAACAGTTACATCGAACGGAGACCAAAGAAACTTGAGTATACCATCAGGAAAGTTATTGACAATATTTTACTGACTCATGCGACAGTCAAGCATGACGCGTAACCAGACATTTATCATCAAATAAGACTAATTTTCATTTGTGACATTCTGTGATAAATCGTTTAAGACATGTTTGATATTAATAGTTTATTAAATGTCATAGATACTTAAATCTTATTTATCTTATTTCAGATGTATTGTAAATGATATAAGTAAGATGAAGCGTATTTGACATGTCTGAGATAAATTTATGTGTGTATATGGATGGACAAATGTAGTTGAAAATTCATTTAAATGACAAACTAATACAAAATTGTGGTGTTGCGTAATGGAACGCAACCCATTTTTAGTTATAGTTTTAGCCACTACTGGCGTTATCTATGAATATGTATAAAAAGAGTTAGAGTTTTTTAGTTAGAAAAAAACAAGAATATGTACAAGGTGAATAAACATATTATAATTAATAAATGAAGTCGATACAATTTATAAACACGAGTATTTAATTATTTATGGATACACTACATTGGCGACGAGGATTTATTTTATTTATGTTTGTTAATGGTGTATGTAAAGAATAAAATATAAAAAAAAAGAAAAAGTTAATTACGTATACAGTAAAAGTTCAAGATGGCTGCTACATCCACAGTTTTGACTATTCCACAATTTAATTATCCGGAAGACGAATGGATGGTATACAAATCTCGTTTCGAAAATTTTTGTGCGAGAGGGAAGATTGACGGTGAAGATGATATAAAGGCATCATTACTGGATAGCATTGGCGGATCCACATACAAAATATTGTATGGGTTGTGCCAACCGAACGAACCAAACGCGAAAACCTACGATGACTTGTGCGAGTTAATGTCTGCATATTTTTCGCCGCCAACAATTTTGTACGAACAGAGACAAAAATTTTATCGTACAAAGCGCGAAAAAGACGAAAACGTACAGCAATGGGGTTTAAGATTAAAAGTTTTGGCGTCCAAATGCAAATTTGGAAACAGACTCAATACGCAATTAGCTGATCAATTTATTACGGGTATGGACGGCGGCACGTTTACGAAACTTTGCGATGAAGACGAAAGCACGTTCGAGAAAGCTATGGAGATTGCGCAAAAACACGAATTACGAAAGAAGAATTACGAACATGAGCCGGAGATTTGTTACGTGAGACAACAAGTGTTACCATACAGAAATCAACAGGAACGTTATAATACAAATGTCAAAGCAGCTAAACAAATGAATTCAACGCCGTTAAACGTCAGTATGTTCACAACCGGGGCCCAGGATCAATGCAATTACAGATGAAAGTGAACACCAAGAAGGTGACAATAGTTACTACGCAGAAGAAATATTTTACATAAATGACGATAACGAAATAACAAATAAGGACGCAAAGCTGAGGATGAGGGATAACAAAGATCGAGATACGTAAACCTAAGTTTCAGGTAGATTCAGGAGCTGGAATCTCAGCTATTCCTTTAGTTATTTTTAAGAAATACTTTGATAATTATGAATTACAAAATGATAAGACAGTTGTTCGAGGTTACGGGGGAAATGAATTAAAAGTTGTGGGATCATTTACCCCAGTTATTAGACATAAGGGAATCACACAAGCCTTTAAATTTCTAATCATAGATAACGTAAAAGTACCAATTTTGGGTCTAGATTTTTTTAGAGCATTTAATATAAACGAAATTCATTTTAATAACGTAGAGGTTAAACATGAGCAAACCTTAAAAAATATTGTAAGTTCTTATGATGACCTTTTTAGGAGTGGTATTGGGTTGTTAAAAAACGTTACGGTTAAGTTGGAGGTGGGGGAGAATGTGGTGCCTAAATTTGGGAAACATGATTAAAATTAACACCGAACAAAACTACTTACACGTTTGCTGAGCCGTTCATCCACATTAATTAACCGCAACTCATTCACTGAATATAGGATTTGATTAATTTGATCTCGATAAAAACTTAACACCGAAAACATAATAATTCCGTGCATCGAATTTACAGTGGTTAAATATGCTCCATAGAGTAAAATATTAAGGAATTTCGATGTACCAAAATATAAATGCCACAATTCAATTACGATAAAGTACAATTGGCTGATAAACATTAACAATTTTGTTATTAAAAATATTAGGATTTGATTGGCAAAATAATGATTCAGAATGGTCATTATACGCGCAATTTTATCAAAATATCCCATAACTTCCTCAATATAACCATTGAGTTCATTAATTTGGTGTAAGTAAGCTAGATGGCCATTTTTCATCCCGTTAATAGTTTTAATTTTTTTATTTATAGTTCGATTCACACAATGTAGAATTATTGCGATCAGTATGATTACAATGTGAATGTCATAAAATGCAATTATGCCAAAATAATTGAACAGAAATGATATCACATGTGTCCAAAAATCATTTAACACATGTATAAAATCCAATAACGTGGCGAGCAGTAAAGTGCCACCAATAACAAAATAGTTTACAACACAGGTACGATTAAAGTGTTGGGTGGCTTTCAAATTGTGAACTTCATACTTCCGCGCGAATTTATTATAGAGTTTAAATATTTTTTTGATTAGAAGGTAGTTATTTCGGAACTTTACTAATTTATTGTAGTATGATATAAACAAGAATACGCAACTGGTCGTAAAATACATTTGAAATGATAATTTGGTCACTTTCGACCGAAACAGTAATGGCACGTTGATGAACAGTACGCATAATTCGTATTCGATTAGTAGACACACGACAAGGCCGCACACCAGCGATAATCGATTTAATTTGTTCATTATATGCCATGAATTTGGTCGTAGCACCCATTTAAATTGATTTATGCCGTAAAGTTTTGCGATGCATAGAATTATTTTGACGTAACAGTTATACATGTTCGTACGACGCGGATTAATAATCTAAACTAATTTGAACAGAATTCTCAAACTGTTTTTCGATAATTACATGGTTGTGAACGTGGTAATTATTTGGTTTACGGTGTGACATTATGGGCTGTTCATATTTTTTAAATTATTAAATTACCAATTTATAGTGATTCTGTATAAGCTGATATTGATTTAACCTCCATTACTAACGCCTTTTGAACTTATCTAGTTACTAACGATGGGAAAATTAACCGAAATTTGAACTACATACTTAGAAAGTCGAAATAAAAAAGCCGTTCAAACAAAAATAGATTTTATTTTATAAAGAATTAAGTACATAAACAATTTGCATATTTGAGATTTTAATTCATTTGAAATAAAATATAAAAATAGTGATAAATTACTACACATTTTGGAAATATTGAATTAAAAACAAAAAAAAAAATTGTGTAGCCTAAACTGCTTTTGTATATAAATTCTACTGCATAGAAAATAATAAATTTAGGTTTGTTGAAAACCTGAAACAATAACAAAAAATCAATTATGTAGTTAAACAAATTTTTTCTTTAATATAATTTTATTGTAATATTTACCATTGAACATCGACCATAAATTAATCACCTGTTTCAACTTCAATATTTACACACAATGGACACATCGGTATTGAGTGGCCACCATAGATAAACTTGCACTTAAAGCACACTGATCTTGTGTATCGATCCATTTTTGATGGGCACATTTGGGATTGACTGGCTTTATCAACTCGCACTTTTTTTAGCAGTAGCGTGGCATTGTGATTTTTTGCAGTCTGTCGATATTAGGCTGAAAAGCCAATTCTTTCAGAAATACTTTCAGACTTTTATATTTTTCAGGAGCGTTTTCGGTTGATAGTAAAACAATTCTCGCCTTTATTCCAGCCAAATTTAACATACTGAAAAAACACCATTCACCATCTATTGGCTATTTTGGCAGCATTGTGCCACAAATCTGGTCGATTAAAACCCTTTGTACTATTATAAAATTTTATGATTTCTATGGTAACGAATTTCGGTCTTTCAAAATCTCACAAATTCGATCCATAGTATAGACAGCACTAGCACACATTTTTTTTGGAAGGTACGATAAAATTGTACCCCGTATAAAATCCGTAAATATGGTCTTTTTAATTGTGCGATTTTTTATCTCAGCAAACGATGGTGGTAACACTCGCTTATTTTTTTTATGGTCCCAACCAAAGTAGTATTTTTTCTAATAAGTTTAAGGTCAAAGGATAACTGGTGAACCAATTATCTACCGTAATATTTTGTCCCACGTAAATGGCTTGTTATTCGTTTTACCAGGCTTATTACTTAAATTATATCACCCTGGTGGCAGTTTTCCGCTATCAACTTAAAGTTTAAAAGTATAAAACAATACGGGAACGACAACGGAGGCAATTTTGATTCCGTACTTGGCTGGCTTACTGGGAATATACAAATGCATTTCGCTCTCTGAAACTTTCTAGTTTCTCATCTACGGTGACGTAACATCCTACGTTATAATTTTATTGACAATTATTATTAAATTATTCGAATAAATCTCTTATGAGTTTATCAACCAATCGTCGAGCCAACTGAGTTTCGTGGTCCTCGATAGCAGGCACCTCATTAAAAATTGAAACCGATTGTAACTCATTGTTGCTTGAAATATTTCTAGCCCCGTTTCATCTGTCGTCCACAAATCCCTAACATGAACGTGTGACGATTTATGTAATCTTGACATATATAATATTACTATAGAGCAAGCCAAAAAGCGCATTTATTTCGACCAGATCAGTCGTAGTGACATGTATCATATCGGAGTATTTTAATTTTTATTTTTCTATATAAATATTGGTACATATCACTAATTCGTTTGTAAAACTAAAAAATGTTTCGTAACTTTCAAGAGGAGTCTTCACTTGTATTTTAAGTTGCGCCAATGTAAGAAGCGGTGTAAAAATATTTTCAATATTTGGTCGTGATGATCTATATGAAGTTTTTCCACAATTATCCCTCTTTTCCCATCAAATTATCATTAACATCCTCGTTCTCTTCTAATGAATTGTCATTATATTCCTGCTCGGTGTCAGAATCGTGTTCGCTAAATATGTCTACGTCATCTATTTCACTACTGTAGTCCTACCCGTCCACGTTTCCTGTTTCACTATCCACCTCAGCTAATAATCGATTTTATAAAAAAAAAGTATGTAACTTACTTACTAACGCGGGTTTAATCAACCAAGATTGAGGTTAGGTTACGTAAAGTGTGAAGTTGGTTGCAATTCGTTTAGGCGATTTTTTTAATTTTTAATTGTCATGGGTAAATTTTACCCATGCGTTAGTAATCGGGGTTAATAGCAACTCCCCCAAATCTAAGGTACGTCGAGATTATATTCAGGTAGCACTGATTTAAATAAAAAAGCTAGTCTAGAAAATCGGGGTAGGGAAATTCGATCTAATTGTGTTTTTATTTTTGATTGAAGGTAAGTTCATCTTTTGATTTCGTCATTTTCGTGCCTTTTGCTATGCATGGATACAATTACTAAAAAAAATCTATCACTTTACTGTCATAATTCAAAAATGGATGTATTACGTGAAATTGATGACATTTTGATGTCTGTGTTGATGTGATATATTATTTGAGGTTATATTGTCATTTTTTGCGTATGACATTTGGATTCATACGTTTTTAGTTGAGAAGTCTTAATCAATTTTGAATAATGGCAGAATTTCATCCTGATTGGTCCGAACTGTTGTCAAATGTCATCCGCACATTCCGCGGCTCACTCAAATCGTCTGTAAACAAAATACCGCCATTATGTAAATTGAGTAAGACTTTTCGACTAAAAACGTAGGGATCCAAATGTTATGCGCAAAAAATGCCAACATTACTTAAGATATATTTTCGGTGTATTTTTATTCCGGTTGTTTATTTTCTTTTTCTATTTCTTCAGTTCACGTGAGTTGACCGCAGAAAACAAACTGCTCACTGTACTTCGCCGGCAACTTTGAGCAAACGGCAGCCGATTATATTGGCATTTCTCAGCCAACAATGGCCAATATTCCACCCCCGGTAGGAATATATATATGATTTTTTCACATTTTCATTCATTTCGCTCAGTGTTCCTTCTTAATTATTGTTTCTACAGGTGTGCGACGCGATTTTGCGACACTTCCATGCTATTGTTGGAATGCCGCGAACCGGAGGAGATGAGCGCGTGGCAAAAGCAGCAGCATTTGCTGATTTTCCCCGGTGCATCGGTGCCATCGATTGCACACACATTAAAATCAGTACATCGGGTTGAGATATTGTGGGTGTTTTCAATTTAATACAATTAATTTCGTTCCATTCATTCCACACTTCAACCTTATATTTTTTGGTAGCATTCCACACTTCAATCTTATATTTTTTGGTGATGCTAAAAAGGGGTATCAGCGGTGAATGTAATTATTTCATTTTATTCAAATCTTCAATCCAATGTATTTCTTTATCCGTTTCTTTTTATTTTGTTTCTTTTTTGCAGAGCGAGATCCACTACGCGTAACGTTGTCGAACGCTCTTATGGACTGCTGAAAATACGCTTCTCGATTCTCATGTCCGGCATGCAGCTGTACCGATTGGACTTAATCCAAAAAGTTATATCTGTGTGCTGTATACTGCACAACATCTGCATCGACATGGGTGATATCGACGTGGACGATTTGCCATTGCTAGCAATCTCTACAGATCAAGAAGTCGTCGTGAAAATGGCACCGCCAGAACCAGTTATAGCACCACCACTTTCAATTGGACGTGTTCTGGGCCCAATTACACGGACTCAAATTGTTGAAACGTTCGAACAACGTTTGGTGGCTGGTGCCCGCCTCACTAATGCGCATGAAGGAAATACACCGCCAAAGACAAGTGCCGTAAAAATGCAACAAACAAAAAAGGCAAACAAATAAAAAAAAATATTTAATAAAAACTAAATTAAAATTAATTAAAACTAATCAAAAATGATTAAATTTTTAATTTTGTTGAGGAGCAGCATGCAAATCCGCATTCACATCAACTTCCACTTCCACATATTCAATTACGGCGTCGGTCAAATCTAGCAAGGTTTCACCACTCTCAGAATGGCTGTAATGTGGGTCAGTACCACATCCAACAATTGGGATTGCTTTCGTATGATCCCCAACTCTTCCCGTTTGATCGCCAATTCCTCCTTTTTCACGTCTGCGCAGAGAGAGTGCCGTTCGTTATGCCGACGATTTTCGTCAGCTATTAGGTTAGTATTCAATGCATAATATTTGTCACGAGGTATTTCTGACCCGACTTCTGATGAGTTCGCTCCCTGTGAGACTTGTCCATTCATATACGCTTTCATTGACTTCGCTGCTTTTGGGTGGCAAAGTATTGAGTTGATGATGTCGTATCAACTGTTCGACTGCCAGTCGTATTCGATAAAAATTAAAATGCAGGATTCGATTGAATTTCAACATCGGAGTTTGATTGAATTGCAGGTGCGGAAGTCGATGAAAATTCATTTCCGGGAATCGATTGAACTGTATTCGCCAAAGATAAATGACACAACGAATTCGATGCCAATGTGGTACTCGATGTAATCGCTCTCCAAGGCGATGATGTTGCCGTTGATTCTGGTTGACTGGCATTGTTTACATCATCAACCACGTGTGGCGACAGTGATGTGTCTTCCGTCAAAACCGGCGCATCGCTGTCTATTGGCCCAACCAGCTTCACCTGACGCGACGCTGCTTAACCTTTCACGGCCTCCAAAAGATCAAAAGCCACTTTCGGAGGCTTCGACAATTGCAGCAGCCCATCTCCAGTGGCCATTATACATGTCACTGTGTACTGCGTTAATTTTCTCAAGTCCGCTCTTTCAACACACTAGTATCTCGCTGCTGGACGCCGTCGAAAAATTGACTACTCCAGCGATATTTTTCCAGCCCGCCAAACGGCCATGAACGGTCGTTTTGTTGGTAACCGTGCAGCTGATGTCACTTGACCGAATGACACAACAAATCCGTTTCACATTGCGTCAACCGCTTGGAGCGTGATTATTTTGATGGCACACCACACAATCAACAAATTGGCGTCTTCCATATTCACTCCCTTTTTATTTTTCGATAGTATTCTCTTCTTTTCACTGAAGCAAAGCGGCTGGATGATCCGATTGGATGAATGTTCTGGAAACTTCATATAACTCCTTCATAAATGTATTACTGTGATAAAATTTAAAAAATTGAAATTTTAGAAAAAAATTGTAGCGGGGTCCCAGTGACTAGCTCCTTAAAAAATATCGTAAGTTTGGTTCTGGACATAGAACTTATACATGGTAAAAATTTCATTTTGGTATAAAATTCCTATGCAAGGTTAAAATTCCTTGTCCAGCCATTTCAAAAATATCGTAAGGTTAGTTCTGGACATGCAACTTATACATGGTAAAAATTTCATGATGATTGGTTGAGCGGCTTAAACGCTTTTTCGGAACACACAGATATTTTTGGAAAAAAATTGTATATGAACACCTAAACCCTGGCGACCGACCTCTTCAAAAATTTTACGAAAATCCGCCCATTTTGATAAAAAATAGAATGCGATTGGATGGATGGTGTGGAAAAATTTGTACCGATGTCCAAAATATTGGAAAACATCGTGCTGTAATTTTAATTTGAAAGATAAATTCGAAATTACCCTTGCTTATAAAAATGTTATTTACTAAAAAGTGCTTGCAAGTGATAAAATATATTTGGAAAAACATTATTATCTAGGTACTTACATTTTTTACTACTCTATCGTCCAAGCATGTTTTCACCTTAACTTCAACCAATAAATATTTTATTCTATTCACCTCTGCGTAATACAAAGAGAACAATTCAACAAATATCACCAAGTGTAACAAATGAAAAATCATAAAGCAAATCGTGGGTGGAAAATATAGCCCATCCTGAGGCTCCAAATTAATTGTATGGTATATGTAGAACAGTTCGCATGATGAATGCGAGATTTTCGCGCCGAAAAATATAATAATTTGGCTTGACACCAGCCGGTTGAAAATTCGAAGTACTTTTTGCATTTTTCCTAAAATTTTCATTACTTTATCGATAGTATCGCACAATTGGGATGCTCTATACGATGTGGGGTTTCGACTCATTGCGATAATTTTACTTTGCAATTCGCAAGAGAACGAATGAAACAGATAAATAAAAACTGTGGCAGTTAACACAATATTGAATGTGGCAATAATTTCAAAATAGTATACTAGAATCGATATAAACAATATAAAGTGATTATAAAACTGGTAAAAATAGATGCAGTCTCCTATATAAGCAATGAATAAACAGCCACCGATACCAAAAAACATGATTGTGAGTAATTTTTTTAAAAAGTATTGGAATTTAACACTGGGCTCATGTTTAAATTGGCCATTATATTTGTTCACAAGTTTTATAATTTCTTTAACTAGTGCTTGGTTGTAATTATGTCTTAGCGTTAGATCATAAATCGTAGAATTAATTCCGATGGACAGCGATAACACTATGGTTATATAAGTAATAGTGACGACGGCTGTGTCGGACATAGGAAAAGTTGTGGAATAATATGCGATTAGAAAATAATTTATAAAAGTTAGGATGGCTAAGGTGTAAAGTTGATAAAATTTAATAGTGTTGTAGAAGATGCGTCCGTCGATTGTGAATAGCCGAAATTTAAATAGGCCGTAACATTGTGCGATACAAAAGATGGCTTTAACTATGGTAAACTCCATTTTAAAGGAAATTTCAGAAATCAACTGGCCCTACAATAATAAATTATTGTTTAATGGTCTACGATAATGAAATTGGTTGGGTACATTACTTTTTAATAAACGAGAATGATTTGCAGATATTTTCGATTATTTTTGGAAATATTGTTTACCTTCACCCGTGTATAAGTTAATTTATTAACACTCGAATTGATTAAAAAAAATCACCCTCTGATTCTTTATTTTATTTATTAAATCTTTATTTTAATACACTATAACAATTTCACTTTAATAGCTTTTATTACAAATTACTTTACTTCTTAACTATGATCTTTCTTAGTCTACTTTAAAGTTACAACTGATTTTTTATTCTAATTGGATCGTAAACCAAGCGGTTGTACGTTGAACAATGTGCTGAATATAATCCCTCACTGTAATGTGGGAAGAATTTTCTTCTTGAAGGAACCGTACCTGCTACCTTGGTTTCATCAGTTGTTGTAGTCTGTTGAATGACCTGGGCTTCCGTAGCTTCAATTGAGTTTCGATGTTTGACTTTATCTGTTGATTGGTAATTTATTGAATTGGTTCTATTCTCTCGTGTTGTTGTATTAAAAGCAATAGTAACAGAGAGGTCGCCGACTAAAGTTACGTCCTTAGCAAAAAAATAAATGTTGTCACTGGTCAGTTGTAAAGATAGCACTTTCTAGCAGAAAATTCATTTGATTATGTAGACAATTTTAATTGAGTTTTGCCAGTGCACCTAGAATAGGCCACACTGCTTGCTATGCCATTAAATTTATGTCTACAGTTAATTCTTTGAACTGTAGACGGCAGCCATGTTCATAAAAAGAAAAAACGAAAACAAACAGATTTTTTTATACGAGTGCTAAAAGTAAGGTTCTCGTAAATTATACGAAATGTAAACACAATTTAGAATGCATAATTTTATAATAATATTATGAATTATTAATAGTAGCTTTTTATTAAATTTTAAAATATATTATTAACGTATTTTTCTTGTTATTTGTTTACAATTTTTTTCTTATCAATATGACAGCTTAAATGCAAAAAAATCAAAACAATCTTTTTAATTTTAGTGCTGCCTATAATAGCCAAAGAAAGGACTGACGTCATATAGCAAAATTTTTAAAGAAGTGTGGCCTGTAGTATTATAGGTGCACTGATTCCGCCAAACTAATTTAATACATGAATACAGAATACAAATACATATAACCAGAAGAGATATGGCGTAGACCAAAAAAGTTTTTCCTACTTTAAATTTTTAATAGGAAACAAAAAGTTTTAAATATGAATATTTATAATTACAGTGGTGTTTTTGTTATATATACTCTGTTGGTATTTACTGTCAAAACTTCATTATAAGTCTGTAATGCCTGAAAAACTGATTTACCCTCTAACATTGCGTAACTTTTACGTAGAATTTCTGAAGACTTGTTTATACTAAAATATTCGCAACCGTTACGTTTAAACGAAAAGGAGTTATGAAAACGAACACTTCGCCACTAGAGAAGTGAAACTATTTTGCGAATACTTGTATATGTGATAATAATTACCTTAAACAGAGTAGAGTCAGTGCCTTCTATAATACTAGCCTGTGACAAGATTAATTTATGCTGATGACGTCCACTTAAGTCGATAACCTGATGTCAGCATAATTAATATGGGGTCTTCACTATGAAAAATCGCTGAGACTTTCTCTCATGATATTTTCTGTATGTGTATGTTTTTTTTTCAATGTATTGATAAATAATTATCAAACAAATATTATAACTGGGCATTTTAGTTTCATAATAATTTCTTCAAATGTCAAAAAATCCGAAAAATATTGTTAATCAATTTATAGAGTTTTATGTTAAAATAGTATTGAGACTAGGGAAAGTATAGAACACGCTACCAGTGGAAAAAATGCAGCTTCCTTCAGATACACCCGATACACTTTTTCCATTTATAAATTGATAATTTTAATATTAATTGTAAATAAATTTATAGTGTTTACATTTCAATGCAATATACAAATAATATTAAACTTTCCAAGATCACTTTTCATAAATAATTCATAGAAAAACCGGACTAAACTCTTTTTCGTAGTAATAAATTTTTCCGCGAGAGCACAGGGGTACAAGTCTCATTAGCATTGACAATTTCCTTAGGTATAGCATTGACATTTCGAAAAAATTTCATGATCATTTTTTTGTGAAATAGCCTTCTTATAATTTGCTGAGAATTTCAAAATTTGGATAACATACTTACACATACATTCATAAATTTAGTCTCATGATAGAAAATCTCAGCGATTTTGCATAGTGAAGACCCCGGGATTGCGTTCACGAGATTTACATTGTTAACTATTGTAACAACTGTCATTGTAGAAATGACGTAGTAGTTAACATTGAGATTGTCTCAAGTGTCAGAACAAATAAAAACAATAAAAAGTTGGTCTCTTAATTTCTTCATAACATAAACCTAGTGTTCAGTCCGGCCAAAATGATAAAAATTATCATGCTATTTTTTATCAGTTTTTGTAATAAAACGCACTCATTTATCACAAAAAAAACAAAAATATTTTCGATTCTGGCTGTCAAAATTTATGTACATTTTATTTCTAGGCCCGATTTTATGAACGAGGATAAATCACAAAAAATCCAAGAGTAACGATTAATCTTTACTCGAGAGTTTTATTTTTTGCCGATTTTATAAACGTCGATAAATAAACATTTACTCTCTCTTTTATTGCAGTTTTATAGCAGTTTTTGATGCTGGCAGCACGTTTTCTTGAAAAATGTCTTAAAACAAAATTATGTACAGCTAAAATATTTTTATTTTCAGAAATTTCGAAAAACATTTTTTTTTTGTTGGAAAACATTTAGATTTTATTAAACAAATAGATTTTAATTGTACACCAAAATGTTATTGAAAGATACCAAACTGTGTCCATTAGCACACATCTAATTTAATATAATAATTATTTTTTTTGATTTGCATACATATTTTAATTGTTAGTTATGTTTATGATATGTTTTATAAAATAATAGAAACAAACACCGCAAAACGAAATATGTCCAACAATAAAAAGTTTCATCCCCTTTATTTAGAAAAAAGGTTTTCCACTTCCACACAGCTCATTTTCTTGCGCTTTTCCGTATTGAAAAATTATTATTATCAATTATTATTAAATTATTATAATATGTAAACTAATAATAAAATAATATGTCTTTTTTAAATATTAATATGTCACGTTCGTATATCCAAACAATTTTTATTGTACATGTCAAATAATAAAACAAGAATAAAAACTACTTTTATTCTCTGATTTAAACACCAAAAAGAGAAGATAAATCAGAGGATAAATTAAAACTCTCTGATTTTATTTTTTGTTTATTGTCGTTCATAAAATGCAAACAGTGGATTAATCCTACATTAATCATTTATCCGCGTTCATAAAATCGGGCCCTAATGTTATTGCGCTATGATTTTACATGGATAGGAACAACATTTTGTTAAACTTTAATGTTATATTTTTGTATTAAACAATAATACATTAACAACAATGTAGTTGAAATCAGGGTCTTTCATAAACAACAACAAATATTGTTTGTGTATGATTTGTGTGTGTAGTTTCTTTTCTGTGTTTTTGTTCAATCTTGAATGTCCATTTCATTTCCTCTGATGGCGGCCGTATGAAATGTGTCTTGACTCTCGAGCTGAGGTAACAAAGTTAAAAATGAGTGATATAATGCAAATTGTTGTTGTAAATTATTGTTGTTGTAATGCAAATGTTGTGTACCGCCTTTTTGAGATCACACATTTTTAAGTTTTAACTTTGTTGGCTTGGCTCGAGAGTCGAGAGACATTTCATGCGGCCGTCTTGATTAGGTGCGACGTTGTGTGGTTAAAATTATTGGTATAGTCACGAATTGGGCGAGAATGTGATTTCCTTTACACATATAAATGCCATCTAAAAACAATTTGTGAAAGTTTTTATAGCAATCAATTATCTGCAAATCTCTATCGTAAATTATAATTGAATGAATGTTTAAATGAGCAAATTACTATGATGTGTACTCCCCGGGTTTGTTTTATTAGCGTTAAGATGTGAAGTATTAAACTATTGTGAAATACACAGCGTCAACAATGTTTTGACGTGCAGAATTTTGACATATGACAGCGTCAACAATGTTTTGACGTGCAGAATCAATTTATAATTATTTTTTCGATTTAGTTATTCACTCGGGTTTGACATAAAATTATACGGAGTGAAGTTAGGGTCACAAAAAATATCATGATAATTTTTATCATTTTGGTCGGACTGAACACGCCAAAAGAGTAACATAATATTATGGAGCATCAAAATAATCACGGTATCCATAAAACACAATTTTTTTTAAATAAATATATTAAAAATTGAATTTTGTTCTCTAAATAATTTTTCAAAACTACATATAATGGTTGTTGATAGTACGATCATGATACATACACCATTAACACACACAATGACATTTATAGAGGCAGTCTCGAGTAGGGTTCAGAATGACATTTGTAACAATGTAGAGTTCGTGAACGAAAAACGCACGTGGTCATTGTTACAATATAGTTTCATGAACGATTTTGAGCTGTCATTGTTAAAAATAATGTAACAATGTAACTCTCGTGAACGCATCCCGGGTAAATAAAAATAATACACCTTGCCTCTGTATTACGATGGCAATAAATTTCACAAGCTTAACAAAAATCTTATTTATTATATAATAAATTATGAACAATTTAAGTTTAATTGATTTTCTGAATATGTACATAAATTGAATTTTTCATATCCATATTCAAAAATATTTAGTGCGAATTTCAAGAAATGCGCTTATTTAGCTTATTTAACGTAATACGAAGTTTTAGTGTATTCCACTGCAAAAATATAAATCCATACAACCGTGAGAGAGCAGAGAATATTATATGATCAGGCAGGTTCTGTATGATCATTTTGTTTATATTTTGTGTCAGTCTCAGTTCAGTTCTAAAAATATTATCTTCTTAAAATATTAGTAATTATTTTTAGTTTTTAGTGCCACACAAATAATTGAAGCGGTACGACACATTTTTTCTGTTTTTACATGATATTCGTACTTTTTTGCTATTTTTATTGAATTTACGTACAAATTTCGAATTGTATGGTATTACTAATCGACTTATGTTGGATAAAAATGACAAAAAAAACCATAATCTAAAATAAAAATGTACATGCATTACTAGTAAAATTAAATAACAAATAGCAAAAGTATATACAAAACAATGAAGGGCTCTGGAGAAAGAAATAATATTTTTATTGTTGTAATTTTGTATGACGAAATTTATTTTGTGTTTAAGAGAACGAGGCGGAGACAAAAACTAGAAAAAACTTGAAAACGAAAATAAAAAACCTACTTCGATTTAATAATTACAATACAACTAAAAGTAAGCGTTGCCACATACACATCTAAAGGCGATGCCACATACACATTTCTACGGACGACATCTAAAAACAGATTTCGCATTTACGAATTAATTAGAGCATATTTTTGACTCAAATCAATGAGATAATATGTAAAATATCTCGAGTTAGTAGCTAAAATAAAAAATTTGGAACTATTTAATAATTTTAATTGAAAAATTATCAATTTTCTATTTAGCCGTTCCTAGAAACGATTTTTTCTCTGAATGGTATAATTTTACACGTGAACGAACGCACAAAAATCTAAAACGATTTCCGAACTCATCAAAAAATTTTAAACGATTTTTTTCTCTGTTGTCTATGAACTTCAACAAATGTCAAAAAATTCCAAAACAAATATATATTTTTCATTAATTTAATATTTTTATAAGGCTCATCATGAATATGGTATGGTAAACTTATTTAATTATAAAATGAATTAGCTGCTTATGTATTATATTATGAAAATTTTATAAAGAATTGTTGTTGTAAAAATCGTCTGTATTTTTTTTTTGGTATGTGGCGAGGCAAAATAAATTTACGCACGAATCGTCTGTTATTAGATGTGTATGTGGCAACGCTTTAATGAAAAATATATATTTTGTTTTGGAATTTTTTGACATTTGTTGAAGTTCACGGACAATAGAGAAAAAAATCGTTTAAAATTTTTTGATGAGTTCGGAAATCGTTTTAGATTTTTGTGCGTTCGTTCACGTGTAAAATTATACTATTCAGAGAAAAAATCGTTTCTAGGAACGGCTAAATAGAAAATTGATAATTTTTCAATTAAAATTATTAAATAGTTCCAAATTTATTATTTTAGCTACTAACTTGAGATATTTTACATATTATCTCATTGATTTGAGTTAAAAATATGCTCTAATTAATTCGTAAATGCGTAATCTGTTTTGAAATTAAGTTCCGAGGACTCATCATCCGAGTTTAAATTGAATCGGAATTAATTTTTTTTGTATTGAAAAAAAATGTCTAAAATGCCGCTTGGAAATACTATACAATTTTGTTTTATCGAAACATTATTTATTACTTACTTCATTATTTATTTATTATTAATAAAATATATATAATGTTTTTATATGATTTAAAAAAATTTATTATTATTGCACTGACGTTTACACTCTACTCCGTCTGTCATATATGGTATTAATATTGGCTAGCCATACATACGCAGTAAAAAAATGTAGATGCCGCTAACTTTTCCATGAAGAAATAACGTCAAATAAATAAACTTGAAAAGTCATTGTTGAAATTACTTGTATTTAAAATGGAACAAAAAATATAAAAGAAAAATTGTTTCTCTTTCTAACTTATGTAAATAGTAGTACGTTTAAATTAAGTCGAAATATTACTCCAATGTAAACGTTAACCAAAATTCTGCTGGGATACCATCAAAATTAGAAAAAAAAATACTTTTTCTTTTTCATACACATTTAGAATAAATCATTCACGTCGCACTTATATTATTTACCAATATTAAAGATTAATAAAACAAAAGTCCAAAATTTCCGTAATTAACCAAAACAAAAAAATCGCCGCGCTACTCTTGGTGTGAACAAATTTGCGCTTCGGGTTAATGGAACATTTGGGGTTTGACGCGCCGTGCTTGTTGTGTGTAATCCTTTAAAAAATTTAGTGGTTGATAGGGCAACCGATAGGATTGTCAAAATTTGAAATGATTGTGGGTTTATTTTATATTCGCTAAACATTTTTAATAACTTGTGAAATGCAGCGAATTATATTATTATAGTAAAGGCAGAAGGAGTGAAGAAATAATAAAAGTGAATTGTTTATTAAATAAAGGTAAGGTAGCCGTAAACGTGATTTATTTTTTTTGTTTCATTCTGCTATTGCGTATGTTCATTGTGCGGTGTGCCGTATGCACAAACGTTGTGGTGGTGTGATAATTGAGCGGAACATATAGAATCAGAGAAGTTTGGGTTTGTATCGATGAATCGAGCTAGATTAGTTAATATTGATTCGATTATTTTGGAGAGTTGAGTGAATCGCAATTTTTGTAATGGATGTTATAATTGGTATTGAGCAATACAGGCATGCTGGTTGTATGAAGTTGATGTGGCGAGGAAGTGTTGCTCGATGTGGTATGTATGATAGCGGTGTTTTTGTGGAGTGGCGGTCGGTAATGGTATGGAGGTCATGGTACATGTGATGATGGATGAGGTCGATGGGCTGAATGTGGTATAAGTGCGCCTAAATATATGTTTGGATATGTCGATTAAGATATCTTCAATTTTCCTGTGACTCGTATAGCAATCATAGGGAACGTATTGTAAAGAGAATAGTATTTTTAGCTTTACTGGCTGCCCTGGTTCCTTCAATGGCATAGTATTGGTCTGGATTAACAAGCAGAAGGTTTCGATCACTACAATTGGTCTTTGTTTAAATGATCTTAATTCTGCCAGCTCGGGTAGTTCTACATTCTTACTATAGTTCTTATTATCTTGCATAGTATGGCTATAGTAAAGAAAAGGGGGGTACCAAAAAATTCGTTCGGATTGTTTTGTTTGCTTATCATTAAAAATATAAATAAAAATAATTAATTTAAAATATAATTTATATTTAATTTAATATATAATTTAAAATAAAATATATTAATTAAATATTACAGTTTTAATTATTTTTATTTCTATTTTTAATATGTATAAGCAAACAAAACAATCTGAACGAATTTTTTGGTACCCCCTTTTTCTTTACTATAGCCCATAGTATTGCTTTGTATCATAGTGATGGGGTATTATTTGGCCGCTGACTTACCGAATCTTTGATTGTCCCAACTCACGGGATGCATAGTTCAATGATTTTGAATGGTGATGTTTGCAGTAGATAGAATTTTCTAGCATCACACTCAGGGAGTAAACTTCCCGTCATTTGTCTATGTCAGAGTAAATGTTTTGAGTAAAATAATTTGGCTAGGTATGTATGGCCCATCTTTGTAAATGGTATTTATAGACTTGGGTTTTATGTGGTTAAATTTTGTTGGTGAGATACTGGAGCAATTTGTTTGATAGCATCCAGTTGTCATTGGTTGTGCAACGCTTGATTATTTGTTTCTGTAACTATTTATTGAACGTCAACAGTATTGGTTTTTGTTAACCTTTTCTACAGGACAATCTGGCTTTCACTAGAATTTTGGTCTCATAGCGTTGTATAAAAAGATTTAACTAGTAGATGTTTCATCATCGAAAAAAATTCGAAATCGAGTACATATTGGAAATGGTTTGAAATCGAAATTATATTGTGTATATTGCAAACATTGCATATTTTCTTTAGTAATTTTAATAAAAAGGTTTTATTTTAGTTTCACTGGTTAAATAAACTACCTTATTAAACTTTTTTTTGTTTTAACTCTAAATACAAATATGATAATAATTATATTAATTCATGTAAGAACAGGATACTGGATTTTGGCATTTCTTAGTCGAACAATCCAATCAATTAAATCATACAATCTTTCTAAACTGAATTGTTATTTTAATCATAAATTTAGACCGAATCCTAAATCTTTAATGTAACCCTCCTATAATAACCCTCCTATAATAATGGCGCCGTCGGATGTTTTCTCGAAACATTTATCGATTCCCGCTCCTATATCCCCCGTAATTTGAATAAAAAAAACCCTCAGAGGAATAAGCCGGCAGTCAAAAAGCTGGGAATTTCCCCGACATTCGGAAAATTTAGGTATATACCATTTGATTTTTTCCACTTGTTAAATCTACTAACTTTCTATTAGCTACACCATTTCACGTTTAACTGTCTTTTCATACCTGTGGTATTTGAGGAGGCAAAAAAACTCAACCTTCGTAGGTCATAAGCACTTTACATGATCAGTAATAAAGTCATTACCTAAAAAACCATCATTACTTAACACATTGAAGGCGGATGACGTGAATTGACGTTTTTAAGCTTATGCTTTCAGCAATGTGTTAAAAAACTTCTTTCTACAAAATTTTCTTTACTTTGAACCTAGAACATTATACCAAATGAAGTAAGGCGAGTTGTGTAATATTAAAAAATTTAAAAATTGCGATTGAAATAGGATATTTATAGGTAATAATGTCTTGGGTAATGTACATTATTACTGATCGTGTAAAGTCCGCTATAGAATTTATTGAAAAAATGTTCTATATTCCTCAAACTACCAATAATCAAGAATCGTAAATTTTTATGGTCATAACACAACATAATTTCACAACAGCCAATACCAACAAAATATTTACAACAAAGTGCATATCATTTAAATTGTGTTTGACCTATGAAAAGTTCGTTTAGTTCTTGTCTTTGTCAGATGTTCAGCAAAATTTTTCTGTTATGTCCATGGAATAGTACCATAACTCACGAGACCAAACCGATATACTGATTTTTCAGTTTTTTTTGCGTTTTATTTAGTTGTAGAGCGCTACTACTTAAACATTTTTTAATTATAATTTTCAGATAATTAACTAATTTAATTTCTTTTGCCACAAGTGATTTGTCGTTAAAGTTTCGACACGTGGACGGAGGAGAGTTCGAAATTTACCAGAGGTAGAGATTACGATCGGGTAATAAAGAACCCCTCTCTCTATGCCTCTGTTGGAGTGCTGAACTTAGCGCCGAGTCATCTTCCATGTTAGTGTCCAGGTTGATATGAAGCTTGTAACCTGCATGTTATACAGTAAATTGTGCGAAAACATGAATGGGTAGTGGCGTGAGCGAGTTATATTTCTTCTAATGAAATTAACCGAATTTTAAAAATTTATTTATTTTATTATTTTACAAAAAGCATTAATATGTACAAGGTATATCGATAAAACCGATTAAAAAGTTATATTTAACTACGCGCCATATAAACGCTGTATTAAATCTTCTTCTTCTTCATCTTCGTCATCGTTTTCCATAGATTCTAAATAATCTTCCAGATTGAGATACGCTTTGTTCTTACATTTCGCTGGTAAGATACACTTTCCACGAGGCGATCTTATCATCCCCGGTATACAAAAGCATCCACGCCTGCATTCGCGTTTGCAATCAGGCTAAAAAATATAAAAAAATCCGAATGGTAGTGACAAATTTTAAAAGTGCAAATTGCGTTAAGCAACACGAAATATTTCCTCCTCTTATTTTCAATATAAAATACTTACAGTTGTCTGATCGGGTTCACGATTATCACAGGATTTTTCACATGGAATACCGCAACTCTTAAATTCTTCATATTTGTAGCATTTTTCAACTATAGACATAATTAACATAGAAAATTAGGTATATGTATATAAAATTGAAATTTGTTTTATGCTTACTTGGGCATTCGCTTGGCTTTACGCAAGCTTTTTTCTTTGTTCTTATATATCCTTCCTTACAGTAGCATCCTTTTTTGCATCGTTTCTTGCATTTCCTTTTGTGTTTTGGGTGGCAAGTATCTTCGCATCCATAACCACATTCTTTGAATTCCTCATTTATTCTACATTGCTTTTTTGATTTTTTTGTTGTTACTTCGATCTCATCGCTGCCCTCAGGTAACTCGTTACTAGATTGCACTGGTGGATGTATAGGCTGAATAGGCTTATTCGTTGTTGGTGATGGCTTTTCTGGTTTTAAGAATGGCCGCTCTGCATCTTTCTCATCTGAGTCAGGAAGCAATGGTGCCGTAGGTTTAATTGGATTATGTGAGGAATTAGAAATATGACTCCAATCATCAATATTGTCATCTGAATTAGATTGCGATGGTGGTTCCGGCTGAGCAGGTTTCTGTGGATAGTCGGGCCATTGATTTGAATCAGGGCGGGTCGGTGGGTTTGGCTTACTTGGCTTTTGGGGACGCCCTGGAATGTGTGTCCACTCTTCACTCTTCTCATCAGAATCAAAGTGTGCGGGTGGTTTCGGTTTGGTTGGTTTCTGTGGACGGTCCGGAATGTGAGGCCACTCGTCAGTTGTCTCATTTGACTCGGGTTTCGTTGGTGGTTTTGGTTTAGTAGGTTTCTGTGGGCGTTCAGTAATATGAGACCACTCATCACTCTTCTCATCGGAATCATAATGTGCCGGTGGCTTCGGCTTGGTTGGTTTCTGAGGACGTTCAGGAATATCAGGCCACCCATCATTTGTCTCTAATGAATCAGAGTGAGCTGGTGGTTTCGGTTTAGTTGGTATTTGTGGGCGATCTGGAATATAAGGTCGCTCATCACTCTGCTCTTTTGACTCAGATTCCCTTGGTGGATTCGGTTTAGGGGGGTTCTGTGAATGTTCAGGAATGTAAGGCCACTCGTCACTAATCTCATCTGAACCAAAATGTATCGGTGGCTTCGGCCTGCTTGGTTTCTGTGGACGTCCAGGAATATGAGGCCACTCATCAGTTGCCTCGGCTGATTCAGCTTGTGCCGGCGGTTTTGGCTTAATCGGTTCTTGTGGAAGTTCATGTGTGTGAGACCACTCATCACTTTCTTCATTCGAATCAGATTGTGTTGGTGGTTTCGGTTTCATTGGTGGTTTGGGTATTGGTTTGCCCATTTGTTCCTCACTTAATTTATCTGAATCAGGTTTTGCTGGTGGTTTTGGTTTCATTGGTGGTTTGGGTTTTGGTTTGCCCAATTGTTCCTCACTACGTTCATCAGATTCTTGTTGTACTGGAGGTTTCGGTTTCATTGGTGGTTTGGGTTTTGGTTTACCCAATTGTTCCTCACTACTTTCATAAGATTCTTGTTGTACTGGAGGTTTCGGTTTCAATGGTGGGTTGGGTTTCATTGGTGGTTTGGGTTTCGGTTTGCCCAAGTGTTCCTCACTACTTTCATCTGATTCTGGTCTTACAGGTGGTTTGGGTTTCGGTTTGCCCAATTGTTCCTCACTGATTTCACCAGATTCTTGTTGTAATGGAGGTTTCGGTTTCATTGGTGGTTTAGGTTTCGGTTTGCCCAATTGTTCCTCATTACTTTCATCAGATTCTTGTTGTACTGGTGGTTTCGGTTTCATTGGTGGTTTGGGTTTCGGTTTGTCCAATTGTTCCTCACTACTTTCATCTGATTCCGGTCCTACTGGAGGTTTCGGTTTTATTGGTGGTTTGGGTTTGCCCAATTGTTCTTCACTACTTTCATAAAGTTCCGGTCGTACTGGAGGTTTCGGTTTCATTGGTGGTTTGGGTTGCGGTTTGCCCAATTGTTCCTCACTACTTTCATGAGATTCTTGTTGTACTGGTGGTTTCGGTTTCATTGGTGGTTTGGGTTTTGGTTTGTCCAATTGTTCCTCATTACTCTCATCTGATTCCGGTTCTACTGGTGGTTTCGGTTTTATTGGCGGTTTGGGTTTCGGTTTGCCTAATTGCTCTTCACTACTTTCATAAAGTTCCGGTCGTACTGGAGGTTTCGGTTTCATTGGTGGTTTGGGTTTCGGTTTGCCTAATTGTTCCTCATTGCTTTCATCTGATTCTGGTTGTATTGGAGGTTTCGGTTTCATTGGTGGTTTGGGTTTTGGCTTGCCCAATTGTTCCTCACTACTTTCGTCAGATTCTTGTTGTACTGGAGGTTTCGGTTTCATTGGTGGTATAGGTTTCGGTTTACCCAATTGTTCCTCACTACTTTCATCAGATTCTTGTTGTACGGGAGGTTTCGGTTTCATTGGTGGTTTGGGTTTCGGTTTGCCCATTTGTTCCTCACTACTTTCATCTGATTCTTGTTGTACTGGAGGTTCCGGTTCTATTGGTGGTTTAGGTTTCGGTTTGCTCAATTGTTCCTCACTACTTTCATCTGATTCCGGTCGTATCGGAGGTTTCGGTTTCATTGGTGGTTTGGGTTTTGGCTTGCCCAATTGTTCCTCACTACTATCATCAGATTCTTGTTGTACTGGAGGTTTCGGTTTCATTGGTGGTTTGGGTTTCGGTTTACCCAATTGTTCCTCACTACTTTCATCAGATTCTTGTTGTACGGGAGGTTTCGGTTTCATTGGTGGTTTGGGTTTCGGTTTGCCCATTTGTTCCTCACTACTTTCATCTGATTCTTGTTGTACTGGAGGTTTCGGTTTCATTGGTGGTTTGGGTTTTGGTTTGCCCAATTGTTCCTCACTACTTTCATCTGATTCTGATTGAATTGGAGGTTTCGGTTTCATTGGTGGTTTGGGTTTCGGTTTGCCTGATTGTATCTCACTACTTGCTTCTGATTCTGATTGTATTTCAGGTTTCGGTTTCATTGGTGGTTTGGGTTTTGGTTTGTCCAATTGTTCCTCACTACTTTCACCTGATTCCGGTCTTACTGGAGGTTTCGGTTTCATTGGTGGTTTGGGTTTCGGTTTGCCCAATTGTTCCTCACTACTTTCATAAAGTTCCGGACGTACTGGAGGTTTCGGTTTCATTGGTGGTTTGGGTTTCGGTTTGCCCAATTGTTCCTCATTACTCTCATCTGATTCTGGTCGTACTGGAGGTTTCGGTTTCATTGGTGGTTTGGGTTTCGGTTTACCCAATTGTTCCTCACTACTTTCATCAGATTCTTGTTGTACTGGTGGTTTCGGTTTCATTGGTGGTTTGGGTTTTGGTTTGTCCAATTGTTCCTCATTACTCTCATCTGATTCCGGTTCTACTGGTGGTTTCGGTTTCATTGGTGGTTTGGGTTTCGGTTCGCCTAATTGCTCCTCACTACTTTCATCTGAATCCGGTCGTACTGGAGGTTTCGGTTTCATTGGTGGTTTGGGTTTCGGTTTGCCCAATTGTTCCTCATTGCTTTCATCTGATTCTGGTCGTATTGGAGGTTTCGGTTTTATTGGTGGTTTGGGTTTCGGCTTGCCCAATTGTTCCTCACTGCTTTCATCAGATTCTTGTTGTACTGGAGGTTTCGGTTTCATTGGTGGTTTGGGTTTCGGTTTGCCCAATTGTTCCTCACTACTTTCATCTGATTCTGGTCGTACCGGAGGTTTCGGTTTCATTGGTGGTTTGGGTTTCGGTTTACCCAATTGTTCCTCACTACTTTCATCAGATTCTTGTTGTACTGGAGGTTTCGGTTTCATTGGTGGTTTGGGTTTTGGTTTGCCCAATTGTTCCTCAATACTTTCATCAGATTCTTGTTGTACTGGAGGTTTTGGTGTCATTGGTGGTTTCGGTTTGCCCAACTGTTCCTCACTACTTTCATCTAATTCCGGTTCTACTGGTGGTTTCGGTTTTATTGGCGGTTTGGGTTTCGGTTTGTCTAATTGCTCCTCACTACTTTCATCTGATTCCGGTCGTACTGGAGGTTTTGGTTTCATTGGTGGTTTGGGTTTCGGTTTGTCCAATTGTTCCTCATTGCTTTTATCTGATTCTGGTCGTATTGGAGGTTTCGGTTTCATTGGTGGTTTGGGTTTCGGTTTACCTAATTGTTCCTCACTGCTTTCATGTGATTCTGATTGTAGTGGCGGTTTCGGTTTCATTGGTGGTTTGGGTTTTGGTTTGCCCAATTGTTCCTCACTGCTTTCTTCAGATTCTGATTCTATTGGAGGTTTCGGTTTCATTGGTGGTTTGGGTTTTGGTTTGCCCAATTGTTCCTCACTACTTTCATCAGATTCTTGTTGTACTGGAGGTTTCGGTTTTATTGGTGGTTTGGGTTTCGGTTTGCCCAGTTGCTCCTCACTATTTCCATCTGATTCCGGTCGTGCTGGAGGTTTCGGTTTTATTGGTGGTTTGGGTTTCGGTTTGTCTAATTGTTCCTCACTACTTTCTTCAAATTCTGATTGTGTGGGCGGTTTGGGTTTCATTGGTGGTTTGGGTTTTCCCAATTGCTCCTCACTGCTTTCATCAGATTCGTGATGTACTGGAGGTTTCGGTTTTATTGTTGGTTTGGGTTTTGGTTTGCTCAATTGTTCCTCACTACTTTCATCAGATTCTGGACCTACTGGAGGTTTCGGTTTGTCCAATTGTTCCTCACTACTTTCATTAGATTCTTGTTGTACTGGAGGTTTCGGTTTTATTGGTGGTTTGGGTTTCGGTTTGCCCGATTGTTCCTCACTGCTTTCTTCAGATTCTGATTGTACTGGAGGTTTCGGTTTCATTGGTGGTTTGGGTTTCGGTTTGCCTAATTGTTCCTCACTACTTTCATCAGATCCTGATTGTATGGGAGGTTTCGGTTTCATTGGTGGTTTGGGTTTCGGTTTGCCCATTTGTTCCTCACTGCTTCCTTCAAATTCTGATTGTACTGGAGGTTTCGGTTTCATTGGTGGTTTAGGTTTCGGTTTGCCCAATTGTTCCTCACTACTTTCATCCGATTCTTGTTGTACTGGAGGTTTCGGTTTTATTGGTGGTTTGGGTTTTGGTTTGCCCAATTGTTCCTCACTACTTTCATCAGATTCTTGTTGTACTGGAGGTTTCGGTTTTATTGGTGGTTTCGGTTTGCCCAATTGTTCCTCATTACTTTCATCAGATTCTGATTGTTCTGGAGGTTTCGGTTTCATTGGTGGTTTGGGTTTCGGTTTGCCCAATTGTTCCTCACTACTTTCATCAGATTCTGGACCTACTGGAGGTTTCGGTTTGTCCAATTGTTCCTCACTACTTTCATTAGATTCTTGTTGTACTGGAGGTTTCGGTTTCATTGGTGGTTTGGGTTTCGGTTTGCCCAATTGTTCCTCACTGCTTCCTTCAAATTCTGATTGTGGTGGCGGTTTCGGTTTCGTTGGTGGTTTGGGTTTCGGTTTGCCTAATTGTTCCTCACTGCTTCCTTCAGATTCTGATTGTAGTGGCGGTTTCGGTTTCGTTGGTGGTTTGGGTTTCGGTTTGCCCAATTGTTCCTCACTGCTTCCTTCAGATTCTGATTGTACTGGAGGTTTCGGTTTCATTGGTGGTTTAGGTTTCGGTTTGCCCAATTGTTCCTCACTACTTTCATCCGATTCTTGTTGTACTGGAGGTTTCGGTTTTATTGGTGGTTTGGGTTTTGGTTTGTCCAATTGTTCCTCACTACTTTCATCAGGTTCTGATTGTACTGGAGGTTTCGGTTTCGTTGGTGGTTTGGGTTTCGGTTTGCCCAATTGTTCCTCACTACTTTCATCTGATTCTGATTGTACAGGAGGTTTCGGTTTTATTGGTGGTTTGGGTTTTGGTTTGCCCAATTGTTCCTCACTGCTTCCTCCAGATTCTGATTGTACTGGAGGTTTCGGTTTCATTGGTGGTTTGGGTTTCGGTTTGCCCAATTTTTCCTCACTACTTTCATCTGATTGTTGTTGTACTGGAGGTTTCGGTTTTATTGGTGGTTTGGGTTTCGGTTTGCCCAATTGTTCCTCACTACTTTCATCAGATTCTTGTTGTACTGGAGGTTTCGGTTTCATTGGTGGTTTGGGTTTCGGTTTGCCTAATTGTTCCTCACTGCTTCCTTCAGATTCTGATTGTACTGGCGGTTTCGGTTTCATTGGTGGTTTGGGTTTCGGTTTGCCCAATTGTTCCTCACTGCTTCCTTCAGATTCTGATTGTACTGGAGGTTTCGGTTTCATTGGTGGTTTGGGTTTCGGTTTGCCCAATTGTTCCTCACTACTTTCATCTGATTCTTGTTGTACTGGAGGTTTCGGTTTCATTGGTGGTTTGGGTTTTGGTTTGTCCAATTGTTCCTCACTACTTTCATCAGGTTCTGATTGTACTGGAGGTTTCGGTTTCATTGGTGGTTTGGGTTTTGGTTTGCCCAATTGTTCCTCACTACTTTCATCTGATTCTGATTGTGTGGGAGGTTTCGGTTTTATTGGTGGTTTGGGTTTTGGTTTGCCTAATTGTTCCTCACTGCTTCCTTCAGATTCTGATTGTACTGGAGGTTTCGGTTTCATTGGTGGTTTGGGTTTCGGTTTCATTGGTGGTTTGGGTTTCGGTTTGCCCAATTGTTCCTCACTACTTTCATCAGATTCTGATTGTATGGGAGGTTTCGGTTTCATTGGTGGTTTGGGTTTTGGTTTGTCCAATTTTTCCTCACTACTTTCATCAGATTCTGATTGTGTGGGAGGTTTCGGTTTCATTGGTGGTTTGGGTTTCGGTTTGCCCAATTGCTCCTCACTACTTTCATCAGATTCTTCTTGTACTGGTGGTTTCGGTTTCATTGGTGGTTTGGGTTTCGGTTTGCCCAATTGTTCCTCACTACTTTCTTCAGATTCTTGTTGTACTGGAGGTTTCGGTTTCATTGGTGGTTTGGGTTTCGGTTTGCCCAATTGTTCCTCACTACTTCCATCAGATTCTGATTGTACTGGAGGTTTCGGTTTCATTGGTGGTTTGGGTTTCGGTTTGCCCAATTGTTCCTCACTACTTTCATCAGATTCTGATTGTATGGGAGGTTTCGGTTTCATTGGTGGTTTGGGTTTTGGTTTGTCCAATTTTTCCTCACTACTTTCATCAGATTCTGATTGTGTGGGAGGTTTCGGTTTCATTGGTGGTTTGGGTTTCGGTTTGCCCAATTGCTCCTCACTACTTTCATCAGATTCTTCTTGTACTGGTGGTTTCGGTTTCATTGGTGGTTTGGGTTTCGGTTTGCCCAATTGTTCCTCACTACTTTCTTCAGATTCTTGTTGTACTGGAGGTTTCGGTTTCATTGGTGGTTTGGGTTTCGGTTTGCCCAATTGTTCCTCACTACTTCCATCAGATTCTGATTGTACTGGAGGTTTTGGTTTCATTGGTGGTTTGGGTTTCGGTTTGCCCAATTGCTCCTCACTACTTTCATCTGATTCTGGTCGTAGTGGAGGTTTCGGTTTGCCCAGTTGCTCCTCACTACTTTCATCTGATTCCGGTCGTACTGGAGGATTCGGTTTTATTGGTGGTTTGGGTTTCGGTTTACCCAATTGTTCCTCACTACTTTCATCTGATTCTGATTGTTCTGGAGGTTCCGGTTTCATTGGTGGTTTGGGTTTCGGTTTGCCCAATTGTTCCTCATTACTTTCTTCAGATTCTGATTGTACTGGAGGTTTCGGTTTCATTGGTGGTTTGGGTTTCGGTTTACCCAATTGTTCCTCACTACTTTCATCTGATTCTGATTGTTTTGGAGGATTAGGCTTCATTGGTGGTTTGGGTTTCGGTTTGCCCAATTGTTCCTCACTACTTTCATCAGATTCTTGTTGTACTGGAGGTTTCGGTTTTATTGGTGGTTTCGGTTTGCCCAATTGTTCCTCATTACTTTCATCAGATTCTGATTGTTCTGGAGGTTTCGGTTTCATTGGTGGTTTGGGTTTTGGTTTACCCAATTGTTCTTCACTGCTTTCATCAGATTTATCTTGTACTGGAGGTTTCGGTTTCATTGGTGGTTTGGGTTTTGGTTTGCCCAATTGTTCCTCACTGTTTTCATCAGATTCTTGTTGTATTGGAGGTTTCGGTTTCATTGGTGGTTTGGGTTTCGGTTTGCCCAATTGCTCCTCACTACTTTCTTCAGATTCTTGTTGTATTGGAGGTTTCGGTTTCATTGGTGGTTTAGGTTTCGGGTTGCCCAATTGCTCCTCACTACTTTCATCAGATTCTTCTTGTACTGGAGGTTTCGGTTTCATTGGTGGTTTGGGTTTCGGTTTGCCCAATTGCTCCTCACTACTCTCTTCAGATTCTTGTTGTATTGGAGGTTTCGGTTTCATTGGTGGTTTGGGTTTCGGTTTGCCCAATTGCTCCTCACTACTTTCATCAGATTCTTGTTGTACTGGAGGTTTCGGTTTCATTGGTGGTTTGGGTTTCGGTTTGCCCAATTGCTCCTCACTACTTTCATCAGAGTCTGATTGTACTGGAGGTTTCGGTTTCATTGGTGGTTTGGGTTTCGGTTTGCCCAATCGCTCCTCACTACTTTCTTCAGATTCTTGTTGTATTGGAGGTTTCGGTTTCATTGGTGGTTTGGGTTTCGGTTTGCCCAATTGCTCCTCACTACTTTCATCAGATTCTGATTGTACTGGAGGTTTCGGTTTCATTGGTGGTTTGGGTTTTGGTTTGCCCAATTGCTCCTCACTACTTTCATCAGATTCTGATTGTACTGGAGGTTTCGGTTTCATTGGTGGTTTGGGTTTCGGTTTGCCCAATTGTTCCTCACTACTTTCATCAGATTCTTGTTGTACTGGAGGTTTCGGTTTCATTGGTGGTTTGGGTTTCGGTTTGCCCAATTGCTCCTCACTACTTTCATCTGATTCTGATTGTACTGGAGGTTTCGGTTTCATTGGTGGTTTGGGTTTTGGTTTGCCCAATTGTTCCTCACTGCTTTCTTCAGATTCTGATTGTACTGGAGGTTTCGGTTTCATTGGTGGTTTGGGTTTTGGTTTGCCCAATTGTTCCTCACTGTTTTCATCAGATTCTGATTGTAGTGGAGGTTTCGGTTTCATTGGTGGTTTGGGTTTCGGTTTGCCCAATTGCTCCTCACTACTTTCATCAGATTCTTCTTGTACTGGAGGTTTCGGTTTCATTGGTGGTTTGGGTTTCGGTTTGCCCAATTGTTCCTCACTACTTTCTTCAGATTCTTGTTGTACTGGAGGTTTCGGTTTCATTGGTGGTTTGGGTTTCGGTTTGCCCAATTGCTCCTCACTACTTTCATCACATTCTTCTTGTACTGGAGGTTTCGGTTTCATTGGTGGTTTGGGTTTTGGTTTGCCCAATTGCTCCTCACTACTTTCATCAGATTCTGATTGTACTGGAGGTTTCGGTTTCATTGGTGGTTTGGGTTTTGGTTTGCCCAATTGTTCCTCACTGCTTTCTTCAGATTCTGATTGTACTGGAGGTTTCGGTTTCATTGGTGGTTTGGGTTTCGGTTTGCCCAATTGCTCCTCACTACTTTCATCTGATTCTGATTGTACTGGAGGTTTCGGTTTCATTGGTGGTTTGGGTTTTGGTTTACCCAATTGTTCTTCACTGCTTTCTTCAGATTCTTCTTGTACTGGAGGTTTCGGTTTCATTGGTGGTTTGGGTTTTGGTTTGCCCAATTGTTCCTCACTGCTTTCATCAGATTCTTGTTGTATTGGAGGTTTCGGTTTCATTGGTGGTTTGGGTTTCGGTTTGCCCAATTGCTCCTCACTACTTTCTTCAGATTCTTGTTGTATTGGAGGTTTCGGTTTCATTGGTGGTTTAGGTTTCGGGTTGCCCAATTGCTCCTCACTACTTTCATCAGATTCTTCTTGTACTGGAGGTTTCGGTTTCATTGGTGGTTTGGGTTTCGGTTTGCCCAATTGCTCCTCACTACTTTCTTCAGATTCTTGTTGTATTGGAGGTTTCGGTTTCATTGGTGGTTTGGGTTTCGGTTTGCCCAATTGCTCCTCACTACTTTCATCAGATTCTTGTTGTACTGGAGGTTTCGGTTTCATTGGTGGTTTGGGTTTCGGTTTGCCCAATTGCTCCTCACTACTTTCATCAGAGTCTGATTGTAC
The DNA here is from genome assembly GCA_932526605.1 of Nephrotoma flavescens. NCBI lineage: Eukaryota > Metazoa > Arthropoda > Insecta > Diptera > Tipulidae > Nephrotoma > Nephrotoma flavescens. The sequence goes on along the minus strand of OW052221.1, from coordinate 126,477,262 downwards.
TGGAGGTTTCGGTTTCAATGGTGGTTTGGGTTTTGGTTTGCCCAATTGCTCCTCACTGCTTTCTTCAGATTCTGATTGTACTGGAGGTTTCGGTTTCATTGGTGGTTTGGGTTTTGGTTTGCCCAATTGCTCCTCACTACTTTCATCTGATTCTGATTGTACTGGAGGTTTCGGTTTCATTGGTGGTTTGGGTTTTGGTTTGCCCAATTGTTCCTCACTGCTTTCTTCAGATTCTGATTGTACTGGAGGTTTCGGTTTCATTGGTGGTTTGGGTTTCGGTTTGCCCAATTGTTCCTCACTACTTTCATCAGATTCTTGTTGTATTGGAGGTTTCGGTTTCATTGGTGGTTTGGGTTTCGGTTTGCCCAAGTGCTCCTCACTACTTTCATGTGATTCTGGTCGTTGTGGAGGTTTCGGTTTGTCCAATTGTTCCTCACTACTTTTATCAGATTCTTGTTGTATTGGAGGTTTCGGTTTCATTGGTGGTTTGGGTTTTGGTTTGCCCAATTGTTCCTCACTGCTTTCTTCAGATTCTGATTGTACTGGCGGTTTTGGTTTTGTTGGTGGTTTGGGTTTCGGTTTGCTCAATTGTTCCTCGCTACTTTCATCAGATTCTTGTTGTATTGGAGGTTTCGGTTTCATTGGTGGTTTGGGTTTCGGTTTGCCCAATTGCTCCTCACTACTTTCATCAGATTCTTGTTGTATTGGAGGTTTCGGTTTCATTGGTGGTTTGGGTTTCGGTTTGCCCAATTGTTCCTCACTACTTTCTTCAGATTCTTCTTGTATTGGAGGTTTCGGTTTCATTGGTGGTTTGGGTTTCGGTTTGCCCAATTGTTCCTCACTACTTTCATCAGATTCTTGTTGTACTGGAGGTTTCAGTGTGCCCAATTGCTCCTCACTACTTTCTTCAGATTCTTGTTGTACCGGAGGTTTCGGTTTCATTGGTGGTTTGGGTTTCGGTTTGCCCAAATGTTCCTCACTACTATCATCTGATTGTGGTCCTAGTGGAGGTTTCGGTTTGACTAGTTGCTCCTCACTACTTTCATCAGATTCCGGTCGTACTGGAGGTTTCGGTTTTATTGGTGGTTTGGGTTTCGGTTTGCCTAGTTGTTCCTCACTACTTTCATCTGATTCTGATTGTACTGGAGGTTCCGGTTTCATTGGTGGTTTGGGTTTCGGTTTGCCTAATTGTTCCCCACTAATTTCTTCTGATTCTGATTGTTCTGGAGGTTCCGGTTTCATTGGTGGTTTGGGTTTCGGTTTGCCTAATTGTTCCTCACTACTTTCTTCAGATTCTGATTGTACTGGAGGTTTCGGTTTCATTGGTGGTTTGGGTTTCGGTTTGCCCAATTGTTCCTCACTTGTTTCATCAGATTCTGATTGTGAGGGATGATTAGGTTTCATTGGTGGTTTGGGTTCCGGTTTGCCCAATTGCTCCTCACTACTTTCATTTGATCCTGGTCGTACTGGAGGTTTCGGTTTGCCCAGTTGCTCCTCACTACTTCCATCTGATTCTGGTCGTACTGGAGGTTTTGGTTTTATTGGTGGTTTGGGTTTGCTTAATTGTTGCTCACTACTTTCTTCAGATTCTGATTGTACTGGAGGTTTCGGTTTCATTGGTGGTTTGGGTTTCGGTTTGCCCAATTGTTCCTCGCTACTTTCATCAGATTCTTGTTGTACTGGAGGTTTCGGTTTCATTGGTGGTTTGGGTTTCGGGTTGCCCAATTGCTCCTCACTACTTTCATCAGATTCTGATTGTACTGGAGGTTTCGGTTTCATTGGTGGTTTGGGTTTTGGTTTGCCCAATTGTTCTTCACTGCTTTCTTCAGATTCTGATTGTACTGGAGGTTTCGGTTTCATTGGTGGTTTGGGTTTTGGTTTGCCCAATTGTTCCTCACTGCTTTCTTTAGATTCTGATTGTACTGGAGGTTTCGGTTTCATTGGTGGTTTGGGTTTCGGTTTGCCCAATTGTTCCTCACTACTTTCATCAGATTCTTGTTGTACTGGAGGTTTCGGTTTCATTGGTGGTTTGGGTTTCGGTTTGCCCAATTGCTCATCACTACTTTCATCAGATTCTGATTGTACTGGAGGTTTCGGTTTCATTGGTGGTTTGGGTTTCGGTTTGCCCAATTGTTCCTCACTGCTTTCTTCAGATTCTGATTGTACTGGAGGTTTCGGTTTCATTGGTGGTTTGGGGTTTGGTTTGCCCAATTGTTCCTCACTGCTTTCTTCAGATTCTGATTGTACTGGAGGTTTCGGTTTCATTGGTGGTTTGGGTTTCGGTTTTCCCAATTGTTCCTCACTACTTTCATCAGATTCTTGTTGTATTGGAGGTTTCGGTTTCATTGGTGGTTTGGGTTTCGGTTTGCCCAATTGCTCCTCACTACTTTCATCAGATTCTTGTTGTATTGGAGGTTTCGGTTTCATTGGTGGTTTGGGTTTCGGTTTGCCCAATTGCTCCTCACTACTTTCATCAGATTCTTCTCGTACTGGAGGTTTCGGTTTCATTGGTGGTTTGGGTTGCGGTTTGCCCAATTGCTCCTCACTACTTTCATCAGATTCTGATTGTACTGGAGGTTTCGGTTTCATTGGTGGTTTGGGTTTTGGTTTGCCCAATTGTTCTTCACTGGTTTCTTCAGATTCTTCTTGTGCTGGAGGTTTCGGTTTCATTGGTGGTTTGGGTTTTGGTTTGCCCAATTGTTCCTCACTGCTTTCTTCAGATTCTTGTTGTATTGGAGGTTTCGGTTTCATTGGTGGTTTGGGTTTCGGTTTGCCCAATTGCTCCTCACTACTTTCATCAGATTCTTCTCGTACTGGAGGTTTCGGTTTCATTGGTGGTTTGGGTTTCGGTTTGCCCAATTGCTCCTCACTACTTTCATCAGATTCTTGTTGTATTGGAGGTTTCGGTTTCATTGGTGGTTTGGGTTTCGGTTTGCCCAATTGCTCCTCACTACTTTCATCAGATTCTTCTTGTACTGGAGGTTTCGGTTTCATTGGTGGTTTGGGTTTTGGTTTGCCCAATTGTTCTTCACTGGTTTCTTCAGATTCTTCTTGTACTGGAGGTTTCGGTTTCATTGGTGGTTTGGGTTTCGGTTTGCCCAATTGCTCCTCATTACTTTCTTCAGATTCTTGTTGTATTGGAGGTTTCGGTTTCATTGGTGGTTTGGGTTTCGGTTTGCCCAATTGCTCCTCACTACTTTCATCAGATTCTTCTTGTACTGGAGGTTTCGGTTTCATTGGTGGTTTGGGTTTCGGTTTGCCCAATTGCTCCTCACTACTTTCTTCAGATTCTTGTTGTATTGGAGGTTTCGGTTTCATTGGTGGTTTGGGTTTCGGTTTGCCCAATTGCTCCTCACTACTTTCATCAGATTCTTCTTGTACTGGAGGTTTCGGTTTCATTGGTGGTTTGGGTTTTGGTTTGCCCAATTGCTCCTCACTACTTTCATCAGATTCTGTTTGTACTGGAGGTTTCGGTTTCATTGGTGGTTTGGGTTTCGGTTTGCCCAATTGTTCCTCACTACTTTCATCAGATTCTTCTTGTACTGGAGGTTTCGGTTTCATTGGTGGTTTGGGTTTTGGTTTGCCCAATTGCTCCTCACTACTTTCATCTGATTCTGATTGTACTGGAGGTTTCGGTTTCATTGGTGGTTTGGGTTTTGGTTTTCCCAATTGTTCCTCACTGCTTTCTTCAGATTCTGATTGTACTGGAGGTTTCGGTTTCATTGGTGGTTTGGGTTTTGGTTTGCCCAATTGCTCCTCACTGCTTTCTTCAGATTCTGATTGTACTGGAGGTTTCGGTTTCATTGGTGGTTTGGGTTTCGGTTTGCCCAATTGTTCCTCACTACTTTCATCAGATTCTTGTTGTATTGGAGGTTTCGGTTTCATTGGTGGTTTGGGTTTCGGTTTGCCCAATTGCTCCTCACTACTTTCATCAGATTCTTCTTGTACTGGAGGTTTCGGTTTCATTGGTGGTTTGGGTTTCGGTTTGCCCAATTGCTCCTCATTACTTTCTTCAGATTCTTGTTGTATTGGAGGTTTCGGTTTCATTGGTGGTTTGGGTTTCGGTTTGCCCAATTGCTCCTCACTATTTTCATCAGATTCTTCTTGTACTGGAGGTTTCGGTTTCATTGGTGGTTTGGGTTTTGGTTTGCCCAATTGCTCCTCACTACTTTCATCAGATTCTGATTGTACTGGAGGTTTCGGTTTCATTGGTGGTTTGGGTTTTGGTTTGCCCAATTGTTCCTCACTGCTTTCTTCAGATTCTGATTGTACTGGAGGTTTCGGTTTCATTGATGGTTTGGGTTTCGGTTTGCCCAATTGCTCCTCACTACTTTCACCTGATTCTGATTGTACTGGAGGTTTCGGTTTCATTGGTGGTTTGGGTTTCGGTTTGCCCAATTGCTCCTCACTACTTTCTTCAGATTCTTGTTGTATTGGAGGTTTCGGTTTCATTGGTGGTTTGGGTTTCGGTTTACCCAATTGCTCCTCACTACTTTCATCAGATTCTGATTGTACTGGAGGTTTCGGTTTCATTGGTGGTTTGGGTTTTGGTTTGCCCAATTGTTCCTCACTGCTTTCTTCAGATTCTGATTGTACTGGAGGTTTCGGTTTCATTGGTGGTTTGGGTTGCGGTTTGCCCAATTGCTCCTCACTACTTTCATCAGATTCTGATTGGACTGGAGGTTTCGGTTTCATTGGTGGTTTGGGTTTTGGTTTGCCCAATTGTTCTTCACTGGTTTCTTCAGATTCTTCTTGTACTGGAGGTTTCGGTTTCATTGGTGGTTTGGGTTTTGGTTTGCCCAATTGTTCCTCACTGCTTTCTTTAGATTCTGATTGTACTGGAGGTTTCGGTTTCATTGGTGGTTTGGGTTTCGGTTTGCCCAATTGCTCCTCACTACTTTCATCTGATTCTGATTGTGCTGGAGGTTTCGGTTTCATTGGTGGTTTTGGTTTTGGTTTGCCCAATTGTTCCTCACTACTTTCATCAGATTCTTGTTGTATTGGAGGTTTCGGTTTCATTGGTGGTTTGGGTTTCGGTTTGCCCAATTGCTCCTCACTACTTTCTTCAGATTCTTGTTGTATTGGAGGTTTCGGTTTCATTGGTGGTTTGGGTTTCGGTTTGCCCAATTGCTCCTCACTACTTTCATCAGATTCTTGTACTGGAGGTTTCGGTTTCATTGGTGGTTTGGGTTTCGGTTTGCCCAATTGCTCCTCACTACTTTCTTCAGATTCTTGTTGTATTGGAGGTTTCGGTTTCATTGGTGGTTTGGGTTTCGGTTTGCCCAATTGTTCCTCACTACTTTCATCAGATTCTTCTTGTACTGGAGGTTTCGGTTTCATTGGTGGTTTGGGTTTTGGTTTGCCCAATTGCTCCTCACTACTTTCATCAGATTCTGATTGTACTGGAGGTTTCGGTTTCATTGGTGGTTTGGGTTTCGGTTTGCCCAATTGTTCCTCACTACTTTCATCAGATTCTTGTTGTACTGGAGGTTTCGGTTTCATTGGTGGTTTGGGTTTCGGTTTGCCCAATTGCTCCTCACTACTTTCATCTGATTCTGATTGTACTGGAGGTTTCGGTTTCATTGGTGGTTTGGGTTTTGGTTTTCCCAATTGTTCCTCACTACTTTCTTCAGATTCTGATTGTACTGGAGGTTTCGGTTTCATTGGTGGTTTGGGTTTTGGTTTGCCCAATTGCTCCTCACTGCTTTCTTCAGATTCTGATTGTACTGGAGGTTTCGGTTTCATTGGTGGTTTGGGTTTCGGTTTGCCCAATTGTTCCTCACTACTTTCATCAGATTCTTGTTGTATTGGAGGTTTCGGTTTCATTGGTGGTTTGGGTTTCGGTTTGCCCAATTGCTCCTCACTACTTTCTTCAGATTCTTGTTGTATTGGAGGTTTCGGTTTCATTGGTGGTTTGGGTTTCGGTTTGCTCAATTGCTCCTCACTACTTTCATCAGATTCTTGTTGTACTGGAGGTTTCGGTTTCATTGGTGGTTTGGGTTTCGGTTTGCCCAATTGCTCCTCATTACTTTCTTCAGATTCTTGTTGTATTGGAGGTTTCGGTTTCATTGGTGGTTTGGGTTTCGGTTTGCCCAATTGCTCCTCACTACTTTCATCAGATTCTGATTGTACTGGAGGTTTCGGTTTCATTGGTGGTTTGGGTTTTGGTTTGCCCAATTGCTCCTCACTACTTTCATCAGATTCTGATTGTACTGGAGGTTTCGGTTTCATTGGTGGTTTGGGTTTTGGTTTGCCCAATTGTTCCTCACTGCTTTCTTCAGATTCTGATTGTACTGGAGGTTTCGGTTTCATTGGTGGTTTGGGTTTCGGTTTGCCCAATTGCTCCTCACTACTTTCATCTGATTCTGATTGTACTGGAGGTTTCGGTTTCATTGGTGGTTTGGGTTTTGGTTTGCCCAATTGGTCTTCACTGCTTTCTTCAGATTCTGATTGTACTGGAGGTTTCGGTTTCATTGGTGGTTTGGGTTTTGGTTTGCCAAATTGTTCCTCACCGCTTTCTTTAGATTCTGATTGTACTGGAGGTTTCGGTTTCATTGGTGGTTTGGGTTTTGGTTTGCCCAATTGCTCCTCACTACTTTCATCAGATTCTTCTTGTACTGGAGGTTTCGGTTTCATTGGTGGTTTGGGTTTCGGTTTGGCCAATTGCTCCTCACTACTTTCATCAGATTCTTGTTGTACTGGAGGTTTCGGCTTCATTGGTGGTTTGGGTTTCGGTTTGCCCAATTGTTCCTCACTACTTTCATCAGATTCTTGTTGTATTGGAGGTTTCGGTTTCATTGGTGGTTTGGGTTTCGGTTTGCCCAATTGCTCCTCATTACTTTCTTCAGTTTCTTGTTGTATTGGAGGTTTCGGTTTCATTGGTGGTTTGGGTTTCGGTTTGCCCAATTGCTCCTCACTACTTTCATCAGATTCTGATTGTACTGGAGGTTTCGGTTTCATTGGTGGTTTGGGTTTCGGTTTGCCCAATTGCTCCTCACTACTTTCTTCAGATTCTTGTTGTATTGGAGGTTTCGGTTTCATTGGTGGTTTGGGTTTCGGTTTGCCCAATTGCTCCTCACTACTTTCATCAGATTCTGATTGTACTGGAGGTTTCGGTTTCATTGGTGGTTTGGGTTTTGGTTTGCCCAATTGTTCCTCACTGCTTTCTTCAGATTCTGATTGTACTGGAGGTTTCGGTTTCATTGGTGGTTTGGGTTGCGGTTTGCCCAATTGCTCCTCACTACTTTCATCAGATTCTGATTGTACTGGAGGTTTCGGTTTCATTGGTGGTTTGGGTTTTGGTTTGCCCAATTGTTCTTCACTGGTTTCTTCAGATTCTTCTTGTACTCCAGGTTTCGGTTTCATTGGTGGTTTGGGTTTTGGTTTGCCCAATTGTTCCTCACTGCTTTCTTTAGATTCTGATTGTACTGGAGGTTTCGGTTTCATTGGTGGTTTGGGTTTCGGTTTGCCCAATTGCTCCTCACTACTTTCATCTGATTCTGATTGTGCTGGAGGTTTCGGTTTCATTGGTGGTTTTGGTTTTGGTTTGTCCAATTGTTCCTCACTGCTTTCATCAGATTCTTGTTGTATTGGAGGTTTCGGTTTCATTGGTGGTTTGGGTTTCGGTTTGCCCAATTGCTCCTCACTACTTTCTTCAGATTCTTGTTGTATTGGAGGTTTCGGTTTCATTGGTGGTTTGGGTTTCGGTTTGCCCAATTGCTCCTCACTACTTTCATCAGATTCTTCTTGTACTGGAGGTTTCGGTTTCATTGGTGGTTTGGGTTTCGGTTTGCCCAATTGCTCCTCACTACTTTCTTCAGATTCTTGTTGTATTGGAGGTTTCGGTTTCATTGGTGGTTTGGGTTTCGGTTTGCCCAATTGTTCCTCACTACTTTCATCAGATTCTTCTTGTACTGGAGGTTTCGGTTTCATTGGTGGTTTGGGTTTTGGTTTGCCCAATTGCTCCTCACTACTTTCATCAGATTCTGATTGTACTGGAGGTTTCGGTTTCATTGGTGGTTTGGGTTTCGGTTTGCCCAATTGTTCCTCACTACTTTCATCTGATTCTGATTGTACTGGAGGTTTCGGTTTCATTGGTGGTTTGGGTTTCGGTTTGCCCAATTGCTCCTCACTACTTTCATCTGATTCTGATTGTACTGGAGGTTTCGGTTTCATTGGTGGTTTGGGTTTTGGTTTTCCCAATTGTTCCTCACTGGTTTCTTCAGATTCTGATTGTACTGGAGGTTTCGGTTTCATTGGTGGTTTGGGTTTTGGTTTGCCCAATTGCTCCTCACTGCTTTCTTCAGATTCTGATTGTACTGGAGGTTTCGGTTTCATTGGTGGTTTGGGTTTCGGTTTGCCCAATTGTTCCTCACTACTTTCATCAGATTCTTGTTGTATTGGAGGTTTCGGTTTCATTGGTGGTTTGGGTTTCGGTTTGCCCAATTGCTCCTCACCACTTTCTTCAGATTCTTGTTGTATTGGAGGTTTCGGTTTCATTGGTGGTTTGGGTTTCGGTTTGCCCAATTGCTCCTCACTACTTTCATCAGATTCTTGTTGTACTGGAGGTTTCGGTTTCATTGGTGGTTTGGGTTTCGGTTTGCCCAATTGCTCCTCATTACTTTCTTCAGATTCTTGTTGTATTGGAGGTTTCGGTTTCATTGGTGGTTTGGGTTTCGGTTTGCCCAATTGCTCCTCACTACTTTCATCAGATTCTGATTGTACTGGAGGTTTCGGTTTCATTGGTGGTTTGGGTTTTGGTTTGCCCAATTGCTCCTCACTACTTTCATCAGATTCTGATTGTACTGGAGGTTTCGGTTTCATTGGTGGTTTGGGTTTCGGTTTGCCCAATTGTTCCTCACTGCTTTCTTCAGATTCTGATTGTACTGGAGGTTTCGGTTTCATTGGTGGTTTGGGTTTCGGTTTGCCCAATTGCTCCTCACTACTTTCATCTGATTCTGATTGTACTGGAGGTTTCGGTTTCATTGGTGGTTTGGGTTTTGGTTTGCCCAATTGTTCTTCACTGCTTTCTTCAGATTCTGATTGTACTGGAGGTTTCGGTTTCATTGGTGGTTTGGGTTTTGGTTTGCCAAATTGTTCCTCACCGCTTTCTTTAGATTCTGATTGTACTGGAGGTTTCGGTTTCATTGGTGGTTTGGGTTTTGGTTTGCCCAATTGCTCCTCACTACTTTCATCAGATTCTTCTTGTACTGGAGGTTTCGGTTTCATTGGTGGTTTGGGTTTCGGTTTGGCCAATTGCTCCTCACTACTTTCATCAGATTCTTGTTGTACTGGAGGTTTCGGCTTCATTGGTGGTTTGGGTTTCGGTTTGCCCAATTGTTCCTCACTACTTTCATCAGATTCTTGTTGTATTGGAGGTTTCGGTTTCATTGGTGGTTTGGGTTTCGGTTTGCCCAATTGCTCCTCATTACTTTCTTCAGATTCTTGTTGTATTGGAGGTTTCGGTTTCATTGGTGGTTTGGGTTTCGGTTTGCCCAATTGCTCCTCACTACTTTCATCAGATTCTGATTGTACTGGAGGTTTCGGTTTCATTGGTGGTTTGGGTTTTGGTTTGCCCAATTGCTCCTCACTACTTTCATCAGATTCTGATTGTACTGGAGGTTTCGGTTTCATTGGTGGTTTGGGTTTTGGTTTGCCCAACTGTTCCTCACTGCTTTCTTCAGATTCTGATTGTACTGGAGGTTTCGGTTTCATTGGTGGTTTGGGTTTCGGTTTGCCCAATTGCTCCTCACTACTTTCATCTGATTCTGATTGTACTGGAGGTTTCGGTTTCATTGGTGGTTTGGGTTTTGGTTTGCCCAATTGTTCTTCACTGCTTTCTTCAGATTCTGATTGTACTGGAGGTTTCGGTTTCATTGGTGGTTTGGGTTTTGGTTTGCCAAATTGTTCCTCACCGCTTTCTTTAGATTCTGATTGTACTGGAGGTTTCGGTTTCATTGGTGGTTTGGGTTTTGGTTTGCCCAATTGCTCCTCACTACTTTCATCAGATTCTGATTGTACTGGAGGTTTCGGTTTCATTGGTGGTTTGGGTTTCGGTTTGTCCAATTGTTCCTCACTGCTTTCATCAGATTCTTCTTGTACTGGAGGTTTCGGTTTCATTGGTGGTTTGGGTTTCGGTTTGCCCAATTGTTCCTCACTACTTTCATCAGATTCTTGTTGTACTGGAGGTTTCGGTTTCATTGTTGGTTTGGGTTTCGGTTTTTCCAATTGTTCCTCACTACTTTCTTCAGATTCTTGGTGTATTGGAGGTTTCGGTTTCATTGGTGGTTTGGGTTTTGGTTTGTCCAATTGTTCCTCACTACTTTCATTAGATTCTGATTGTGTGGGAGGTTTCGGTTTCATTGGTGGTTTGGGTTTCGGTTTGCCCAATTGTTCCTCACTACTTTCATCAGATTCTTGTTGTATTGGAGGTTTCGGTTTCATTGGTGGTTTGGGTTCCGGTTTGCCCAATTGCTCCTCACTACTTTCATCAGATTCTTCTTGTACTGGAGGTTTCGGTTTCATTGGTGGTTTGGGTTTCGGTTTGCCCAATTGCTCCTCACTACTTTCATCTGATTCTGATTGTACTGGAGGTTTCGGTTTCATTGGTGGTTTGGGTTTTGGTTTGCCCAATTGTTCTTCACTGCTTTCTTCAGATTCTGATTGTACTGGAGGTTTCGGTTTCATTGGTGGTTTGGGTTTTGGTTTGCCCAATTGCTCCTCACTACTTTCATCAGATTCTGATTGTACTGGAGGTTTCGGTTTCATTGGTGGTTTGGGTTTTGGTTTGCCCAATTGTTCCTCACTGATTTCTTTAGATTCTGATTGTACTGGAGGTTTCGGTTTCATTGGTGGTTTGGGTTTTGGTTTGCCCAATTGCTCCTCACTACTTTCATCAGATTCTGATTGTACTGGAGGTTTCGGTTTCATTGGTGGTTTGGGTTTCGGTTTGCCCAATTGCTCCTCACTACTTTCATCAGATTCTTGTTGTACTGGAGGTTTCGGCTTCATTGGTGGTTTGGGTTTCGGTTTGCCCAATTGTTTTTCACTACTTTCATCAGATTCTGATTGTACTGGAGGTTTCGGTTTTGGTGGTTTTGGTTTCGGTTTGTCCAATTGTTCCTCACTACTTTCATCAGATTCTGATTGTGTGGGAGGTTTCGGTTTCATTGGTGGTTTGGGTTTCGGTTTGTCCAATTGTTCCTCACTACTTTCATCAGATTCTTGTTGTATTGGAGGTTTCGGTTTCATTGGTGGTTTGGGTTTCGGTTTGCCCAATTGCTCCTCACTACTTTCATCAGATTCTTCTTGTACTGGAGGTTTCGGTTTCATTGGTGGTTTGGGTTTCGGTTTGCCCAATTGCTCCTCACTACTTTCTTCAGATTCTTGTTGTATTGGAGGTTTCGGTTTCATTGGTGGTTTGGGTTTCGGTTTGCCCAATTGCCCCTCACTACTTTCCTCAGATTCTGATTGTACTGGAGGTTTCGGTTTCATTGGTGGTTTGGGTTTTGGTTTGCCCAGTTGCTCCTCACTACTTTCATCAGATTCTGATTGTACTGGAGGTTTCGGTTTCATTGGTGGTTTGGGTTTCGGTTTGCCCAATTGTTCCTCACTACTTTCATCAGATTCTTGTTGTACTGGAGGTTTCGGTTTCATTGGTGGTTTGGGTTTCGGTTTGCCCAATTGCTCCTCACTACTTTCATCAGATTCTGATTGTACTGGAGGTTTCGGTTTCATTGGTGGTTTGGGTTTTGGTTTGCCCAATTGTTCCTCACTGCTTTCTTCAGATTCTGATTGTACTGGAGGTTTCGGTTTCATTGGTGGTTTGGGTTTCGGTTTGCCCAATTGTTCCTCACTACTTTCATCAGATTCTTGTTGTATTGGAGGTTTCGGTTTCATTGGTGGTTTGGGTTTCGGTTTGCCCAATTGCTCCTCACTATTTTCATCAGATTCTTGTTGTACTGGAGGTTTCGGTTTCATAGGTGGTATGGGTTTCGGTTTGTCCAATTGCTCCTCACTACTTTCATTAGATTCTGATTGTGTGGGAGGTTTCGGTTTCATTGGTGGTTTGGGTTTCGGTTTGCCCAATTGTTCCTCGCTACTTTCATCAGATTCTTGTTGTATTGGAGGTTTCGGTTTCATTGGTGGTTTGGGTTCCGGTTTGCCCAATTGCTCCTCACTACTTTCATCAGATTCTGATTGTACTGGAGGTTTCGGTTTCATTGGTGGTTTGGGTTTCGGTTTGCCCAATTGCTCCTCACTACTTTCATCAGATTCTTGTTGTACTGGAGGTTTCATCAGACTTTCATCAGATTCTGATTGTGTGGGAGGTTTCGGCTTCATTGGTGGTTTGGGTTTCGGTTTGCCCAATTGTTCCTCACTACTTTCATCTGTTTGTTGTTGTACTGGAGGTTTCGGTTTTATTGGTGGTTTGGGTTTTGGTTTGTCCAATTTTTCCTCACTGCTTCCTTCAGGTTCTGATTGTAGTGGCGGTTTCGGTTTTATTGGTGGTTTGGGTTTCGGTTTGTCCAATTGTTCCTCACTACTTTCATCAGATTCTTGTTGTATTGGAGGTTTCGGTTTCATTGGTGGTTTGGGTTTCGGTTTGCCCAATTGCTCCTCACTACTTTCATCAGATTCTGATTGTATGGGAGGTTTCGGTTTCATTGGTGGTTTGGGTTTCGGTTTGCCCAATTGTTCCTCACTACTTTCATCTGATTCTTGTTGTACTGGAGGTTTCGGTTTCATTGGTGGTTTGGGTTTGCCTAATTGTTCCTCACTACTTTCATCAGATTCTTGTTGTACTGGAGGTTTTGGTTTCATTGGTGGTTTGGGTTTCGGTTTGCCCAATTGTTCCTCACTACTTTCATCAGATTCTTGTTGTACTGGAGGTTTCGGTTTCATTGGTGGTTTGGGTTTGCCCAATTGCTCCTCAATACTTTCATCAGACTCTTGTTGTACTGGAGGTTTTGGTTTCATTGGTGGTTTGGGTTTCGGTTTGCCCAATTGCTCCTCACTACTTTCATCTGATTCTGGTCGTAGTGGAGGTTTCGGTTTGCCCAGTTGCTGCTCACTACTTCCATCTGATTGCGGTCGTACTGGAGGTTTCGGTTTTATTGGTGGTTTGGGTTTCGGTTTACCTAATTGTTCCTCACTACTTTCTTCTGATTCTGATTGTTCTGGAGGTTCCGGTTTCATTGGTGGTTTGGGTTTCGGTTTGCCCAATTGTTCCTCACTACTTTCTTCAGATTCTGATTGTACTGGAGGTTTCGGTTTCATTGGTGGTTTGGGTTTTGGTTTGCCCAATTGTTCCTCACTAGTTTCATCAGATTCTGATTGTGTGGGAGGATTAGGTTTCATTGGTGGTTTGGGTTTCGGTTTGCCCAATTGCTCCTCACTACTTTCATTTGATCCTGGTCGTACTGGAGGTTTCGGTTTGCCCAGTTGCTCCTCACTATTTCCATCTGATTCCGGTCGTACTGGAGGTTTTGGTTTTATTGTTGGTTTGGGTTTGCTTAATTGTTGCTCGCTACTTTCTTCAGATTCTGATTGTACTGGAGGTTTCGGTTTCGTTGGTGGTTTGGGTTTCGGTTTGCTCAATTGTTCCTCACTACTTTCATCAGATTCTTGTTGTACTGGAGGTTTCGGTTTCATTGGTGGTTTGGGTTTCGGTTTGCCGAATTGCTCCTCACTACTTTCATCAGATTCTGATTGTACTGGAGGTTTCGGTTTCATTGGTGGTTTGGGTTTTGGTTTGCCCAATTGTTCCTCACTGCTTTCTTCAGATTCTGATTGTTCTGGAGGTTTCGGTTTCATTGGTGGTTTGGGTTTTGGTTTGCCCAATTTTTCCCCACTGCTTTCTTTAGATTCTGATTGTACTGGAGGTTTCGGTTTCATTGGTGGTTTGGGTTTCGGTTTGCCCAATTGTTCCTCACTACTTTCACCAGATTCTTGTTGTACTGGAGGTTTCGGTTTCATTGGTGGTTTGGGTTTGCCCAATAGCTCCTCACTGCTTCCTTCAGATTCTGATTGTAGTGGCGGTTTCGGTTTCGTTGGTGGTTTGGGTTTCGGTTTGTCCAATTGTTCCTCACTACTTTCGTCAGATTCTTGTTGTACTGGAGGTTTCGGTTTCATTGGTGGTTTGGGTTTCGGTTTGCCCAATTGCTCCTCACTACTTCCATCTGATTCTGATTGTACTGGAGGTTTCGGTTTCATTGGTGGTTTGGGTTTCGGCTTGCTTAATTGTTCCTCACTACTTTCATCAGATTCTTGTTGTACTGGAGGTTTCGGTTTCATTGGTGGTTTGGGTTTTGGTTTGTCCAATTTTTCCTCACTACTTTCATCAGATTCTGATTGTGTGGGAGGTTTCGGTTTCATTGGTGGTTTGGGTGTCGGTTTGCCCAATTGTTCCTCACTACATTCCTCAGATTCTTGTTGTACTGGAGGTTTCGGTTTTATTGGTGGTTTCGGTTTGCCCAATTGTTCCTCACTACTTCCTTCAGATTCTGATTGTAGTGGAGGTTTCGGTTTCATTGGTGGTTTGGGTTTCGGTTTGCCCATTTCTTCCTCACTACTTTCATCAAATTCTTGTTGTACTGGAGGTTTCGGTGTGCTCAATTGCTCCTCACTACTTTCATCTGATTCTGGTCGTAGTGGAGGTTTCAGTTTGTCCAATTGTTCCTCACTACTTTCATCAGATTCTTCTTGCACTGGAGGTTTCGGTTTCCCCAATTGTTCTTCATAACTTTCATCAGCTTGTTGCTGTATTGGTGGTTTCGGTTTCATTGGTGGTTTGGGTTTCGGTTTGCCTAATTGTTCCTCACTACTTTCATCAGATTCTTGTTGTATTGGAGGTTTCGGTGTGCTCAATTGCTCCTCACTACTTTCATCTGATTCTGGTCGAAGTGGAGGTTTCGGTTCGCCCAGTTGCTCCTCACTTCTTTCATCTGATTCCGGTTGTACTGGAGGTTTCGGTTTTATTGGTGGTTTGGGTTTCGGTTTGCCTAATTGTTCCTCACTACTTTCATCAGATTCTGATTGTTCTGGATGTTCCGGTTTCATTGGTGGTTTGGGTTTCGGTTTGTCTAATTGTTCCTCACTACTTTCTTCAGATTCTGAATGTACTGGAGGTTTCGGTTTCATTGGTGGTTTGGGTTTCGGTTTGTCCAATTGTTCCTCACTACTTTCATCAGATTCTGATTGTATTGGAGGATTAGGTTTCATTGTTGGTTTGGGTTTCGGTTTGCCCAATTGCTCCTCACTACTTTCATCAGATTCTGGACCTACTGGAGGTTTCGGTTTTCCCAATTGCTCCTCACTACTTCCTTCTGATTCTTGTTGTAGTGGAGGTTTCGGGTTTATTGGTGGTTTCGGTTTGCCCAATTGTTCCTCACTGCTTCCTTCAGATTCTGATTGTACTGGAGGTTTCGGTTTCATTGGTGGTTTGGGTTTTGGTTTGCCCAATTGTTCCTCACTACTTTCATCAGATTCTGATTGTATGGGAGGTTTCGGTTTCATTGGTGGTTTGGGTTTCGGTTTGCCCAATTGTTCCTCACTACTTTCATCAGATTCTTGTTGTACTGGAGGTTTCGGTTTTATTGGTGGTTTGGGTTTGCCCAATTGTTCCTCACTACTTTCATCTGATTGTTGTTGTACTTGAGGTTTCGGTTTTATTGGTGGTTTTGTTTCATCAGATTCTTGTTGTACTGGAGGTTTCGGTTTCATTGGTGGTTTGGGTTTTGGGTTGCCCAATTGTTCCTCACTGTTTCCTTCAGATTCTGATTGGAGTGGCGGTTTCGGTTTCGTAGGTGGTTTGGGTTTCGGTTTGCCCAATTGTTCCTCACTACGTTCATCAGATTCTTGTTGTATTGGAGGATTCGGTTTCATTGGTGGTTTGGGTTTCGGTTTGCCCAATTGTTCCTCACTACTTTCTTCAGATTCTTGTTGTACTGGAGGTTTCGGTTTCATTGGTGGTTTGGGTTTCGGTGTGCCCAATTGTTCCTCACTACTTTCATCAGATTCTGATTGTGTTGGAGGTTTCGGTTTCATTGGTGGTTTGGGTTTCGGTTTGTCCAATTGTTCCTCACTACTTTCATCAGATTCTGATTGTATTGGAGGCTTCGGTTTCATTGGTGGTTTGGGTTTCGGTTTGCCCAATTGTTCCTCACTACTTTCATCAGATTCTTGTTGTACTGGAGGTTTTGGTTTCATTGGTGGTTTGGGTTTCGGTTTGCCCAATTGCTCCTCACTACTTTCATCTGATTCTGGTCGTAGTGGAGGTTTCGGTTTGCCCAGTTGCTCCTCACTACTTCCATCTGATTCCGGTCGTACTGGAGGATTCGGTTTTATTGGTGGTTTGGGTTTCGGTTTGCCTAATTGTTCCACACTACTTTCATCTGACTCTGATTGTCCTGGAGGTTCCGGGTTCATTGGTGGTTTGGGTTTCGGTTTGCCTAATTGTTCCTCACTGCTTTCTTCTGATTCTGATTGTACTGGAGGTTTCGGTTTCATTGGTGGTTTGGGTTTCGGTTTGCCCAATTGTTCCTCACTACTTTCATCAGTTTCTGATTGTATTGGAGGATTAGGTTTCATTGGTGGTTTTGGTTTCGGTTTGCCCAATTGCTCCTCACTACTTTCATCAGATTCTGGACCTACTGGAGGTTTCGGTTTGCCCAATTGCTCCTCACTACTTCCTTCTGATTCTTGTTGTAGTGGAGGTTTCGGGTTTATTGGTGGTTTGGGTTTCGGTTTGCCCAATTGTTCTTCACTGCTTCCTTCAGATTCTGTTTGTACTGGAGGTTTCGGTTTCATTGGTGGTTTGGGTTTTGGTTTGTCCAATTGTTCCTCACTGCTTTCTTCAGATTCTGATTGTGTAGGAGGTTTCGGTTTCATTGGTGGTTTGGGTTTCGGTTTGCCCAATTGCTCCGCACTACTTTCATCAGATTCTGATTGTACTGGAGGTTTCGGTTTCATTGGTGGTTTGGGTTTCGGTTTGCCCAATTGTTCCTCACTACTTTTATCTGATTCTGGTTGTACTGGAGGTTTCGGTTTCATTGGTGGTTTGGGTTTCGGTTTGCTTAATTGCTCCTCACTACTTTCATCTGATTCTGGTCGTACTGGAGGTTTTGGTTTGCCCAATTGTTCCTCACTACTTTCATCTGATTCTTGTTGTTCTGGAGGTTTCAGTGTCATTGGTGGTTTGGGTTTTGGTTTGCCCAATTGTTCCTCACTACTTTCATCCGATTCTGGTCTTGCAGGAGGTTTCGGTTTTCCCAATTTCTCTTCACTACTTTCATCTGATTCTTGTTGTACTGGAGGTTTTGGTTTCATTGGTGGTTTGGGTTTCGGTTTGCCCAATTGTTCCTCAATACTTCTATTTGATTCTGGCCTTAGTGTAGGTTTCGGTTTGCCCAATTGCTCCTCACTGCTTCCATCTGATTCCGGTCGTACTGGAGGTTTCGGTTTCATTGGTGGTTTGGGTTTCGGTTTGCCCAGTTGTTCCCCACTACTTTCATCAGATTCTGATTGTGTGGGAGGTGTCGGTTTCATTGGTGGTTTGGGTTTCGGTTTGCCCAATTGTTCCTCACTACTTTCTTCAGATTCTTGTTGTACTGGAGGTTTCGGTGTCATTGGTGGTTTGGGTTTTGGTTTGCCCAATTGTACCTCACTACTTTCATCTTTTTCTGGTCCTACAGGAGGTTTTGGTTTTTCCAATTGCTCCTCACTACTTTCATCTGATTCCGGTCGTACTGGAGGTTTTGGTTTTATTGGTGGTTTAGGTTTGCCCAATTGTTCCTCACTACTTTTTTCTTGTTGTACTGGAGGTTTCGGTGTCATTGGTGGTTTGGGTTTCGGTTTGCCTAATTGTTCCTCACTACTTTCATCCGATTCTGATTGTACTGGAGGTTTCGGTTTTCCCAATTGTACCTCACTACTTTCACCAGATTCTTGTTGTACTGGAGGTTTCGTTTTTATTGGTGGTTTGGGTTTTGGTTTGCCCAATTGTTCCTCACTACTTTCTTCAGATTCTTGTAGTACTGGAGGTTTCGGTTTCATTGGTGGTTTGGGTTTCGGTTTGCCCAATTGCTCCTCACTACTTTCATCAGATTCTTGTTGTACTGGAGGTTTCGGTTTGCCCAATTGCTCCTCACTACTTTCATCTGATTCTTGTTGTACTGGAGGTTTTGGTTTTATTGGTGGTTTCGGTTTGCTTAATTGTTCCTCACTACTTCCATCAGATTCTGATTGTACTGGAGGTTTCGGTTTCATTGGTGGTTTGGGTTTCGGTTTGCCCAATTGCTCCTCACTACTTTCATCAGATTCTGGTCGTACTGGAGGTTTCGGTTTGCCCAATTGCTCCTCATTACTTTCATCAGATTCTTGTTGTACTGGAGGTTTCGGTTTTCCCAATTGCTCTTCATTACTTTCATCAGATTGTTGCTGTAATGGAGGTTTCGGTTTTATTGGTGGTTTGGGTTTCGGTTTGTCCAATTGTTCCTCACTACTTTCATCAGATTCTTGTTGTCCTGGAGGTTTCGGTTTCATTGGTGGTTTGGGTTTTGGTTTGCTTAATTGCTCCTCACTATTTTTATCTGATTCTGGTCGTAGTGGAGGTTTCGGTTTGCCCAGTTGTTCCTCACTACTTTCCTCTGATTCTTGTTGTACTGGAGGTTTCGGTTTCATTGGTGGTTTGGGTTTCGGTTTGTCCGATTGCTCCTCACTACTTTCATCAGATTCTGAACCTACTGGAGGTTTCGGTTTTCCCAATATCTCCTCACTACTTCCTTCTTGTTTTTGTTGTTCTGGAGGTTTCGGGTTTCCTAATTGTTCCTTACTGATTTCTTCTGATTCTGGTTGTAGTGGAGGTTTCTGATTGTCCAATTGTTCCTCACGATTTTCATCAGAATTTGGTCGTACTGGAGGTTTCGGTTTCATTGGTGGTTTGGGTTTCGGTTTGCCCAATTGTTCCTCACTACTTTCATCTGATTCTGGTCCTACAGGAGGTTTCGGTTTACCCAATTGTTCCTCACTGCTTTCTTTAGATTCTGATTGTTGTGGAGGTTTCGGTTTCATTGGTGGTTTGGGTTTGCCCAATTGTTCCTCACTACTTTCATCTGATTCTTGTTGTACTGGAGGTTTCGGTTTCATTGGTGGTTTGGGTTTCGGTTTGCCCAATTGCTCCTCACTAGTTTCATGTAATTCTGGTCGTACTGGAGGTTTCGGTTTGCCCAATTGTGTCTCACTACTTTCATCTGATTCTTGTTGTACTGGCGGTTTCGGTTTTTCTAATTGTTCCATACTGCTTACTTCTGATTCTGGTTGTACTGGTGGTTTCTGATTGTACAATTGTTCCTCACGATTTTCATCTGAATCTGTTCGTACTGGAGGTTTCGGTTTCATTGGTGGTTTGGGTTTCGGTTTTCCTATATGTTCCTCACTGCTTTCTCCTGATCCTTGTTGTACTGGAGGTTTCGGGTTTCCCAATTGCTCCTCACTGCTTTCTTCTGATTCTGGTTGTACTGGAGGTTTCTCATTGATTAATTGTTCCTCACTACTTTCATCTGATTCTGGTCTTACTGGAGGCTTCGGTTTTATTGGTGGTTTGGGTTTCGGGTTTTCAAGTTGTTCCTCACTGCTTTCTTCTATCTCTGGTTTTACTGGAGGTTTCGGTTTCATTGGTGGTTTGGGTTTCGGTTTGCCCATTTGTTCCTCACTACTTTCTTCTGATCCTTGTTGTACTGGAGGTTTCTGGTTGCCCAATTGTTCCTCATTACTTTGATCTGATTCTGGTCGTACTGTAGGTTTCGGTTTCATTGGTGGATTTGGTTTTGGTTTGCTTAATCGTTCCTTACTACTTTCTTCTGACTCTGATTGCACTGGAGGTTCCGGTTTCATTGGTGGTTTGGGTTTCGGTTTGCCCAATTGTTGCTCGCTACTTTCTCCTGGTTCTGGTCCAACTGGAGGTTTTGGTATCGGTTTGCCGAATTGTTCTTCATTGCTTTCTTCTGATTCTGGTTGAACAGGAGGTTTCGGTTTCATTGGTGGTTTGGGTTTTGGTTTTCCCATTTGTTCCTTACTGCTTTCATTTGATAATTCTTGTATTGGAGGTTTCGGTCTTCCTAATTGTTCCTTACTGCTTTCAATTGATTCTGGTCCTACAGATGGTTTCGGTGTGCCCAATTGTTCCTCATTGTTTGCATCTGATTGTACTGGAGGTTTCGGTTTCATTGGTGGTTTTGGTTTCTGATTATTTAATTGTTCCTCACTACTTTCATCTGATTCTGGTCGTACTGGAGGTTTCGGGTTCATTGTTGGTTTCGGTATTGGTTTGCTCAATTGTTCCTCACTACTGTCTTCTGATTCTGGTGGTTCCTGAGGTTTTGGTTTTTCAAATTGTTCTTCACCACTTTTATATGATTCTGGTACTGGAGGTTTCGGTTTCATTGGTGGTGTGGGTTTCTGATTGCCCAGTTTTTCCTCACTACTTTCATCTGATTCTGGTTGTACTGGAGGTTTTGGTTTCATAGGTGGTTCGGGTTTCGGTTTGCCCAATTGCTCCTCGCTACTTTCTCCTTGTTCTGGTCCTACTGGAAGTTTCGGTTCTCCAAATTGTTCCTCACTGCTTTCTTCTGATTCTTGGTGTAGTGGTGGTTTCGGTTTCATTGGTGGTTTGGGTTTCGGTTTGCCCATTTGTTCCTCACCACTTTCTATTGATCCTTGTTGTATTGGAGGTTTCGGTTTCATTGGTGGTTTGGGTTTCGGTTTGCCCAATTGTTCTTCACTACTTTCACTGTCTTGCGGTTTTGGCTTTCCTAAATGTTCATGGGTATTTTCGTTTGAATCATGTTGTTCTTGTGGTTTTGGTTTGCTTAGTTCCTCTTCACTTTCATTTGATTCATATTGTTGCTCTGGTTTGGTTATCGGTTTTCCTAGATTTTCTTCACTGCTTTCATTATATATTGGTGGTTTTGGTTTGCCTTCTAACTGTTCCTTACTATTTTTATCGGCATCAGAATCAAGCTGTGTTGCTGGTCTTGGTCTTAATTCTTCTTCGTTACTTCCCCTTGATCCAGGTTGTGCTAGAGGAATTGGCTTTATTGTTGGTTTTGCTTTGGGTTTGTTCTTTTCTTCCTCACTGCGTTTATCTGAATCAGAGTTTGCTGGTGGTTTCAGAGTTTCCAATTGCTCCTCGTTACTTTTATCTAAAACGGTTTGTGCTGGACGATTCGGTTTGCTAAATTGTCCCTCACTAAATTCATTTGATTGAGGTTTGCCTAGTTGCTCCTCACTATTTTTATCTGGTTCAGATAGTGCTGATGGTTTGGACTGGTACGGTAGTTCCTTACTACTTTTGTCGTGTTCCGGCGATGCTGGTGGTCTCCGATTGTCTAATTGTTCCGCACTAGTTACATTTTGGTTATGTTGTGCTGATGGTTTTGTATTTATCGGGGTTTCCGTTGGTCTAATGTATTGAGGCCATTCCTTTCTGCTAGTATCTTTGGATTGTGTAGGTTGGGGTTTATGTTTGTCCAAGTGCTCATAATTGGTCTGATCTGATTCTTGTTGTATTGGTTTTTTAGAAGTTTCAACGTATTGAGGCGGCTCTTCTATATTGTTCTCTTCTCTGGATTCATGTTGTGGCGATGGTTTAGGTGTAGGTTCCGATTGCTTATGCCACTCTCCGCTTATAATCTCTTCGGATTGTGGTTTGGGGTTCTGTATGTCTGCAGCGCTTTCGTCTAGATTTATTTCCGCCTTATGTTCTGTGATTAGGGGTGTTGGTGTGCTTGGTGTATTAAAATTAAGCCAAGGATTTTGAGGAAAAGGTCCTTGCTGAAGGTTTTTAATATTTGTTGAATTATCGGTTCTTCTAATATGTTGAGCTATTGATTGATTAAGAACTTCTTTCTCGCTTGTATTAAGATTTAGGAAGCTATATAGGGGAACTAATTCACTAGCGTTTTCATCTTCGAGTGGCGCCCTCAAATACAGTGATTTAAATCTTAGCGATTCAGTTTTTTCTTTAACTGATGGATTTTCTTTAATTAACTTGCCTGTATTATTACTAGTTGTTATTTTGTCCAAAAAATTTTGTTTTATATTATGCATTAATCTCTCTAACAGCAAGGGTTGCGTTTTGTTAGCGTTGTGATCATGGCGGCCCTTTATAATTGCCACATTATGTTGTTTGTTTGCTGCCGCTAGATACTGAAGACATTCAGGAACCGTAATACATGTGTCTAAATGCTTGATATATCCGATTTTGCAAACACATCCCTTTATGCATGGAAAACAAAAATTTCTGGTAGATGTCTCATTAATTGTTTGGCATGTCAGCGGACAATTTGTGGCGCACTCGACAAAAATTTCATTTTTGTTACACTTTCGGTTCGAATTTGATGGATTGCCTGCAACACACAATAAAATCAAACTCAACCTTCGAGTCTTCTGTCCAAATGTCTGAGTACATATTGTGTGCAAAATTTGTTATCCGAATAAATTTCCTGGACATTTTTATTAATATTTTTAATAAAATGCGCTGTAATAGTTCTAAACGGCAATTTGATTTTTAAATTTATTTAAAAAAAAAAAAAAATTCGGATAACAAAAAATGAATAATTGTCTCAGTTCATTCACCTTTCACAACACTAAGATATCCGCTAAAAGCGGCTACAATGCACAACACTAATGAACATTTTAATTTCCATCTGGGTTTCATTTCACTACACTTCGTTTTATTTACAAATCACTGGTTCTGACAGAACTTTTAAAATTCAACTGAACCCTTCCTAAAAAATGCCCAACTTATATACCAATCGGATTTGAACCGTGTATCTTTAATGGTTCAACAACTTGTTACCAAATTATTTTTATTATCACAACAACAAATTTTTAAATTTATTAAACTTTTAATTTTCCAGTACCTTACCAGTACTTTTCGGTGCCGCAAATGTATTTTAGGACCTTTTCAAATCAGGACTCTTAACTCGAATTGGTTTGTAGGATTTTCCTGTTATAAATAGTCGAACAGGAAACATATTTGTTAAAAAAATTATGTTTAACTTTACTAATGAGGAAGGCCCTGGATTTGCATAATGGTAACAAACGATGTATATTATCGCAAGGCATTAAGAATCATTTTTGTATTTAACCAAAATATCAACAATCGGGATATTCACCTCGCATCCAAAAAAACCAGAATAATAATAACGCCACAGCTTCTTAATTTAATGTTATGCATTCTTACAAATGAGATTTTTTATTTTGTTTTGGTAGAGCTGATGCTTGGTAAAATGAAGTTTTTTATATGCTGAGAGGTGCTAATTTTGGCTTCAATTTCGGGTTTGCATATACATATTTAAACGTAAATAATTTGATTTGATTTTATCTCAAGATAATTAATTGTTTAGTTTATGTTTGGTTAATGTCAATAAAGTTAAATTTGTAATGCATTGAACCTACGAATTGAATTTGCGTTGAACCAAAAATGATTATAAGAAAATGTGCATTCTGTCTTTAGGCACAAACAAGTTTCTGCAAGATACTTTATAAGATTATATATTGCCGCTTTCTGTATAAACTATATTTAATACTAGTTCACTAAAATAGGTTACTGGGTAAACCAGACACCGAACAATTTAATTTGTTTTGGTAGTTTCATTTTCGTTAAGGCTTTATGCTTTAAAAGAGATAAATTTTTGGTTCTGCGAAATAGAGTGATGTTAGATAGTAGTTCTAGATAAGTCACGTTTTCATGTTAGCGAGTACTTATTTCGGTTTACCAGCCTGGCAGAACCGGTTTACCAGCCTGGTTCTTCGCATCATAATTGACGTATCAATCTTCCTTGACTGACACAATACATTTGATGAATTGAGCAACAAGTTTGGATAAAAGCTTTTTGTAGCACAACTCCTTTGATGAGTTCGGTTATATAAGTTTTTAAATTATAACTTTTAGCGCTTTAGTCAGAAAGGTATTCTTGTTGGCTATTTAGCTGATATTGTCCTGAACTAAAAAAGATTTAACAA
The DNA here is from genome assembly GCA_932526605.1 of Nephrotoma flavescens. Lineage (NCBI taxonomy): Eukaryota > Metazoa > Arthropoda > Insecta > Diptera > Tipulidae > Nephrotoma > Nephrotoma flavescens. The sequence goes on along the minus strand of OW052221.1, from coordinate 126,453,235 downwards.
TAGTGGCATAATTTTACTTTCTCCAAGATAGCCTAATTGCCTTAATAATTTATAATCATATATCCCTTTTCTGGCACGCGATCACAATTGTGTGCGTAAAAATCGTGTCCCATTTGAAATGCGATATTTTAAAACGCGAATTATCAAAACGCGATATTTCAAAACGCGATAATTCATTTGCACTAGGTACAAAACGCGATATTTTAAATAAAACAATAGAAAGAGGTTGTCCAATATACAGAGTATTTTTTTGATTTTCTTAAAAAAAACAAGATTACTACAATCGGGGTGTAGGAAGAAGATAGATGTAAAATATTAGAAAAAATCAGTACGATGGTATGGGGCTGGGGAACATAAGTCATTTTCATTGAATGTATGCAGAAAAATTGTTAGATTGTAAATTAAATTTTAAAATTTTTTAAGTGTCACAGGAATTATTGATACATTTATTTTTTATTAACTTATTGTAACTGATTCGATGTAATTCAAAATTGGCAAATACGCATTGAAATTGTTTTATTTCATTAATTAAATATGAATTTGAACGTTTGCAGAGTTACAAAATCGGGTTTGTGTCTGTCACCATAATTATAAAATCGCGATTTTATTTGTTTGATAGGCAATCGTGATTAGAAGAAATCGCGATAACTTTTGTGGATGTCCACGGTATAACTAAAATATTTTATTTATTCACATTGATCATCAAACAAATGGTTTCCATATGATTTCGTAGGTCGCAGTAAGCTGTGAAAAAATATTGCAAAAGAAATTAAAAAAATCATGAAATATTTAAAAAAAATAATAACGAAGGTTTGTAGGAAGGGGGTATAATTTTTTGAAAATAAGTAAAAGAAAGAAAATAAGATAAGTAAACAGAATGTTCTATAATATTCCCATGTTCGCCTGTACGGAGGCATTTTCAGTAAAGATAAATACCTTGCGAAATAGTATCTACAGTATGTGTAACAAGACGTGTATGGCAAAATACTAAGTAAACATAAAACTATGATTTTTTTTGTTTTAATTATGAAACTTTGTTGTATTTTCTAGGGCGCTATCAACTAATACACAGTAAAGTCACCATTACTCTTAATAATTGTCTGGCTTTTGTCCAAACTATCAACCAATTTTTCTGCATACTGTGGTGATAAAGTTTTCCATGTCTTCCGGACCACTCGCGTTAGAGCGTTCAAATTTTTTATGTGGTAGTGTGGTATGAGTGCTCATAAATTTTGATCGGGTTGGAATTAGGTGACTGAGACGGTCAATCGAATGTTGTCATGCCCTTTTTGAGTTTAAATTCCGAACAGAGTATGCTATTCTGTTTTGGATCATTGTCTTCTTACTTCGTTACTTCTTAGATCCAATTACAGTTCCCCGTTCCAAACTCTTTAAGGACAGATGGTAACAAACCTCGCGAATAAATTTTATACATGAAAAGTGCGTTTAGGTTCCATGTGGAAACGATTAATTTGGTGCTTGCTTGGTGTAGCAACCCCATACATGTAGCTAGGGTAGGTGCTTCACAGTTCGGAAAATTGGCCAAACACGCCTTTTAACATTAAAACCCTAAAAGGATGACCCATCGGTAAACACAATATTAGTTTTTAGTGTTTTTATGTTCATTCGGCCACTGCATTCACGTTTCATGTATTTTTGTGTTACCAGTGGTTTGATCAAATTATTTCCATATGCGTCGCCATGTTCCATAATTCTATTTCGTATAGTTGTTTTTGGTATAAAAGTATTCTTTTTTGCGCCAATTTTGCCACAGCTGCATCCACCGTAAGCGAAGAATTTTCATCAAATAACTATGATTCTCTTTTTTTGAAGTGGTTCGGATTTTGTCTCAATCTTGCAAATCGTCAACATTTTTATACATTGAATAATGTGTAATCCTCTTGTGTACAAATGTTTTAGAGTTTTTTATATAATTTGCTGCACATGCACATGCAACCGACATTTTTGGTCTTTTCGGTTGTGCACTTAAAAACACCGCTTCAAATAGTTTTTTTATAAATCGTACTCATTTCTTTCATATATGTTATCCGCTAAACAGTTGCAGTTAAACTAATGTTTGTTTTAGAACGTCCAAGAGGAATCAATAGTAATCCGATGTAAGCCCGCCCGCTCATATTTGTTCCTATAATTTTAAGTACAGTTATGCCGTACTCGCTCTTGTTGAACATACTGTATATCGCTCGCTTCGTGGCAATACCTTCTATCTGACAATTTTGTGAAAATGAGCTTTTGATAAGAAAGGCTGACGCAAGATTAGACGCAAAATCTTACAAAGCATCAAAACCAGAGAAAACATATAGAATGACATCGAAGTTTTTTGAATTTCCTGAACAATTCAGTTTTGGCAGATAGGAGTTATTGTCACGAAGTGGTCGATATGTGGTCACTTCTTCGCAATAATGGGAATCTTTTTCGTATATCAATGCTACTATAGCGACCTTGAGAGATTTTATACAAAATATTCGAAGTTCAAAATAATTCTTATTTCTCCCGCAATGCTGGTGTAATTCAGCAAGTTTTATTATTTTATTTTTATTTAAATAGTACAATCTTATCACATGCTAATTGGTTACTGATGATGATAACCCACTTATTTGAAACTAATAAGTGGAGCGAGTGTGGGTTTACAAGCAATCAATATTCTGCTCCCAATAATGAATCTTTATTTATTAAATGACTAGCTCATGCGATTTAATTCGGCGTCTCAGTTCTTGTGTTATTTCAAGAAGTTGTATTGCTTCACTGTTGGTATGTTGCAGTAACCTTCTTTTATGTTTAATGGCAAATTCCTGGATCACTTCATTAATCCATTTAGCATTTAGGTCTTTGTGTAATTCCTCGTTGGTTACGTAGCGGTAAGCAGTCGTTATTGCTCGTAGAAATTTGTTTTGGCAACGTTGAATAATTAAACGATTTGATTGTTTAGTACAGCCCCAGAATTGGATACCATACGCCCAAATTGGTTTAATTATCGATTCGTAGATCAGGCGTTTACAGTACAGGCTAAGATTAGAATGTCTTCCTTTTAGCCAGTACATCTCACGTTGTTTTATTTTCATTTGCTCTGTTTTTTGTCTAATGTGATATTTCCAGTTCAATCTTGAATCGAGATGCAACCCGAGATATTTAGCAGATTCAGCTTGGGGAATTTGTACCCCATTGGGAAATGTATGGATGTTGTTATTTTTGTGCCGCAACATTTATGTTACATGTACTGTGCATGTATTTCAGCTCGTTAAGCTTTCTTTTCCAATCCCTGTTCCTGGGGGTTGATTTTATCGAATGCTTGCTGTCAGTATTCTACTGCTTGGTTCTGCGATGCCAATACTGCGGATCATCAGCAAGAGTTCCGATGAAGGTTGTTTCCGTGGTCGGTATATCAGAAGTGTAAAGTAGATATAGGATGGGTCCTAATACGCTACCCTGGGGCACCCCTGCTAGGGCTGGATAAAAGGGGTATGTTTCTTCATGTGACACTCTAAATATTCTTTTGGAGAGGTACTGCAATTCAGCAAATGTTAATTAAATTGAAGTTTTCTTTTGTTTTTCTTTTACTTTTTCTTTTATCTTGAGTGAGTAGGTAAATGCGCGTTTTGTTTGTGCCTCTCTATAAATTCATGTACATCATTGTCGGTTTGTTTTTTAAATCATTAAAAAATCCAAACGTTGAACTTTGGTGAAATACAATTATTATCAAAAATTATCAATTAAATTTTGGGAAAATTACAAATGTAAATTTAATTCAGATTTTTTTTGTTCTAAACTGGTTTTTTAAAAAATGGTACACTTTTCAAAATATGTTAGATCTTAATCATATACGGTCATCAAAGATCATTAAATATAAAATCTCAATTGTCAAATGGATGGATAAAAAAACAGAAACAAGTAATCTTACACGTTTTCAGTCGATATAAAATATATAAATAAACTTATTATATATTTTGTATATTTTATATACATACACTTATTTCTTGTTCGATCAAAAGAAATCGAAAATGTAAATGAGTTTTATGAATGAATATTAAGCGTCGCGTTAAAACTATATGCTTGCTTGATAATCTGATACAACTTTTAAAGAACAGGTCGCTTTAAATTAACTATGCATAATTGTTGCTGATATAGATAAAATATATGTATTACTTTATAAGTTTTATTTAACTTTATTTTGTTAGTGTGCTACCTGGCTAAGGTTCTTATTATCTACCTTATTAAAATTTTTTAACGCGTCTTCTTTTGTGCGATCGAGCCATTCTTATTTGGTGCTAAATTATGAATTTTGGTTTTACAACCTATTTTAAGTATGATTAATTTTCTTTCGTCAATATCTAAATATTTTAGCGGGTTGTTTCGACCACGACAAGAAACACCGCACAATTATTTATCAACGGACAACCCTCCATACACATAATTCTTTATAAATGGACAATGTTCCATATAAAGAATTACTCCAAATAATACACAGTAATCTTGTATATAAAAATAATGTACATAACAACTTGTACATATAATCGCACAAAAACACTTGTACATAACGAAATTGGTGTAAGCATAAAGCAAAATTTCATAAGAGGACTCATGTAGAGATTCCGAGGTTAATCTATTTTACTTTTGGCAATCTGTATAAGCCTAATAAGAAAATTGACTATAAAATAACTATGCCGATATGTTTATAAGATACGTATATTTGGATTAAATATAGAAAAAAAATTATATTTGTGTATATAAATATATTAAAACTATAAAATAAGATTAACCTCGGAAAAATTGGCTTATAATATTTGCACTACTTGATTTCTCTTACATATTTATTGCTCGATATTGTAAGCAAGATAGAGTTGAGAAATTATATTTTGGTTACATTAGACCTGAAGAACATTTTCCGGTAGGGTAAGAATCTAATTACAATACCTCTACAATTAAATCATTTAGAGCCATGTAAAACAGATACGCACAGCACCATGCCATTGCACAAGGGATGTCATTGCAAATATTTATGTTTATCAAAACATAATTTATAAAGGATGCAGCGAAATATTTTGGTGCATATAAATCGAATTCGAAACCAGAAAATTCAGTTTGGATTTTTGAATTTTTCGGATATAGGCAAAAAGACGAAGGCTAAAAATATCTTCTACCTCATATAAGACGAATTTTGTGATATAGTGGCCCATACCCCTTTCTCTCTGTCTTTCTCTTTCTCTCTCTAGCTTTTACATCCCATGAAGGGATTTTGCCGTCCCCACTATGGTCCTGCATCCATCTCGGTTCATCGCTCTCGTCCTCCAGTTTCGACATCCCAATGTATGTAGAACTCTGTAGGCCCATGCCAACTCATTCAATCCCTTCTCCTTCAATTAGCCACGTCAAGACATTTAACGCTTCTACCAGCATTCTGGGAAATAAACCCCAAGACTTGGTTCATGTCAGCCGTGATAATGTTCAATTCGAGCAAGATCACCGGCGACAAACAAAAGTTTGCGCACACAGTGTTATCCCTATCGAAAGCACAAGCGGAGAAGGTTGGGTACATTATACAAGATCCTACAGCCAATAACAAATACGACAACCTTAAGAAAGTCCTGATTGATTGCTACTGCATCTCTGAGGGGCGTAGATTACAGACGATTTTGAACAAAGTCGAAATTGGTGATCAAAAACCTTCGACCCTGTTGGATCGAATCAAATCGTTGGCCGGGCAAAATGTCATTGTCAACGTAATTACGAAACTATGGATTAGGCAGCTCTTTCATTACATCCAAACAGCATTGAACAAGAAAAGTAAGAAGATAATCTCGCCTATAAACCCCACATCATTGGCACGCGTGGACTCACAGAGCTAGAGAACAATTCATACCCTCAGCGACAACCCTCGCGTTCCCAATCGCCATGGAGACGAACTGCTCCTTTTATAAAACATACATCGCAATCACCTCAGGGACGTTTAATCAAACCAAACAATCACCAAGATACAAATTTCCACACAACTGGTGTTGGTATCACGTAAAATTTGGCAACTTTGTTACACAACAAAATGGATCCGCAAAAACGGTTTCCCCAAACCAATAAGCCTTAAGGTCGTAGTGGCAGATCTAAGACAACTGCTGCACAGCCTCCTATTTTTACGGGGTTCGGTGAATCAAATAAGATTTTTGATTGATACCGGCACTGATCTAAGCGTAACCTCTTACCATAGATATTATTGCTACGGAATGAATCGGAATCCCGATTTAGCGCTGGAAGTAGTAAATGGTACTCCAATAAACACCCAAATGGTACCTAATTACTAGACGTTGACATTGGATTAAGACGTTCATTCAAACACGTCTTCATCTTCGCTAATGTCAACCACCTCATCATCGCCACGGATTTTCTAAAAAGTTCGGCGTTTTATTGGATCTGAAAAATCGCAAATTGATTGATCCATTCACTGCTTAGGTTCTCTCAATCAACGCAACATCAGCACGCGTTGATTCACCCATCGCCATTGTATTATACAATTAACAATGGTTATGTGGAGCACTGGTTAATAAATTCCAATTCGCCATGCTTCCCTAGAATTCCAATACACAGTGGAACTAGGAATCTGCCGAACATCTTTATCAACAATATCATATCCATTGCACATAGTGAAGAAGAAGGACAAAGACTGGATACCATGCGGCGACTACAGAAGGCTTAACGCAATCACAATTCCCGACCTATCCCCCACATTCAAAATTTCTCCATGCAATCACCAGATGTACAAGTATGAAATACGATCAAGAAATACAAGACATACTCTAGTTCTACCAATCGGCGCCCGTTGAAATAGAAATTAGATAAATTTCCATTAGCCGATTTGAGTCATTACGTCGAATTATCTTCGACACTGCATAATATTTCACATCCAAGTGTATGAGCAAGTCGCAAACTCGTCACTTTCAGATAGTTTTGGCCCAGTATGAACAAAGATGTAACCCAGTGCAAAGTCTCATTTATCCTGGCAAAAATGCAAACTACAACACAACATCTAATCACCTTACGGGAATCTCCAAATTCCACCAGGTAGATTTGAACACATCCATTTAGACATTGTTGGACCGCTTCCACCATCTAATGCATAAAAGATATTTCCGTACAAATAATCGTAAAAACGCTCATCGCAAACTACCTTTCTAGATTCGGCGTTACGGGCAACATTATGACCGATCAAGGCGAACATCGAATCCAAACTATTCGGTGAGCTTCTGCAACTCTTAGGCACACATCGAATACGAACAACTGGCTATAACCCAAAAACAAACAATGATTGAGCGCTTCCACCGCCAACTTAAAACAGCTCTCAAAGCTCGCACAAATACCTGCAACTGGTGCTCAGAGATCCCAATCATATTTTTGGGAATCCGAGCGACAGTAAAAGATGACGTAAAATGTTCATTAGCTGACGTGGGGAATTTTTTGTGGAACATCTACTTACAGCCCAGGTAACCACTAACTAACGCAGTGATCGATGAACTGTGCTCCACGATGAACAAACAAACATCCCAACAGACCCGCAAATCTTCTCAAAACGACATTCGTACCAAAGTCACTACAAACTTGTGACTACGTTCTCGTACGAACTACGCTTACTTCGTAAGCACTTTGTATTACAATTCAGAGACAAGCAACCATCTGTCTCTATTGGTAGACTCAAACAACTCTATTGGGATCTTGTGTTTACCCGATCGAATATCGGGGATGAGGAAAACTGTCCGTACCATCGGATAAACGAACTCATAAAGTTGTAACATACATACACACTCCCCATTCTCGAATAAAATAGGTAATTAAAACAAAAAAAATCAACTCATTTTTTTTATTCACAGAATGACACAGGAAACAATCCAAACCGTGGTGGAGAAACACAAAGATTCCTTGCTCCTGGACATCGACATGGCCATTCAAACAGGAATGCAATCCATCGAAAAGACTGATATGGCCTCACAGAAGAATGTGCACTCATTTTCAATGCGCACATTCGTACCATCGCATCCATCATGTTCGGATCAACTAATACCTAAAAACAACCAAATTTAAAACCAGTAATTTGAAAATAGATTAGTGCGGCTGGAGACCGGCCACTGAAGCGCTGCAACTGCAGAACAGGGCACAACATTGGTCCGTATTTTGTTGGTTTCATGTGCGATTCGCACACGAAACAAAAAATCGCACCAGCCCTTTCCAGTTTAAGGCAGTATGTGCTCATCAATCTACATAAAAGTAAAATCATTTTGCTTATTTAAATAAAAATGAAATTGTGAATTAAAAATTATTCTTTTTCCTCTGTTTATTTTTTTTCATTGACAACCAAATATCCGTCACAATGATACATTTCTATCAATTAAATTCACTCTGGTAAACTATTTGCATCACTTCTATCATTACAATGATCATATATCATTATAATCGTAATATAACCAAAATTCATCCGCAAACATTAGCAGACAAAGAACCCGCGGTGGGTGATCTAGCGGGTTTTTTCGATCACGACAAAAACACTGCACAATTATTTCTCTAATGGACAATCCTCCGTACACAATTCTTTATAAATGGAAAATTCTCCATATAAAGAATTATTCCAAATAATATACAACAATCTTGTATGTGCAAATAATGTGCATAACAACTTGTACATAGAATCGTACAACAACAGTTGTACATAACATAATTGATTTTGCAAAACCAAAGTCATGCAAAATGTACTCACACATCACCACACCATGCCATTGCAAAAAAGATGGCATTACAAACATTTATGGTTATTAAAACATAAATTATAAAGGGTGCACCGAAATATTTTAGTGCAGCTAAATTGGAAGCAAAACCAGTTTTGGATATTTTTTTTTACTTCGGTTTAGCTAAGAAAAAATTACCGTTCCACACACGGCTTCAGCTTCTGGCTTGAAACTAAGTCGTAATAGATAATGTCTATGTATGTGTGAAAAAATTGTCAAAAAAAACCCATTTTTGAAATGCTTGCCATAGTTCGCATCGTATGCAATATAATTTGTTGAAAATAATTAATACAAATATGTTGGTTTTTGTTATAAATAAAAACATTTAATTATTTGTTTTCGGATAAACAAATAAAATTAGGTTTTGTCGCCATTGTGGTACTTAACGAAAAAAAATCGTGAAAACAGACAGTGAAAATAATTTATAATAAATGAAAATAAAATTGAACAAAAAATTTTTCATAAGTGGTAAAATTTATATAAAAATTATTGTACCTATGTTTAAAAATTATTCTTTGTGAGATGTAAAATCCGGCAAAAAAAATTTCAAACTGAAAAAATACAAGCCACAAATTATAAAAACATAAAATTTCTTTGTATTGTTTTATTATTGCTCTCTCGAAAATAAAATTTAAAGTAAAATGTACAAGTCACAAATGTCCTTTAACCGTTTGCCTTAAAACAGCGTATGGGAGACGTGATCGTATTGTTCTGCCTAAAATGAGAACCTCTTTCTGGCCAAAAGTGAAAAGCTGTGAAATAGTTGAAGTCAATTCCCTTTCTGCACCGATACAATTTGTCCCATTATCACTATATATGTGGCCGCATATTCCTCTTCGGCCATGTAATCGTCTTAGAGCTGCAAGGAATGCATCCGTTGTCATGTCGGAAACTAATTCTAAATGCACAGCTTTGGTTGCCATACATATGAAAAGCGTCAAATACGCCTTTATGCTTTTTGCACCTCGTAGTTTACTGCTCTTGATGGAAAATGGTCCTGCACAGTCCACCCCCGTTGTGAAGAATGGTCTTTGATAGGTCACTCGTGATTGCGGCAATTGTCCCATAAGTTGTTGTTGACTTTGTGCCTTCAAGCGGACACATTTGACATATCTTCCAATTACAGCACGAACTTCATTTCTGCATCGCATAATGTAATATTTATGCTTTAAAATTGCCATCAAAACCCTTGGACCTGCATGCAACTGGTTAATGTGTTCGTCTCTAATGATAAGCGATGTGATGCAATGCTTTGCTGGAACTATAATTGGATGTTTCATTTCGTAGGGAACATCTGCATTATTCAATCTGCCACCAACTCGTAATAAACCCAATTTGTATATAAATGGAAAAAGATTTATTAGCTTAGAATTTTTATTTAGTGGTTTATTATTGACGAGGTTGTTGATTTCCGAAGCAAAACTGGTACGTTGAACATGTCTCATCACAAAATGGATCGCGTCTTGTTTGGCCTCATTATGTTGCCGTGAGTATTTAAGGCAATTGGAAACACTGGTTGCTGGTATTCTTCGAAAGAACAGCAAAATTCGAGTAATAACCATGATCACCTTTGAAAATTTGGAACATCTTTCAATGGAGCCGAAAAGCCAATCGCTACTCAATCCAACATTCATCAGCACAACCGAATTCAACTTTTGTTCCTTTAATACTTCCTTTGATGTTTCCGAAGTGGTTATAATTTGGTTCGGCACTCTACCTCTGGTCTCTTTAGCCAATGTGGACCTTTCCACCATAAATCGTGGTTAACCAATTCCTCTGGGAACATACCTCGCGACGCGCAGTCAGCCGGATTATCGTTTGAGGGTACGTGACTCGATTGTTTACGATTCGTGTGTTGGAGGACATACGAAACCCTATTGGACACAAATGTCTGCCATTTCCTTGGACATGATGATATCCAGTTAAGGACTATGGTTGAGTCGGTCCACAACCGATACCTGCTGATTTTTTGACTCTTGAATATCGCTAGTACGGATACCATCAATTTTGTTAATAACACTGCAGCACAGAGCTCCAAACGTGGGATACTTATTGATTTAATAGGTGCCACCTTTGTCTTGGCAGTCACAATCCGTATGATATAGCCGCTTTCCGTTTTGACTCTGCTATATATAACTGCCGCGTAGGCCAATTCAGACGCATCGGCGAATCCGTGCAGCTCCCATTCTTGCCCTTCCGTGTGAAGCCATCTGGATATTCGGATATCTTCCAATCTATACATATTGCTTCTAATCGCTGCGTAGCTCTCGTCAATTGTGGGTGGTAAACGTTCATCCCAGTCTACACCTAGCAACCAAAGTTTCTGAAATAATATTTTTATTTTTATTATAGTTGGCGACAACCAGCCAATGGGATCAAACATTTTGGATGCCTCAGACAACATACACCGCTTTGTTAGTACGCGATCGTCTAAATTAAGTTTGAAGAGAAACACGTCTTCTTTAGGCGCATATTTTACTCCAAGTACTGAGATCGCTTGTGAACCGCTTTCAAATTCTTTATGTGATATATCTCTGTCGGCTTCCGGTATACTGCTTAACAGCGTTTCGTTGTTGGATGACCACTTACGCAGATTAAAACCTCCTCTCTTCAGCATACGGATTAAATCTTGAACCACCTTTTGAGCTTCCTCCAACTTGCTCATTCCAGACATTAGATCATCAACGTAGAAGTCGTGTTTCAGTACATCTGCTGCCTCTGGGTATTCGTCGTGGTAATCTAATGCGAGTTGATTTAATGTTTGTGTTGCCAAAAACGGTGCAGACGCTGTGCCATAAGTTACTGTCAATAGGTTGAAGGTTTGCAGGCCACTTACCGAATCCTTTCTCCACACGATTTTCTGGTACTCGCTGTCCGTTTTGTTGACCCAAATTTGGCGAAACATTTTTTCTATATCAGGGGAAAAAACAAATTTGTGAGTGCGAAATCTTAACAGTATTTCAATCAAACTGGACTGAACGATTGGTCCCACTAATAATTGATCATTCAACGAATTTCCATTGGTCGTTTTTGCTGATCCATCAAATACGACTCGTAACTTCGTAGTGGAACTACTTTCTTTCACAACTCCGTGATGTGGCAAATAATATTGTTTGTTACCTACATCACGCGAGATTTCCATGTGGCCAAGTTCTAGGTATTCGTCTAAGAATTCCTTGTATCTACTTTTAAACAATTCATCGCGGCTAAATCTTTTCTCTAACCCATGCATTCGTCTTATAGCCATTAGTTTCGAGTTTCCAAGTTCCGGTAAACCGTTTTTAAATGGTAGGCTTACAATATATTTACCATCTGCAGCTCTTCGAACCGTCTCTCGATAATGCTGCAGGCAATGATTCTCCTCCTCACTATAGGAAACGGCATCTGAAATCTCTTCGATCTCCCAAAATCGTCGTAAAGCTAGATCGATATCGATATGTAGATTCACTGGAACCATATTATTGCCATCTTCGTTATGAATTGGCGTTCCTGCTATTACCCATCCAAATCGAGTGTTGTGTGCAATAAGTTTCGTGTCAGGAATATACCTTTTGCCATCACATATAATTTCAAAAAATAGATCACTTCCTAGTAACATGTCTATTTTGGCTTTCCTGGAAAAATCTGGATCTGCTAGCCTCACCTTGTTCAATCCCTTAAGACTTCTAATATCATCGATTATAGGCTGATATGACGATATGGAAGGAACAATTAACACCCTTGCTGCTATTTTATACGGAGCATCCGTAAACCTGGATTTGATGCATATGTTTGCTATTCCTTTTGATACGCCAGAAGTGACATCATTGGGACCTTGAATAAATATCCGTCCATTAGTCTTTTTTAATCCGAGTCGCTGGAAACATTCTTCAGTTACAAACGAGGTTTGTGATCCAGAGTCAAGTAAAGCTCGATACCTTTGCCAATCGCCACTATGACTTTCAACCTCTATTTGAACAGTTGGAAGAATCGCATTTGCCACTGAAATGGCATGAGCACATGTTGTTGTTGTTGTCTGAAGACTGCTTGCAGAGACTTCTAAATGTAGGATTACATGATGTTTCCTCTGGCACATTTTTTTTTGATCGGCACTGGTACACCAAATGTGTATCACTTAAACAATTATAACATATAGAATTTTTCCGAATGTATTCTCTGCGTTGTTGAACATCCAAAGCACGGAAATCGACACACTCAACAAATTTGTGGCCTTTGCCACAGAATGCACAATTTACTGCCGATGCAGTGTGCATAGACCTCGAGTGCTGTGAATTTTGCTTTCCGGCTAAGCGCTTTGATGTTTCTGTTTTAACCCCTTGCAAAGTATCCATTCTCTTATTTAGCACGGCTAAAAGTTTATCAAACGTTGGATATTCAATTTCCGATGTCTCTAACTTCCACATTTGCTTAGTCTCAGCGTCCATCTTTTGAGTTGCGATATAAATGAGCCAAGCATCCCGACTTTCTGCTTCAGGGCCAAGAGCCTTTAACCCACGTACCACCTCATCACATGTATCGTGTAAACGTGCTATCGTTTGTGATGTCGCTTGCGTTATTATTGGTTGCTCAAAATATGTTTCAATAAATGTTTCAACGATATACCTTTTCTTATCATATCTTTTGCATAACTTCTGATATGCTTCGATATAATTTGCGTCGTTGATAGGAAAGTGCCGAACTAGAGCCAGTGCTTCATCCCTTAAGTAACCTTTAAGATACTGGAACTTTTGGGCGGGAGAAAGGTTTGGATTCTCGTGCACGGTTGATCCGAAAAGGTCAAAAAATGACTGCCATTCCTTATAGTTCCCATTAAACGTGGGAATAATAATCCGCGGTAACCGAAAATCACTCGATGGTGTTTGCGTCGAATTAAGTGATTGATCCATATTTATAGGTGAAGTATGCATTTCAGTTCTTTTCCGTATCTCGCCGTGCAGTTTTGGAACAATCATATAATACTGGGCGTCCACGGCTTCTATATCAGTTTGAATGTCTTCCGTAATACCAATCATTTGACACTCCACATCTACGAAGTCTTGATATAACTGATTTATCTTCTCTAATCGCACCTTTAAATCATCTATACTTGTTTCACTTTTAATAAGTTTCGCAAAATTTTCGATTCGAGTAATCTGACCCTTAATATATGTTCTTTTTCCTTTTAGAGTTTCCATTTGAACACCCACTACAAGATTGTACAACTTGGATCACCAACAAAATCAAACAGTCAAACGTAGAAGCAAGAAAAATGACACGCTAGTTAAAACACAAGTATAATTAAATCGAAATAGTCTCAGCGAGTTTAAATCACTACCGTCCAATTAAAGTATTTATTTTTTATTTCACTTTTCACTTAATATCCCGTATAACACTCGATACACACTTCTAATCACACGTGATTTCACGAAATTTGTGTGTTATTGGGTATAGTTTATATTTAATAATATAGTTTTGGTAAATTAAGTTTATATATAAATAAAATTACTTAATATGTTTAATAGTCTTTATTATTAAAAATTTATGTAAATGAAATAAATATTTTATACTCATGTGTTTGCGTTTCCTGATCGATATTTCCCGCTGAAAAAAAGGCTTCCTTTAATTTGTTTTCCAAAACTGGATCTTAACAGCATCCGGCTCGAAGGACCATTAAATGTTCGAATGTGTTTCCAAATTATTGCGAAAATGACAAAAAACAAATTGATTTTTTTTTCAATACGTTATAATCTTAAGTTTTTATTGAATTTTAATATAAATTTTATGTTGTCCAAATTTTGATGTTTACAGCTCTCTTGCCAAGGGAAAAGTGAATGAGTTATAATAAATTTTGGTTATTCTTAATGCTAAAAATTCTAATAATCCAAGAAACCGTATCCGCCATGATTTTAATATAATTTAGTTTATAAAAAAAAATTAATGTTAGTTATATAATCCAAGACATAAATGGCAATAAGATTTGTATAGATCGGTATTACCGGTTGACATTGAAATTCAAATAATAAAATGTAAACAAACAAGAAATCAGCGGCGGTATGTTGTACCATCACTTCGAATCGAAAAAAGTCGATTTCGAAAAAAGTCGAATCGAAAAAGTGAAAGTTGTATCATTTTTGCTTTTCGAGAATGGTACAACATACCGCCAGTCGACTTTTTTCGAATTTCGATTCGAAGTGATGGTACAACATACCGCCCCTGCTGTCTAATACTAATGAATAATGACAGTACTGGAAATGGTAAGTTAATTTTGATTACAAAATAATGAAATAAGCTAATTGCTAATAATATAATATACAATTTCAATTACAGGAATAATTATGTTTGGGAATAATGCAAACAAAGGTAAATTACATTCAAATTGTTATCTAGCTTAGAAATAATTAAACTCTATGTGGTCCTTTCAGCTTCCGATGATCCTGAACAAACCGGGTGGAATCGGTTCAAATTTTTGGTGCTTCCACTCCTGTTTTGTGACATTTTCCCATGGTATCTAGATGGGGAACAAATTTGTTCGGACGTAACGCCACACCATTCGCAATGTTTTTATTTTAGGTTAATAATTTTATATTTTGTAAATTAACAAATTTTATATTTTATAAAAAAAAGACACGTAAAAACTAAATTCACTTTCCTCAAAATTTAGCATAATTTGACAAAAGCAAAATTATGCTAAATTTTGAGGAAAGTGAATTTATTTTTTACGTGTCGTTTTATTGAACACGAAATGTTTTACAATTGTTTTTTTTATAAAATATCCCTTTTCAACCAAAAAATGGCTCTATTAAAGTCCAAACCACACAAATGTGTGAGTAATAAACCATAGTATGTCATGACGTCTTTCATAAAAAGTTGCACTTGATTTGAAGTACAACCAACACAATTGTGTGTATAGTTAGTGTTTTTTTCGAGCAAAAATAAGTTTGAAAGGAATACAAAAATATGTAAGTTGGTTCAAAACACAACCAAAAATAAATTTATGACATGGTACTTTTGCCGTACCGACACAATTGTGTTAGTAAAACACAAAAGGGATATAAAATTTGTTAATTTACAAAATATAAAATTATTAACCTAAAATAAAAACATTGCGAATGGTGTGGCGTTTCGTCCGAACAAATTTGTTTGTTACTAATACAAAAACACATTTATTCTACACTATTGCGATCCGGTAATTCTTCTCTACTGTTATTATTTTTGGATCAAAATACGCGTTCTGGTTTTTACTGCTAAAACGTGCTGTTAATTTTTCTTTTCTGTCGGGGAACCATGGAATGATGTGAAGTGAGTAAAATGATGCTAAACGAGAATGTCCTTTGAATTTCGTTGCGTGGTTATGCTAGAGTCAACCCCACGACCAAATTTACCTTCACCATACGGTGGCAGACTCTAGTCGTAGAAGCAATAGTTTTCGTTTCATCTTAATTTTTTTTCTAAAAACAGTTTTATTTTTTTTTTGTTTTTTTTTAAATTTTTTTTGTTAACGGTAGCCCTCGGACGTAGGGGCGACTCGCTACAAGACCTGATATTCAGTCAACTGTTACTCCTCGAACCTTGTGGAGGGCAGATCAACCTTATCCAGGTGTGTAATAAATTATTTTTGTGTCAGGTTAGGCGGAATTAGACCCAAACGGTAATCGCTTCAAACGTGTAATTTATAGTTGGATTTTACCACTTTCAATAATTTATTACACCAGACTGCCACCAGATATTGAATCAAATGTTACTCCTTGGACCTTGTGGAGGGCAGTTCAAGAAGATAATTTTAAACGGATTATTATTCAAAATTAAATAACCTTTCATAATTGGTACACTATTTCATAATTTGAAACAAAAAAAATTTTTTTTGTGCAATTGTCCTGGTCAAATTTTAAACCTTCAATCGCCGATTACACGAAAACTGGACGTTGTTTCGGCCCAATTTAAACGGATTAGATGGATTTTACCACCTTTAATAATTTATTACACCAGACCGCTACCATGATATTCGGTAAAATGTTGCTTTATGAACATTGTTTAGGTCAATCTTACCCAGGTGTGTAATAAGTGATTTTTGTGCCCGGCTAAACGGAATCGGCTTCAAACGGTTATGGCATCGAATATGTAATTTCAAGGTTAATTTCATCACATTTGATAATTTATTACTCTAGACCACCATCAGTTTTTAGTTTAAATGTTGCTTTAATATCATTGTAACCCTTTGGAGGGAAGATGAACTGTTTTAAATAGTTTATTGTATTATGTCAGGTTATGTTAGACGGAATTATCTTCAGAATATATGGGGTTCGTTATTTATTGGTCGGTTTTACTACCTTTTATGAGTTATTTTTTGAGAGCATTACCAGATAAGGGTTCGGGTTGAATTCAAATTTTAGCTTTTGTAAAGAGCAACTTACTTAATTACTGATTATCAAGATTAGTCTAGAAATGACGTAGAAAATGTCAAATTAAGTTTAAAAATACTAAAAATTTGCAAAATTACGTTAAACGATGTTTATTTATATTTACGCCGCAATGACGATAATTTTTGGGAAATTTACTGTCCCTAGATTGCAAATTACGAAATAAAAGAGATGTCCAAGATAATTGGTTATTAATTTATTATAATATGCAATGTTTAGATCAGAAATAATGCAAGATAATAAATTTATTATTTACTTTTACATATAAACAATATAAGTACAGTTTAGTAAGCAAATTATACGAAATTATGGTACTTGAACTTACTAAGAAGCAAAACTGTTGCATATATTTAGGGGAATTTCATACTAAAATATAAATTTGTTTTCTCAGGCTGTTTTCGAAATGAATACTTATTTGTGGAACTTAACTTACTCAAATAAGATAAGGACAGAAGCAATGCTAATTCCGAACATTAGGTTAGAAATTATCGCTGCTAATCGCCGCTAACTAAAACTTGGATAAGTCGGTTCACCTTACCTTCAAGCATCGTGACCGACAAAGGGGCACAGTTTGATTCCAAGGTTATTGGATTGTGCGTAACTAATACACAGTGGACTAAGTCGTTACCATTAGTTTTAATCGGGCTAAGAACATCATTTCGCGAAGCTTTTCAAGGTACGTCAGCCGAATTAGTGTATGGACAGAATTTGCGACTGCCTGATTGGATAGTATCAAGCAAGCATATTTGTCAATCTGAATTCATCATACCATTACCACTATTAACAACTTCTCGACACATCAAAGAATTTGTGTTTAAAGATTTATCAACCTGAGAATTCGTTTTCGGTATTCCAGGTGCTATTCGACTTTCGCACAACCTCCGTACGAGGAACATTTTCAAACATTTTTAAAATTTAATAAAAAAAAATCTTTGTGATAATTCTTCAGCTGAGGAGGTAGATACTTATATCACCTGATGTAAACATATGTCTGTATGCCTAGGTACTACATTATAAAAAACTGTATTTTTATTGATTACTTCTTGAGTTATGGCAGTGTTAAAGATTTTGGTTTCCGGTTTGGGAAACGCTTGTTTTCCCCGCTTTTTAAGCATTTTTATTAAAAAAATGCTGTATGGTTTCGGTTTGTCATCTGTGTCCACGATAACTTGAGAAAGGATAGAGATATCAACTTAATTTCTTTCACTAAAAGTTCAAGCAATTCATTGGGTAGAGAGAGCTCTATGAATTTGGACATTTCTCTGTTTAGAGTGTTTCGGAAATATGTAGGGTTTCGTTAACCCCCCTCCTTAAAATTAATAGAATTTTTTATTATTTTCTATTCTGTTCTGGTTTCATAGAGCATGTGAATGTAGAATAAAAATATATACTCGTATCGTGTGGGATAGGGTTTGTGTAGATCGTGCGGTTAAGGGGGTGCTAGTGCTAGGAGTGGTGGTATGGGAGCTGGTGGGGGGGTATGAGGTGTTTGGGGGAAATTTCGGATTTGCTGGATGAGGGTTTGTGTGGGTGGTGTGTGTATGTGGGAGTGGGTATGGAAGTGTTAAAAAGTGATGATATGGGTGGTGCGGTATAGGCTAGTGGGTGAGAGGGTTTTAGGGCTTGAATTGGATAGTGGGTGGGGTGGTAAAAATGTTTATTTGTGGTGGTTTGCGGTTGATTGGAGTCGGTTGAGTTGTGTGTAGATGGGGTTAGGTGGGTGTGGGTGTGATATTTGAAACACGCAAATCACACTGCATATGACCTTCCTTTCTTACACATGTAATAATAATACTAAATATTTTTAATTTTTACAAAAATGCTTATAGAGTTCGACTCTGAACCTTTTCCGTCTTTTATTTAGTTATTTTTACCATCCTATAACTTACCACTACATTTTACTGCTTGTCTCCTGAAGGATTTAAATCAATGCCTCAAGTGGCAAATAGAAGTACTTATCATTTAAATTTTATAATGACTCACTTTAGACAGATTAAAAGACAGACCAAGTGGTCTTATCTAAAGAGTTTTATATTACGTCATGCAAATTTTAATTAATTGATAGTAAAGTACATTATTTTCTAATATAAATTTAGACATTTGCATTATCAACATTATCATTGTAAATTATCAGTATAACCTAAATGAAAACTACAGGTTTTGGTGAATGGTGTACCCGTAAAGCGGCCTCAGGCTCATTAAGTTGAAGCCTTACTCTCAGAACTTTTTTGAAACTGTATCAAAATTATCAATCCGTTAATGGCGTACGCAATCATCTGAGAAAATAAAAAATCAATCTCGTTACAAATCTAGTGGTGTTTTATGGTTCTTGACATTACAGAGTACAGCAAATTTTTGTTTACAACGAACAGCTTGTAGGGTGCTATTTCAAAATCGAAGTGCTCCATTTGTATTCTGAATAAATTTAACTGCAAATAAAGAAAATATGATCAGAATTTTAGAACTTCAAAATTTACAATTATAAACGAAAAAATATTTTTTGTATATCAAAATTAAAGTTTTTTTTATCAAGTAATATATGGTGTTTTATAAATGTGGTTGATGATCTACAGTGGGTCACAGCCAAAATGATGCAAGCAATGTTTTTTTTAAAGTATATATACAAAAAACGATTATAAACTATTATAAATATCTACTTTTAATTCACATTATTATAAGCTTCAATATTAATTGTTAATTTCATGAAACAAAACAAATAAAAAATTTCAATTTATAACAAAATAGAAACAAAAATCAAAATTTCTACGTAAACACATGTCACATCTAAAATGATGCAGTTTTCTATAAAATTCTATATTATCAGTATAATTAATTTATTAATATTTGGTAAGAAATCCATTTTGGTTTAAAACCGCTTTCAATCTTTTTGGCATCGAAGCTACGAGTTTTTTTTTGTGTACTCTGGAGTTATTTTACTCGACTCTTCTAGCAATGTTTTTTTAAGTTTGCTACATTATTAATCTCATGTTTTATAATTTCACTTTCAAGTTTAGACCAAAATTCTTCAATAACATTGATGTCCGGTGATTGGGCAGGTATTTTTATGACATGAGGAGTATTCCAAATAAGCCAACTTTGAACAATTCGAGATTTGTGTTTCGGATCATTGTCCTGGTAGAACCTAAAATGATCCTTAATATTTAATTTTTCAGCACTTTCCTCCAAATTTCTTTTTAGCATGTCTAAATATAAATTTTTCTTCAAATTGCCTTCGGTAAACTATAAATTTCCAACGCCATTCAAGCGCATAACATAACATGACCTCCACAATATTTAACAGTGCTACGTAAATTTTTAGCTGCCAGCTCCGTATTTAGTCTTTCTCCATACGTAGTTTCTTCCGTATGATCCAAAATGGTTAAATTTGCTTTCATCAAAAAATTAAACCGTATTCCAGAATGTTGTATCTTTGTTTTTGTGGTCTTGTGCAAATTTAATTCTAGCCGTACGATTAACTTCACTGATGTATGGCTTTTTCCGAATTGTTCTACCATGAAAATTTGGTTCTCCTAATATTCTGCGTATTGTTTCTGGATGATATTTTTTTTATAAATATTTTTGAGCTTCCTCCTTATAAATATTTTTGAGCTCCTTTTTGAGCTCCACTTGGAGCACATAATTTGACGTTTTGTTTATTTTTCGGACAATCCATCGGCAAACTTTTTCGGAAAATATTTTATTGTGTGCCCTTCTCGGCTTATTTTCAACACGGTGTTGATAAATGAAGCGTTCAATAATATGCTGAACCGTAGAATAACTTGTTTTCACCATTTCTGCAATTTTTCTTTGCGTTTTGCCATAGTATTTTATAACTAATTCATGCGTTTTAATACTTGTGTGGCGACCCATTTTCCCAATTAGTACAAAATTTCACTTGACACACTATATTGACTATACTCGCATAAAAGGTTGTTAAGACTGATACTCAAAATTGTTTTCATTACAAATTTTGTTTTGTGTAGAAAATGTACTGCTATTTTCAAAACAAAGAGGATGCATCATTTTAGCTGTGACATGTTTTTACGTGAACATTTTGTTTTTTGTTACTATTTTGTTATAAATAGAAATTTTTTATATGTTTTGTTTTATGAAATTATCAATTAATACTGAAGCTCATAATAAATGTAAATTAAAAATAGATAGTTATAATTGTTTTTTGGATATTTACTTTAAAAAATATAAAATTTGCTTGCACGATTTTGGCTGTGACCCACTGTACTTCATCAGTGAATAAAATAAAACATTTATTTATGATTTTTATGGTTCTTCGGATAAAATATTATTTTTAATATCATTTGAATGTTTACGACTTTTAGTTAGTTAGAGCTAAACAAATGAAAACACTTACGGATCATCTATCTCTAAACTTAGCGTTCAGCAATAGAAACAGCAATAGTAAACTCAAAAGTTGGAAACCACGGATCGAAAAGTATAACTACGTGATATGTAAACATGGAATCATAAACAAGGTTGCGGATGCATTGTTCAGGCTGAAGTTAGAAGGACACCCGTACATCTTCAAGTGTTGATTCAGTACATAGTGTTCAAAAAATGAAACTTAACCAACTTTTCAAAGTTATCGGAATCATATTATCGGAAGGAAATGGAATTTATGTTTATGAGGAACCTCACAAGGTGATCCTGGGAAAGTATTACTTACCACAGATGGTAAGCTTGATAAAAAATACACCTCAAGTTGTGAAATTTGCAATGAACATGAATACGATCGACATTCCACCAAGCCAGAACTCCAGAAAATGCCAATCCCAATGTACCTCGCGGAATTTCTTCACATCGACCTAATCGAAATAAAAGGCGAAATATTCATCACACGTGTACGATAATTTTTCTAAGTTTACGAAATTCTTCATTGCATCTGAGATAAAAAAACAATCAAGGTTCTTCATTATTTTACAACACCAAGAATAATGGTAATGGAAACGAATCAGGGTTCGTCATAATACCTAATGAGAATAAAACACTAGGAATTTAAATTTGTAAAATTTGGAATGAAACGATAGAAAGGGTCCATTTCACCATTATTGAAATAACAAGATGCCTATAAAATCAGTTCAAGGATCTGAATACAAAACAATTGATCAATTGACCAATGAACAGTGAACAGATACAACAATGCAATACTTTCTGCCATTGGATGAAACCCAAACGATATATTTTTCGGAAGGGTACAACGTACCAATTATAAAAATATGTTAAATTTCAAAGAAAAATTTAAATAGGATTTAATAGAGCAAATTAGAAGTAACCAAAGTGTCTGTGTGTCCTGTCATGCTGAGTTAAAGTTTTTGGTTCTCTACAGATCAGATAGAGTGATCGATCGAGGTGAATCATCTTACTTAGGCTTTTTCCATAAATTAGCTCACAGTGATTTTTGGCCAAAATTGGTCCACCAAAGGTGCCAGATTCCATAAAAAAATCGTTTTTTGCAAACATTTCGAAAAGTTTAGCATTTACGAGCAAAACAACTAAGAACGAAACCTTCTAAATTAAATTTGCAATAATACCGACAAAAAGATTAATACTCATAAATAATGAGCACACACTTGCTCATAATATAAATTAATTATATAATAAATTCATTCGCCATTAGAATTTGAAGAAAAAGAGTTATTATTTCACAGATGAACACAGATGAACTTCGAAATGGACTCTTAGGCGAAAGGGAAAATTTATCTCAGGGAACGATCATCAGTGTTATTGGAAGCATGAAAACATGAACGGAAGCAGTTGTGAAAGCTCGTAGAGGTAACACCCGTTACTGAGGAAACCGGTTGGCTACAAAAACTAGTTGTTATCTTGTTTTATTTGATTATCTCATTAAAAGGTAATCCTTTCAAAAAAGTAGGGTACATATTTCCATTATCACAGTTTTTCATAATTTTTCAGTAAAATATTAGATTTTTTTTGCTGTATTTAGATGTTCATTCTATCACATATCTTAGAAATTCATAAATTAACGTCTATTTCGTTTACACTTTTTTTAGCTTTGTTTGTTCCCCTAATTGTGCCCCTGTTTGAATATGGTAAAGCCTAGTACTCAGTTCGGTTTCACGTGTTGTTGGCTCGAAGCGTTGGCTAATGTTGTACAACTATATCAATGTGGTTTTCGTCTCAACCCATTGACCACAGACCAGTATTTTACCATGAGTTTTGGAAAAATGTTGGGAGTACAACATAACCATACATATACTATTTATAGACTTCCGACAGGCATATGACAGTACAAAATCGCAATAACCTATAGGCAGAAATAAAAGCCCGAATCGCTTCCGGACAACGAGCTTTCTACGCCTAGTCAAAATGATTGCGATCTTTCTTGTGATCTACCTTCGAAAGGAACGTCATTCGTTCAATCTTTATTCCCGAACAACGAATTTCGGATCAGTATGAAACACCAGATAAAGTAACTTCTAGGAAGTAGAGCTCACGTTGCAAGGTCTCCACAACATCGAATGATTAATAAAGTATTACATCAACAACCAGCCGGTGTGCGTCGTAGAGGAAGACCGCAACTGCGCTAACGTGACGATTATTAAATATTACGTAAATAATCCTATAAAATTTAATATTTCCTAAAGCTAAGTAGTATAAATACCATTTGACAGCTCTCCAATAGTCTTCGGAGAGTTTCCACAACACAATTATAAGACGGCTTTGTCAGAGTATCAATTAAAACTTTGGTCTTACGAGTTTTAACGACAGAATCAGGTTGTCATCAAATAAATATCATAAATCTATAAATTTTAAATAAAATAAACTTAATTTAATTTATTCAAGTAAAATAATAAAATTTATACGTTAAAAATAAAAATTCTCCAAAGAAAATTTCATTTCTATTTCACTCTAAAATAATTAGATTTTTGGAGACTGCTTTAAAATTTCATTTAACTTTGAACTGAGTACTAAGCTTAGGTCGTGACATCAGCAGCACGTAGTAAGATGTACATAAGCCGCGTCCGTCACAGTTGCTGGGACCATTTCAGCCTGAACTGAACCAACTAGGGCAAAGTAGCACAATGCGTTGTGCATCATTGTGCACTACATGACTTTTCAGCCGGAATCTTATAATTCCAGCCGGAACATAATAAAGCCAGCCAGTACCATACTACAACCAGAGTCAACCTAAAAGAGATATTTCATCCTATGTAAACGAAAAATTTAAACTGCGATTTCATTTGCTGTAAATAACAGTATACAATCAAAAATATTTTGTTTTTTTTTTGCGTTTACGTATACATATGTACGCAGTTTAAGGAAAAACCACAGATACAACGATGACATTAGAATTATCAGAAATGAAAGGCTCCGTGTGGAATTATAAGGTTCCGGCTGAAAAACAATTAGCGTGCAATACATTGTGCTTTGTAGTGGTTAGAATATCCAAACCAATATTCTAACCGTACATATCGCAAACTCATCACTAACTCTTCATTCATCACTCTGTATCAGGGATGATATTGCCGATACTGTAGTACTTTTTTCGATTCTCTGGCTGTATAAAAAGTACTTAGATACTTTCGTACCATTTTCAGAATTTTTGAGGAAATTCAAAAATTATTACTCCTAATCCGTTTATGGAACAATTTTTGTAGAAGAAAATTATAACAAGATACAATTCTTTGGATTTCGTGGTTGCCCATCTAGCGTTTGCAATTTCAACTATCGGTTATTTAAAGTGTGGCAACGCACGTTACTCGTGTTATGACAAAGAATTAGTTTAATGTTTGACATTTATGAAATGGGTCGCCTTACGCTTGAACAAAATTGGGAAATATTGAAAAGTTACTTTCAAAGTGGTGAGTCTTCTACCCAAACTGTAAGAAATATACGTGGAAGATTCAGTAGAAATGAAATCCCTACAAGGCAATTTGTGAAGCGAGTTCGTGAAACTGGATTATTATTGGGTAAAGCAACACGTGCACGTGCATTTACAGTGCGTACAGCCGAGAACATTTCAGCTGTTGCTCAGAATGTGTTTGAACATTCTTCAACATCAACTCGGAATCGTGTGGTTCGCTAATTGGGCTGTGCAACGCTTAGAAGAAAATGAGAATTTTTACCGAAATATCATCTTTTCCGACAAAAGACATTTTCACCTCGGATCAAAAATGTTGTATTTTTGGCTCCCAAAAAGCATACGTGATCAGGGAGAAGTCGATGCATCCACAAACGAATGACTGTTGATCGCCGGTTCAAAAGTGGCATTGTTGCTCCATTTTTTTTACGAAAATGGGCGAGTAGCCCCCCTATTTACAGTCAATAGGGAGCGGTATCAAGAATTAGAGCCAAATTAAATTGCAAACGTTAGATGGGGCACCCTGTACTAACTTGAGCTTAATATTTTGAGTCAAGCACACACTTTTGTAAAAGCCGCGAGCAAAATGCAACTCTTTCTTATGAATCTCCGTAAAGAATGAGTGTTATTGGATAAGAAGTTATAAGTGTAAAATCTAACTAATAAATCTAATAAACCTGATTAATTAATTACTTGTAACGCTTATATCAAATTACGTGAAGGGGTGGGTAAGTATCAATAGTTTAATCCATTTCCCTAAATGGTGTGGGTGACATTTGCTAAAATGGACCAATAAAAATGCTTATCCAATTAAGTATTAATTTAGATTCTCATTTGAGTTGTTGAATTGGACCCGAAGCCCGGTACATTGGTCTGTACGATCACCGATTTTAATAATTAAGATTATCCTTGTTGCGACACAGAGCTTGTATTCTAGAAGGTCTGCTCTAACTAAATTTTCACAGTTAAGCGTTTAATTATTTTAGTTCTAAGCGTTGCGAAATTACATATAAATATCGACAACTTTCAATTTTTCAGTTATCGCTAAAGTCGAATTTATGTTAGGTGCGGGTGAACTCTCCGGAAAACTTTATCGCACTTTAAAGTGAAGTTGGCTGAGACTTGTCCTAACAATCACAAAAGTTTTACAATTCTTGTTTTGTGAATTGACATCCTCAAATTGGCATATCAAACATATTTTAATTTAAAGGGGAACGAAGGAAATATGAAGGGGAAGCACGTTTTGATTGGCTAGTTTCACTCTCTTTCAGTGCTCTGTCGCGAAAAATTAGACACACTTCGAAATGTAGTAAGAGGATTATCGTTGTTTTTTATTTCTTTAAAACGAACACACAAAACAAAATTTTAATTTTTCTAAAAAAAAGTAAATGCATATAAAAAATATAATAAGCAAAATTTTCCTAATTGGACAAACATGTAAAATCTAAAATAAAAATTTAATTAGAAATTTAAAAAGATAGGGTATTTTGGTCTGCCTTGAAGTCATCCCAGGCTTTCATTCATATTCCCATTCAAAGCAATATTTTGGAGAGTAAGATTTTGTGCTGCACCCTTCCGACTGTCTCAAGTGTCCATGAGCCCAAGTAACAAACTCCGTAGATCGTCGGGATCACCAGAATTCAAATAAATTTGACACGGGAAATGCACTTGTACCGTTGAAAAATAAAAAGAGTTCTACCACCCAAGGACTTAAAAGTTGCGGACCTTTTAAATATGCTAATTTAGACCAGTTCTATACTCCATTGATTGAAGACAACCCGCTAGTCGTATGAATTCACGCTATGTAAATTTGACATGGTTGTCTAAATCATTCAACATCATTGATGACCTATTTGACTTTTATTTATCAAATGATAACTTCAAAAATATCATGAAGAAATATTTTTCAAATTGTTAATGTTAATTAAAATTTGATTTTTATTTTTTGTTTAGTTTGTTTTGATTTAACCTTTTTTAAATTTTTAGTTTTAATTTAATTTTTGTTTTAAACTGATTATGCGGTTTTAATCTGAAATCATACATGTATACCCACATAATGGATTTCTTTAGAAATAAATAAACAGATAGCAGGTTAGAAGGGCAGTTTCTATAGAGGACCAGAGGTGTCTCTTATATATAAGTCAACAAGTCTGCGGACCGTTTAAACCGTTGGGCAGTAGAATTTTGCTATTTTCCAACAGAACAAATACATTTCCCATGTCACGTATATTCGAATATTGAGAATTTTCACAATCAGTGGAACTTCATTTGTCATCGTATATTGGCCAACAGAGTACAGAAACTACTGGCAATAACAATTCTTTGGACCCTTTAATAGAAGTACCCATCGCAGACTAATTCTGCCTTTGACAGTAGAACTTTTTCATCCCTCAAAGAAAAAATACTTTTCCCGTGTCACGCACATTTGAAATATGGTTACTTCCACGACCAACGGAACCCATCACTTGGGCTCGGGACATCCATAAAGGTTCAGAACACAATCCTGCTGAAAAATCTGTCGACTCTCTTTAGATTTTAACAGTACAATTTATTTCTTCCAAAGGAGTTCATTTATAAAAAAATCAACTTTCAAACAAAATATTGCTACGAAAAAACACCAGATCAAAAAAGTATCGAATGAAAAAAAAAAATCGTGGAAGGAGAAATACGTATTATATAAACGTGAAAAATCTGGGATGAGCTTTTTAACACTTACGCTGTTAGTTGCATTCTTTTAAAAAAAACGTAGGATAAAAGCTTGTGGTAACTTCAAGGTGGAGTGCGTCAAACCTGTGTCACTGCGTCAAAATTAAAAAACTTGCGTCAAATTTAAAAAAAACTTACGGAGAATATTGAAGGAGAGTGGAACTAACCAGCCAAATCGTTCCATTTGGTAAACAAACCTCATCTCATTATATTTTTGTTCCTCTTTTTCATCTTTAACTGAAAGTTTATTTCAAAATGCTATGTGATTGTTAGAAAGGATGTCGACTGGCTTCATTTTGGAGTGCGGCAGATTTTGCAAAAAAATGTTGACGCACTTTACGGTGTAGACAAACACACTTGTAGACACAATCTAATAGTTACGTAGAACTTAACTTAACGCAACCTCTTTCCAGTCCGACGTTCCAGGTTTAGAAATATTAATGATGCTAATGGTAGAGATCCTTGACGTGAAGCAACCTGCTTAATTTTAATTTCTATCAAATAAACAGATGCAGTTAAATTTCTCAAATAAAATCGAGCGTTAGGATGTAGTTTTAATGCTCTTGTTGAAACTAATTAAGACCACGATGGACACTCTGCCATTTATATGCTGGTTAATTACTTCATTTCAAAAAGGTTACTCCCAACAAATAAATAAATTAATAATCTTCGAAACAAATAAATAAATTAATAGTATTGAGATTTGCTTGGTTAGTTAGTCAATTATTGGTGAAGTAGGTAAATGTGAGGAAAGTACTTTCAAATTAAGTTTAGTACTCTGCTCCTTAAAATTCAGTGCTTTTGATATCTTAGCAATATCATACCTGCGCTGTATATGCAAATAGAGTAAATTCATCAAACATATACACGCAAGGCGGAAACACCACAACGAGCATTATACAAAACGAAAACAATAGCAACACAACGAATACAAATCCAAAGCGAAACGATCAAATTTATTTAAAAAAAAAAATCATTTTTCAATCAGTTTCTCCAAAACTCCAAACTAGCCGGACGTGCAAGACATCGCTCGCAGTTCAGCCAGACCACCCCAATTACACCAATTCCGGTAAATCACACCATCCCCAATTACATCATACGGCAGCTAATTAATAAAACAGTAATCATTTTTTAAAATGAAATTAAATTAAATAAGTAAATTTAATAGAAAATAATAAAATTTAAAATTAAAATAAATTGAAAATATTTAAATTAAATTATATTTTATAAGAAACTAGCCGAGTTACCCGGCGTTGCACGAGGGGTATATTGTATATATTGTTATGCAAGAATTCTCTCTTTACATCGCTGTAGTTGCAATCACATATGAAAAGAAAATTATAAGTAGCTGTATTCAGTAACGGGTGCCTCCGTCAATGCATCCAGGCGAACTTTTGTAATGATATTATTGGACATCCTGTTTGTGAGGATAGTTAATTAATTTTGGTTTGGTATTTGTTATCAATTGCCAAATAATTATACTACATTTTTACAAACCTTCAACCAGATCAAAGTGAATAATAAATATAAAGATATTTTAGTTAATAATTTTTATTATAAAGCCTTTTGATAAACAATGTTTTTGGTTTTTCCATTTGATGAGTAAATAAATAAATTTTTTGGCGTTCCCACTCTGGAGCAAGCAACATACAGTTGGCCATGTGAAAAGCATGAATTTTCCAAAATAACACCAGCTATTTTCAATGATTGCCCCTGGGCTTTGTTGATTGTCATTGCAAAAGCAAGGCATAATGGGAATTGAAATCGCTTGAATACAAACGGCAAATCGGTGGGAATCATAGGAATGCGCGGAATTAGCACATCTTCTCCTTTACTTTTACCGGTAATAATCGTTGCTTCAATCACATTCGGCATCAATTTGTTCACACAAAGCCGTGTTCCGTTGCACAATTTCGGTGGATCTAAATTTCGGAGCAGTATTATTGGTGAACCCTCTTTTAAAAATAGTATGTGTGGTGGAATACCAGGTGGCTCCAAAGAATTATGAAACTCTATTGGATAATTGACGGATTGATCCACATCAGTAACCGTGTCGATAGATTTGTA
This sequence comes from Nephrotoma flavescens, assembly GCA_932526605.1. Lineage (NCBI taxonomy): Eukaryota > Metazoa > Arthropoda > Insecta > Diptera > Tipulidae > Nephrotoma > Nephrotoma flavescens. The sequence continues at coordinate 126,423,452 of OW052221.1, read as the reverse complement.
TTTCATTAGTGGCCCGGGTAGTTGCGATTGAATTTCATTATTTAATTTATTAACGCCGTCATTTTTGGGAGCTAGGAGTGCACGTTCGCATAAACAATCATGATTTTTGAAGTTATTTGGCAGATTTGAGAATACTTTCATTACCACGTCTTTTATTGATGGCAACATTTGACAAAAATTAGGCGGGAACGATATCTCACATGTTACAGGGTCATTTGGCAATTTCCCGTTACCCATGTCCAAAAGCTGCCTAGCAAATGTTTTAGCTGTACCATCGTGATGTAAATTCACACGCATGTTGAGACGCCTTCAGGCAGGCATTCAGTTCATCAGCGGGTGTTGATCGTGGAATGACTGGCAAAGTTTGACGAAAATCACCTGCTAGTAGTGTTAGAGCTCCTCCCATTGGTCGGTTATTTTGTCGCAAATCGCGCAAAGTACGATCAACCGCTTCAAATGCTTTTTTGTGTGCCATGGTAAATAATGATTTTACATTTTTTTAATAACGTGGCAATTCCCGAATTTCGTGTTATATTGCAAGAAAAATTATCCGCTTGATTCAAATTCAATGGTAGTTTAAACGTTGAATGTGCTGTGCGTTCTCCATCGAATAAAGTGGATGCATTTCCAGATGATGCAACAGCGAGGCCGATTATATTCTGCTGTCTTACTTCAGCAAGTATCAAGTTAAGATGAAATGTTTTTCCAGTGCCTCCGGGTGCATCAAGAAAAATAATTCCTCCGTTACCGTTTGCTATGTATTGCATCACTTTAGTGTATGCCTGTCTTTGATCATCCACTAAGAGACTTTTTTGAGTCTCAGCGAAAACTCGTAACTGACCAACGTCGTAATTTTGTTCTCGTAACAGATCTCTATCACGAACAATGTTTCCATGGCGTGTCGGTGCTGGCAACCCAAGTTGGGAAATGACTTTGTTATTAATGTATAAGCATGCATCCTCGAGTAATATAAGTGCTTCATTAAATATGTCTGCTGAAAACTGTATTTCCATATCGGGAATTGTTCTACGTGCTTGCCAAAGTATATCTTCACTAAGGCTTGCTTTGTGCTTTTCCCAAAGACCTTTAGGATCGGAAGGTGTGCATGTTGTTAATATGATTGCAAAGAGTTTGCGTATTTATTCTGGACGACACATAACACATGCTTCGGTCAGTGTTCTATCCCAGTGTTCATCATTTTCTAATAAGCCCAGTTTAAGACATCCTTCTCTATAAGTTTGACATACTTCGCCATTTACAGTTCTCAGTGCTTGAAAAGACGTTGGTCCTCTTACTTCATGAAGCAGCATTCTTAGAAAATAACACTCCGTATTATTAGGATGAACATCATAAACTCGACCGGCGAACATTATGAACATTATATAACTCGAGGCATCAGAACCGCGTATTCCAGGGTACGCCCGAATAATTGTGCCCTGCTTTCTTCTGAAAAACTGCTTCTTCGACGTGTTCCATTTATAATATTTTGGAACTTCATGATACAACAACGTTTTAACGAATGAATCTGTTTCGCACAATTGAAAAAAGACCGTTAATGTCGTATTCGTTGGTTGCGCAGCTCTCTGTAACAGATTTTCTTCCGTAAAGTAAACTCGTTGTCCATTTTCTAAGTGTACACTGAGATGTACAACTGTTGGATAACGCTCGTGAGTATTAAAACTCAGAATTCGCCAGACAGCTTCATTACTGCTGATGTAACGTCCTATTTGAAATTGCGTGACTTCATCGAATTGTGAATTTGTATTCAAAAGTCCAAAAATTGCCATATCACAGCCTTTGTTGACGTATTTACATATATATTTAATTGACTTAACCGAGTTGCAGTACTCAACGTTAATATAGGCTTTAAATATTTTCGACAGTAACGGAGTGCAAGGTACAATCCAGCTATTATCTACCTCATGATGCACATTGTTTACTTTGATATTGGCTGTGTGTCTTCCGTCATCGGGTTTTCGTCTCCGGTATTGTGGATATCCGTCGTCACCAGTTTGTGTTTCCTGGTACATCTTTCGGGGATATTTTTTCGAACACTTTCCGTCTTTCATGCAAGGTGAATTGGGATTCACGGCTCCACATGGCCCATGTATCATGTTTTTGCTAACGATTTCAAAAAGTATCGGATCTTCTTGGGGATTGGGTAATTCAGCTGATATAACACTATCAATTTGAGTCGGAGTAATCTTGTCCTTTAACCAAATCAAAATGTGAGCATGTGGTAGGCCTCTTTTCTGCCATTCTATAGAATACATCCAGCAGCGAGTTTCTCCATAAATATGATTTTTAGTTATGAGGTTCATGAGATTTATGAGTTTCTGTTTGAAAACTCTAGCTGTCAGATCATGCCGATGGGTCGATGATTGCACAATTAGAAGTAAATCTATAATCTCAGCCCATGTTGGATTACACGTAAACGTTATAAATAGATCAGGACGTCCAAATCTTTGGACATACGTCATGGCATCCTGAGCGTATTCGTGCATTTGCCTTGGACTTCCCGTATACGTAGCTGGTAATATGACCAATTTACCATTGTCAGCAACGTTTCCATCATTTGGAATTGCATCGCGCAAGTGAATATATTCCTCGGAATGAAGTTTTTTCTGATTTAAGCGAATGAAAAGAAGTCGTTCACTTTCGATTTTAGCATACATATCAACAATGAATTGGTGAAAAAGTTGACGGCACTTCAGGATGTGGTTTGATTGTTGTGCTCTTGTTGTTGGGTTAGTTTGCATCACGTTGAAATGATACCCATCTTCTCCTTGCCAAAACAGTATTGTATACTGAAGAGCATCATACGATCTGTGTGTTTCAGTAACACGCTGTAGGCTTTCATTTAATAATATCACGTCGGTTGAAATCCGTTCCGACCATAACAATAGAAACTTCGTTGATTGTTGGAGCATTGAATCGTCTTTCATGTTGAGATGATTGCGTTCATGGAATAAAATCTGTAAACTTGATATTATTTCACGTTTTGTTCCGGGACTAATAGCACAACGTTGATCAGTCTCCGCCTCTTCGTTGCCCATGAAGTAAATTTGTAAAAACTTGGAGTCGTTGTTAGAAAGAGGAAGAAGTGATCCAATTTTATGATAAATTTGTCCTTGTACTTTAAACGTGGGCATAAAACCTCCATCCTTAACAATTTGGGTTGCTCCAAAAGATGTCATTTGAAAGCAAGAGTTGTATTTTCGAATATTTTGTAGAAAATGTCTGGATAACTCAGTAGTTCCGTAGACGTAAGCTAGAAGAGGTTCAGGTGAATCATCCAGAGGAGACAAGTTCACTTTTCCATTTGAACAACACATTCCAGGCGATTCATTGTGAAACTTTAAAGCATGACAATACAAACAAATGTTTTACATTTGCCCAATTGAAACATTGTAATCATAGTCTTTTTTGAATGCTGCTACCTTTAAATCAACTCTAAAAGTTTCTATGAATCGTCCATATCGTAACCGATCGACTTCCAGCCGGGCCTCACGATGTTCAATGGTTTCAGAAGCTCTAGAAGAAGACATCCTGCTACGAACATTTTTAAGTCGTGTTTCACGCTGTTCAGTCGTTTCATCAGCTCTTGAAGAAGACATACTGCTTCGAACGTTTGCAAGTCTTGTATCGCGCTGTTCAGTTGTTGCATCAGCTCTTGAAGAAGACATCCTGCTTCGAACGTTTGCAAGTCTTGTTTCGCGCTGTTTAGTTGTTTCATCAGCTCTTGAGGAAGACATCCTACTTCGAACGTTTGCAAGTCGTGTTTCGCGCTGTTTAGTTGTTTCATCAGCTCTTGAAGAAGACATCCTGCTTCGAACGTTTGCAAGTTGTGTTTCGCGCTGTTCAGTTGTTTCATCAGCTCTTGAAGAAGACATCCTGCTTCGAACGTTTGCAAGTCATGTTTCGCGCTGTTCAGTTGTTTCATCAGCTCTTGAAGAAGACATCCTGCTTCGAACGTTTGCAAGTCGTGTTTCGCGCTGTTCAGTTGTTTCATCGCTCTTGAAGAAGACATCCTGCTTCGAACGTTTGCAAGTCGTGCTTCAAGCTGTTCGCTTGCCACCCTTGCGGCTCTAATCTTCTTCGACTTTGCAGTTACCTGCCCAATTGAATTTTTTTTCGGTGGCATTTTTAAGCAAAAATGAAACGTGTAGCTAACTAATCAGGAATGACGGGCATTCAAAACAGAAATTAGTATTAATTTATCAAAACGATCAAATGTTATCTACAATCAAAAAGTAATCATAGATTAACACGTTTATAAACTGAAAACTTTAATCTAATAAGAAATAATATTCACTTGAAATAATATTTAATACCTGGAAAATAATCACCAACAATTATTTGATTGCAATATAGCTAACTAATCGAGAACAACGGCATCCGAAACACAAATTAATATTAATTTATTCAAAACGATTAAAACTACGTCCACTTCGATATGTTTTACCGCGAACTGTGGTTGAAAATGACATTTCGAAAAACAAAAGAAGTTTTTTCAAACTAAGGCAATTTTACACGTACAATAATTTGAATCCAAGGATGTTTCTTGTAAAAGATGCTATTTTCAAATATAAAACGCTAGTACTTTTCAAAGTAAATCAGTTTATACGTACAATATTTTTAGTACCTTTCCTAGAATTGATTTTATGAAACAATCATTGATTATTTAAGTATAATAAACTAAATAAAGTAATAAACTATTGGCGTTTAGTATGAAACTATTATTTTCATTAAAAGCCGCCGGTTGCAATAGTGGATTAAAATAGAATGTTAATTATTTCTGAAGTTATGTGGAAATTAGAACTCGCTGACTATGGTACATTTCAAAACAGGATATGATAAATAGGATATCACTAAACAGTTCATGTCAAACCAGTAAAAATGGATTATTAGTATAGATAATATAAGTGTTCAGAGATTTGTCTTCAGTTAAAGTGATGAAAGATTGTCTTAAATTTAAATTAATAAAATTAATTTGAATAATTAAATCAATTATAGTAGAGGTATGATTTTTGTATAACAATCCCACGCTAGATATCCTTTTTGGTGTCTAAATTTGCGGCTAAGGCGCTATTTCGGAACATTTAAATAATTGTATCTATACATGTAAAAATGAATTCTTGATCCAGGGCAGACTTCCGGATTGGAACATGTCACTAATTTCATATAACCCCTTTCCTAAAGTGATTCCCGTCAAAAAATCTTAAAAAAATTGAAATTTGATAAAAAATTTGTACCACAGCCCCTAGACCCCGGGGTCCAGCCCCTTTAAAAGTATCGTCGTGGGCTTGGTCCTGAACATGCAACATATACATGGTAAAAATTTCATGGCGATCGGTAAAGCGGCTAAGGCGTTATTTCAGAACAATCAAATAATTGTATCTTTACATGTAAAAATGAATTTTTGATCCAGGGGCGGACCCCCCGAATTCGAACGTGTCTTTTATTTCATATAACCCCTTTCCAAAACTCATTCTCGTAAAAAAATTTAAATTTTTGAAAAAATTTGTACCACAGCCCCTAGACCCCGGGGTCCACCCCCTTTCACAATATCGTAAGATTGATCCTCACCATGCAATATTTGCATGGTAAACATTTAATGGCGATCGGTTGAGCGACTGAGAAGTCATTTTGGAATAATCAAATATTTGTATCTATATACATGTAAAAATTAATTTTTGATCCAGGGCTGGGCCCCTCGGATTCGAAAATGTAGTTTAAGAAAATTAAAATTTTCGAAAAAAATTGTACCGCAGCCCCTAGACCCCGGAGTCCAGCCCCTTCCAAAATATCATAAGGTTGGTTCTGGATATGCAATTTGTACATGGTAAAAATTTTATGGCGATTGGTTGAGCGGCTGAGACGCCCATTCGGAACAAACAAACGAACAGGAATTCATTTTTATATAATATATAGATAGATAACAATAAATTAATAATAGAAATCTATTGTAATAGCTTCTTATGTCATAGTTGGTTTGACTATAATATGTTTCTGGGTGGCTTTATTAGGTTCCGGCTGAATTTATAAGGTCCCAGCTGAATTTATAAGGCTGCGGCTGAAAAACAATTAGTGCACAATGATGCTCCGTGCTACCTGTGCCATGGTTGGTTGTGTTTAGGCTGATATGGTTTCGTCTGGCATGACGGACACCACAAACCTTCTCCTAATATTTAATATCACACATCTTTAAGTTAGTACTTTTGTAAAACGAAATTTCAAGCCCAACTCTAACTAAATGTATTGCTTATTATTATATCGTGAATGAATATGTTAAGACAGTGTGCAGTACGTATAAACATGGCCGTTTTCAGACATTATGCGTTTTGCCTCTTCGGATACTAATTTAAAATTGTACAGTACTTCTTGTCTGGGTTTTTGTTTTTTGCTTTTACTTATTTCTATAAAAAAAACGTAAACAAAAAACCAAAACAAAAAAAATGAAAAGCATAATAAAAAAATGTCAAATAAATAGGGTAAACTGTTAGAAATTATGAAATGGAAGTTTTTAAATTTGAATTAAAAATAATCTGGATAAATTATTATTTTTGCCTGTCAAAAAATCTACAAGGATTATTTTTTACTATGGAAAAGTATCATCGCGGTAGCCTGTTACTAACACTAACTAAATGATATTTTTTTATGTTGTCATGGCCATTTATATTGTGGCAATACAGTATGCTAAACACATTAATGAGGAGGTTTAAAAAATAACCCGATAACCGGGCAGATAAAATCCGATTTTAAAGTTCCGCAGGACCGTATGCCTGCTATATCGATTTTTATAAAAAATTATAATGATCTACTTTCTAATACATTTATCAATTTATTTTATATTTTATACAATACTTACACTCCTCTGAACCCGGATGTCCACATAATAAGACCGAAATGTAGCCAACAAACACTTTAGTTCACTAACCTGATCATAATAAAAATTAACAATTTCTAGAAAAATGCACAAATGGCTCACGTTGTATACAAAATACAAACAATCGGATTTCGAAATAATTTCTTTTTGAGAGCCTTTTTTGTACACCGAAATAGCGTTAAATACGAAGAACAATCGAAACACAATGCTGCTTAAGCGGGCCGACAAAAAAAATAATACGTGATTCGAGTACAGTTTATTAAATGTTGCAATTAATTTAATAATTTTTACTATCCATTTTAAAATTCTGTCTAGATCGTCGATCTCTGTATAAATTGATCGTTTATTCATAACTTGAATTTTTACTTTTAAGAGGTCACTTAAATGCTTCAGCATATAATTCGCTACCAGCATAATCAGTACGACCAAGCCGAATGAAAGATTATTCATGTGGAATTGGGCAAATCCCATAATTATGGTAAATAGACTTTGCATTTTATATGATCGGAACATTTCAATAATGTATGCCAGTAAAAGTATAGCAACAAACCCACACATGCTGGCTAAGTACCAATATGTTAAAACAAAAGATATTTGGTGGTCGTATATCGAAAAAACACGAGAAAATCGAACGAACAATTGTATGGTCTTCCTAAGTAAATAAAATTGTTTCTTCTGGTAACAGATTACATTATTATAGAATATTGTATATAGTAGACAGTACAAGGATATAGTCAGCATTATATATGCAAAAATGTGTACCCCTCCACCTCGACCCATTACAAATGATAGGGTGCGCACGTAGTGAAACATCATACGATTGAAAAGTGCGAATAATATTAACGAATAAAAATTATAGTATTTAATTGGACGTATCGTAATCACTTTTGGCCGTTTATGTACTTGAATGCGGAATTTACAAAATCCGTACAATTGTGCAAAAAATATTGAACAATAAAATATTCTTAGCCACATTTAGTCGCGTTACGTTTGTGATGTCTTGGAACAATTTGTAAATACTACTAATTACTACTCTAGAATTTACTTAATACGCTGTCAATTTAAAAGATGTTATTGGTTTATTGACAGGTATGTAATTTGAGGGTGTAGTTTCCTTTTAACCATTCAATGATTAATTTAATAATGGTTCGTTTAAATTTTAGGATAAGGTTTGTGGCCGAAGAACATTTTTGTGAAAACTAGGTGTTGTTAATGTTGTACAACATTAAAATGGAGCACTTTAAGAAATTAGTGCTACAGAAAAAAAATTGAATGACCACAACATCTGCCTCTGCCTCATCACTTTATAAATTATTCGTGTCTAGTAGTGCTTATCCTGGTTCTACAATTAACAATAGGACTGTATATTAGAATTAATTGAGAATTACACTCTTTATCAAGATCGGGCGCATTTAAGGCTTCTAAATTAAATTTTTAAATTTTGGTACCCCGCCAAAATTTCTTTTTAATGAACGAATGAGTCTCAGTAATCTGTTTATGCTGCGGAAGGTGCATAAAATAATTTTTGTGTACGAATTAGGCTGAATTGGAGTTCTAGCAAATTTTAGTTTTGGTGAATGGTAGAATTTGATCATTCCAGAACTTCATTCACGATTTATGCTGGAATCTCGATTCAGTTCAACATAAAAGATTCGAACATTATTAATTAAGTAATTTCCTAGCGCGGCCGAATTCCAGAGCTTGTTCCAGATTTTTATATCCCCACCCAAATCGAATTGTAGGACTCCATCAAAATAACACGTTAAAATCCCAATACAAGTTGACCCTTTTTTTATTAGAATCCTAGCCCAGCTCTACAAACTAAATCGCAAATTTATTTGCGGCTTTGCACACCGAATTTGACCTTCATTTGTTGAGAGATGGTCGAGTTTTATTGAGCATTATGTTTATTTTTTTATTTTTTTGGTTTGGTTAAGGAGTGGTAAAGCATTGATCATGGCATAACATGTCCTGTGCAGTATAATTTATACTTGGTAATTAAACAAATTCACCAAATAGACCAAAATTAATAAAACATTTGAAATTTTTGCGGAATAAGCTAAATTTATTTGAAATATCTAATCCGGCAATTTAAATTACTTGATACTTTTCCGGGAACCATTGCCTTTGGGATGCCTCACATGATTTTTGTTAAAGCACTAATGGATTTTAGAGTTATTTAAATTAATAACTATGGTTTCAGGAAATTATATTCTAATTTGTTTAGTTGCAGGAGATTTACATCCCGATTCTGAAACACAGTCACTGACTGAAAAATGGTCTTGGGTAAGACTTTTTGTCTTTTTTTTTAGTTTAGTCTTAATTTTGAGACTTCGTATTATGTGCATCTTAGTTGGCATTAAATAAAAATCTTACGGAAGATTTACAAATTTGGTGGTATTTTTGGACACAGACTACGCGCAGAATCCAACCAAGTAAGGTGATCTATTACATTTATCTTGTTATTTTTTAAATTATCGGTTTCAAAACAATTCCAACCCACCCCAGAGCGGATTGCTTCTATAGCTTAGCCGGAGCCTAAGTAGTGTGTCGATGTCATGGCGTCCAAATAATTGCGATGGTTCTAACTCTTTGTTTTTTTCATTGCTTTAACTTAAAGATAAAATGGCGCGAAACAAGATTCAAATGAGGATTCCTTCAGTCAAAATCAACTAAAGGATTATATGTGTTTATAAATATATATGCCTGTATAAACATGCATACATACGTCACGAAGGAGTTTTTTTATGATTATAACTTTTTTATAATTTTTCTTTTTTGTTAATAAAACAAATATTTTGGACTTTTCGTTTATAATGTTTTTGAATAAAATAAGTTTACTTTTAATTTTTTCTTTTCGATTTAGAAAAGATTTAGAATTAATTTGTCTTTTTTTTTTTTGTTATTGTTTTGGACACGCTACACAGCCAAGATTGGATTTATTCATGAAAAAAATGTAGGATAATAGTTCCAGTGAATTCGGAAATTTGTAATAAAATACCGTTCTCCTGATATTTTGCTTCGATTATCCGTAGGGATGTCCGGTTTGTAGCATATTTCTAATGTCATCATGTTCGTAGCATTTCTCTAATGTCAGACTAAAATTGCTTTGAATTTACTTAGACGTAAACCACATTCTTGTAGGCCAAAGATCCGCCGCAAATCTCCATTTTTATGAAGTAGACTCGAAAGTGAAGTATGGACCTTCTTCTTCCAATCTTCTAAAATTTCATCTGCAGAAACAATTAATACAATTAATATAACTTTGAACAAACAGTTATATAATTTAAAGCATGTGGAAAACCGCTCCATTTTTTTTAATTTCACAAAATCCACAGGGCTGATTTTTATTTGAAATAACACGTTTACTCCTTACGATAAAGAAGATGCTCTTTGTACAATTCTATGGATTGTGAGTTATTTAAAAGCGAAAGGCACATTCTGCAAGTACAAGGAAATGGTCGGAATCGATGTTAGCTTCGTTTCACGTTGAAGTCTTTTAAGCCTGAGAAGCATTTTTTAGAAATTAAGATGTGACCAATTTGATTGACCATTATACAATTTATTATTATTATTATTATAATATGCTAGAACCAGTGAGGTCACGCACTTAATGATACGCTACGGCTAAAATGCAATCGTGAATCTGTCGTTTGGAAAACTGATTAGGCTGGCAAAGGCAGGGCGAACAGATCACATGCAGTCAGAGTTCTGAAGCCAATCCTTAATTGATCATTCCTCAATGATAATGCGTACGTACACTTTTGTCGATATCCAAATCGGTCACAAAATGTTTCGACTTAAGGTAGGCAGGGGACCCAAGCGACGTTTGCTTAGTTTGGTTAAGAACAATTTTCCTACCAGGTTTCTTGTTCTTCATAGAAGTTTTAAGAGTTGCGGGATTCTAGCCCATTACTGATCCCAGCGATCCCATTACCCTAAATATCATAACAAGGAACATACATGACCGTAATACTATTATTAGAACACACAATATGTCGTTAATCATAGCAATTTCGGGGATCGATAAACGATAGCAATTCTGAATAAATCTTGTCAATATCACACAATTTAATCAGTAGTGTTCTACGCCCTAATGCATCCCAGCCGAAACGGTGCCGAACAAACTGTTCCTAGAATGAGGGACGGTGAGAGGAAAGTAGAGGCAAATTGTTTTGTAAAGAAAGAATTGGAGTCGAGAGCATGAGTACGGGAGATACCCTGAAAGCAATACCCTTAAGGCTGTTAAGGCGAAATATAAATAAAAGCCTACTTTTTTGGAACAAATCCAAAGAGTGACAATCAAAAAGTAGTAGTTTCTATTTCTATTGAAGACTAGCCGAATGGTATTGGGACTATTTGTCATTGATAGATTTATTAAACACGGATTTTAATTCATTTCTCCACTCAGAAACATATAGCATATTTACAGAGCTGGAAAATTTTGTAAAACTATTCTATATATCATCTACATAAACTTGGTTATAGGATTAAAGATTCCCTGTGATTTGTTCATACATTTGCTCGTTTGATGAAAGAAGCGCATATTGTCAACGATTGCTCGCGAGATGAACACTTGAATGTTCCATTATCCTGGGATGTTGACAGCCAAGGGTTTAGGAATGGTAGATCCACTAGGCCAGAATGCCTTTTGGTTAGGCTTAGCACAGTAGCAGCAAATGAGTCTGAATTATTTAGATGTTCGAATCAACGACTAATCAGGTTAGTTAACAATAGTATTCTTCTCTCAGAAGTTCACAATATCGCAACAATAGAAGTGGACAGGTCAGCAGCAGCTCATCTACTTTGTAACCAAAAGTAGCAGTCTGCATTGAGGAAAATATAAGGCTTCCGGCATAATTTGTATCCACTGTTCTATTAATTTCGGCTATGCCATAAAAGCCATACCATCTCAGAAATTTTAGGTTTTGTGGCCGGGTCTTAAAAATTTTTTAGAGCGTCGAAAGTTTGGACCATCCCTGAAAATTTTTTATGACACTTTTCATATAAACCTGGTTTCATCTATCGGGTTTAAAATTGAATGGATCGCTATGACTTAACTGCTAAAACTTCTTACCAATCGCTCTATCGGTCTTGCTATCACTGCAACGTCGTCTCAATAGAGCTTTCGTATCGGTATTGGTTCAATGGATAGATTTGCTGTTCCTGCGTCTTGGGTATAGTTTGCAACACATATGATACCCTGATTCTGATACCGTTGTGCTGTACTGTCTATTAAATTTTGGAGTCCTCCAACAGAGATTTCCCATTCTACAATTTTTCTACAGCTCCCGGTAACAATGACTCTTTTAATCTGTTGACCTTCCTCATCTGTTTTTGTTGAGTGAGAGATGTCTCTGAAAGCTAGCAATAATTTTTAAATTTTAAACGAAACACTTGATCAAATCATCAGACACGACGCTTTAAAAACATTGCTCTATAATACTTTTAGTAACGGCTTGAAATCTGGATTCCCCGTTAAAGGTCCAAAGTTAACTTCAAACTTTCAAAGTTGGTGGACGCTAACTGGACAACCACCAAGTGTGGTGGACACGAAATCAATTATAAATTAGAGTTACAAGGCTCCCTGAATTAAAAAAAGCTGAAATTAAAAAGGTAGACTAAAAAATGGTGTTTTTATATGAAAAAATTGGACATTTTTTAAGTCATACTTTTAACAAATTTTCTGGCTTAACAAAGGTGTTTTACAAAAACAAATTTAATTTCAAAATGACACAAGAAAGGCATATTTTATGTCATTTTACAAATATATTTTTTAATTCATTTTGAAGACTTATAAAGGGCATATTTTATTTCATATTATAAACATAAAATTTACATTTGTTTTTATTTTAATATATGTACATAGAAATGCATGCATAATTTTACGTTTTTAAGAAAATGGTTTCTTGTTTTTTGTTGTATAAGATAAAAAAACATGCATTTCATTTGTGAATTATTATTAGTGTATTAATAATGAATTAAAATATAGATTTTTTAATTCATTTTGAAATTTGCCATTGTTTTTTGCACATTTTCATTAATGAATCATTAGGTGAAAATTTGGAACGGCTTTAATTTACTTATTACAGTAAAATCCCGATTATCCCGCATCCAATTAACCGAAACATTCAGCTAACCGGAATTTAATTTTCAGGAGCATTTTTTTAAATTCATATTGAAATTTACTATTGTTTTTATGAATTTTTCAGTTTTTTGACATTTTTATTAATTCAGTAATGAAAGCATTACTTTCCACACTTTTTAGTTGAAAATTTTTAATGGCTTTAATTTTCATATTACAGTAAAAGCCCAATTATCCTGCATCTAATTAACCGGAACACTCAGTTGACGTGAAATTAATTAGTTTTGCTTTTTTCTCTTTCAGAAGCGAAATTATTCATAGAAAATGTACTTTCCTTTTTTCTGTTTTATGAATGATTCTATTTGAATTGAATGTTTAAAGTCGTACCACAACTAGGGTTAGGGAAATATTGAATATATGTATTATTAAATATAGGGTACTCGTATGGGTGTATTCGTATACATAATATGTATGTATTTATTATTCGCAATAAATTCAATTATTTGATGTATAAAAAAATTATTTTCTAGGACTCTCGTTTATTTATTTTCAAATTATGTAACAAAAAATAATTTGTTTTTACATCAGTTCATTGAATTTATTGCAAATAATAAATATATAGATATTATGTATAAGAGTACAACCATACGAGTACCCAAAATTTAATAATACAAACGTATATCCAATATTTCACTAACCTAATTATGTAATATACGACTTCACACATTCAATTCAAATAGAATAATGCATAAAACAGAATAAAGTAAAGGAAAGTATATTTTCTATGAATAAAAAAATAATATCCCTTGTGAAAAAGAAAAAAGTAAAAAAAAATCCTAAAAGTTAAAATTCCGGTTAACTGAGTGGTCCGGTTAATTGCATGCCGGATAATTGGACTTTCACTGTAATATGAAAATTAAAGCCATTCCGAATTTTCAACTATGCTTTCATTAATGAAAATTTGCAAAAAAAAAATTGAAAATTTCAAAATGAATTAAAAAATGCATATGAAAGAGAAAATAAAGAGAAACAATTCCTAAAAATTAAAACTCACGTTAACTGAGTGTTCCCCCAGGTAACGATGAAAATGTTTTTTAGCTTTCATAGCAATATTTTGTCACTTTTTTGGTCACCATTATTCATATGTCAGGGAAAACGTTTTTTTGATCAAAAATATAGTTAATTTTTGGATATAACTAAAAAGTATTTATACGTGTAATTTGCTTACAAAACAATAGCAGTGTAGTCACTACGACAGCCTCTTAGCTTAATAGCAAATAAGTCAGCATAAAAGTTGGCATGCTATATTGTTGTTAATTTGCATTTATGCGGGCAAATTAACAAGAAAATAAAATAGCACAATAGTCACCACAGTAAAATGTTAGTCTTAATAGCAAAACAGTCATCTCAAAAGATGTTACGCTATATTATTGCTTTCGTGGCAGCTAAATAGCAAAAATGACTATATAACGTTGATAGAAATAACTTGGTTATTTTAGAAAATTAGCGGTTTAGAGAACATAATTTTTCACATCGATTGCAAGTATGTTACATCAATTGTAATGTCTATATTGGGATTGTTGTTTTCCGTGATCATTTAGATTTTAAAAATTTTCTCTGACTATTTTGCGCAATTACAATTTACTCCAACGAAAAATATATTAAAGATTGATAAATAAATACAGGAAACACTCCAAGAACACGATTAATTTGTTCCGTGCTCTTTAAAAGCGTGTTGTTTGAAACTACAAAAAATAAAATAAAAAAAAGGTTACCTTCTATTTTTTATTTTTTGTTATGATATACAAAGTACAAAATAAAAGAGAATAACGGAAATCGTGTTGTTTGAACCCGTGTAATTTGACGAAATGGGTATCTGTGTTCTTCGAAACCGTGTTCTTAGAGAGTGCCCTGTAATTAAAGATCTATGTCATTTTATTGAAGTGCACATTAATATTTTTGGTGTAGTTTCTATTTCATGTAAAATTCATAATTTGTGCCATTAACAGAAGAAGTATTACGATTTGAACCGCTATTTATATTTAGTGCTTACGATTTTGAAAGTAAATTATTCCAAATAAAAAAATTATTACGCAGTGGTTCGAGACCATTAGCCCAAGTAGCCTGCCGAATGGCAGAGATCAATCTATATCTTTATGAAAATTACGAAAAGACTAATAATTATCCTATTCTACATGGCAATTCTACAATGAATAGCAAAGTAGTTAATTAATGACAATATTATGGTGCGTATAGCTATTTTATCATTCGGAAAAGCTAAGTGACCAATTTTATGACAAAATAGCAACTTTTGTAGCATTTTTGTCATCAGCACAACTGATTAACCATAGAATGACAAGTTAGCATTCTACGAGATTATTTTCTCATATTGACATTACTGCATACTATGCCATGCGCATTTTGAAAAATTGTTTGTTTAATGACAATCTTGTGGTGTAGATTGCCATTTAGTCATAGGTAAAAGCTATTTTGCTTTTTCGACCACCCATAGCAAATTAATAAATGCTATTTGTAAATCTTTGGTGACAAAATAGCATTTTTTCATTCCATTTTTGTCCCCAGAATAAATAATTAGCTGTAGAATAAATCTTTAGCAACCCACGTGAATATTATTAACATATTGACATTATTGCTTCTGCTAAAGCTATTATGTCATGCTGCCATCTTTTTCTGTTATTATGCCAGGGCTGCCATTTTCCCCCCATTTTTGCTTTATTTATTTTCTTAATTTTTGACGTTTTTCTCTGTCGTGCATAAAAAAGATATATGTTTTCATTCCTATCTTGCAATTTTCTATCGATTGTATTTACAAAGAATCCGTAATTACCTTATACATATTTTAGGATTTGTTCAAAAAATATATTTCTGTAAACGTCTTATTTATGAGACGTATTTCGGCGGGGCGTTATGCTTTTTAGATCTACCTTTAAAAACTACATGATGAAACTTCCTTCCCAACTAATTTTTTGTCGACACATGCCTGTATTTATTAAAGATACTATCATTATTACTACATTACGCCTAATAGATCATAAATATTTACAACAGTGTTAAGAATAACGTAAAGTGTCAAAAACAAAATAACTAGATATTTTATAAAAATATGCTTTTACAAAAGTTGTTTTGTCATTTTTGAAAACAATTTAATTTTTTGGTCATTTTAGATTGTGGTCATTTTAGATTGTTTGCCATGTAAAATGTTTATGCTTGTTTGACTAAATGGCTACATGAAACGCTATTATGCCAAATAATTATTTTGCCTTTCAAATGACTTGTTTGCCATAAATGTTATTTTGTTTTGGATATTTCAAATAAGCTATAAAACCTTTTTGCCTGTGTAAATGACTATTATACTTTATAGTAATTTAGATGAGCAAACAGCATTCTAGTCCAAAAATTTAGCACATGAGAAAGCTAAAATCATTCCCCACTTTGATCAACGTGACATGTTTTTGTCAGTCATTTTGACGTTATTTTGACTTTATAGCATTCATAGCAAAGCTAGTTAGCCCACAAAAACTGGTCAGCGTGACCAAATTTTGGACACAAATTGTTACTTGGGGACCGACTAATTGGATGCAGGATAAACGGGCTTCTCCTGTAATATGAAAATTAAAGCCATCCAAAAATTTCAACTAAGCTTTCATTAATGAAAATGTGCAAAAAACAATTGCAAATTTCACAATGAATTAAAAAATGCATATGAAAGAGAAAATAAAGAGAAAATTGTAAAAATCGTAAAAATTAAAATTCCGGTTGTGTTCCGGTTAATTGGATGCCGGATAATCGGGCTTTTACTGTAATATGAAAATTAAAGCCATTCAAAATTTTCACCTAAGATTTCATTAATGAAAATGTTCAAAAAACAATTATAAATTTCAAAATGAATTAATAAATGTATATGAAAGAGAAAGAAAGAGAGAACAGCAAAAAAAAAATCCTAAAAATTAAAATTCCGGTTAACTGAGCGTTCCGGTTAATTGGATGCCGGATAATCGGGGTTTTACTGTTATACATTTTTACGTTTTATTTCGATCTTAAATACACATTTTATTTCATTTTCAAAATGAATTAAAATATACACATTTTATAACACTTCTTGAATCATTTTCAAAATGACTTATGATATGCATTAATAAAGTCGGTTTTTTTATTTCAAATCTGTAGTTTTAAGTCAATTTTAAAATGAAATAAAAACGCTGGTTTAAAGTCCGAAAAAACACCATTTTTAAGTCAGCCTTTTTTAATTCAGGGATCCGAGTTACAACACATCTCGAACATAACCACCTAGGGTAGGATGTGGTAAATCCTTTTTTCGTTACTTGTCAAAGCTTAAGTTTCTTTTTCATAGAATAAAATTGCTCACCCTTTCACTTTTTAATTATGCGTTTACTTTCTGTTACGTAGAAAGTATAGTAATCAAGAAACATTTTGATCTCAAGATTTTTGGTAATTTATCATTCGCTATTTCGCCGAAGTCTAAAATGTAGTTTTAAAAAAAAAAAAAATTAAGTGTGCTTTAGACCACACTACTGAAGTAAAACTTCTAATATATATTTAATATTTATAATATAATATAGAAAAATTATAATATTGAAAAGAAAAAATTGGTCATCCTGTGCGTTCTCGAGTGTCACCTAGCCGTTTATGTCTGATGCCACAAGAAATAACCTTGTAACTTGGTAACTTTTTCAAGGCCAACTAGTCGTAATAGATAATGTTTATGTATGTGTAACAAAATGGACAAAAAATCATTCTTGAAATCTCTTCGCATAGTAAAAATGGCCTTGAATTATTTTTTATTTCATTTATGTTTGTGTAGTGTGGTTTCGTCGGAAATTTGTTTAAGTCGCATTAAAACCTTTATCATAGGCAAACGGGGAAAGAAACGAAGAAAGAATCGGTTTTTGTGATACCTCGTGTGGAATGGAGCTATAATACAGAAAAAAAAAGGGAAAGGTTCGGAGCCGAACTCTATAAGCATTTTTGTTGCCTATAAAATAAAAGAAAATGGCTTTTCCACAAAAATAAACAGAAATCACCACACCTAAACATTATTACCACCCCCACCCACTATCCAATTCAAACCCCCAAAACCCATCACACCCGCACCACCCTATACCGCACCACTCATATTATCACCCTTTAACACCTTCATACTCACTTCCACACACACACACACGCCACCCACACAAACCCTCATCCACCAAATTCAAAATTCCCACACCAAACCCAAAATGCCTCATCCCACCCCCTCTACTTGCCATATCATCACTCCTACCACTCCCATAACCACACCTCCCATACAAAACCACATCCAGGCGATTTTTATTCCACATTCACATGCTCTATGAAACCAAAATAGAATAGAAAATAAAAAAAATATCAATTTTAAGGCGGGGGTTAAAAAAACCAAATCAATAGGGATCATTCCCATGAATTTCTTGAACTTTTAGTGAAGAAATTAGTTGATATCTCCATCCGTTCTCAAGTTATCGTGCACACAGACGGACAGACGGCAAACCGAAACCATATAGCATTTTTTTAACAAAAATGCTTAAAAATACATATTTAAAATATATAAAACAACCGAATATTTTTTGGTCACCCTGTGCGTTCTGGAGTGAGTGAGTGACATAGATGTTATAATATAGAAAAAAAAATTGTTGGTCACCCTGTGTGTGCTCGAGTGAGTCAGTCAGTGACATAGAAGTCTATATTATGACTTTCCAATTTTCCAGTTTTTCAATTTGCCAATTTTCAAATTTTCCAATTTACCAACTTTACAAATTTCCTATTTTCATATTTGTTATAGTCCTATTTTCCAATTTTTCAATACTCCAATTTTTCAATTTTCCAATTTACCAGTTTTCCAATTTACCAATTTTCCAAATTTCCAATTTTCATATTTTCCTATTTTCCTATTTTCCAATTTTCCATTTACCTATTTTCCAATTTTCTAATTTTCCAATTTTATAATTTTCCAATTTACAAATTTTCAAATTATTCAATTTTGCAAATTTCGAAATTTCCAATTTTCTATTTACCAATTTTCTTATTTTCCAATTTTTTTAACCAATTATTAAAATAAAATGGTATCAACTAATGTTCCACCTAGGGATTTATGAATTGTCATGGCACATCCTGATACTAAAGGAAAATGATTTCGTTTTCGTTTATTGTTGTTGTTGTGTATTGCTATTGTTTCGTTCGCCTCGTTCGATTACATTTTTCGTAACGCATTTGCCATTTTAGTCAAGTCAAGCGTGCCTAAGAAGTTTTACTTCAAAAATATGTATATATCTGCGTGTGTCTGGTGCTGAGCACAATAAATGGCTGGTTGTTCTCTACAGCCAAGCCAGATTGACTGATCAGGGTAAAATTTCATACTTTTCATAGTTTTTTCTAGTCCAGCCGGACTCAGAATAAAACTTCATAATTAAGCTTTTTCCATAAATTAGGAGATCCTTACGAAATTTGATGGACATATATACCGGAAGTGGCAGCATTTTTAATTACTCGTAAAACTGTGTTTACTAAAAGACCGGTAAGTTATTTTTTGCTTTAGAAAACAAAGATGGTGTTGTATGTTTATGTTTAGATATGTGTATTCGTGGTAAAAGAAAGTTGAATGGCGCTGGAGAACTTTATTTAGACACTTAAACCATTCTCGAAATCGTGTATGGTTATTTTCAGTATTAATTTAACACGGTTCAAAGGACGACTTCATCTCGTGCTCCATCAAATGACTGTGCGCAATGCGATATAGAAAATGAAAAACAACAAAATACCAATTGAAGATGGGACTACTTGTGAAATGTTAAAACACGGGGACGATCATCTATGTTACTGCATGTTTGTATTTATATTATACACCAAGTATTGAGCACATCCCTGAGGACTTGAAGACTGCTTTTATCTGTTCACTATATACAGAAAAGGAGATCTCCAAAACTGCCTAAATTATCGCGGTATAGCTTTGTTGAACATAGGCCACATCGGCTTGGCCAGCGTAGTTTCAGCAAAATCATCAATGTATAGCGAACGAATTTTGGGACTACCAATGTAGTTTTTGTTCAACTAGATCGGTAGTCTCCATAAAAGCACAATATGGGACCTTTTCATTTTATTTGGTTATTCCGCCAAAATACATTTTTTAAACTACTTGTTTAAATTATCAATCAAAATATTGGTCTTTGGATAGACCAAATAAAAGTAAATGTTCAATATGTGAAATTAAAGAGATTATCTAGGAGCGGTAGGACATATTCTTCGATCGCTAAACCGGCAGTGCCTGGAATCAACTCCAACGAAAGTGAGATCTCTCAGGTCAGTGCATATGCTCGGTAATCGTGTCCGGCATCTGTTTTTCTCAGCCGGGTTTTTCTGGATTAACATTATGTTGAGGCAGCCAAATCCGATGTAGTTCCAGCAGTGAGTAAGTAATTTGTGAGACCAACTTTTTCGTTGGTCAAAAGCGTATTCGATCCAAGAAATGTTCGAATGGGTCTGTTGAAGCTGCCACAACTTCAGAATTTGCTACCATCTTGTTTTATAATTTAACCTCATACAAGAAAGACGCCAGTAGATCTTATATATCATCAAAACATCAAGGTTCCCAAAATCTTTTTATCATTGACCATAATTCAATCACAAGTACGGACCATATATAGAAATACTTGTGGTAAGCCAGTTGAAAATTGTAGTTCTCGTAAAACAGTCACATTCATTTTTAAACAAAACGGATTTTCGATCCAGAAGGGGGAGTAATGTAGCAATCAAAATCTAAAATGAACCTTTTATTGTAACAAAAATATTTTAAATGGTCTAGTTTAATTATGAACCACTGTTCGATTCGTTGGTTTATCAGTATGTCGATCTTAAAAATTTACGATTGTCTGAAAAGACATTATGAAAAAAAAAATTTAGTTTTCACCAAGCAGATATGTCAGAATTATTCAAGAATACAGTTTTATAATTCAGTTAGTCTCTGTAGTCCTATAAAAACAATAAATAATCATAATAATTTGCAATACTTACACTTCGCTCAAGTCGCTGGTCGATACTAACGATCCGAACTGTATCCAAAAAACACTTAAGCTGCTCAATTTGCTCGTAATAAAAATTAATAATTTCCAGAAAAATACACAAATGGCACACGTTATACGCAAAGTACAAACAACCCGATAAAGAAATAATCTCGGTATCTGATGAATCATAAGCTGCAATTGCATCCAATACGAAAAACAATCGAAACATTAAGCTGCTTAAGCGAGCAGACAAAAATAGTAACACATGATTTGAGTACAACTTATTAAATGTTGCGATTAATGCTACAATTTTTAATAGCCATTTCATGATTCGATCTAAGTTGTCGATCTCACTATAAATATGACGTTTTCCGTTTATTAACGCAATGGTAAATTTTAGGCGTTTGTTTAAATGATGCAGCATGTAGTTCCCAATTAATATAATTAATACAATAAACCAGAATGCTAAATTATTTACATGGTATTGGGCAAACCCCAGCAGCATGGCAAACACATTTTGTTGATTGTACGGTCGGAATAAATCAGTTACATACGCAACTACTAAAATAACAGCCAACCCGTACACACTGATTACGTACCAGTATTTTAAAATAAACGGCATTTGATGATGGTGTATAGAAAATTCATTCCGAAATTTAAATAATAATCTTAATGTTTTTCTAATGAAATAATATGGTTTGGTTTGATAACAGATTATATTGTTATAGTAAATTGAATATAACAACAATGACATAGATATGAGTAATATTAAGTATGAAAACAGATTTGCGCCTTTGCCTCGAGGGATTCCGAATATAAGATATCCTATGTATTGCATGATAACAAGGTGAAATAACACGAAGATAATCAACGAATACACTTTATAGTATTTAATTGTACTTATCGTCGTCACTTGAGACCGTTCGTGTATTTGAATGCGGAATTTACAAAATCCATAGATTTGTGCAAAAAATATTGAACTATAAAATATTTTAAGCCACATTGAGCCCTAGAAAGGTTGTGGTGGCTGGCGTCACTGAACAATTAATTAATACTTTTGGTTACCCATTTATGTCGAATATGAATTTAGATTCTAATTAATGAATCAATGATGCAATGATAAAGGACATTAGGGGTGGTAATGTGTTCTCAACCGTATTCAATTATTTTTAAAGGTTCATTTTACGGGGCAGGTACATTTTTTGTAGAGAAAAGGTGTGACCATTATTGACGACCATTAATGGTTATTGAAAAAAAAATTGTACTATACAGTACATGAGTCGGTTAATACTCGTTTCATTGTTATAAATGAGAAACCACAATGTTTATTATGGCAATCTCTCCTGGCATATCCTGGCAAAGTATGAAGTTAAAGTGACGACAGAAAGTTAAATTATATTTTGTAAGTTTCTAAATATTTTGTTTTACCCATAAAATGTTATTTTGACTTAAAATAACAGTAAGAAATAAGTTTTTATGAATTTGCTTGGCATACAATTTAAAAAATACTACCAAATCTCGTGATTGTTCATTTAATTTGAAGCTAAAATTTTATACACCACTCGATTAATACGGACGGGCACATTTTATAAATAATCATAATTTTAAAGTTGCCAACAACGAGCAATTTGAAAGTTCCTGTTAAATTGCTAAAATGCCTCCGGACAATTCCTTTCACAGACAATTTTAATAGTAATCAGACTTCTTTTTGCTAATATCGCCATACAACAAAACTCGTGTTACGCAAGCCATTACCTTTCCTTGTCGGTTCAAAATTAGTTATTTGTATCCAACAAATTGCAAAATCGAAATGAAGAATAACAAACCGCAATAACAACTTGTGGAGGTAAAGGGTAACTAACTATGAATTAAAATATTACACCTTTACACACAATTATATAATTTTATTTTATATTTTATTTAACAATTTAATCATTTAACATTTACACATTTTAATATTTAGTTGTGAGTTTAATAATTTTAATATATGAATTGGTTCGCTTGATTTTATAATTACTACTTTAGCGAACACTATTGAGTTTTTGTAACACGAATTATATTCCAAATACCAACTTTTATTTTTTTCTTCGCATTGTTTTTATAGTTTTTATCAAAGAAATTCATGACACTCTATCTATATTCCGTATTGCATTATTCTACAATTCTACACATTCTACACGAAAATCGAGGACATGATTAAGGTTTGAAACTTTACTATTATAAAGTTGGTTTTGAAATTTTACTATTATAAAATTAATTTTGTTTGCATTGGTCAACCGCCACAAACTAAAAAATATGAGAGAAACAGTTGTCCAAACTGTTAAATTCTGGTGGCTCTAGGAAACAATTTCCCTATAGAATATATCGCTCCCAAAATTCCAGTTAGATCCATTTCCAAATGCACTCCGTCAAAAAAAATTAAATTTGTATGAGGAGTTTCATAGCAGCGGAGTAAAACTGATTGTACGTTGGATCGTAAAAATTGTATTGGAGGAGACAATGGCTCATCCAGATATAGTCCATAATTTTGGTCTATTGCAGATTTTGATGATCAGCAATCTTCCCACGTACTCAATACAGTGTCTAAGACTGTGTGTCTGAGAGCGTTTTTTTCGATTAAGTTGCCGACTAAACTAAATTAATGAGTAGTTATGCTATTAGCCACCAGGTTTTATCATTTAGACTCCTGCTGAGGTTGCTTGACTATTTAGTTGTCATTTACATTTACATTTTTATTTTTTTTTATCGTGTGTATACGAGTAAAACTGTCTAAAAAGAAATATTCTCATTCTTGGGCTGCGGGCCAATAATCGGGTAAAAGTCAATTTTAAGTAAATTTTTCGGTAAATTCATTTATTTTTCAAAAACTCTATGGCAAACTGATCGAAAAATCTGTTCTAAATCTGATTTTTACCACAGTAAATAATTTACCCGACTATTGGCCCGCAGCCTTAGGCTGCGAGGCAATAGTCGGGTAAAAGTCAATTTTAAGTAAATTTTTCGGTAAATTCATTTATTTTTCAAAAAATCTATGGCAAACTGATCGAAAAATCTGTTCTAAATCCGATTTTTACTATAGTAAACAATTTACCCGACTATTGGCCCGCAGCCTGAAATTTTGATTGTAATTTATAATCACATTCATGAATAATGCGATTTCCATATCCATATTTGTTTTAATTTTTCTATTTCCTTTATTTTAAATAACAACAAATCGGTGTTGTTGAAAACAATATGACGTATGAAATTCATGATTTAGGCTGCGGGCCAATAGTCGAGTAAAAGTCAATTTTAAGTAAATTTTTCGGTAAATTCATTTATTTTTCAAAAACTCTATGACAAACTGATAGAAAAATCTGTTCTAAATCCAATTTTTACCACAGTAAATAATTTACACAACTATTGGCCCGCAGCCTTAGTTTAGCTTACAATTTAGGCTGTGTGCCAAACTTAAGGTAAATCATTTATTGCGGTAAAAATCGGTTTTAGGACAGATTTTTCGATTAGTTTGCCATAGAGCTTTTGAAAAATAATTGAATTTACCGAAAAATTTACTTAAAATTGACTTTTACCTTAAGTTTGGCACACAGCTGCCGTAGTTTACAATCGGAGGCACAGCATATTTAAAAGATACTAGTGCCTCCTTTGAAAGAATGACATGAATCAGTCATTAATTTAATTTACTCGGCAATTTAGTCGAAAAATCGCTCTCAGGCACACAAGGACGCGCGTTGACGAATAAATAAAAAATATCGCCGTGATATCGCTATAGCTATCAAAAGAAGAGCGCCAGTATATGGCGATAAAAAACAACCACAAATGGCATAACGACGACAAATTTCATTTATGTCAAAATCGATTCTAAAGATGCTAACTCGGATGATAAAAATTTTAAAATTATAAAAATTGTTTATGTTTTATGTTTTTGGCATACGAAGTTGGGGCGTTACCAACTTATATACCGGGTGTTTCTTTTAAACTGAGACGATCAAATATCTCGAAAAATAGCCACTCTACGGAAAAAATGTTCATAATCAAAATTTAATCATACCGCGGGGGAAATACATTAGTGCAAGAAAATAGTCCCCCACCCCCCGCTTTCTAGGTGGGGCGGAGGTAACTTTTAAACTAAGATAGGAAGCCATATTTTTTATTGCATACGGATTTTACGACTAAAAGTACGTATGATTTGAATGAAATATTTTGTTCGGTTCATGGTAGACGGCGTTGTAATCGACGATATTCAATTTTTTCAATTTCTTCTTCTTAGAACACACGCATTCGATTCTGCAATACGTTTGAAATAAAAAACATCACGTTTTCATTGGAAATACTCGAAATTCGTCATCAAAACAATTTATTCAGTTTTGTAAATCACATTTAACGTTTGTGTTATTCCTTATCTTCATGTTTTTCGTAATTGCAAAATAAACGATAAAATACTTTAGAATGGAGCGTTTAACTGTGCCAGAGAAAATTGAAATGGTTCTGGTTTATGGAGAAGCTGGCAGAAATCTTGAAAATGCTGTTGCTATTTACGCTCAACGTTTTCCGGATAGGATTCGTTCACGTGCTTCATTTGGCCGTACTATCAAACAATTTATTACTGATGGAAATGTTCAACCGAAAAAGAGGACCCGTAGAGCAACAGTCACTGGAGAAAATAATG
Source organism: Nephrotoma flavescens (assembly GCA_932526605.1). Classification (NCBI taxonomy): domain Eukaryota; kingdom Metazoa; phylum Arthropoda; class Insecta; order Diptera; family Tipulidae; genus Nephrotoma; species Nephrotoma flavescens. The sequence continues at coordinate 126,397,758 of OW052221.1, read as the reverse complement.
AAATTGCTGTATTGGCAGCAGTGGCTCATAATCTTCATGTTAGTACACGAGAAATAGTTCGCGATTCCGGATTGTCCCTCACCAGTGTTTGGAGAATTTTAAAACGGCACAAGTATCATCCAAATCATGTGTCTTTACACCAAGATCTTCATGGCGCTGATTTCCAAAATCGGATAACTTTTTGTCAATGGGCACGTGAACAAATACAACAAAACCGCAATTTTTTTCGTTGCGTAATGTTCTCTGACGAATCGTCTTTTACAAACCATGGAACGGTTAATCGACACAACATGCATTATTGGAGTGTTACAAACCCGCACTGGCTTCGTCAAGTTGAACATCAGCGTCCTTGGACTGTCAACATGTGGTGTGGAATAACTGGCAACAAACTCATAGGCCCCCACATTATTGAAGGCAACTTGAATGGTCAAAGGTACCGAAACTTTTTGGAAAATGAACTGCCATTATTACTTGAAAATTTGAACTTACAAGTGAGACGGAACATGTGGTTTCAACATGATGGTTGTCCTGCACACTATTCGGTGGTGGCACGTGAAATACTTGATCGTGATTTCAATGGTCGCTGGATCGGTAGAGCTGGTCCGATAAATTGGCCCGCCAGATCACCAGATCTTACTTCGCCAGATTTCTTTTTGTGGGGCTATCTCAAAGACAAAGTTTACAAACAAGAACCAACAACACGTGAGAACATGATTAAGCGAATCAGAAAAGCGTGTGCTGAAATTCACCAAACACACTTCTCAGTTGTGTACAATCATTGGAAATGCGTATTAATAAGTGCATTGAAGTCGCAGGCCATCATTTTGAACACTTATTTTAAGCTAAAATTATTTTATTCACCTGCCATTTACATTAATAAATTGTTTTGATGACGAATTTCGAGTATTTGCAATGAAAACGTGATGTTTTTTATTTGAAACGTATTGCAGAATCGAATGCGTGTGTTCTAAGAAGAAGAAATTGAAAAAATTGAATTTCGTCGATTACAACGCCATCTATCATGAACCGAACAAAATATTTCATTCAAATCATACGTACTTTTAGTCGTAAAATCCGTATCTGCAATAAAAAATATGGCTTCCTATCTTAGTTTAAAAGTTACCTCCGCCCCACCTAGAAAGCGGGGGGTGGGGGACTATTTTCTCGCACTAATGTATTTCCCCCGCGGTATGATTAAATTTTGATTATGGAAATTTTTTCCGTAGAGTGGCTATTTTTCGAGATATTTGATCGTCTCAGTTTAAAAGAAACACCTGGCATATAAAAAAAAACAGTTGGCAGCATTGTTTCGTCGGCGATAAAAATTGAAATAGACTCTAAATTTATTTCAACGAAAAAATCGTCGATGGTTGTGTTTGTATCACATATTTTCCAAGGTTTTGTAATATGACAGGCGATTTCGCTTGACGCACAGAAAAATGTAACATATGCTAATTTTTTCTGTGCTTGACGTCTTCGCTCTTGTTCTGTTTTGAGCTTAAGCGTGGGACCGGCGTGCGGCATACAGGAGTACATAAAATTACTGAAAATATAGTGAAGAAACTTATTGTGACAAAGTATCAAATTAATAAGGTGAAATCCGGGGAACATTCAAAGAAAAGAAAATCGATAATCAAAAATAAATAAATAGAATGGAAAGACTCAGTAAAACTGATTTGGTGGTGGTAAGCACAAGTTGTGTTGCGCGACGTGCATATTGTTCGTTCTTCTTTAGTTTCATTTCTTCTATTCACCCTGTTTTCAGGTACAGAGTTAGCGATGAGTTTGCGAGATGTTATGCTATATTGGTTTACAATATTCTAACCACTACAAATTTCAATATCGTGTGTGACTTCTTCTAGCCCGCATTACTTCACAAATTCATATGCTACGTCGAATTTAACATTTGTATTTGTTGCATGGTGATTTGTCGCCATTCTTCCTGCAAATTTGTTGGTTAAATTGTTCGTTTTCTTATACGCCGTTGTAACATATCCCAGACGTGCCCTATAGGGTTTAAATCTGGACTTCGCGCAGGATGGTTTATTAAATTAATTCTGTTCTGTTGCAGAAATTGGCGTGTGTTTAGAGCTGTTTGCCCCCGGGCATTATCATGCATAAAAAAATCCACGCCCAATTTAAATTTTCATGGAAAGCATATGAAGCCTTACAATTGATGTGTTGGTGTTAAAGCTGGATGTGGAATTACTACCTAATCTTTCTTGTAATTCCACGAAATATCGGCCCAAACTATCACCGAACCTCCCTGAAATGCTAAGACTTGCATCACACAATTAGGGATTATTCTTTGCCCTGGTAAACGCCAAACAGACAATGGTTGTCCTGTTTTTTGTACCATAGCGTGCGATAACTCGATTTTCTCTTGGTGTAGTTTTACTTGGTCGACCAGATCCTTCAAGTCTGATTCACAGCAGACACAGTAATATCACGTATTCGCTCAATTTTACTCTTCAAATAACTATGCGAATAATTAAATTTTCGTTTTCCATAAAATAACGTAAAATTTAAAGAACCTTAAAATTTTATCGTAGAGTTTGGAAGATAAAAGTATGTACATACTTGTTAACGTTTATACGGTTTTTGATACGTTTCTAACTAAAACTTCAATAAATCGACAAGCAGCATATTTTTTTTCTTTTAGACAATTTTTATTTTACTTTTTATTTTTATTTTACTCAAAAAAGACATAAAAATGTAAAATAAAATAATTGGTTTCCAGTATCGAAAACAAGGAAACATTTCCTTTAATTAGAAGTAAAATTATTTTTATGAAAGGTGTTATTTCACCAAGATACAAGCGATCAATTCTGGCTAAAAATCTGTTCCGCTTTCTTGGCAGTTTGAATTTCAAAACGAAAACATTCAATGCGATAGAAAAGAAAATACCATAAGGACGCTACGACTGTGAAAGAAAATCATTACGCGTCAGACATAAGATGCAAATATTATTTAAAATAAAGCATTCCATCAAATTTTGTTACAATTGGCAAATTTGTTTCCTTGCCACTTGACAGAAAATTACAGTCGGTTTTATAGCCAATTTATTGAAACCCTGATGAAAGCGACCAAGGTTTAAAATAATTTTTATCGGCTTCTTGAAGGTTCCGGAACCCCAAAAAGTGCAAATTATTGTTTACCGATCTAGATATCAGATATCTGGGGAATTGAGAATTAAAAAAAAACAAATGAAAGTAAAAACGATGCTTTTGGTCGAAGCTCTTTAAATAATTTTTGAAGCTTGGGTAAGTTGAAATAATATTTATATTCCCCGATATTAAAAAATATTGATTGTCTATTTAAGGCATTATTATCACCGGTTTGTGGAATGATGTAGAAGATCCAAAAATCTATGATTACACAGCATTTTATTATAAACGTAAACTTCGATGTGGTGTGAAATGAGGTGAATCTGTAAACACCACAAGTAGTCCATTATAAACACGGCGTTTTTCTATTTGCAAGAGTTCATTCCTAGGGAAAGTGCCACAGGTCTATTATGACCATTAGCACTATTCTAGTAATTTATCATATAGGTATGAAGTTATTTCAAATTTTTTTGTTAGTCTATGCACATTATGGATAATATTAACGATACAGGTGTTTAAGCAAAGTATGTAATACATATGAGTATAGGTTCTTTTTAGAAAATATTAATTGTTCGATGGATTTAATGTTATTTGAATGTCAATTAATACCCCCCTTTATATTCATACTGTTATAACAACAACACTTATATCAAATTATGACATTGAATATATCAATTTTTCCATATACATATACATCCGTTAAATACTGATGACACGGTATATGTATATCGGTTTTCATATTGACTAGGGCATTTACATTTAATTTTACATTTATTTTGCATAATCAATAGTTTTATAAATGATCTTTTTTGTATATAAATCAAATAAATTATGGAATAAATATTAGTTCTTACAAAACAGTCAACGTGTTTCTGTCCAGCCCTGACCAACAGCAAGCGAGAAACATTTTAAGTAATTGTCAACTATCAAATTTGTGATTTGACCAAAATACGGTCAAACATTGGTCCTTCGAGGGAAAAGAATCACACTAGGTGAAACGCTCCACAACAACAACAATAACAAAAATTTATTATGGAGAAATTATTAAAACAACAAAGTGATCTGGGCGAACAGATACAAAAACTAATCTCAAATATAAGGAAGGATCCAGCTCCCCGGAAAACAAAGGCCCACCTGGAAAAAAGAGAGAAGAGGAGTGTGGATATCCGCGACTTCTTCTCTTTTTTCCACCTGGAAAAAAGAGAAGAAGTCGCGGATATCTACACAAGATATAAAGAAAACGACAAGTTATTAATTAACTACGAAGGCATAGACAACTTGCCTTACATAAAAGAACGCAAATATATAAAACGTGCTTGTGATAACATAACAGCTGAGATCAACTATAAGCTGGAAACTGCTGCAACAACTCCAACTACAAAAGCAGCAGATGACAACGCAATTGAAAAACTGCCGATAGCAACAACAACTAAGCTAGCAGAACTGAATGAGTTGGCTATCGAAAGCACTCATACAGCCAGCACAACTACGGCACAACAAAAAGTAGTATCCAAGTTGGTAATCGCGACGATTCAAGCTAACAGCTATTATCCCAAGGAAAGGCTGCTCAGAAAGCAGTTAATAAAAATAAATCACTTGGAGAATATCAACATTCAAGCATACGGCCTCATAAACGGAAGAAAAGAAGCTGAATACTTGAGACAAAAAAGTAAACAACTAGATACGACGATGGAAAAAATAGATGAGCTGCACGAAGAAATACTGCCAGAAACAACTGAAGAAGACTTAGAACATCAAGAATATTTTAAAAACAACATCTACTTCGAGATTAGCAGCCGTGCAGAAGAATGTACTGCCAAGCTACAACAAGCGGTACATAAGACGCTTGAAACAAGTGAAACACACACCAACAATCAGCAATCAAAATATTACAGGTTAAAGGAAATTGAGATACCAAAGTTAAATGGGAACTATCAAGATTGGGTTGGGTTCCATGAACTATTCTCAAAATTGGTAGATCAAAACGTTAGTCTAACAGATACACACAAAATCATGTATCTCAAAACACATTTGGAGGGAGCAGCGAGCAAAATCATCCAACATTTGCAGCCAATAGGAGAGAAATACTAGGCAACAAATATCAAAACAAAAGGTTAAATATCAAAACAAACAACCATATTAACGCTATTTTTGCCCTACACAATATTCAACAAGAAGCAGCATCTGTAATTAGAATATTACGTGACACCGTCAGGGAAAATCTGCTCTCCTCATATAAAGGGAAATTTGCAATTTTATAGAGGTTTCTATTGCGGTTTTACGTAACGCTGGTCGTGTACAGAATCAAGGAAGCATGTTAGCATGTTTAAAAATTTGCCACTGTCATCGCTTACCGCCAACACATTCAACTATAATCCAGCTTCCGATTAATATAATGATTGTTGAGATGCGTAGGCTCTAATATTTTAATATGGCACTGAAATCTTCAGTATGGACATTGAAAGCAACTAATCACTTTAAAAGAGGTGTCATAAAACAAGTTTAACATTTTGTGAACAATTGCTTTAACGGAACATCTCGATATTTCAAATGACATACCGGTTAATCGATAACTGGCCCTACATGCCAGCCAATACAAGAATATACAAATACTAAATTTCTCACAGTACGTTAAATTAGTACTTTTTAAATTATTTTTAATATGGAAATGGATGTTAGATTAAATCGGGCATATGGACCAGATGGCAAATATATGAATTCGTTTTCGTCGCAGCTTAAGAGCGAGCGTTCTTTACTAAATTAAGTTTGTTGTCGAACCTAACCTAAAAATTTAATTTCAATATGATTATTTAGATATACATACTTATATCTTTTCTTTACCATTCGAACCTACCTAATAGAAAAACTCCGTACTTGCATACCAAACCATCTCTGGCCTACTATCGTCAATTTTCTGAAATAATTTTCAAAAATTTTTATGGAATTTATGGGTTATTTCGTTTTATTTAATTTTTCTATTATATAAAATAAAATATTTAAAAACAAACAAAACTAGGCACGAGATTATGGATCTAACTTTATTATTGCGAAAAAAGTTTGAGTCTATTGTTGTTGTATATTCCGATCGAACTTGCACAACTGCTTCAAGTGTGAGAGCTATGTGTTTTTTGAAAATTAGTTTAGGTCAGTGTATGAGTCGGTCCAGGAATGTTATTAAATCAGCTAACGTAAAATAATGAAAAAACGATGAAATTTTGTTTTTAATATCATTTTCTAGGTTCTCGGCGTTGTCTACATTGTTGACGCCGGGAACGCATAAAAATCGCTATGTAATTTACGAAAAAGGTTAAGTTTTTACAATCGCGTAGATTAATCTACCACGCCCAACCCTGCTCACCGTGTATGTCAGTATATAGGTTGACATGGAGATTGCAATGTGCAGCTTGTATTCTGTAATTGTATGTGTTTGACCGTATTTTGGTCAAATCACAAATTTGATAGTTGACAATTACTTAAAATGTTTCTCGCTTGCTGTTGGTCAGGGCTGGACAGAAACACGTTGACTGTTGTGTAAGAACTAATATTTATTCCATAATTTATTTGATTTATATACAAAAAAGATCATTTATAAAACTATTGATTATGCAAAATAAATGTAAAATTAAATGTAAATGCCCTAGTCAATATGAAAACCGATACACATATTCCGTGTCATCAGTATTTAACGGATGTATATGTATATGAAAAAATTGATATATTCAATGTCATAATTTGATATAAGTGTTGTTGTTATAATATTCTCCCTGGCCAAGATGTGAAGATTATCGTGCTTTATACCAGAGCCTCTAGAGGAGTGACTCTGGCTGGTTTATTTTTGGTTGCATCAATTCTCCTTTTGATTGCCACGAAGACTATGCCTATGAGTGCGAGCGCAAGGAGCCCATACGTGAGTGCATAGTGATGCACGTGGTGATGAGATAAGCTTTATCCTGTATTCATCGTTGCTGCCTTTATTCTTTGCTGTAGTTCTTCAATTTCTTGTACCTTTGACAAGTCTTGAAAGTGATGGGAGTAACCTTGTGGTTGCTTGGTCATTTCTATTGAGAGATTAGGTTTCAGTGGTTGACACTTAGGCCATTTTTGGCCCATTGTGATACCACGCATTCACGCCACATCATTAACCCATTCACCTATTCACCTACTCACACAATTACAGTATACCACCTGCACATTGCAAGCTCCATCTCAACCTGTACATTGACATGGACGGTGGGTCGGCGTTGAATTCTGCACTCCATCAGAGGGTCTAAGTTGTGTTTATTAACATCGCCGATTGTAATCGATGATGAAAATTCGATTTGCATCCTGCCTCTGATGGGATTCGAACCCAGTACCTCCCGGTCCAAGTGCCGAAGCTTTAACCACTGCACCACTTGTCCGGTTATTGAGAGATTAAATGTTGGTAATATTGAGGAGTATACTTTGTGATAGTACGATTGCTTCGCTGGCATGCTTATGGTTCTTCCCTTCAGTGTACAACCAGAGCCCAAGCTTAGTATTCCGCTTCTTGATATCTATGTAGAAAATGGCTCTTGTTGACAAACGATACTGATCGTACGTTCAGCTGGTACTGAATAAAGCCATCTGTAATTTCTTAGTTGGATCCATGTATCGGGCATGTTGTTTTTCTTCCTTTCGACCCCCTCGCATTTGTTATTCACTTTTTCTTGTTGTAGCAGGAGCAGCTCACATAAAACATCATCTTCTTGATTCTGATGCATAGCCTGGGTTAGCTGGCATATGCTAAAGTCGTTGGTGCTGATACAGTTTTGCCATTCAGAAGTTGTCATTGAAGAATATGTGTGCCGATGCAAATCTGGCACAAGAAGTTCCATTTGTGGCCGTATAAATATAGATGGACTGTTGGGGGTAGGCAGCGGTATGGGCTTATATATTTGGTATATTTCCTTATATACTAATGGCAGCTTCACCTCAAATATCAAATATTTGCCTTGCAGCCTTGCCTTGGCTGTCATTAGCTGGTATAGTGCCAATATGTCATCTGTGTCATCGATATTGGGAAGCAGTAGTTCAGGTGGTAGATTTCTTGTCATAAAATCTATTTCTTTTTTCAGTTGTTGGGTCGTTAAAAGCCTCGTGGAAATGACTCTATTGTGCGTATCCAATACTGCTTCTATATCAGTGTATCTTGAATCTCCTTGAATGCAATCATGCGTAACATTGTATGTATTGATAGAGCTAGAAAGTTGCTTTTTTCATCGTTGCTCTCCAACGCCTCTTCTAACTGATTCTTGAACACCAGCCAATGCTTGTTGACATCTTCTTGTCTATTTTTGAAGACGTTTATAGTCGCATCTATGATTGACGTTTGATTCTTTAATAACGCCGTGAAATGGTTGTTGTTCATCTTGAGTTTTTCTCTTTCTTCCTCATAACGTGCCGCGGCCCTGTCATCTAGCACCCCAAATAACTCGTTGGCTATATTTCCTCCTAAGTTAAAAAGTCCACGTTTGCTTCTTCCAAAACTCACCGTATGGTGGTGAAGCAATTCATCCTTGCGCTCCATTTCTTGTACAGATCGCTTGAACGATGGTTCTATTAGTCCACATGTATTTTCTCTTTATCTTTTAGCAATACTCGAGTTTGTGAAGTTGTCGTCAGGATATGAACAAAATTTTGCTAGTCTGTCTATGGAACGCTTATAGCCAGCCAGTTCTGCATAATAGCTGGTTAGATTATAATACACTATTATGTTCCAATCGTTGTTTGTAAGTTTGAGCTCTCCAATGGATTCAAAATAGATACCTGGTTGATTTTCGAACGTTGTGATGTTGTATGGTAGTGCGCTCGAATTGCAAAAACTGAACGTAATTAGTAATATGAGCAGTGGTGCATAGATCTTCTTGGTAACCCTGGCAACTCGAGACCTGCCAAGCTTGTGTTGTCCTACCTTGTTGTCGTCTACTGTTACATCTGCATCTGATTTGCTTGTTGGATCTTGATTATCTTCAGTTGGAAGGAAACTTATCTTTGTAATCGGTATCTTGAAGATGGTGTTTTTTGGACCCTTTATTGATACCACTCTGGTTAGACCATCTGACCCTGGATGAGTATCTGTTATCCTTCCCATTGCCCATTTTGTAGGTGGAAGTTGTTCATCCTTTATTAGAACTAGCTGACCAATCCTGTAGTTTGCTTTTGGTTCTTTCCATTTGTACCTTTGTTGTAGACTGTTCAAGAAATCCTTAGACCATATTTTCCAAAATCCTTGAGTCATCTTTGAAAGTAGAGTCCACCTCTGTTTTGGGCTTATGTTGGTTTTGTCTGACTCAGGGGGTGAAATCAGTGGTCTCCCGATTAAAAAATATCCAGGTGTCAAAGCATCAAAATCATCTAAATCGCTTGACAGTGAAAGAATCGGTCTGGAATTTAAACATGCTTCAATTTGTGATAATACGGTGCTGAACTCCTCGTAGGTCAGTGTTGTTTCACCGATCACTTTCTTTAAGTGGCCTTTCGTTGATTTGACTCCAGATTCCTAAATGCCTCCGAAGTGGGGACTATCGGGCGGGATGAAATGCCAGTTTGTTCCATAGTTAGCTGCTTAATGAGCCGCGTTGTTGTTTGCTTGTTGTATAGCCACCTGTAGCTCCTTACTTAGTGCGTTCCGAGCTCCAACGAAGTTGGTACCGTTGTCATTGTATATGTTTAAAGGCGTTCCCCTTCTTGAAGTAAATCTTCTAAATGCTGCCAGGAATGCTGCTGTTGTTAGCTCACTCACCAGTTCCAAGTGAATTGCAGATGGAGTGACTTTAGCTTCCGGTAACATACCCATTAATTGTTCTGATGCCGCTCTTCTGAATCGAAAACATTTTACACAGTTGTGGATTGTTGTGCGTACTAGACGTTTACCATCCAAAATCCAATATTTTGAACGTATTTGTGCTAGAGTTGCTTGTACGCCTCCGTGTAATACAAGATGGTGTGCTTCAATTGTGATTAGGTTTGAGTAAATATGATTTTTTGGTAGAATTAGTTGATGTTTTTGATCATACTTAAGTTGAGATTTTTGTAATCTACCGCCAACCCTCAACAAACCATTTTCGTCCATGAATGGATTTAGTGATGATAGTTTGCTGTTTTTTCTGGCTTTACTCGTTGATTTGAGGAGTTTAATATCTGCGGCAAATTCCGAATCTTGTATTGTTTTTATGATTACATTGTGTGATCTGGTTAGTTCATCTACTGTTAGAAAACTGGGTATCTCACCAGGAACTTGACGTATTCGATTTTTAACGATAGTAATAAATCTGTAGCAGTACGCTATAGTTCTTTTGATTTTAAGAGCCGACGAAAATCGTGAAAAGTCTATGAACTCTGGTTGAAGAGGTGCGTTGATAAATAAGCAATTTGTTTTTAGTTCCTCATTGGTTGCTTCTTCAGTTGGTTCAAGCGCTAATGGATAATTTGAGTTTTTTAACCAGCTTGGTCCTTCCCACCAAAGTTTATAGTTGCGCAAGTTTTGTGCGTTCATGCCACGTGAAGCTACATCTGTGGTTTTATAATTGGATTTTACATAATACCACTGACTTGGTTGCATAAGCGACTGAATTTCAGCTAATCTGTTACCCACAAAAGTTTTGTATTTACTGGGTTCGCCTTTTATCCATCCAAGCGTTATCATCGAATCCGTCCACGCATAGGTAGTAGCGTGTTCCAAATCCATGGCATCTTGAACTGTTTTTAATAACTTTACCAATAGTACGACACCGCACAATTCCAACCCTGGTAACGATATTCTGTTTTTTATATGAGCGACCTTGGTTTTTGCTGCTATTAGATAAACGACCGGTGTGCCTTGGGAATTTATTGTCTTGTAGTATACCACTGCTGCAAATGCCTTCGTTGCCTGTGTTCTATCCATCTGCTTATGGTAATATTTTCAATTGCATTCAAACCTTCTTTGAATTTACTCCATTGTTGTAGTAGTTCAATACTTAGAGTAACATCCCATCCGACACCAGCTATCCATAGTTTCTGCATTAATAATTTTGCTTCTATGATGATGGGTGCAAACCATCCTAATGGATCGAATAGTTTGGCTACTTTTGCCAATATGCTCCTTTTTGTTGGTTCTTTTATATTTTCGTACAATGATATTTTAAACCCAAAATTGTCGAAAACTGGATTCCAGGTTATTCCGAGCGTCTTAATTGTTTCATCGATGTTTATGGAGCATAGCCCATCTTCGCGAGCGTTTCTAGGTAGATGTGTTGTCAATTCTTTTTTGTTACTTGCCCATTTTCTTAGATTAAAACCTCCAGCCTTCAGCAATTGTATATGAGTTGTGAATGGGCTTCTAATGCTTCTTCTAATGTATCAGCTCCTGAAAGCAGATCATCAACATAGAAATCTTTTAACGTTATATTTGCCGGGAATGGGTAGTTTCTTATTTCATCATGGGCTAGTTGACATAAGACTTTAGTGGCTAAATATGTTGCTGACGTGGTCCCATATGTTACTGTTTTAAGTTCAAACGTTTTGATTTCTTCTTTTGGTGATTCTCTGTACAGGAGCCGTTGATAGTTTTGATCTTCTTCATTGATTATGATCTGGCGGAACATCTTCTCTATGTCGGCTTTGATAAGGAATTTATGTTTTCTCCATCGCATTAGAATTGATATTAGATCCTGTTGTAACGTTGGACCGTTTAGCATTAAGTCATTCAATGATGCACCGGATGTTGTTTTTGCCGAACCATCGAACACGACTCTAAGCTTTGTAGTCGTGCTGTCTGATTTCATCACTGCGTGATGTGGAAGATAATATGCTATAGTTGAGTCTTCCTCATCTTTTAGCATCTCCATTTGACCATAATTCATATTCACGCATAAAGTCTGTATAGCTTTTTCTGACATTTGGTTCTCTTGACAACCTTCTTTCGACTTGAAGGAACCTTGCTATTGCCATGCGTTTAGAATCTCCCAAATGTATAGCTGGATCCTTCTGAAATGGAATACGTAATTCGTAGCGCCCATTTTTCAGACGCCTGTGCGTGTCACGAAAGAATTCTTCACACTCCTTCGTTCAGATCGTCAAATTGATGCAAATATTAGGATCAAATTTTATCAAAATAATTCTAGTCTAAAGATTGGGGTTATTAAAAAAATAATTCTTTAAATGTTGTGAAGGTAATTGCCACCAATAGTGGACAACTTGAGCTGTTCAAAACAGTTAACTAAATAAACATAAATAATTTTGGGGTGGTTCCACTCAAGTTTTAGGAATTAAAATTTCATATAAATTGAAAGATTCTTCAAAATACTTGCTACACTATGGCCAATTCCAGGAATTTTAGAGATGTAGGCAATTATTGGCATATTCGCTTAATAGTGGACAGCTGATCGAAATAGTTAACCACAGTAAAATAAAAAGGCTTTGGCTGGCCCCACAAAAATGATCCTCCCTAAAACGAATCACACAACACATTTTATTTTTAACCCATAATGCTAAACCTCTGGTTGTACTTAAATCTTCACAATATTGTCGTTTACACATAATTTTCTCTAAATTGAGTTATCTAACCTCGAGAGGAGTGTATGTTAAAAACCTAGGTAGTTATTAGGAAAACCAATAATCACTTTCGTTTAGTTGGTAATTTATGCTGCGTGCCTTAATCGACTAAACTAACTAAACTAAACGAAAATAAGAAGATTCTGCTATTGACCACTAGTTGGCAGCCGAAAAGTCAATTTACGAGGTTACTATTCAGTGACTTTTCATTATACTGCGAGAAGTAAAAAAGGTAAAGAACCAAAAAAATGGAAAAACGTCACTATTCAATTCGATGTAAGTTGTATCATATTTATTTGAAAACATTTCAATTTAATTTCTTTTTCGATTTAGAGACACAAGATGAGACCGAGAAATTTATTGCACCCCGCATTAAGTTAGAATATTTATTTAACGGTAGATTTTTTGATCTAAAATCAAGTTGAGAGTACGTGAATTATATAGTGTATAAATATGAAGCACTTATTTAAAAAAATTGTGCACAAATTTAATTGCAGAAAAGTTGGATTAGAAGCCCAGTTGGAGGTAGAAGATTGGCGCAAACTAAAAAAAATGGTCAAATTTAATGGATAGATATAAGGTAATTTACACTTTACTTTTTGAAGTAAAACTTCTTTAGGCACGCTTGACTTGGGGACTAAGCTGGCAAATGCGTTACGAAAAGTGTAATCGAACGAGGCGAACGAAACAATAACAATACACAACAACAACAATAAACGAAAACGAAATCATTTTCCTTTAGTATCAGGATGTGCCATGACAATTCATAAATCCCTAGGTGGAACATTAGTTGATACCATTTTATTTTAATAATTGGTTAAAAAAATTGGAAAATAAGAAAATAGAAAAATTGGTAAATGGAAAATTGGAAAATTGGATATTTCGAAATTTGCAAAATTGAAAAATTTGAAAATTTGTAAATTGGAAAATTTTAAAATTGGAAAATTAGAAAATAGAAAAACAGGAAAATGGAAAATTAGAAAATAGGAATATATGAAAATATGAAAATATTAATATATGAAAATATGAAAATATGAAAATATGAAAATATGAAAATATGAAAATATGAAAATATGAAAATATGAAAATATGAAAATATGAAAATATGAAAATATGAAAATATGAAAATATGAAAATATGAAAATATGAAAATATGAAAATATGAAAATATGAAAATATGAAAATATGAAAATATGAAAATATGAAAATATGAAAATATGAAAATATGAAAATATGAAAATATGAAAATATGAAAATATGAAAATATGAAAATATGAAAATATGAAAATATGAAAATATGAAAATATGAAAATATGAAAATATGAAAATATGAAAATATGAAAATATGAAAATATGAAAATATGAAAATATGAAAATATGAAAATATGAAAATATGAAAATATGAAAATATGAAAATATGAAAATATGAAAATATGAAAATATGAAAATATGAAAATATGAAAATATGAAAATATGAAAATATGAAAATATGAAAATATGAAAATATGAAAATATGAAAATATGAAAATATGAAAATATGAAAATATGAAAATATGAAAATATGAAAATATGAAAATATGAAAATATGAAAATATGAAAATATGAAAATATGAAAATATGAAAATATGAAAATATGAAAATATGAAAATATGAAAATATGAAAATATGAAAATATGAAAATATGAAAATATGAAAATATGAAAATATGAAAATATGAAAATATGAAAATATGAAAATATGAAAATATGAAAATATGAAAATATGAAAATATGAAAATATGAAAATATGAAAATATGAAAATATGAAAATATGAAAATATGAAAATATGAAAATATGAAAATATGAAAATATGAAAATATGAAAATATGAAAATATGAAAATATGAAAATATGAAAATATGAAAATATGAAAATATGAAAATATGAAAATATGAAAATATGAAAATATGAAAATATGAAAATATGAAAATATGAAAATATGAAAATATGAAAATATGAAAATATGAAAATATGAAAATATGAAAATATGAAAATATGAAAATATGAAAATATGAAAATATGAAAATATGAAAATATGAAAATATGAAAATATGAAAATATGAAAATATGAAAATATGAAAATATGAAAATATGAAAATATGAAAATATGAAAATATGAAAATATGAAAATATGAAAATATGAAAATATGAAAATATGAAAATATGAAAATATGAAAATATGAAAATATGAAAATATGAAAATATGAAAATATGAAAATATGAAAATATGAAAATATGAAAATATGAAAATATGAAAATATGAAAATATGAAAATATGAAAATATGAAAATATGAAAATATGAAAATATGAAAATATGAAAATATGAAAATATGAAAATATGAAAATATGAAAATATGAAAATATGAAAATATGAAAATATGAAAATATGAAAATATGAAAATATGAAAATATGAAAATATGAAAATATGAAAATATGAAAATATGAAAATATGAAAATATGAAAATATGAAAATATGAAAATATGAAAATATGAAAATATGAAAATATGAAAATATGAAAATATGAAAATATGAAAATATGAAAATATGAAAATATGAAAATATGAAAATATGAAAATATGAAAATATGAAAATATGAAAATATGAAAATATGAAAATATGAAAATATGAAAATATGAAAATATGAAAATATGAAAATATGAAAATATGAAAATATGAAAATATGAAAATATGAAAATATGAAAATATGAAAATATGAAAATATGAAAATATGAAAATATGAAAATATGAAAATATGAAAATATGAAAATATGAAAATATGAAAATATGAAAATATGAAAATATGAAAATATGAAAATATGAAAATATGAAAATATGAAAATATGAAAATATGAAAATATGAAAATATGAAAATATGAAAATATGAAAATATGAAAATATGAAAATATGAAAATATGAAAATATGAAAATATGAAAATATGAAAATATGAAAATATGAAAATATGAAAATATGAAAATATGAAAATATGAAAATATGAAAATATGAAAATATGAAAATATGAAAATATGAAAATATGAAAATATGAAAATATGAAAATATGAAAATATGAAAATATGAAAATATGAAAATATGAAAATATGAAAATATGAAAATATGAAAATATGAAAATATGAAAATATGAAAATATGAAAATATGAAAATATGAAAATATGAAAATATGAAAATATGAAAATATGAAAATATGAAAATATGAAAATATGAAAATATGAAAATATGAAAATATGAAAATATGAAAATATGAAAATATGAAAATATGAAAATATGAAAATATGAAAATATGAAAATATGAAAATATGAAAATATGAAAATATGAAAATATGAAAATATGAAAATATGAAAATATGAAAATATGAAAATATGAAAATATGAAAATATGAAAATATGAAAATATGAAAATATGAAAATATGAAAATATGAAAATATGAAAATATGAAAATATGAAAATATGAAAATATGAAAATATGAAAATATGAAAATATGAAAATATGAAAATATGAAAATATGAAAATATGAAAATATGAAAATATGAAAATATGAAAATATGAAAATATGAAAATATGAAAATATGAAAATATGAAAATATGAAAATATGAAAATATGAAAATATGAAAATATGAAAATATGAAAATATGAAAATATGAAAATATGAAAATATGAAAATATGAAAATATGAAAATATGAAAATATGAAAATATGAAAATATGAAAATATGAAAATATGAAAATATGAAAATATGAAAATATGAAAATATGAAAATATGAAAATATGAAAATATGAAAATATGAAAATATGAAAATATGAAAATATGAAAATATGAAAATATGAAAATATGAAAATATGAAAATATGAAAATATGAAAATATGAAAATATGAAAATATGAAAATATGAAAATATGAAAATATGAAAATATGAAAATATGAAAATATGAAAATATGAAAATATGAAAATATGAAAATATGAAAATATGAAAATATGAAAATATGAAAATATGAAAATATGAAAATATGAAAATATGAAAATATGAAAATATGAAAATATGAAAATATGAAAATATGAAAATATGAAAATATGAAAATATGAAAATATGAAAATATGAAAATATGAAAATATGAAAATATGAAAATATGAAAATATGAAAATATGAAAATATGAAAATATGAAAATATGAAAATATGAAAATATGAAAATATGAAAATATGAAAATATGAAAATATGAAAATATGAAAATATGAAAATATGAAAATATGAAAATATGAAAATATGAAAATATGAAAATATGAAAATATGAAAATATGAAAATATGAAAATATGAAAATATGAAAATATGAAAATATGAAAATATGAAAATATGAAAATATGAAAATATGAAAATATGAAAATATGAAAATATGAAAATATGAAAATATGAAAATATGAAAATATGAAAATATGAAAATATGAAAATATGAAAATATGAAAATATGAAAATATGAAAATATGAAAATATGAAAATATGAAAATATGAAAATATGAAAATATGAAAATATGAAAATATGAAAATATGAAAATATGAAAATATGAAAATATGAAAATATGAAAATATGAAAATATGAAAATATGAAAATATGAAAATATGAAAATATGAAAATATGAAAATATGAAAATATGAAAATATGAAAATATGAAAATATGAAAATATGAAAATATGAAAATATGAAAATATGAAAATATGAAAATATGAAAATATGAAAATATGAAAATATGAAAATATGAAAATATGAAAATATGAAAATATGAAAATATGAAAATATGAAAATATGAAAATATGAAAATATGAAAATATGAAAATATGAAAATATGAAAATATGAAAATATGAAAATATGAAAATATGAAAATATGAAAATATGAAAATATGAAAATATGAAAATATGAAAATATGAAAATATGAAAATATGAAAATATGAAAATATGAAAATATGAAAATATGAAAATATGAAAATATGAAAATATGAAAATATGAAAATATGAAAATATGAAAATATGAAAATATGAAAATATGAAAATATGAAAATATGAAAATATGAAAATATGAAAATATGAAAATATGAAAATATGAAAATATGAAAATATGAAAATATGAAAATATGAAAATATGAAAATATGAAAATATGAAAATATGAAAATATGAAAATATGAAAATATGAAAATATGAAAGTATGAAAATATGAAAATATGAAAATATGAAAATATGAAAATATGAAAATATGAAAATTGGAAATTTGTAAAATATGAAAATTGGTAAATTGGAAAACTGGTAAATTGGAAAATTGAAAAATTGGAAAATTGAAAGATTGGAAAATAGGAAAATAAAAAATATGAAAATAGGAAATTTGGAAAGTTGGTAAATTGGAAAATATGAAAGTTTGTAAATTGGAAAATTGAAAAACTGGAAAAATTGGAAAGTCATAATATAGACTTCTATGTCACTGACTGACTCACTCGAGAACGCACAGGGTCACCAAAATTTTTTTTTTTCTATATTATAACATCTATGTCACTCACTAACTTACTCCCTCCAGAACGCACAGGGTGACCAAAAAAAATCGTCCTTGTGATATATTTTATATATGTATTTTTTCTATATTATAGCTCCATTGCATACGAGGTATCACAGAAACCGATTCTTTCTTCGTTCCTTTCCCCGTTTGCCTATGATACAGGTTTTAATGCGACTTAATCAAATTTTCGATGAAACCACATTGTGTACTGTGGTTATACATAAATGAAATAAAAAATATTTCAAGGCCATTTTTACTATGCGAAGAGATTTCAAAAATGGTTTATTTGTGAATACACATACATAAACATTATCTATTACGACTAGTTGGCCTTGAAAAAGTTACCAAGTTACAAGGTTCCTCTTGTGGCATCGGACATAAATGGTTAGGTGACACTCGAGAACGCACAGGGTGACCAATTTTCTTTTTCAATATTATAATTTTTCTATATTATATTATAAATATTAAATATATATTAGAAGTTTTACTTCAGTAGTGTGGTCTAAAGCACACTTCATTTTTTTTGTTAAATGCTCCTTAACTTATAAAGAGCATTTAAAAAAAAAATCTTTTCGGACCACTATTGAACCATCTACAGGGTCGGAGACTGAGGAAATGGGAGCACGAGCGACGACGTGGCCCTATTTCGAGATCATGCATCAATACTGTTCCGAAAGGCACAATATAAATCCAGTATTGGTTGTGGACACGGGGACCGAAGAAAATCTGCCATCAACATCCGGGTCAACCTCGAATGAAATTACTCCATCTTCGTATAGTTGTAAACGTAAATGCTGTGAAGGAGATGGAGATGAAAGGAAGCAGTTAAAGTTAATGAAAAAAGCTACCAAACTTTATATTAAATATATGTCATCTTTGGTTGTGCTCTCCAGGGATGACAGCGATTAAATTCACCATTGTGAGTGACTCAACCATAATTAAATAATTTTACTGGAATTTTGTGATATTTCGCTGACTGCACAGTCAGCAATGAATTTTTTGTATGTATTATACACAGCACATAAGTATAAAACACCTATGTATATAAGTGATATCTATAAGAAACTATTGAATTATACAATATAAAATAAAGACTGAATTATTATTAAAATTAGATTTTTTATTTCAAATTTAAATAACATAAGAATTTAAATAAATTTCATAAATTTTCTGGTTCAAGTGCACTAATATCCTTCTACAATACAATCCTTGCAACAAAGTGTTACGGAATCCTAAAGCCCGTTGCTCATCAATGTGGTCATAAGAATTTTCAAATGCTTCATTTAATATTTCCTCATCGGGTTCAAAAATTCTAGGCCAAACAAACATTATGCATAACGCAACAAGCCGTAATTACTTGCAATTTTCAATTTTTAATTCGATGGATTTGAGAAAAATTGAACGCCACCATGTCTTCATTAATCCGAAAGCATTTTCAATAATGCTACGGGCCTTTGTACGTTATTAAATGTATTTTCAGTTGCAGTTGTATTATTTTTAACTGGTGTAATTATAGCAACCGGTTCCATTGGGCATTTGTAGCCGCTGTCTCCTAATAGAAAGTAGCCTTGTAGTGGGAACGCTCTGTTTCGATACTTATGACTAATGCGTAACACGCGTTAGCCCGGATAACCACAACAAATGTTTATAAATTTCCCAAAACTATCGCAAACAGCCATTAAATTGATGCTGTAGTCCAATTTTCTGTTAATATATTGACTATGCAATGAAGTTGATCCTACAATTTTTACGTGGCACCCGTCTATGGCTCCTATAACGTTGGTAAATATTGACGATCCAGATCGCTTATTAAATTGAGCCCCAATCGCTACGTACGAATCTATACTGGGGTATTTTATGACTTTTGGCGCAATCGCTACAAAATAATAGAGCATATTGCTATTGTTCTGACAGTGTATGGATATGTTAAAGCTTACACCCGTAGCCCGGTAGCTAGTGTAGTGATACCTACAAAATGATTTTTCAAATTTGGGTTTTTCGGATAAAAACTTACAATAATTAGTAAATTAGTATTTTACAATTTAGCGGTTATCATGAATGCAACTGCAAAGATTTGAGTACGATTAGTTGAATACGATTTGGTTGGCAGCGAAATATTCCGATGCCACAGTTTAATGATTGTTAATTTTGATTCTAACTAATTTTAACTTATGCCCGGTTTAAATAACACCAACATTTTTCTTCTGCAAAATGAATCAGATATAACATTGACTTTTTGCACATGAGAGACAAGAAAAGCAATATATCCCAACAAAATTTTGCAGAAGAATTTTTGAGCAAAAATGACCATAAAAATGAAAATCTTGCCATAAAATATATTCGATCCGAGTATTTTTATGGCAACATTTTTACAATTAACAAGAAAAAAAATTATTTCGTATTTATAAATGTTGAGGATTCATTATAAAAACAGACGCCATAGATAAAAATGTAAATTTCGTTTTTTAATTCATTAAAAATAAATTAATAATGATCCTATAAAAAAAATTACGCCATTACTATATATGTTTATTTCTTTCTGGCATATTGAATATTTTTATATAGCGGATTCTTTCTTATTTACCTGCAAACATTTGCAGAAGAAAACAATTTTCTCGTGTAAACCGGGCATTAAACTTATCAATGTATGCCATCTATGATCAGGGAGTAGAAATAACGCCGAACAAAAAGAGCAATTAACATATGACAATAATGTACATCGGACAATTATTTTTTATTTTATGTATGTATTGAAAAATAATTAAAGAAGACTAATGCTGGAAACACATGTGCAGAATTCTGCGTGCATCAAAATTAGAATACACTAGTGTATATGGGTTAAAATACATGTACGACGCATGCCATGCAGAATTCTGCACGTCGTCTCTATTTCTAATTTGACTGCGCATCTGTCGGTGTTGACAACATGAAAAAAAATAAAACTAAAAATCGTCGGCAACTTCATGCGACATTGTTTGATATTTTCCCCTTTTCACACTAACCCCCCGATTCTGACGATAAGACTACTAAGACTATCTTAGCTAAGACTTTCTTGTTAAGACTTTATTTTTTAAGACTAAAGTCTTCATTGAAATTCTGAAGACAGTAGTCTTAAATAATATATTGGAAACTCTCCAAAAACTTTTGTAGAGCTGTCGAAATCAAATTTTTACCATATTGTTTCAAATTTATGAACGAAAACCGACAGTTCAATTCCAAATTGTTAAAAAAAGCTCAAATTTATGTTATATATATATGCTAAGAGAGTATTTATTGTATTTTGAATAATTTTTCCGGTTTTTATAGTCAAATATATATAATTATTGTTTTTGTTTAATTGTCAAAATTATGATTCCTAAGACCACCTATTTCGCTGATATTAACGAAGACAATTTTTTAAGACTACTGACAGATAAGACTAAGTGCAGAATACGAATTTAAAGTATCTAGTCTTCGTTAAGACAAAAGTTTTCGCTAAGACTGAAAATACGGCTGTGACTGTACGTTAGAATCGGGGGGTAAATTTTGTCAAGATGGAGGAGAAAATTACAGAATTTATGAAAAAAAAACAATTTTTATACGATACAAGACATTTCAATTGCAAAAATATTTATCAGTATGACAAAAAGTTAATAGCTTGCTTTAACTCTAAATAAAAAATGCCGCACACAAGTGTCAAATAATTATGCTCATGTGTTTTACGTGCAGATCTGCATGCGGTGCTGCATGCAGAAAATCTGCACATCTGTTTTCAGCATAAGTTAGTTCAAATCGAGCATTTGTTATGTATGTACTCGTATTAAATTAAGTATGCTCATATAAAAATAAATATAATTTTTTAATAAAGTATAATTTCTTTTAAACAAAATGAAAAATATAAATAAAAACACGCAACCACGACACTAGTTCCACATGCTAGCCAATACAAAAACACAAACTCGGAATTGTACAGTGTATCCTTTTCTTGTTGCTCGATCGACGAAAAGTTCGGTTATGGTATTTAAAGAGTCAGCCGTTACTCTTAGATGTTCTCTAATATATACATTGTTGTTCGACATTATTCTTTGATAAATTATAGAATTATATACGTTGCGTTTTCGGGGAATATATAAAATTAAACAAAATTACTCCATGTATCAACATAAACTCAAATAGTATACATTCGATTACAAACTTTTGCTCGATGTATTCGTTTATTTCTTATATTCCGTTTATTTAAAATGTACTTATAGTACATTAGAAGTGTATTGGTAAATAAAAGATGTGGCATTATCATTTTGAACTTTTGTTTATTTATTAATTTATGTAAATTGCAGTATATTTTCCATTGTTTATATAAAGATTTTGACACTTATTCAGCCGTTCCACACGAGATGTCAAAGAAGCAGTTTCTTTTTCGTCTCTTCCCCGTTTACATATGAAACCGGTTTTAATTGCGATTCATTTTTAAACAAAAAAATTTTCGGTGAACTAACACAAATAAGGCTCAGCTACAATGCATCCGCTTCGTTCCGTTTTCCTAAAATAGGCGCCTGCCCATCTTTTCTGTTCGCTAGTTACAATGTATACGTTCCGCTTGTCAAAATCACATTTAAATGAAAGTAAATAAAACGTCATGCATGATAATGAAATTTTAAAGTTGCTGTGCGATTTGTATATTTTATACATAAAATATCGAAAAACATTTAAAACGAGGCGATGGTGGGTACGCCATTTAAATTTAGACAGAAAGAGTGCTGGATATTACAACCCAACATTTTTACGAATGAACGAATTAGTTGTTGAGGTTATGCTTTCCGCTCTTCCGTAAAATTTTAATTTTTTTTAAAAAAACGGTCCGTCTTCTCCGCTCCATTGTAACTAACCTTTCTGTTTTCATGGTAAATTATATAGAACATGTCAAATTTAAATATCTACGGAAAAGCGGAACGGAGCGGATGGATTGTAACTGAGGCTATAGAAATAAAATAAAATGATTTAGGCCCATTTTTGAGATGTAGATTTTAGTTTAAATTTTATTTTCGAGAGAGCAGAATAAAAAAATACAAAAAAACTTGGAGTTTAAATATAAAATACGGTTTTAAATTAGAGTGTTTTTCAATTGCTATTTAACGTAATTATGAACGCATAAAAGTTAAAAATTCGAAAACAATAAAATTCATGCTATTCCAAAATATAACTTTCAATTACGGTTGGTTTATAACTAAAAATTAGAATTTTTATAAAATTCAAACTTCTATTTACAAACAACTATTTTGTGCCAGCCAAATGTTTCTCATATAAAAATTTTACCAGCTCTTGAAGCAGATAAAAAGTTTGACATTTTTATTCACCATAATTTTTAACTTTTTATGCAGTATTTAAAATACTGTTAAAGTTAGCCGAAAGTTTCCAGCCGAAAGATAATGCAGATAGTGTCTTGAATACAGCAAAAATCAGTAATGAACTCGAATTTAGGAGAATTTAGGAGCGAATTACATCATCCGGGTGAAGGGGAAATTATTTCAGTTTATAGGAATTTAAAAATCGATATGGGCGACTGTATAAAGAGAGTTTAAAAATAGTCAAGACACTATCTGCATTATCTTTCAGCTGGAATCTTTCGGCTAACTTTAACAAGGTGTATTTAAACCAATTGAAACACAATATTATGAAGCGTGAAGCAGTGCTTCTTTGACATTCCGTGTGAAACTAGTGATATTAATTAGTTTAGTGTTTCTTAAGGCACGCATAATGACTTGTAGTAGTGCCACCTATTGGCATATTATATGAACTAACCGTTCTAATTTTAGTTTAGTTAGTTTAGTCGATTAAGGCACACAGCATTAGTTAAAAATTTCAATGTCAGGCACACAGTATAATAAAATTTTTGGTTAATTCATACTAGTCTATGAACGACTAGTACGAACTAACCAACAATTGTATGGCAAAAAGTATCAGACATACTTTTAATTAAAATTTACAGTTTATAATACAGTTTCTATTTACAGATTCATACATTTTTCTTAGTTTAGATATAATATTTTGATTTAAAAACGTCAGAGACATGTTCATATATGTAACTGGTATGAACTCAATTAACTTTAAATTTGTTAGTTGGAAGTATAATTTAGTTAAAAAAATCGACGTCAGGCCCGCATTATTAGACGAAAAAACGGTGTGACGGTGTAAGTTACAGTATAAGTTACTTGGAAATATATTTTAAAGTATTAATAGTTAGTAAGCATCAGATTAAATCTCCGAAAAAATAGTTAAAATTTAGTATATCATTCACTCAGTACTACATAGCTGAATTCAGGCGCGTACGCAGGATGAAGCCATGGGGGGGGGGGGGGGGTTGCAGAAAACATATTTTATAAAAAAAAATTTCACGTAATAGAACTAGCTAATATATATTATATTTTATTTTATTTCACTATAAAAACATAAACTATACAAGAAAGAACTTAAAAATTAAAGAAAAATTAATATATTAAAAATTATATAACAAAAATTAATAAAAAATTCATTAAGAAAAGTTAAAAAAAAATTATATGATGTATGCACAAAAAAAATTAATACATATATTAAAAATTATATATTTTTTCTTATAAAATAGAATAAAAATGGCAGATTTAGCAAAAAACAATTAAAGCGCGATAGAAGTTAAGACTGAACTTCAAAGATTTTTCTTTTCATAATTATCAACTACAAGCGAATTTCTAATTTACGTGAACTTTTTGCTAGTTCATCTAGAACTGCATCAACAGAAACCGTGACATTACGAAGAATATTAAGTAACGCTAATCCATTGAGCCTATCTTCACTTCATTCGTTGTGTTGCGTAAATACGTTTTAAGTCATCTCAAGATCGTTCACTCCTTGATGTTGTAACCGGTAGTGTTACAAATATTTGAAGTAATTTTCGAACAGTTGGGAAAATTGATTCGTAGCATGATAAAAATGCAATATGAGCATTTTTGGTGTATTCGAAGAATTTATAGCATGGCGCCACCATAGCTTCAGTTCACCAATGCCCTCAACTATGCTGCAGTTCGTAATACTTTTATATTTTTCCAAAAGGATTTTTGCAGATTTTTCGTGCTCCAATGAAAAATTTTGTTCATTTGGCAAAAGACACATACAACTTTGCAAGATACTTTTATGTTTCAGAAACCGATCGTGAACTTGCATCTTTGTAGAATCTAGAAAAGGTATAAAGATGGCAATACGATAATACTCTTCAGGATTTTCAACTGCAATGTTGCAGCGATGAATTTGTCTTCCGGCTAGACGAGGAATTCGTATTTCTACATTAAGCTGGTCACATATTTTCTTGACGTCACTGAGAATTGCATTAAATTGCATTTCTGTTTCGCGTCGTATTTCATCTAGCACATCTTCAACATCTTTTGCCAGTTCGATTGCAGCGGCCGAATCCAGATTTATTGTTTGTAGTGAACGACTTAGTGGCAGGGTTATACCAAAAACCTTGGCAATCACATGAAGAGATACTTGAAATTCAGTACTAATAACAGATAGAAGCTGAATCGCAGAAGAAGGAGTTGTTTTGTCATCCCAATCAGAAATAATTTCCATCGCAAAGATTGCAGCTTTTTGAAGCTCCAGAAATACTAAGGCAGACTCGCAGCGTTGAATCCATCGTGTGGGACATATTTGTTTGAGTCGCGTTGCTGTTGATTTAGGATTTACTTTTTTCTATTGTTGAATCATTGTGGGATTAAACCCCTATTAACCCCCCCCCCCCCCCTTGCGTACGCCCATGGCTGAATTACAAGTGTTTATCGACGTGATCTACTTATCTACTACCTTATCTAGTCGATGTTGTCTACGAATAGTCGAATTCTGCACTCCAACAGACCGGTCTTAGCTGTGTTTATTAACATCACCGATCGTAATTTTTTTATTATTAAAGGACCAATTCGTAACAATATAATAGCAAAGAGTCTTTCAATATGTTAGGTTATGCAGCCATGTTGTTAAAACAACATCCGTCAAATTTGTTGGAAATTGTTCTATAGTGTATGACAAATCCACATGCGGAAGATTATAGCGTTGAAAAATGTGTGTAAATCATCAAATTTTATTTTCAAAATCGGTGGACTGTTCGAGAAACGTTCCGCCGGGTCTACTATTCGACATTTGGTGGAAAATCGGTTCGATAAACAAGCAGCCAATACCCGTACGTCACCGAAACGCAAGATCTGCTGAAAACAACAACGCCGTGTGATCGCTGATTGGGCTCATTTTTGGATGAATGGATATGCGATCAAGCAGAATTGTCGAATTTGGGGCAATACCAATCCACACGAGATACACCAGCACTAAATGCATCCCGAAAAAGTTTTTATTTGTTGCGGATTTTGGTTCTGGTGGAGTAATTGGTTCTTATACTTCCTTCAAAATGAAACTGGCTTTGCCATAACCGTAAACGGCGATAATCAACTTCGGGTGGCCTAAACTGGCTGAGATGGATATCGACGAAATGTGGTTCCAACAGTACGGCACTGTACCACAAAGCGCATGGCACGATGAGCGTTCTGAATGAAACTATATTCTTAATTTTTTTTTCATAAATTTGGGGGTTCAAGTGACCGAAATTTGTTCTCCCGGAAGTGGCAGCTTGTATCGGAGCTTTTTCGTGTTGTTTTTTTGCAAATATGTATTTCGAAAAATATATCATTTATGAGAAAAACGAACGTGAATTAAATGATTGTAAATTAATTTTGTAACAATATCGGAGCAGATCAGTTTTCTAAAATTTAAGCGGTTACGACGATTTTGGACAAAAAACTGTTTTTCAGCAAATATTTGGTTTCTGTACAGCCCATACGGATTGATTAATCGAGATGAAACTTTATATTTAATTGGGTGATCTCAATGATTTTTGTCAGACATCGCTCCACCGGAAGTGGCAGCTTCCATAGGACCTTATTTTACAAATATTTTGAACGATTAAAACCAGATTGTTAATTAGTTTTTGAAAATAAAAACTTTATTTTTTTTAAGCGAAACTCTTTTATGAGATAATCATACTGTTAGGAGATTCGGACGTTCGATATGGATTCGTACACGATTTTGCAAATAAAACACTCAACAATTTAAGTTAAAACTTTATTTTCTAACATCTTTAATTTCTGTAGCAATTCACATATTTTACTCGTTCACCGCGCTGTAATCCACTATTACTTTTAACTACACTTCAATTGTCGATTATAAAAAAATTGGTCGATGGTTTTAATCTAATTTAAATGCACCTTTAGGTGCGAAAGATGAACGAGGGTGGATGCACTTTTTTCGTTTAACAAACAAATTGTACGTGTGTTTTTCACGTACATAGCTAGTTGTTTAATGAAATGTTAAATGAATATTTTTGCAATAATATAATAAATTATATGTGAACAAAGTATTAAATAATAATTTTTAATAGTTATTTTTTAAAAATTTTCTGTTTCCTTAATACGAATGACAACGCATGCCGAATAGAATTCCTTATGACTTTTTCCTTACAGAAAAGTATGAAAAAGCCCAAGTTTGAGCCTAAGGCTAAAAATTTAAACATCGAAAATGGGGCTTGAAATTTTGTTTAATGTCTAAATAAAAAAGCTTAAGCCGACTGATTTGTTTTGGGCTAGAGTACTTGTTTTTATATAAACTTAAAAATATTGGATAGGGTAAAAATGTTGGGTAGTTCGTGGCCTTTTTCCCGGTAGATGGCTTTCATATATCTCAGTAACCATTGATCGTATCGGGTAATTCTTATGTGTGTTTGAAAGGTGACATTTTAACTTGCACTTCGACATTCAAAACATTAAAATCGGTGAAGTGAATAAAAAGTCACAAAATTTTAAACATGGAGACAAATAATGAAAAAATTCGATATCTTTTGCAATTTTATTACGACAAAAGTAAAAACGCGGCTCAGGCTTGCGAAAAAATTTGTGCTGTTTATGGAGAAGGTGCTTTATCAAAATCAGCAGCAAAGAAATGGTTCGTGCGCTTTCGTTCTGGCAATATGGATGTCAAAGATGCACCTCGCTCTGGTCGACCAACCACTGGAAAAGTCGATGAAATCACGCAGAAAATTGAAGAAGACCGGCATATAAGCAGAGCCATGCAAATGGCAAAGAACTAAATATTGATCATAAAACAGTTCCAAACCATTTGAAAATGGCCGGGTATAAAAAAAAGCTTGACGTTTGGGTACCACAGAAATCCGGTCCATTAAATTTTTAACTAAGTTAAAAATTTAATGGACCGGATTTCTATCTGCGAAACACTGTTGAAACGGAACTAAATCGGGCCATTTTTAAAGCGGATAATTATTGGTGATGAAAAGTGGATAAGATACGACAACATTGTGCTCGTGGTCAAAAACATCATAGACGAAACGAGCTCAAAATGCTCAAAAAGCTCATGGACAAAACGAGGTGAAGTTTCCCCAACGGTATCAAAGCCAGGTTTGACACCAAGAAAGGTAATGCTGTGTGGTTGGTGGGATTGGAGAGGAATCGTGCATTATAAGTTGCTGCCACCGGGCAAAAAAATTGATTCTGATCTTTATAGTCAGCAACTAATGCGTTTAAGATAAGCAATTCAGTTAAAACCTCCAGAATTGATCAGCAGAAGTGACGTTGTTTCCCATCATTTGTTTCGGTCCATACAGAACCATCATTCTTCAAAAGAGGCCTGGGAAAATGAGTTGTTTCGATTTTTATCCTCTAAACCACAGAAGTTCTAAAGAGATGAGATCATGGCTCTATACCAGAAAAATGGCAAAAGGTCATCGATCAAAATGGTACATATTTGATTTAATAAAGTTCATTTGTAATAAGAAAATTCTATGCTTCAATGTCACCCAAAACAAGCCACGAACTTTTCCCGTACCTATTAAAAAATAAAAAAGTTTGAGCCGAAAAATTGATTTTCTGCGCACCAGCGTGTATTGGTTCTCTAATATTTACTCTATTTTTTTATTTTTATTTGTATATTACGCTCACTAATTGATATGGTACATGAGAAATGGGTGCATAGCCCTTTCTGGTTCAGAAATATTTTTATTTGCACCATAATTTTAGTCTAACCCACACAAATGTGTGAGTAAATACGTATATTACGAAAACTAATTTTCATCATAAAATTTCATCAGAACAACAGCCCATCTTACACAATTGCGCCAGTTGGGCTTTAATTAACATCATCTAAATTTTGAGTATTATATTTTAAGAGAAATGGAAAATTGTGTAAGTTGGTCCTTATCTATAAAATATTTTTTAATGTTACTCAATAGAGTAATAACAATTTACCCACACAATTGTGTAGGCAGGTCAGGAAAGGGATAGAGAGAGCACAAAACAAAATTGGGACACAAGCGTGTTTTGGTTCTCTCTTATTTACTTTATTTTTTAATTTTTTTTTTATTTCATTGCATATTCTTGGGACAAAATCTCGTTGCATTTTTCTATATAATGCGGCGCCAAAAACATTTTCAATGTTAAAAAAAACTTGAGAATTTTTTTTTTCTCAAGTTTTTTTTTCACACTTTTCTGTAAGGAAAAAGTCATACGGAATTCTATTGGGGATGGATGCGCTGTGACATTTCACGAAAACAAAAAAAATGATACGAACAAAAATATTCTCTTAATTAACTAAGCTGATATCTATAGTCAAAAATTGGAACTATTGACTTAAAGCGACCAGTGAGGCCATAGTATTCTAGGCAGCTCTGTAAATTTTTGTAATTTATGTAAATTTTTTCTCTGTTTCGTTACTCTGTATAACACTATTTACTCTATTGTTATACATATACCTAGGATCGCTGTTATAAAGTCGGATGTTGGCCCCAACTTATACAACCCTCCACTTTTTTAAATACAGATAATCAAAGTACTTTACATTAACTATTGTCAAGTGTTTTACCTATACTACACCAGGTAGTTTTTATCAATAAAGCTATGAACATTACATTTTGTAATAATTAATTTAGTAATTGTTTTTCATTTAGTCTTTCGATTAGTCGTCATTAAGTTTAATTTAATAATTTATTAATACACATCCAATTTCATTTTATAAAGCCGCAGTACGTAAAAGAACCATCGATAGAAATGAATTTGATAGACGCAATCATTTTGAATGTCCAAATTTACGGAGTTTTCAACTATGACCTAAAAATCAATAGAAGGCAAAATTTGGTTACGATATCGCTAAATACGAATAAAATATTTAATATTTATGCAATTTGTATCTGGATAATAGTGCAATTATTTTTCATATATTATGCTATAGAGCTGCTCGGTGTTACGGGTACTGGGCATGGCGCAGTATTTTCGTTTGTATATCGCGTTCAATTCCTCAATTTGTGTTTATTCACAGATTTCGTGTACTTTAATCGGTTCTCAAAATACGATGGAATTTTAGTAATTTATCATAACTTTATAAAAATTTGGAATCGGTTTATTGACATTTGTAACAAAAAATATTGGGATTTAAAATTTGCACGAAATTTAACATTAATATTTGTAAGCAATTTTTTTATTGGACAGTTACTTATCGCCGTTGCGATTATTGGTGATTATCAACTAGTTGGAATTGGCCCTATCGATACTGTCTTATCATTCGTAACGTTTAGTGCCGAAATAATTGGACTTTTTGATATTTTTGTAATACTGTTAATAACGGCATTTATTATTAAAAGTTTAAATAAGTTATTAAAAGAAAAAATTAATTTAGTGAACGGTTCGAGATATTGTGATGGCAAAAATTTTAAAGACCAAACTTTTGATTTTGATAAAATTAGAAAACTATTTATGCAAATAAATAAATTAATTAAACTGTTTAATAAACATTATTCTAATATTTCGTTCATATTTTGTTGTGCTAAAATAACAAACTTAGTGATCGATTTGTTTTTAGCTGCCTTTTATCAGGTGACCATGCCAATGGATTGGGGAGTCTCACAGACGCTTATTTATATTATAGTTGTCCTCAATAATTTTGCTTACAATATTATTCACACGGTTACTAGTTTTGTAATATTTAATTTGTATGCTGACGAAATCCAATATACGAAGCAACAGTTAATGGAGGTTCGCCAAATTAGAACGGATAGACATTTCAACAGAACTGTAAGTATTCCTATAATTATATTACGTGACAAAAAATTGCATAGTCATGCAATAATTTAATTAAAATAATTTATTACCACGAATATGAAGTTTAGTGCGTATCGTACACATATACGCTACGAAATGAATTTAACAATATTTAAAATCACAATCCGAATAATTCAATTGTATGGCTTATTAAAATATAATTTTATTGTTACAAATGGCATGGTTCAAATCAAAAAAATTAAATTTTACAAATTTTATTCGATTATCGTTTTTCTCGGGACGGGCTGTCTAGCATTCGCGTTCTACTTACAATTATTTATGAGCGATAGAAGTAACTTATTAAAATCAACATACTTAATGCTGTTTTTCACAATTGGCCTGGTAATATATAGTTCCTATTTTAACGTGCTGGGAAATTATACGGAAGAATTTTATTTATATGTGAAAATTGTTAAGTTAATCAATCAGTTGCCGGCCGGCTTTATGCTTACTAAAAGTAATTTAAAATTGTTGAAATATTTGAGAAAACTGGTTTGCGTCAACACTATAGGCGCGGGGCTTATAGTATTTCTGGCGTACAGTTTAGATATGGTTTGCATAAATCTATTTTTTAATATTCCCACTATAATATTTTCATATTTAATATTTTATTTTGAATTGATTCCAATTTTTAATACTGTAATGATTATGGTAGCAATGACCTTGATACTCGGATGCTTAAATCATCAAACAAAATGTTTGGCTAAACTTATTGAAGATAGCGAAACAAAACGCTTTCAGCAGATTCAAATATGTGATAATGTTAATAAATTACTAATTCTACATGCAAAGGTGTTCCTTATAGCTCGGCAGTTCAATCAGTTATATTCTTGGCGCATACTTTTGATACTAACTACGAATATATTAAATACGCCATGTGAATTTTTTTATACTTATTTTCGAATTGTAAAAATTAATCGAGTGCCATACAATTGTGACGAATTTATGTTCTTTGTGTCGGGATTATTTTATACGTTATTTCACGTGGTAAATCTAGCCGTATTTATAGACATTTGTGAGGTGTACTATGAACAAATAAATAAAATTAAAGTGGCGTTAAATGACGTGAAACTGGATGGTACCGGCTTGGATAATCGACTTGCAGAAAGTGTAAGTAATTTCTTAAAATTCTTAACAATACATTTTTTAAAACTGTTTACAAGGTGACAAAAACATTAATGCCAAAATAGGACTATGTATATTTAGTGATTAACTCGCCTTCTAATAAGGAACTACCAAAAAATATTTTCCGATCAAAATCAGTTAGACTGAAATGTAAAGAATATTAAGAAAAATATTTTAGTCACGTCATGCTTGACTGAAAACCCATTTGTTTGGTTTGATTTTTCACCGAAACGAGATTTATTAATCACCGTTGTTTTGTTATATACTATATTTATTCAAAGACTAATTGTAAATAACGGGCCAAATCAAATAAGTATTTTATATTTTACTAGCTGGCCCGGCGGACGTTGTCCCGGCGGGCTTTTTAACCAGGGTACCGGGTTCGAATCTAAGGGCAGGAGGCAAAAGAAAATTTTCATCGACAAATTACGATCTGTGATTAAAATGAATACAACTACGATTCCCTATCGGCGTGAAAAACTCATGGGCCTACCCATCTTGTATGTCCAGTACTATATAGGCTGGCATGGAGCTAAGGAATGCGCAGATGGTAACGTAAATCGAACCGACCAAATGACATAGTGGGTAAAGGTTTGGCGTTTGGATCAGGAGGTACCGGGTTCGAATCCCGATAGGGACAGGATGCAAAAAGGATTTTCAACAACAGATTACGATCTGTGGTAAAATGGAACACCTGTCATAGGGCAAAACTCATGGACCGACCCATCTTTTTTGGCAGTGTATGCTGGCATGGAGCTATGCAATGTGCAGATGGTGATAAAATCGGACCTATATCCGTACGTTCTCGATTTGGCAAGCAATGCGTAAGGTAGGACGTGAAAAGCGAACCGCGAAAGAGCAGGGAGTGCTTCGGCCCCGGAACGGATGGCAGGGATTATTAAAAAAAAAATATTTCTGTGAATTTTGGATAAATTTATTCTTTTCAAACGAATTAAAGCAAAACAAATGTAAATTTTAATAAAGGTTTTATTGAAAGATGTTGGAAAATGGTACAATGTAAATGAAAAATGTGAGCGGAAAACTGAAAAATGTTGGAAAATAGTACAATGTAAATCATGGTAATATGAACGATTATTGTAATGCTAATGTGTGCACTATGTTCTTTGTTTCGCCAGGTTCTGTGTATGAGAAGAGATATTTTGCTCGTGTAGTTAAATCAGAGAGGTATGATATCAAAGGGCTGAATGTCGAAGGGCCGAATTTCAAAGGGCCGAATGTGTCGAAGGGCCGAATGTCGAAGGGCCGAATGTGTCGAAGGGCTGAATGTGTCGAAGGGTCGAATGTCGAAGGGCTGAATGTGTCGAAGGACCGAATGGGTCGAAGGGCCGATTTTTTTTTTAATTTTTTTTTGTTTTTAGAAATATATTTTTTTTATTATTTTATTTAAAATAATTTTTTGTGAGATGAATTTTTTTTAAAATTTTTCTATGTAGGATTGTGCATCTATCGTTTTTAGGAAGTGCAAGCCAAAAATTTCGAGAAAATTATCACATTTTCCGGGAAAATTTTGACCTTTTCATTTTTTTGGTGACAAATTGCGTATTATTTTATTCAAAATAGTTTTAGGTGAGCGTTGATTGTATTCAATTGTGCCTCTGTTGCCATTTTTGTGGTTTCTATTTTTAATTTACTAACTAAATTTCTTAAGTTTTCTATTCCTATATCTATTTTAACTTCGTCGATTTCTATTGTATTAATATAATATCACTATCACATAAAACAAAAAACACTTTTCGAAACTCTATAACCGTAGAGTTGTTTATAAGTTAATTCCGTAAACCGCGGATAATTAATATACTTAAACAAAAAATTTCTTTCGTAAACCGCGAAAGTTACTCCATAAACCGTGGAGAATGAGAATGTTGAAAAGTAGTTTTTATAATGGAATTTTACCAATAATCACTTACCAGATGATAATCACATAGGTCACTCTGTGGTTGCTCAACATAATTTCACGATGATACTCGTACCCGGTGGTCAACAGCACTTCTATGTCGATCTTTCCTCGATACTAATTGTTTTATTCACAATTATCCACTAGTTGCACTTTGGGTATGATTTCACTGTGTTTATTATGCGTAGCGGGTAATCTTTAAAAAGATCATCCTACCGGCTGCGTCAATTACGATTATTTAATTGATGTTGTTATTGCTGTGGGTTGTTGACTTGTTGTTGAGGACGGTGGGACCACCGGACGTAACTCGCGCGTATGTACACGTAATCGAAATCATAAAAACGGATTTTACTTGCGTTTAAAAAGTCTTGCTGTCATAAAAACAGACGTAATAATTTAAAGTGATCACAGTGAATTACTGTTAAAGTGTCAAAAAGAATTCTATTAG
The DNA here is from genome assembly GCA_932526605.1 of Nephrotoma flavescens. Classification (NCBI taxonomy): domain Eukaryota; kingdom Metazoa; phylum Arthropoda; class Insecta; order Diptera; family Tipulidae; genus Nephrotoma; species Nephrotoma flavescens. The sequence continues at coordinate 126,362,858 of OW052221.1, read as the reverse complement.
AATGGAGGAACTCCAAAACCAAGCAGAAATTGCAGAACAGATAGAGAAACTCTGGATAAATTATAAAAAAGACAGTCCGGAAAGGAAAACCAAAACATATTTAGAAAAAAAAAATTGCACAAATAAAGAACTGTATAACAAATTCGTTAAAACAGATGAAGACTTAAATCCAAATATAGCAAAATTAGAAAACATAGGAATAACCAGGGGTGACATGTTCTACCATCACATTTTCGATACTTTATCGAAGTTTATTTTTCATTTTTCTAAACTAAAATGGACAACTGTTTCATTTATGAATTATTTCTTTTCTATTGCTATCACAACCTACTAGTACAAATGCGAACAAATTGTCTTCCTCTAATTTCGTTAGTATCGAAAACAAATTATTTCTTGATAGAAATGGAGTAGAATATCACAATTTTTCAATCTAGCAACCTGGTAAATGATATAAAATGTGAAATAGTGTCACATTTTATTCTAAAGAAGCGAGACATAATCTACGATAAAGTATCGAAAATGTGATGGTAGAACATGTCAGCACAGGAACCAATAACTTTGCGGGCCTCGATAGACTCCGAAGAAGAAAACAAATATTTCCATATCAGGAATGGGTAGACTCAAAGCAGATGTTTGTAAAAACAATAGAATTCGATGTAGCTCCAAGATTTGACATTAAATTTTCGGTTCGAATGGAAACAATGGTGTTCGATCAACTGACGCATCACCTGCCAGAAGCTAAATTTAACACAAACAAATTTACACCCCAATTCTGATGTATACTCACAGACGTATAAATCCTCTTAACTAAGAGGTTTCTCTTCTCAACGCATTTTTTGTTATTGGTGTTACTTTTATAATAAACTATAAAAATTTAATTATAAAATTATAAAATTTTATATAATATAAAACTAATAATTTGAAAATATTAATATTATATTTTTAAATAAATTATTAATAATTAAATACATAATTATATCGAAATTACTTACCATTATAAATATCCGTAAACGAAAATAGCGACTACCGACTACAAAAATACCATTTGACAGCTCTCCAAAATATTTGGAAAGATATTAAGAGGTATTTTAAGACTACTAACATCAGAATACCAATTAAGGCTTTCCTCTTAAAAAAACCTCTTAGTAAAAATTGTCACAGCTAAGAGGTCTTAACGCCAGAATCGGAGTGTTAGCATCGTTTTGTAGATTTGACAGATCCAAAGTTTAATGAACCAAGTCAAATCGACATTATAATTGGAGCTGACTATTTATTATTCAGCAATTGTGATAATAAAGGGGAATGAACGAGAACCCATGGCGCACGAGACCGAGCTTAGTTCGATAATAATCGGACCAATCACGAAAAACAGACATTGCCAGACTAATTCAATTAGAAAGACGGTTCGCTAGAGATGTAAACTTTAAACAAAGATATGTAGAATTCATGAGAGAATACCTGAAATTTAAACATATGACACCAGTGAACCAACCATCCACGTGTCACAAGAATGAATCCAGTAAAATCTACTATATCCCACATCATGGCATAGTAAATGAGGAAAGCAGCACCACCAAACTGAGGGTCGTATTTGATGCATCAGCTAAAACAACAAATAGTATAAGTTTAAATGATATAAGGCTAAACGGCCCAAGAATTCAAGATGACCAATATGGATAAACTAGTTCTAAGATGGACAGAACATAGCTATATCAGACAGCAAACGTGGAGAAAATGTTTAGACAAGTTTGGGTAGATGAAAACCAGCAAAACTATCACAGTTGTTTGGAGAGAAGATTATAATCTTGCAATTCAAGATTTTGTCTTAAAAACAGTCACCTATGGAACCAAGGCAGCTAGTTTTAGGCAACAATAAGAACAGTGCACAAATTATCACAAGATGAAGCTGAAAGGAAGACTTTTACGTAGACGATATGTTAACAGAAGGTGACACAAAAGCAGATCTGCTCAATGCTTATAATGGACTTCGAATGATGCAACAATCCTTGCCGCCATTAAATTGAACGACATAATTATAACGTTGAGAATTTTATACAATCCAAGAGATGACAACTTTCAGTTCAACACGCAACGTTTACAGATTTCTAATTCAAGCATCTCAACTAAAAGAACAGTGCTGTCGGATTCATCTAAGATTTTTGACCCAATGGGCTGGCTTTCTCCAATTATAATCAGCAGCAAGCTGTTAATGCAAAATGTCTGGATAAGTGGAATTGGTTGGGATGACAAATTGCCCACAGAAATCGACAAACGATGGTCAAAATATAAAGATAAATTGAACAACATTGATTCCATCGCCATACCAAGATGGGTGATCATAATTAAAAGCAAAAAGGTTGAGGGCATTGACTGCGGTAGTTTATTACCGAATTATTGATGAAAGGTGAAAACAAGCCTAATAATGGCCAAAACCAAAGTTCCACTCATAATGAATAAAATCACTATCGCAAGGCTTGAACCCAAAGCAACTTTACTACTAGTGATACTAGTAAACAGTATTCCTGAGTCAACACAATATACCGATGCAAAAGTGTATTGTTGGACAGATTCAACAATCGCGTTAAGTTGGATTAACGGCAATATAAATAACTAAAAACCATGGGTGTCAAATAGAGTGTCTGCAATGAGAAATTTACTTCCTCAAGCTGTATGGCGCCACGTACCATCTGGAGAAAACCCTGCCGACGTCGACTCAAGAAAAATTACACCAAGGAGACTTTTGGGGGTTGCGAACTTTAGTGGAATGGGCCAACATTCTTACGCTTGAATAAAGGAAGATGGCCTGAAGATATTGTGTCTGACACGAAAACAGAGTGGAAACAGATAATATCATTAAACGTGAAAATAGAGCACCAAATTCTACAACTAGGCGATACACTTTTAACATTTGAAGAATTATCAACGCTATGTAGTCAAATAGAGGCATGCTTGAACTCGCGGCCTCTCTCTATAATATCGAGTGAAAGCACACTTTTAATTTTGACACCGGCACACTTTATAACTGGGAGATCATTGCTAACGGTGCCAGAAGACAATTATAGCGAAACAAAGCAAAATCGGTTATCTAGATGGGAATTTCTACAACAACTGAAGCAGCATTTCTAGAAGCCTTTGCCAATCGATGACATCGTATATTGTGCACCACAAGCACAATCAAATGAGAATCAATTTGATAAGGAAGAAAATATAACAACGGTCAGAAGACGACCAGAAGCAAGAAAGCCATCCACTGTGGAATGAGTTCTGGTACGAACAACATACAAACAATAGAACGCAATCAGTAAGGAAAGCGAAACAAATGAGGTTTGTGGCATTAATTAAGGGCATTATGTTTGTAATGATTATTTCACGAGGACACCTCCCCAATGCAACTGACAAGGTACACATTCAACAATTCAACCAGCCAATTGGAGTTTATCTGGAAAACATTGGGCACGTAGAAGTAATTGCAAAGGAATGGAATTTAATAATCCGTTACCAATTGCCGAACTATTGGGAAGAAATGAAACAAATTAATATGATTCATACGGAGCTGGCGGAAGCCTGTAAAAGAACACCAGGTATTAATTGTGCCTTGGGTTTCCAACTAGGGGTTGTACGAAAGAACAATGAATTCTTATTGTCCAGTAATAAGGAGAGACTGAGTCAAAAGAGGGAAATTGGAGATACTACGGGGATCTTGCTTGGAGATATATTCGGAATACTAACTCAACGGGAAACAAATGACGATTGATGAAAACGAGCGGCATCTATTAGAGCTTCTTATCAATCAAACCAGCATCATTGGTAACACCATCAAGTTATTCAAACATAACACGAACCGTTTGTTTGAAGTTGGCACCCAGCCCATCATTGAGCTTTTCCAACGGTATTTTTTATTTCAGCTACAAGAACTTCTAGGGCGCCCCAGAATGTGCATTAGCACATTTTTTGTGCTACATATAGAGCTATATATAACCAGGGATCTAAAATTCTCTCTACAAAATATATTATTCTTTCTTTACTGATCGAACAAATAACTTTTACTACTGATCGTCTCGAATAGTGAATAGAAAGCAAAATTTTACTGATTACATTCATCTTGCATAGAATAGAAAACAAAAAAAATGTACATATTCTCTATTCTCACTGTAGCGGGATATTCTATTATCCATTCAAACAATAATATGAAAAGTAAATCAAAAGAAGAGAATACAATTTTGTTTTAGTTCTCGCAAACAAATTTATAACATATTCGCCAACTATTCGTTTAGCAAGCAGCAGACAAGCAGACACTCAGACAGTAGAAAAATATAATTTCGGATCTATTCAAAACATCCATCTCTTTGTTTTTTTTTCATTATTCGCTCACTGTTCGTTCACTAAACTGAATATTAATCTAGAGAAATGACGAGTTTTGGTAAAAAAATAACTTTATTTCAGAACAAATTTCTACAGTCCAGGCGTATTGTCTATTCGGAATAAAACTTCATACTGAAACTTTTTCCAATAATTGGTAGAAATTTGTTTACCGGAAGTAACAGCTTCAATGGGAGCTTTCCAATTTTTGCAAGAATATTGTATAGTTAAGCCTTTAAAAACAACGACAAAGAATTGAAAGATTTAAATAAATTTAAACATTAAATTTTCGGCCAACAAGGGTTGACTTTATTGGTTTTCTGACAAGACAGTTTTACCAAAAGCTTGGTAAATTTAATTTTTCGCTTTAGCATACATTCGCAATAACACGAATAAATGGTTTTCAAAAAGTTCTGTGTGTGTGGGTCTCTAGTGCTGTGCAACCTAAATTTCTATTGGCTCTCTACAGCCCAGACGGATTGGCTGATCGATGTGAAACGTCATACTTAAGTTGAACTCATTAATTTGTAAGTTGAAAGTGTGTAAGTTTGAAACAAAATTTGTTTCAAAATTCAATTTACAGTCAAGGCGGATTAATTATTCGTAATCAAATTTCATACTTAACCTTTTTCCATTAATCGAGAAATCTGCTTTATAAATGCTTTTGCAATTTTTGAGTTTATTTTTGATAAATCTGTCTGATGAAAGCTAAAATCATTATTACTGCTTAAATTTCAGAAAACCAACAAGTTTAACCCTCAAAGAAATTTAATCTTTAAATTTATTTGAATTGAACCTTTTAATTCTTTGTCGGTTTTTTATAAATAAATGACAAAGAATTAAAAGATTCAAATAAATTTAATGAAAAATTTTCATCCAGAGTTCCTTGTTGGTTTTCTGAAATTTAAGCAGTAACTTGGACTTATTTATATTTATTTATTTTGTCGATGTATTTTGTATAATTCGACAATACAATTTTATATAATTTAAATTTGTATAATAAAATTTTTTATAACCCTTTTAAATTCGTCTCTAGAAAGTTTAAAAAATGAACACAACAGAAACATTATTAAATACACGACTTTAATTAAAAATCCGGTCCGGCATACCTAAGTTCGGTCCATGGAAGTGCAGATCGGCCACAAGGACAGTAGTTTGGCGCGTTTGGAGTGTTTTGGCCGTCGATGGAGTCGCCTTAATGTAAACAACAGAAATCCCCTTTACGGCTAGAGAATTTGTTATAGTAAGGATTCCAGACAATTGAGGCATATTCCATGTGCGAACGAACAAACGAACAGAGTGTACGGATCATGAAAATCTTTGGAGAAACGGATCAAAAACGATAAATGATAAAATAAGGCATCTAAATCAAGAAAAGAATGAACCTATCATTACTATATTTAAAAATTAGCTAGGCATCAAGGCAATTTTGTCTCCTGGAGAAGTTCATTACTTTACATTTAGAAAAGTTGAGACAATCAATACAAGCATTGCATTGGTCAATTACAACAATTACAACGTTAACCCAAATGGATTCATCTAAACCCAAAATAATTTTGGATTTAAGTAAATCTAATCCAATTTTTAGTACTAAAGGTTTGTACTAAAATATTAAAAGTGGAATTTCAAACTACAAAATCAACATAAATATTATTATGTTTATAAAATAAAATTAGAATATTAATAAAATATGCAAAATTTGAAAAATTATAAATCCAAAACTAAATCCTAATCCATTTTTTACCAATGCAATACACTTAATGTAACTTATCATTTTTGACTAACAGCGTTGAGTCTGACAATTTAATAATATAGCACTACACGTATTCTTTACATTAATTGTTGTTTTGGTTAATTTTGCATTATGCGGACTATTCATGCAACTCTAAAGGTTTTAATCTTTAGAGTCTTCGTATACCCTTTTGATGAAGTAGTCTTGCAGTTTTGATGTTGGGGTATAGATGAAGCCTGATGTTTTTGAGCACACTTCTTTATTTCACCTTCACACTTTATTTTGAAATCGTTGAACTATCTGTTGAATACTGGTTTTGGTCCAAATGGGCTTGATCACTTTTTTATAGAGCATACGTTTATTATGAATGGATAACTGAGAGTTTCTTTTAATTAACCCTGGTCATCTTTGCAATCGATGAATTTTAGTACTTAATGTTATCTGTTCTAAAAAATAATCATTAAAAAACAACAACATTTCGTTAATTTTGTGAGAGTTTTGGTCGACAGGTACGTCTTGAACATGCGATTGTGAAGTATTTGTTGTGTAAAAAATATTAGAAGACCCAACAAGATCCAAGACTTATCAATTATTTTCAATACAAATGTTTATCACATATAATATTAATATACAAAATGAAAATAAATCATCACGGATTTAACGACAGTATTGATCTACCCTTTAAAAATGAAAAAAATATAGAAAGTTACGGTAACATAAGAATTAAAAATTTAGCAATAAAAATATAAAATATAAAAAGATAAACAATTTTAACTAAAATTAAACTACATCAGACTAAAACGTCAAACTTTAAAAGTCAAACTTTAAGTACTCGAAGAAATGATTTCGAATTTATTTGTTGTCGAGTGCTAGGTGGAAGATGATTAAATAAGGAAGGGGCAGTTACCAGGAAATATTGTCTAAAACGTTCACTAAAAATTGTGGAACAACAAATAAGAACTGATCATTGTTCCTAATGTTATATCGCACAATCGATGCCCACTTTTCAAATTAAATAAACGTATCACAAGCAATGATTCACTCACATAATATTGCTCTGGTTCTCAATGTTGTTAATCTGGATTAGTTCGTGTAAACAGATTGAGTCCATCACGAGGTCTGAGGTTGGTTTGAAAAAATGCAGATAGCCCTCCGGAAATATCAGCTACAATGTAAACAATAACTATCTATTAACATTTCCACTGAAAGCAAATTTAACATCCAAAACCTCCAACTCGTTACTCTTCAGGTTAATAATATTCGTATAGGTTCAGACAACGGCATCGGATTTGTTAGTGATACTTAATCGGTTGAGGTTGCAGTAGATGTTATTTTCCAACACATATTTATCACTTCTTTTTTCATGTAAATGTATTTTTATTTCGAATCCTTGGCTGAAATTCATATATGTATAGATGTATTCTAATTCGATGGTGACAATTAGTAAAAAAATGTATTACGAAAATCTTATTAATTATTTAGATGGATAAATCCATTACAGTAATTAAAATACTTAAAACGTTCTTTAGAAATCTCCCAATACTAAACTCTCTAAACATTTTAGTAAAGTACGGCGTTAACATGATAATTTGACTATAAAAATGAACGTGATACGTGCTACAGTTTTATGTGCGAGAGCTTACGGTCTGTTCAATTTCAAAATCAGATTTGAAAATGGTTTCGTTTCAATCGAACAAATCAATAAGAAGCTGGCTCATTTGTACACGAAATATATGTGGGTCCTTTCCCAAATGATATATTTTTATTTCGTGAAATTTGCATTGGCAGCCTTTGGTATCCCTTTACAAGTGTTTCAATTTATATGTCAAATGCAAATATTTTGTGTTACTTTCCTATTCGTGAACTTTGTGTATTTGAATAAAGCTATGCGGCATAAATTAAATTACAGAATTTATGTTAAATTTGTGAATATTATTAATTTATATAAAGAGATTTTTAAAAACGACAGTTTTAATTTAAAATTTGCAAAAGTTTTAAAATTAACTTTTATTGCAAATTTTTTCCTTTGTCAAGTGCTACTCTGCATCTCATACGTAATTGACTGCTCAATGTTTAAAATAACACTTGTACCAAGCATTGCATCATTTCTTGTCTTTAATCTTGAAATGGTTGGGCTGTTTGATATTTTTATAATAATATTAACCGTTACATTTTTAATTAATAGTTTAAATAAAATTTTAATGGATAAAATACGACTATTGAACAGTTTAAAGTGTAGTGAAGCCCGAGGATATAGTGAAATGAAAGTTATGTGTAAATTAACCGATAGTGTTGAGCAAATTAGTGTGATAGTTACCAAAATCTTTAATTTAATGAGAATGTTTAACAAATTTTATTCAAATTCTATGGTCACATTTTGCTGCATTCAGATTTGCAACTCTGTTGCTCAGTTATTTTACCTTTATTTTTACGATCTGATAGTTACGGAGCATCGTAGAATATCACTTATCTATTATGTTTCATTTTTTTGTGCAGGCACCGCGTATTTGTCTAGTGCCATAATTCATACAGTTACTAGTTTTGAAATTTGTGGTTTGTATGCTAAAGAAGTGAACTGTACAAAGGAGTTGCTTATGAGTGTCCGACAGGTTAAAGTTGATGAACGATTTGAACGAATTGTAAGTAGTTTTCTTTTCATTTTATTCGCATAGCGGTTTATTTGTCTAAAATTGTTTGGCACGGATATATTTCTTGGGTATTCGGTTGTTTCACTTAGGCATCTACTTCTACATGCAAGAAAATATATGACACATTTCGGTGTAGTAGAGCATGATGCTTTATGGTGTTGTAATGTAACAGTCTTTAAATTACGGGATTCTGTCATCTGTTAAACAATTAAGGAATATACGCGTTGCTATATTTTGTATGTGGTACGGTATGATCCATTTTCTCATAAATTTTTCTGCATGACATTCTTTCTAAGCAACGGTGATCAAATCAAATCCATTGTTTCTCAGGCGAACAAAAAGTTCTTTTTTTATTCAAATTTAGCAACGATCCCTTGCCGTTTTTCTAGGGGGAAAAATCAAAAAAAGCTTAGTTGCTCAAATATTAAAGTTTTATTTAATTGTGAAAGGTTATGAGGTTTTGAATGAACCAGCGTTTAGATTTATTTAAAACAATGATTAATTAAACCAGTGTGCTTTCTATAATCAATTTACACAAACACTATTTTTTATCCAACATAACATTCTAAGCAATGATGATTAAATCCAATGCATTTTTAAGCGAGTGCAAATTTTTTGTATTTTTTTAAATTTAGCAAGGCGTTCCCGTTACCATAGGGGGTTCCAAAAGGGCGCCAAATTATTGTTTAGATGAATTTAAGTAAAAAAATTATAGTAAATCTTTGATTAATTATTTTAAAGGCACTAATAATATCAAGTTTATTTTAACCACAAGTTTCATCCGAGATCCTTTAGAGAATGAATTTTGATGTTGAAATTTTTTATTAATTGAACAGCTGGTAACTGAATATGTGATGAAAGAAAACAGATGCGAGAGTTCTGAGGATGCTATTATTAAGGAAGTATTACTAGATAGTAAAGAAGGGCAATCTCAAGATACGGACTACCTGAAAATGAAGACTGCTCCGTGAAATAGTTCACAGGTTGTGTAGCTCATAAAATTTTTAAAAAAAGGACACAATGTGGCATCTGTACCATTAGTTTGATAAAAGCAGACAGTCTTATACAACTGAAAGATAAATAATTTTTCTATTATAAATTTTTTTCAAATAATATAGATTTTGGTTCTCTTTATCCTCCGAGTGATGTTTTTTCAAATTTTAAAAATCAGATGAAAACATTTTTAGATACTTTAAAAATCCAATCCCACCTCAAAAATATCAAAAGGATTATAATTGATACTTTTGACGTATTGATTACACAAATCAAGTTTCTGCAAACTGGATTTTAAAAACCAACCCACGCTATGAACATCACATTCCGTTGCTCGATTTCATAATTTTAGTACTAGGTACTGAGGAAAGATTGTAAAATGTAAATGGAGCTTGAAACCAACCAAATCTTAATGGTGAAGTAATAAACGCATTATAGTTCAAAAGTAAAATAATTTGAATTAAAAGAAAAATAAATTGTATTGAAAAATTTGTTGTATTTAACTTAAAAAGTAAGTTAATTAGATTTTGTTCCGACCTGTGTACTCCATTAGCAGAATTTTATTTTTCGGAAGCTTGCCGAAGCTGCTCGTTTTGTCAATTGCATTATTTTACTCTTGATTTTAAGTAAATATAAACGGCACTTTACTAGAAACAATAGGGTTCAAAAATTGTCAACAAGTAGTTCAACCTAGATTGCTGTAAGTCGATAAGGTACGTCAGTTATTAAATACCTCAGCACTCTACCTGGGCAAAATCATACTGATTATTCATTATGGAAAGCCTAAACTTCAGGTCCCTCCAATTAAAAATAAAGAAAATTTGACTCGAAATGCTAAAATGGGAAATTAAGGATAATCTGAATGCGTGTAAGGCTCCAGGATATGATGAACGGGTCAGATAATAAAAGCGTTACCGAAGAAAGCGTTGAGGGAACTAATGCATATATTTAATGCAGCATTTCGACTAAGATATGTACCAAGACAATGGAAAGTTTCAGAAGTAATTATGATACTTAAGCCGAACAAACCTCCGAATGATAAAGCTTCCTATAAGCCAATTTCTCTGCTACCAACATTATCGAAACTATTTGAAAAGGTTCTTCTTAAATGTTTGAAACCAATTATCGAAGAAAGGAATCTTATCTCCCAGTTTGGTTATAGGGAAAAACATTCTACGATAAAACAACTACTACGAATTACTGATGTAATCGAGAAATCACTAGAAAGCAAACAAATATGCTCAACTATATTCCTTCATGTAGCGCAAGCATTTGACAAAGTATGGCACTAGGGGTTAGAATTCAAACTTCATCGAGATCTTCCAGAGCAATTTTTTCAAATTTTAAAATCATCAAGAGAGGCACTTCCGATTAAAGTATGAGAATGAATACTCCCAACTAAAAGGAATAAAAGCAGGAGTACCATAAGGAAGTGTTCTTGGGCCAATCCCTCTCCACTAGAGTATACCAATTACAGAAGCAACTTTTGCCGATGACACAGCAATACTTGCAACAGTAAAGAACATCGATGACTCCACTAGTAAATTACAGAAAGCTACTAACCAGATATGTATAATTGGACAAAGAAATGGCGAATCAAATTAAATGAAGCAAAATCAATCCAAGTGAACTTTACAAATTTAAAAGTTAGTTATGTATATACCAATAATGATAACCTCGATAGTAGTACCGCATGCAAACACTGCTAAATATCTTGGCATGACTTTAGATGCTAAACTTAGATGGAAGGAGCACATAAAAAAGAAGAGAGAATAGAATAACTGCTTTACAAACAAATCCTGAAACCTGTATGGACATATGGTAGCCAACTCATTCGCAATTCGTCGTTCTGACTATCAACATCTCCCTCTCTCTCTCTCTGGCACTATATCCCATCAAGGGATTTGGCCGCCTCAAAAATGAGGTTTCATACTCATATTTTCAGTTCGGATAATTAGTGATTAATTAATTGATCCTAAACCAGCCGTGAAATTTTTTCCTTGTCACCACCGGGAATCGAACCCGTGACCTCCGGTCGCTGGAGCTAGCATGCTGACCACTTTGCCACCGGGGCGGCAAACTATCAACATCGTTCAGTGTAATAATATAGCAAAATAAATAAATTAAAATTAAATTCATATACATATAAAAAGAAAACGTTAAGTGATTAGTAAGTTAAGTTTAAGTGATATAAGTTAGAGTGATTTGTTTAATTAGTTTTATTTATTCTAATAGTAATCGTTTAACTATAATAACAATAATTATTAACAAATTTAATAATTAATCGGAAATTTAAGTTTGTTTTTGGTTGTGTTGTTGACGTATTTCTTGGCGCGAATTCAAAATGAGTTCCAATTGTGAGAAGCGTCTCAAGGGAATATCTAAAGCACGGTTTCCTGGTGTTAAATGTGGTGCTGCGTGAGTTTATTCCATATTAAATGTGCCGGCTTATCTGACGAGGTGCTTAGAGAGCTTAATATTGGTTCTATTTTATGGCTGTGTCCTGATACTCGCAGTAAATCGAACAGTTCCAGCTTAGATGATATTGGCGATGCCACTCATAATCCAAATTTATTCAACAACGATACCCCAGCTTTAAGCGATGTGGTTATTATCCTTCAAGGGATGAAAACCCAGTTAGACGCACTTGAAGCATCAGTAAATTTCTGCTGCAAAGTACTGGATGATATGAAAATCTCAATTGAGAAATTAACCAAGGATTCCGACAGTGTTACCCGAAGAATCTCTATTCTGGAAAATAAAGTGGATGTTCATGAAAATAAACTTAATATAATTGAGGCACAGCTGGACATTGGTTCACAAGAATTAAATAGTTCCAACATTGTGGTTTGCGGAATTCCAACAAAGACTGATGATATCCAAAATTTAATTGTTAAGGTTGTTGGTGCAGCTGATATTCAAATCTCCAGTGACGATATAATTTTTGTGAAACTAATGGCTCGGCATCACAACTGAAACATTCATACATTGTTAAATTAAGTAACGCCGATCTAAAAAATACAATATTAAACACATTTCGAAAGACAAAGTATGTTTACTTATATCAACTTGGTGAGGAGTTTTTAATCACAAAAATCCTAATCACAAAATCTGGATACTTCATCATCTCACAAGGTTTCAGTCTCGCTTGTACAACGCAGCTAAAGAGATTAAAGTTAACTTTAAATATTAGTATTTATGGTGTAAGGACAATAAAATTTTCTTACGCAAATCACCGTATTTACACCATATTTATTCTTTCAACGACATCAACCGTCTACTTAAAGCCAACGACTCATCCGTTGTAGCAGCAGAGACTCCAACAATCATACAATATAGGATGCCATCTAACTTCAACACTAGCATATTAACTATTGATTTATTATTGACATTTTTATTTAGTTTTATTTTTGTAACCATTAATTTTAACACTTTTATTTCAATTTTTATTTTTAAAAGTCTGTTTTCAAATATTTTTGACAATTCACTCTTGAATTGTAATTACGTATTTGTTTACCAAAATGTTGACATTTTATATTCAATTCAGCAGTATTTAAATACTATTTTGTTTTTTAGCTGTACACGCTTAATAAGAATTCAGCATATGTTAAAGTACATAACACACTACATTATTTTATGGCTTAGTATTATCCACCGGATATTGATATATAATGTCAATTTTTTCTGTGCAGTAAGTTATTGTACAGTAGTTATCATTATATTATTACATTATGCTTTTAAGATGAATTTTACTTTTTCACCAGCTGTATTGATTTTCGAGTTTTTTTCGAACTTGTACTAACACAGCTAACTTCACTCTTGTCTTATAGAAAAAAAAATTGGAACACGATTTTACTTGATACTATTTAATGATTTTACTTGATACTATTTAATATTAGTGATACGTTCAAATTGTGTTAATTTAAATATACTTCAAATCAATATTTGGGGTATGAACGAGCTGGCTAAGTTCGATAAGTTATTACTTTTTATAGAGAGTCTTAGAACTGACATACATATTGTAGTTGTTTCGGAAACATTTGTTCAAAGTTATAATAAATTTTCCTATAGCATTAGAGGTTACGTAAGTATTTTCTCTTGTAGGGATGATAGAACGGGTACACCATGAAAAGTATAGATGACGGTTCTTTAACAATCCAATATATATGCATTCAACTTTTGCAGTTTAATCTAACGAAGATATGCGGAATATATAGCCCTCCGAATATATAGGCCTCATCTTTTCTTGATTTTCTAGAATAACTTCTCCAAAACTATAAATCTACTCACAGACATTAACATACCTTTGGTGACATTAACATACCTGTTAATAAAAATCTTAACGTAATCTCAGAATATAACGCAACTTTTCTCTCTCATGGAATGATTGTAACAAATACTTTCTTTACCATACCTGTGAGCCGTCATATTTTGGACCACTCTGTTAGTAGTTTTCATAATATTGAGCAAGTTCGAAATTTCACCATTGAAGCCGACAAAAGTGATCATAGTTTTGTACTCTCAAAATTTCGCTTCAAGGCTAAATATATTACTCGAACACTAACGAGAAGACACGTTAATTACAAAATGGTAATCAGTCCTTTGAATATTTTTTAATGATTACCGTATTTGACGTCATAAATCCTGAGTCTACTCTTGAACGGATTTTTGATGTATATAATAAACTTGTTCTACAGTTTTTCGAATTGAAGGAAGTACATGTAAAAATTAAAAATGCATGTGTTTGTCCATAGATGAGTCTTGTTGATCTCTGGGATTTAACCCTCCGTTACTATCCTTTATTTTCAGAACAGAACTACTATCCTTAGGTGTAATCCACCCATAACACAAAAATCGCTCTTGCAAAAAATCTTACCATCCAAATCGTAAAATTTGTTATTTTTAAGTAAATCTAATTATAAAACTATTACATCAACAATAAAAACATAACGATTTATTCATTCAATAACTTTTTCCAACGATAAACGTTATACTTGATATCAGCAACAAAAAAAAGAAAAAAAAATTAATGATTTTGTAAAACCTGGCACACTAGTTCAATTCAGTCATTTCATGTTATTATAATATGTACTTAATAAACACATTTTTATTAATCACTTGTTTTTTGTTTCGCAGAATATTTTGAATATTTTTCAAAAAGTTTAAAAAATCACTCGATCGATTTTGACTTGTTAGGTCATCATCAGGAGTATCTACTCCTGATGATGACCTAACAAGTCGAAATCGATCGAGTGATTTTGTAAACTTTTTGAAAAATATTCAAAATATTCTGCGAAACAAAAAACAAGTGATTAATAAAAATGTGTTTATTAAGTATAAGTGTGTTTCGCCAAGTGCCTACGGCAAATAGCGTAAAAAAAAAAAAAAAAAAAAAAAATTATTATAATATGTTTTTGGAAAACTGAAATGTCAAACAAAAGTTTATTAGAACATAATTTTTTATTTCAATTTAATTAAATGAATCGTAACATCCAACTCTTAAAAATTTATAGACAATTTTATTTAATATACATTACATAAAATTGTTAGATCCTACTACACAATATTTCGGTCCTCTAGACCATTTTCAAGTGTTTAAATACACATAACTAATTTATATATAAAATGTTTTGTTGTAAAATGATAATGAAGAAAATTTGTTGTAAAATCAAACAATACACAATATATCACGGAAAAAATGTAGAAGGCATGCAGTTTTTCCAACATTCATCAAGAACCAAACTAGGAATTTAATCCGAAATATGGATTCAACTTCAGATCGCCGTTTACAACGCAATATTACTAATATTGAATACATAACTTGTAAAAAAGTATTAAATCACACAATTAAGGTATGTTTCAACCAAATTACTAGGTTATTAAAAGTGAATATGAATATACATAATTTTTTAAGTAGCAAGTTGTCAGTTTCTGATTTTGAACTATTATACCTTTCACAAATGAACTACAATAGGTTTTTGTCCAATAAAGTAAAAAGAAAATTGGAAAGAAAATTCAATAATATTATTTTAAACAATAGTATATTAAACAACCAAGATAATAACAACCATAATAATTGTATCAAAAATCTCACAAATATAGTTTTACCCGAAGACGTTAGTAACTTGTTAAGTTGTGGTCCTAAATTTGCACTTCCGACCCTTAAACCAAAATCCCCATTATTCGAAACTATTTCAGAAGTAGAATATACCCTTTATAATCTCAATCTAAAAAAATCAATTCCGTCAAATGACATACAAAATTGTCGTTTTAACATATTAAATGAAATAATGACGTACATAAAAACGAACCCACAAAAATCACTTTTAGAAAAAAACTTAAATAATTCTTACAAATCGTTACATAGACTAATAAAATCACATCCGGAAATAATCATTCTTAATAGTGACAAAAGTAAAAAAACTGTAATAATGTTTAAAGTAGACTATATCAACAAGATGTATGAATTATTATCCGATTCTAATGTATACTTAAAATTAAATAAAGCACCAAGAGTTAAATCACTATTCAATGATAAATTATTACATTTACTAAGAACTAATCAAATAACTAAACAAATTTTCAACAAAATTAAAAACAACAATCCAATAACACCAAGGATCTACGGGTTGCCCAAATTACATAAAGAAGGTATTCTATTAAGACCGATAGTTTCCAACATTAACTCACTGACCTATTTTACATCAAAACACCTAGTCCCAATATTAAACAATCTAACCATTAATAGTAATTATAACATTAAAAATTCGTTTGATCTAAAAACCAAAGTAAAAACAATTCATCTTAACTCCAACGAGATTTTAGCTTCCTTTGATGTTATTAGTTTGTTCACTAATATTCCGATTAAAATAGTATTAGATGAAATTAATGAACGATGGATTGAAATAGAACCACATACTAACATTTTAAAGCAAGATTTTTAGATTTATTATCAATAATTATTAATCAACATAACTTTTTCACTTTTAATAACGAATATTATAAACAAATATCAGGTTTAGCAATGGGTAATCCTCTTTCTCCAGTTTTAGCTGATATCGTTCTAGAAAAATTGTTTAGAATGTCATTATTAAAACTAAACTTTCAACCTAAATGCATACTAAAGTATGTGGATGACATTTTTTTAATTCTTCCAGTAGATTCAATAGAAAGTACTAAAGACATGTTTAACTCTTTTCACAACAACATTAAATTTACAACAGAAATAGAATTAGACAATAAACTAAACTTTTTAGATGTCACATTAACACGATCAAATAATAGAATAATAACGGATTGGTACAGAAAACCAACTGCGTCAGACCAGATTCTAAATTTTAATTCATTCCACCCAATGAACATGAAATTAAATACAGCTAAAAACTTCATAAATAGAATTTTAACAATTAGTGATGATATATATCATGATAAGAATATTAGATTAATAGAAAATTTTTTAACTAAAAATAATTATCCATTAAGAACAATCAAAAAAATAACTAGAGATGTAAAATATAAACTTTTTTCTACTCAAACAGTTAATACACTACATAGTTCTAACACGGTCCTGAACGTAAATAATACCCAGATAGATCCGAATAATGTTTCAAAAGTTCATTCAGTTTTACCATATATTCCTTTGTTGTCAAATAAAGTGAAACAAATTTTAAAAAATAATAACGTAGACAGAATTTCATATAAAATCTTGAACAAACTACAGAATAGTTATACTAAACTCAAAGATAAAGTGAGAATAGATGATAAGGACAATGTTGTTTATAAAATTCCGTGCAATTCTTGTGAAAAAACATATGTTGGTCAGACTAAAAACACACTTCACAAAAGATTACAACGACATCAGAGCGATATACGTAATAAGAGCTGTGATACAGCAATCAGCCAACACTCGATAAACACTTCTCATCTACCAAAATATAGTGCCACACAAATTCTTCATACTGAAAAGGTGAAAATGAAAAGAGAGTGTTTAGAAAGTTTAAACATTTTATTAGATAAGAAAAATATGAATTTTAAAAAGGATACCGAACATATTAATGACACCTATAGGTTCATAATTCACACATACAAAACATATTTTAACAAATAAGACACATAGTAATATACACTTTTGCTTCGATATGAATATCATAATTTTCATCACCTAGAAAATAGACAGAATATTAGTATCGGTCAGTTAAGAATACTTACAAGTTTTTTCTAGATTCATAGCTCTCAATATCCAAATTCCACCACAATTTGATTATATTTTTCGCCAATATCTGATTTTGGAATATGACCTCACACACACACACCCACACACACAAGTTACAACATCTTGCTAGCCGTTTTATTTATTTATTTATTTATTTTTTCACAGAAATTATTGAATTTTATTTATTTATTTATTTTTTGACTACACAATAATCACAATAATATTTACTAATAATATTTTTACATTATTGACAGTTTTATTATATTTGACAAAAATAAAAATCAATTAATCTTCACCTAATCTCGTAATTATCGTTTTTAGAAATGGTATAAATCGATTTTTACAGTGTACATTAGGTTGGTTTCTCATATAATTCTACTTTTACCATAATGACCATACTTTTGTGATTGGTATAAATGATTTCAGATAATTGAATCTAACTTTGTTATTGTTACATATATATTTTCCACCTAGGCGTAATTTTTGTATATAGCGTCACTTTTAGTAAACTGTCCGTGTTGATAACGTACTTAGTAATAAAATAAGGAAAAAAATATATATATATATTTTTTTTCCTATTTGTATATTTTTACTTATTAAATTAAGTCAAACGTTAATTTATAATTTAAGTAAATATTATAAGTTTACCATATTTGGTTTGTTATTATAAATTTTCATTACCAAAAATGGAATGCAAAATTAATAAAATATAAACTAAATATAGGGGATTCACCACAATTGTAAGTCATAAACACAAATTAACAATTCTTCATCTCATCATATTAATTTTATTGTATTATATTTTTTCCGCGATATATTGTGTATTGTTTGATTTTACAACAAATTTTCTTCATTATCATTTTACAACAAAACATTTTATATATATATATTAGTTATGTGTATTTAAACACTTGAAAATGGTCTAGAGGACCGAAATATTGTGTAGTAGGATTTAACAATTTTATTAATGTATATTAAATAAAATTGTCTATAAATTTTTAAGAGTTGGATGTTACGATTCATTTAATTAAATTGAGATAACCCATCAATCCCAACGTGATTTAACATATTATAATTTTTTATTGGTTGAATATACATTTTGAGTAAAATATCATAGAAATCGGGCAATTTACGTTGCTTTTTTTGTCATCAAAACTATAATTGATCGCATTATGTAGCATTTTCTGTAACCGTGTGGTCGCCTTTTTTATTGCAATGTGTTAAAAGTGATATAGATGGGTATCACACTTGTATTTATAACATTTGAAACAAGTTGATTTAGTTTTCCGATCACTTTTGGAGCTACAACACTGACATCGATATTTCGAAAATTTCGCACACAATATTGCTAATGTGGGTGCAATACAACCAAAATTACATAACGTAACTACTATCCTGGGTGTGAACCAAGCAGACACTTTTTATATTCTACGATGTGAACATTCGAATGACATAACAATATACTGAAATATATTTTAAGTTGCGGGGAAATACCTAACGATAAAATACAAATAAGTTTACAGCTGGTAAAAAAATCATACAGTAACAAACTATTACATACTTATTCAATAACGTTGGTTCTAAAATCTAAATAAAAATCACAAAAACTTCGCACACAATATTACTATCGTGGGTGTAAGACACCCAAAATTACATAACGTAACTACTATCCTGGGTGTAAACGACCCAGACACTTTTTATATTCTACGATGTGTACACTTCGAATGACAAAACATTACTGAAATATATTTTAAATTGCGGGGAAATACTTGAGGATAAAATACAAATAAGTTTGCAGCTAATAAAAAATCATATTCGGTCTATTAATTCAACGTTAATTCTAATTGGGTGGATTACACCCATAGGATAGTAATGCAGTTAATTAAACTTAAAAACCGCAAATTGAAACGTTTTAAAAGGTACAGTACTAATTTAGCACTGAAACGTGAATTAGATTTGCTAAATAGGAAGATCAAAAACGGAAAATATTTTGCAAAGAAGCGTTAATTTAACAATTTATTTAATAATTTGAGCCAAAAAGAAATCTGGAAACATTTAAATCATTTCATGGAAAATATCTCTAATAATATGATCCGCTCCGTTATTTGTAATGTTGTTGAGTATCATGATTTTATTGCTATTGTTAATATATTTAATCGCAGTTTTGTTAATTTTGTTGATTCTTCTGTACTAGCAAGTAGTTCTAGCCCAGACTCAGATGATTTAAATAAATTTCACACTATGTTGTCTAGTATTAATTCATGTTCCTTTTCGTCCACTTCTTGCAGCGAAATATCGAATTTAATTTCAACTCTCAGTAATACAAAGGGTGGTGGTTACGATAACATTCGTAAGGTGGTTCTGAAGAATTATTCGCCAATTTTTTCACAATTACTAGCTGATCTATTTAATGTAGTTTTGGAAACCGGTGTTTACCCCGATTGTCTTAAAGTTGCTAAAGTGACGCCAATATTTAAATCTGGAGATTCCAAAATCGTTAATAATTATCGTCCAATTTCCGTTTTGTCGGTATTTGACAAAATTTTAGAAAAAATTACTGCTAAACGGATGATCGATTTTCTAAATAAAACTAATTTTTTCTATTCTCGTCAGTATGGGTTTCGACAAGGTTCTGGTACAGCTTTTGATTGTATAGGTCACAGTTTACTTCTTCAGAAATTACAAATTTATGGCTACCTTAGTAATCGAAAGCAGTTTATGATTTTAAATGGTGTAAAAAGCTCCATTTTAGGTGTGAACTGTGGTGTACCTCAAGGGAGTGTCCTGGGCCTTTTGTTATTCTTGATCTACATAAATGATATGGCCAATTTACCGCTCACGAGTGATATAGCGAACATTCTCGCTGACGATACGGCCCTCTTCTATGAATCCAGGGATTGTCAGGTAGCAATGTCACAAGTGAGGGATAATATTATTTTACTTTTAGATTTTCTGCATCTGAACAAAATATCAGTCAATTTTAACAAAACGAAATATATAATATTTCGCTCCCCACGACTACGACACATTGATTTACCACCACTTCAAGTAGCAAATTGCACCATAGAGCGAGTGGACAAATTCAAGTACCTTGGTGTAACATTCGACAAGCATATGACGTGGGATGACCATATTAATTCTATTTGTATTAAAGTTTGCCCTTTTATTTGCTTGAATAGAAAATTGGCTGATTTTGTTCCAGTACATGTGTTAATAAAAATTTATTTCTCATTCATACATTCACGATTCTCATACGCCTCTTCTACCTTTGGCTCAGCCGTTAAAGAAAAACTGAATAAATTGCAGATTTTACAAAATAGGTGCTGTAGAGCAATGTATAAACTGCCTCGCCTGTTTCCTACTGTGGAGCTCTATCGAACTGTTGCTATAGGCATTCTTCCAATTAAAGCAATTTATGAGATGTATGTGTCGATCTACATGTTTAAGTATCTGCACATCCCGTCATTTATTTCGACGGTACAATTCGAATTTCTAGGTCATGGCTATTCAACCAGAGGTTCTTGTCAGTTGAAGTGCCGTCAAATTAAAACGAAATTTGGCAGAAAATCATTAACATTTATTGGGACATATATTTACATTAAATTACCTGAAAATATTACGAACGCTGTACATATTTTTATGTTTAAGATAAATAAATACATTTGAAATGACATCCTCCATCGAAATCTAAAGATCGAGCTTGTCGCAGATGAAGTTAAGCATCATGTAACAAAACACCTACAACGTCTGCACCAGCATGAAAATCTGGGCATACGCTGTATGCTGA
Organism: Nephrotoma flavescens; assembly: GCA_932526605.1. Lineage (NCBI taxonomy): Eukaryota > Metazoa > Arthropoda > Insecta > Diptera > Tipulidae > Nephrotoma > Nephrotoma flavescens. The sequence continues at coordinate 126,341,127 of OW052221.1, read as the reverse complement.
CTACCACACCAACAAGAAAACTGCAAAGAACCAAACCACTGGACCTATCGCGACCTAGATACTTTATTATGCAGTGTAAATTACTAAATGGGTACAAGTCTCAGTCGTAATATACATAAAAAAATGTATCTTTCAGTAATAACTATACTAAATGTGTCGGTTTGGGCAGACAGCAGCATCGGAGTTGATAGAGATATGTTGGAAGTATTTTTTTTTTATAAATTTCATATTATGAATTGTTCTTTTATTTTATACGAGTTTGCATGGACACTGTCTTCCATATTAAAGTGCACAGTGATCATATCTCTACACTAGTTTAAATATAAACGCAAAAAGTTCAATTTAATCAAAAATACTTTTTTTAATAAATCCCTAATACTATATACAATAAATAACACACATAATTATTCACAGATTTCATTTTATAATTACTTTTAGCATTTTAGCATTCCCCGGTTTCACTTACTCAAAATAAAGTGCACAACACTTCAAATCAATACAAATTAAAAAATAAAATAATAATACCACAATTATTTACAATATTAATATGAAATATGGTCGCCCTATTTGTTAATTATCATTTGCGACCGTTCCGGGATACTTTTAACTAAATTCAATAAAGTATTTGAGGGTATGGCATCCCACTCTTTCTGAAGGCGATTCCAAAAATCCTTGTTTGACCGATCCTCGAAAGGAATTCTGGCAGTCAGAATGGTCCACAGATTCTCAAACATGTTATATCCGGCGACTGAGCTGGCCAATCCAACATTTCAATATCATTTTCATCAAAGTATTCTTTAGCAAAATGTAACGATGGATGTGCATTTTTTTAAGGGAAGAACGAAGATTTTCCTTTACAATATTAACGTAGCCCGCTCCCGTGAGTTTTTCGTCAATTATGACGAGATTTCGAACGCCTTTAGCACAGAAGGCGCCCCATACCATAACGTTACCCCCACCGTGATTCACCGTGGGCTGAGTAAACTTTGAATCAACGCGCTGAGAAGCCTTGCACCACGCTCTTTGGGCCCGTTTCGTATACTTTATCTCAAATTTTGACTCATCAGTCCATACAACACGACTCCAAAATTCTAGCGACATTTGAACATACTTCCTAGCGATGGTTAGTCTTTTATAAATATTCTGTTTCCACAACAATGAAACCCATGAAATATATTTCTCGTCGCACTGTGGACTCGGATACATTCCAATTCAATACTTCCTGGATGCGTCTTGCTGAAGTTTTAGGATTCTTGTTAACCTCTCGCTTAATTTTATGCTTATCATTCTCAGTTAGGACCCGTTTCCGTCCACTTTTCTTTATATTTTCGAGGCTTTCGGTAGTTTTGTACAGATCAACAATTTTTTTAGCACCACTTGATGAAATATGAAAAATATTTGCTATGTCGCGGTAACTTTTCCCCGACAATTTTGCTTCAACAAGAAGTTGTTTGGAATGTAGCAGTAGATTTCTCATATGTCTCTATTTATTCAATTTAAAAGAAATTTGCTAACCAGAATATAGCCTATTATAAAAAATATATTTTGAATCACCGTAAAATAAATTAATAATGTTGTTTTATTAAAATATTGTTTTTAGGCAATATAAACTAACCCCCCGATTCTGACGATAAGACTACTAAGACTATCTTAGCTAAGACTTTTTTTTAAAGACTGAAGTCTTCATTGAAATTCTGAAAGCAGTAGTCTTAAATAATATATTAGAAACTCTCCAAAAACTTTTGAAGAGCTGTCGAAACCAAATTTTTACCATGTTGTTTCAAATTTATGAACGAAAAGCGACAGTTCAATTCAAAATTTAATTTAAACAAAAACCTACATCTCAAAAATGGCCTTAATTTTTTTTTTCATTTCGGATGCAATTGACGATTGTCCTTGCATCCCAAATAAAAAATAGATGATAGAGATGTAGATTTTTGTTTAAATTTTGTTTTCGAGAGAACAGAAAAAACAATACAAAAAAAATTAGTGTTTTAATATAAAATAAATAAACAATAAAAATCTATTGGCTGATGGCACATTAGGTATCACGGAAACCATATTTTTCTTCGTTTCTTTCCCCGTTTACCTATGATACAGGGGTGCTATTTGGGAATTTGATTCGATAACTAGAGTACAAGATTCATATTTGTTTTGAATGTGATTCGAACGATTCTTATTTAAAATCCAATATGAATCTTGTACTCTCGTTATCGAATCGAATTCCCAAATAGCCCCCCAGGTTTTAATTGCGACTGAAATAAATTTTCGGTGCAACTACACTAACACAAACATAAATGAAATAAAAAATATTTCAAGGCCATTTTTGACTTGTGCCAGCGTTTCCCAAAGTGGGTTCAGCGGAACCCCGGGGTTTGTAAGACCTCTTCGAATTAAGAAACACGACCGCGAATGGGTTGAATTCTAGTACTCGACGAAATTTCCCTTATAGACATTATCATGTACCCATGCAATAAATCTACATAGAAAAAAACGAGATCATTGCAATATGTCTATGTAGTGGTTCGTTTATTGTCTTTGGGATGTGTATAAAAGACGAGCTTTTTGGGATGACAGGAGATAAATTGGTTGTAATCGGAGTATACTTAAACCTTTGTGAAGTGACACAACAAAAAAAAAATTAAATAAACTAAATAGTTGTGATTGATTGATTGATTGATTGGACTGTAAGACCAAGTACGTGACAAGTGTCCCGGATAACGCCGGGCCTATTCCTACAGCCTGTTTACACATAACAATAGGAAGGAGAGGAAAGGTATTTTTTTTTTGGGATGGAACGATCCGGTTTCAGACACCTAGCGATCGTACGGCACAACACAATTCTAATCTACTTCTAACTACTAGAGGAAGGATAAAGGCTTAATAGGTTTAATGGATAATGATGGTATTGGTCTTCAACAATTGCTTCTCAAAATCAGCAACCTGTGGGAAAAGTTTTATTATTTCACGTACACCTGAAGATTTCCTGAAATTTAATTCACAATTAATGCTTTTCGGCTTCCTAATCAAAATTGATTGATTGAATCAGCCCGGTTACAGACACCTAGGTAAAGTCGATAGTTAGTAACACAATGACAATGCAATTCTATTCTACACAATCAACAATTGGATGTTTCATTTACCAAAACGATTTACTCCATAAAACAAAAAGTTGCGAAAAATGAGAATATACAAAAATGTTTTTTTTTTTTTTAAATTTATGATAAATTGCCACTTTAGTTACTTTTAATTTTATCATTTAGTGGTGTTAACACTTATTATTATTACAAAAATCTGTTTGAATATATTCAGTTAGAAGTCAATCAAGTACGTTGACATTAAAATTTAAAAAAAATCAAAAAATCGAGTTAATCGGTTTGGCTTGTGAACCATCCAATTAATATTTCAAAGAAATATTATTTGACCTACATCTGTAGATTTCCTGAAATTTAATTCTAAATTAATATTTTTCGGTTTCCTAAATAATATAAACATTTATTAATTTAATCCTAATGCAATTCCACAACTTTCAGTAGAATTTTCTGAAACCATAGTTATTTAAATTGTATTAAAAATTACTCTAAAATCCTTTAGCATTTAACAAAAGATATGTGACACATCCCAAAGGTAATGTTTCCCGGAAAAGCATCAATGTTATTCAATGGCAGATTAACTATCGGATTCGCTATTTTAAATAAATTTAGCTTATTTCGCAAAAATTTTAAATGTTCTATTAATTTTGGTCACCAAAGAATAGTTACCAAGTAAATTATACTGCACAGGACATATTATGCCATGCTCAATGGAGCCTTACCATTCTACAACCAATCACTGTCAAATGTGGTAAGCAGGATTGGATTTGCACTCTAACATTATGCTCAATGGAAGTAGACCATCTCTCAACAAATGATGGTCAAATTTTGTCGATATTTTGTGATTCGGATATAATGAATGAAACCAGGCTGTCTAAAGTTCTACAGTTCGGCCATTCTGAATAGAAGTTGAGAACAATATACCAAAAATATATATAGTCAAATCAGTTATTCAGAATTGGGTGGGGATTTAAAAATGGACTTTAGAGAAGCTCTGGAGTTCGGCCGTGCTAGGCAATATCTTGCGCAATCATGCTCGAACCTGGTATGCTGAGCTAATTCGAGACTCCAACATAAATCCAGGATGAAGTTCTGGATTTTTCTACAAATCCGAAAACGATCAGCCCAGGAACTATCCAGTTGCTCCATTCACCATAGCCGAAACAAACTGGGCCTTAACCCGCTAAGAGATGGTTCAAACAAATCCAGTTTCCTAAAAGTAAAATTTGCTAGAATTCCAATCCAGCCCATTTCATACTCAAACATTAATTTATGCATCTTCTGCAGTATACTGTCTAGAAACAGATTACTGAGACAATTCCACACATGTCAGTTAATTAAAAAAGATCAAGTTTACGTGAGGTGATGGCACGGACGGAAAATAAAACCACGCGGAGCGCTTCTCACCTAATTGGTGCTTGAGGAAATCGTTGAATAGGATTTAGAACTCAAATCCATCGCTATTCATGACTGACGTTGCCATGGAATTGCGAACCTGTTTCGAGAAATGTTACTGAGCCAGATAAATTCTTTTATAGAAAATAGCAGTAACCAATCTAAAAAAAATAGTCAACATTAAAAGCCCGAGAGGCACATCAAAGATTTACTTGTCGTTACAAGCGAAAAAAAAAATAATAAAAACCATTTTCCCTTTGCAATGCCGTAACACATATCGCGCCTGATTTAAAAAAGTGATGCAACCCAAAAATTAAAATTTTGTAGTAGAGCAAAAATAAAAAAAAATACTACTAGTACAAAAATAAGTTTTATTTATATTATTTGAAATTGGAATTAGAGTGTAAACTATTTTAATTAAATAAATTATAAACAGTTCAATAAACATTAAAAGCTGTTAATAATAAATAATAACACCTATCAATGTATGCACGTACTATATATTATTACAATACATGCATGAATTTAAATTACATTGGGGGAAACCACACGAGGACTCATTTGAAACCGGTTTCTGACCGCAAAATACCATTCACGCGCACACAAGTCACATGAGTGACTTCTCTTAAATCGGTTTTTACACATACATAGAAATTTATCGACTCATCGATAAATTTCTATGTATGTGTAAAAACCGATTTAAGCAGAATACACAAATGTGTACGTAGGCCCAAAACACATACAAGAATAAATTTTTACATGATGCTTTTCTCGTACACGCACAATTGTGATCGCGGGCAGGAAAAAAGATATATTACATATACATACAATACATATACTCATTTATCTATACCATATACCACAAACAATTTGTTCATTCATTTCAAAACAAAAATTATTTGGAAATACAATTCACACAGCACAAACACAAACACGCGAATACACATCTTAATTTCTGGGCCTGTTTAGACGAAGAGTAATTCAACAATCATAATTCAACATTTGCGTTCACACGGTAAAACGTAGTTGATGTTATTTACTTATGTATGTGTAAAATTATTTTCATTTCATATTGAATTTCTTCGGAGAAGCATCGTAAAAGCGGTTGTCAATTTATTCGTATATTTTTTTGGTTGTGTTATACAATAATTTTTTTTTGTGTAATTTACATTAACGATAATTTTGAGAACAAACTGTTGTTAAAAAAATAAATAATAATAAAAATCATTTTAATTTTTAAAACAAATTGACAGCTACTTATTAGCTATTTTGATTAATATTTTTTACACAATGCACAGCAATGCTTTACAATAATTTATAATTATAGTTTATAAAATTTTGTATTTGCTATTTGAAAAAATTGTATTTACTGTATAGGCTTTTTATATTTGTTTTTAAGAAATTTATATAAAAAAATTTTCATTAGCTTTGAAAATGATGTCGATGAGACATCGAAAGCTCAGTCTTTAAATTTGTTTTACTTTATTTAAAATAAAAACGAGCCCTAAACCATTATCAACTTTATTATAGTTATTATTGGCTCAATAAATAATTTTTAATTTATAAAATTTGTTTATATTTTTTATAAAAAATAAATTGATATTTAGGAATTAATTATGTTATACAAAAAAATAAAAATAATTTTTTTGTTGAAAACCCAACTCAACTAAACATTTATTTTCTATGTTCGGTAGATGTTTATATGTTTTGCGAACGAAAGACAAATTGAAAATAAAACATGTTTTCAGAAAAAAAAAATTGGACCGAAATTTTTTTTATAGCTTTTCTCTTTGTGTTAGTAAATTGCAATTCGTTCAACACCTAAAATTCGTGTTGAAAAAGTACGCAAAAAAAAATTTTTGATTATAGGCAAGGGGGAAAGGAACGAAGAAATTTGTGTTGAATTCAACTCTCGTGTAAACAGGCGGTATAAGCCGTATTATTGGCAATGAATCTTTTTTGGTGCCGGACATATTGTTTGTTAGCAAATGTGCATGAACACAAAAAAAAAAAATTATGTTATAAAAGTTAAAGCTAGCTATATTAAACCGTATTAAACCAAAACAATTGTTTGTTAAGGATAAAATTAGTGAACTTAAATTTTATAATAAAATAATTTTAAGTAAAGTTTATAATGTGTATCTCGCCAATAAAATAATATAAAAAATCCTATTCGCAACATAAAATTATAAAATGGATAAAATGTTTATGTGTATCGTGGTCCGTCAACGGCAATGCAAATTATAAATGATTAATAAATAAAAGCTCATAATACGTGAAACCATTTAATATCTTGAATGCTGTCGAAACCTTATACATATTATCATAATAGTATAAAATAATCATGCGAAATATAATTTAACGCCAGAAAAATAAAATTTTACAAATACAAATACTACCGTAAATATTGCCGAAATCAACAACCGGCTTGATGGAATAGAACGTGCTTAATAAAGAAAACCGAATCCATTCATCAATTTTTCCTGATCAACATGGTGGCAGCCAATGGATATTTTTGTACAGTGTGAGTCGACGATTATTAATACATACTATGTTATTTTCTCATTATATATACATATATATTACATATTTTGATTTTTCCAAATTTATTTAATTAATATTGTAGTATTTAGTATGTTTATAATATTTTGCTAATAGTTAGTAGTTTGATTGCGCATGCGTTTTATTAGTATTAGTTGGCCTTGTTATCTTATATATTAATACGCTTAATTTTTAGTTTGTACTCCCTTTTTAACCTATTTCCCGTGCGCATATCTTAATGAAACATATATCAGGTGAAAGGTATTTTTTCATATATGTGCAGAATATATGTTTTATTACGGAACGTGCACGGGAAATAGGTGTAAAAGCCAAGCAACGTTTTTCCTATACTGTACATCCTATATTTTAATCACAACGCCAGAATGTCATGACAAAATATGTTTGTACTGAACCGTCATTACACCGTGATAATACAGAACAAAACAGAGAACATAAAATGAATTTATATACTACAAACATTTTGGTGTTAAGAGGTGTGAGTGTAAAAATAGAATTTTATCATGGCACTCTATCTTCATGACAAAATTTCGCGAGCGAAAATCGACTTTAATACTTACACAAACATAATGTCTATGGAAAGTTTGGAATAATCATTTCCGTCCGATTTTAGGCAAAAGTCATGGGATCTTTTAATTTATGAGAAAAGTTGAAGTGGAAAGTTTCGTCCCGATATCCATTTGTGTCCCAGTATATTTCGTAACCGGATAATTTATTAAGCCCTTAATTTCATGCTTGAAATAGCGTGACGTGTTTCTGCTTTTTGTGTGGTCGTAAGTCGACTATATAATCTACATAAATGCATTACTTTTGGTTACGTTGTTAATACGAGATATGCTTTGAAAAACGTCAAAATTATTCATATACAAAAGATCCGCGGTCCTTTTGTACATTTCTTATTAAATGTTTAGATTAAAGTTGAGCGCCTCGGCAATTGTGGGCTTTTCCCTTTTGAGATTTTAATATTTATAAATGGCGCGTTTCGACAACATGTATGCGAGTGCAAATGAAGACCAGAAGCGCGTAATTAATGAGGTCCGAGCGCGCTCGAATCTGAAACCCTGTCAGCAAAGGTCTTCTACGTTGACGCTCCCGACGGGTGTGGCAAGACATTTGTATTGCAATCACTCATTGCATTTACGAAGGGGCGTGGCTGAGAGTCCATTTCACTGGACGCCTTCACTGGAATCGCCACGAGCTTGGTGGAAGGTGGGCGTACGCTACATAATATTTTCAAACTGCCGGTTCCAATGGATGAGTCATCAGTTTCATCAATAAAGCCAGACTACTCGCGCGCTGGCAAGTTGAAAAGCGCGAGACTCATCATGGGAGATGAGACCAGCATCATGCCAGGGGCAGCGCTCACAAACATAGACAGACTATTATGAGATTTGTACAGACGAAAGCCGGAAGAGGGTGTTCTATTCACTTGAAAAAACATCCTCATGTGTGGAGACTTCCGAAAGAGCTTGCCTGTAGTACCAAAAGCAAAGCGCGCGAACTTGCGAATCAAGCATCAAGTTGAGCCTGCTTTGGAAATTGGTAAACAAGTTTACACTCACCAAGAACATGCGCATCGATGAAGATGAGGACGAGTTTACGCAATACTTGCTTTCTGTTAGAAACGGCAACGCTCGAACCGGATCGATCACACTTCCGGTGTGCTTTTCCAGTTCTCAAAGTGTGATCGATTTCGTGTATGGTGACATCAACCCAACATTAGCCGAGGGAACCATCGAGGAGCGCACCATCATTATACCCAAGAATGATGATTGCGCGCTAATCAATCAGTAGGTGTTTGACCTCCTGCCCGGAGGACAAGAAGTCAAACTTAGTGTTGATAAAGTTGAGAGTGACGACATGAATGAGGAACTCCGCCTACCCGTCGAGTTTCTCAACAAGATTGAAGGGTCCATCTCGCTAAAGGTAAACACGATCATTCTTTTGATGAGGAATCTAACCACTAGCAAGGGTCTTATCAATGGAACACGCATGCGAGTCGCAAAAATAAACCGCTACAGTCTGGAATTTGATTTGCAGACTGGCTTCTCAAAAGGCGAGCGCGTTCTCATCCCACGCATGAAGCTCTCACCCTCGGAAGACACCTTTTCATTTAAAATGTCTCGCCTCCAATTTCCGGTCCAGCTCGCGTTCGACATAATCATCAACAAGAGTCAGGGCCAAAGCTTGGAGAAGGTAGGAGTGTACTTGCCGGCCCCCGTATTTACACACGGTCAGCTGTATGTGGTTTTTTCACGATACCTCTCATTTGACGGACTCAAGGTGTTTTTGGTTGAGACAAGCGATCAATCAGCTGATCGGGACGGGCGCATCACAACGAAGAATGTTGTTTTTCTAGAGATTCTACGCATGTAAATTGTAACGTAAACCCTTTTGTACATTTCTTATTAAATATTTAATAGCGTATATGAATTTACTTTATTTTTGATAAAAGTGCATCAAATTTACATCTTAAAAAATCTTCTTAATCATTTCTTAACCAAAAATTCAATAAAATGTAATCATGTGACTGATTATTCAGTCAAAGGTCAGCTAGTTAATTTTAGTAGTCATAGTAATTATATTAAACTATTAGTTGTTTTGTGGCCTGCTTTAATTTTTTTTTACTTTTTCGAAATTTGGTTGAAACTTTTGTCCAATAATGTCTGCTTCGTTGTAAAATAAAAAGCTTTACAAAGTTTTAAGCGTTTTTATTTTTTATTTTATTTTTTTTTGATGTTTCCAGTTTGAAGGTTGATGGATAAGAGGATTTTTATTTTTTCGTATTTTTGTTTTTTGACAATATTATAACAATTTTGTATAACAGTTTTTTATAACAAATTATAAATATTTGTTTTATAAATTAAGGTAGATGCTACATACAATATTAATTTTTAATCTACATAATTTTCAATACTAATTCTACTTTACATTGCGGTTGCTAATCGTACATCTTGATAACTAAACATCTACGAGTATAGTTCTAAAAATACAGGTGTATTATTCTTATAATGTATGTGCATAATTTAAATAAATTTGTGTTTTTATATTACAGATGGAATACAATACAATGTCAACAGCTGATTGAAAACCAATTGGGTATACAGCAAGATTTGTGACGATAAATTTACATTTATAATGATTCGAAAGCAATAAAATTTGATACAAAATAAATTTACTATGTATGTATGTGTTTTAATTTAAAATGGTTATAATTACTCGTATAATAAAATCAGATGGAATAAGTTTTTATTTGTTGCATGACATTGTTGTGCAACATTGGTTTTCAAATAAAATTTTTGTAAATTAATTTTTGTAAAGATGGTTTTTTGCGTTTCTTTTAAACAATATGTCGAGAATATATAATATGGAATCGTTTCTAGGTGGTAAATGAGTTGGTTGCTAAAAATTTACGTCATTATGCGGTTCATTTATATCGGTTCATACTACATTATTTTTAGACCCACCCAAGGCTGAGCAGTCGGCAATCCGAACCGCGATCGTGTGTTGTTATTGAACCGATCATTCTGTTAGCTGCGGTAGGTAACCCAAAACGGAGGCCTTCCGTTTGTTACAGGTTCCTTGGTAATTTTTAGGTGTTCCACGAGCTAGTACCAGATAAAATCCTTGCTATAAGGTTTCATTTCATACATACACACATCCATAAACACTACATTTCATAAATACATACCAAAATTAAACAATAACGATAATTATTGGGTACAAAATCCTTTCAAAAGCAATTAAAAACCAACGGGACTACTAGCAGTAGAATACGAGAATTTAATTGAAATTAGTTCGGATACTCGCTAACTTCGAAGAGGTGCCGTTAGCAACTTTCTGCTGTAATATATTTGATGAATATAAAAATTTAGCCAAAAATGCTATTAGAGTAATATTGCCGTTCTTAAACAACACATTTATGCGAAACAGGATTTTCCATGAAATTTGTTCCATGAAATTTGAAGAATCGGAAAAGGGTCCCGTGGCAAAATAAGTTTGGGCACCGCTGATTTATTTAGAGTTTAAATTTTATTTTCGAGCGAGCAGAATAAAACAAAATAAAAAAAATTTGGAGTTATGTACAATATATATACTGATGAGATGCAAATAGATATGCGAAGAGATGTGAAGAGATTTCAATAATTATTTTTTTTGTAAATTTTTACATATACATTATCATTACGACTAGTTGGCCTTTAGAAAAATACCAGATACCAAAAACCGTGTGTGGAATTAGGCATTAACACTTATTTTGACATGACGTTATAAAAAAGAATTCTTCTTACTGGGTTTTAAACTTTTATTGTAAGATTAAGTTTCTAATGGTTTCAGGGGTTTACAAAATAAAAGCCTTTTCAAAAATCAAGCAATTTGTCCTGATTTTTCATATCAAACATGAAGAATATCGAAACCATAAGGATAAATTACTTAAGATCAGGATCTTATAGTCGTAATTTTAAGATGAGCTTTTGGTATGGCTTAGGTAATAGATGGACCTAACTTTTATACTTAATTTCCCGATGGGGTTATCTCTAGGATTTCCACAAATAATTATTTAATTTAATCGATTTTTCATATCAAACCAAAGATACATTGAAACCATAAGGACAAATTGCTTGATTTGCTTATTCTTAAGTATTTTAAAAATTTTAAATCTTTGTGGGCAATGTCGACACAGTGATGATTACATGTTTCGTGTCTTTTGTAGTTAAATAATAAGAAAAACTCTATTTTGTTATACAACACATCACATAGTTTACCAGGTAAGGTGGTTGGTAGTCACATACTTTACCTTAATGTGTAGTCTAAATAGAGCAAATAAAACCGTGATATTTATTCTTTTTCATCAATATTAATTATTATTTATTTAATACAACTTCAAAAATATTTCGGGATGAAATTCTCGTTTTCTTGCATTTTCAATAAATGTTTCGGGATAGTATTTAATTTAGCAAAGAAACACACCAAAATTGAAAAGGTGTTTTCGGGCTGGTTTTTTCGTGCCAGCTTCACATACATGCAGTAGATGTGGTTAGAACGTCAGAAAGCTTGCAGAATGAGTTTTTTTACATCGCTGTATGAACTCACAAACTTGAACTTTTTCCGGCCAAATTATTCTTTCTGATGCTTTAGAAAAAAGTTACTCTGATATATTGATTCTAAAGCTAATAAATGTTAGTCTTAGCTCTTACGGACGATCCCTTGTTAATAAATTATTTTACATAGTAGTTTTACCACAGGTCCGGAAATTTTCTGCTTTAGAAATCAAGTGTGGTGTATTTGAGATCTGTATACAGTCATGGTAAAAGTATGTCGGGTGATGCCCATATTTACCCCGCCACGTTTTCCATGTAAAGGTATTTTTATTACGAAATCCTGGACTAAAATTCATACAAGTATTCACATACGAATGTTCTAATTCGATGATGATAATTCGGAAAAAATTTATTACGTAAATCTTATTAATTATTTAGATGAATAAACCCATTACAGTAATTGAAATACTTAAAACGTTCTTTAGAAATCTCCCAATACTAAACTCTCTAAACATTTTTGTAAAGTACGGTGTTTGGTACATGATAATTTGACTATAAAAATGAACGTGATACGTGCTACAGTTTTATGTGCGAGAGCTTACGGTCTGTTCAATTTCAAAATCAAATTTGAAAATGGTTTCGTTTCAATCGAACAAATCAATAACAAGCTGGCTCATTTGTACACGAAATATTTGTGGGTCCTTTCCCAAATGCTATATTTTTATTTCGTGAATTTTGTATTGGTAACCATTGATATCTCTTTACAAGTGTTTCAATTTATATGCCAAATGCAAATATTTTGTGTTACTGTCCTATTCGTGAACTTTGTGTATTTGAATAAAGCTATGCGGCATAAATTAAATTACAGAATTTATGTTAAATTTGTGGATATTATTAATTTATATAAAGAGATTTTTAAAAACGACACTTTTAATTTAAAATTTGCAAAAGTTTTAAAAATAATTTTTATTGCAAATTTTTTCCTTTGTCAAGTGCTACTCTGCATCTCATACGTAATTGGCTGCTCAATGTTTAAAATAATGCTTATACCAAGCATTGCATCATTTCTTGTCTTTAATCTTGAAGTGGTTGGGCTATTTGATATTTTTACAATAATATTAACCGTTACATTTTTAATTAATAGTTTAAATAAAATTTTAATGGATAAAATACGACTATTGAACAGTTTAAAGTGTAGTGAAGCCCGAGGATATGGTGAAATGAAAGTTATGTGTAAATTAACAGATAGTGTTGAGCAAATTAGTGTGATAGTTACCAAAATCTTTAATTTAATGAGAATGTTTAACAAATTTTATTCAAATTCTATGGTCACATTTTGCTGCATTCAAATTTGTAATTCTGTTGCTCAGTTATTTTACTTTTATTTTTACGATCTGACAGTTACAGAACATCGTAGAATATCACTTATCTATTATGTTTCATTTTTTTGTGCAGGCACCGCGTATTTGTCTAGTGCCATAATTCATACAGTTACTAGTTTTGAAATTTGTGGTTTGTATGTTAAAGAAGTGAACTGTACAAAGGAGTTGCTAATGAGTGTCCGACAGGTTAAAGTTGATGAACGATTTGAACGAATTGTAAGTAGTTTACGTTTTATTTTTTTAACCAATACTTTGGTATTGAGCATCTCGGATCTTTTGTACATACAAGAAAATATATGACATATTTCAGTTTAGTAGAAGCTTTTTAGTATTGTAATGTAAAGCGTCTTCAAATTAACGGATTATTCTTAACGGAGAACAGATAAAGAGTACAGAAATATTAACTTCGATAAATCAAATAACGGGTAAGTGGCCAACGAAGTTAAGGAGACCTACTTTTTGCAGAGAAGTGATCACACATTGAAATTTTTTGGAAGATATTTGCCTTTATTGTAAATGCCTTCCCGCAGGCGAGCATCTGAATATTATAGAACATTCTGTAATTATATTATTTGACATCTTATTATCTTTCTAATAGTTTTTTCTTTAACTTGACATATAAAAAATTCTCATTTTTCTTCAAATTTAGCAAGGTCATTGCTGTTTTCCCGGGCGAGAAAAATCAAAAAATTTGGTGGCTCACATATTGAAAATTTTAATTAATTATAAAATGTTATGCAGTTTTGAATGAATCGTGAATTTTTGAGGCATTTCAAGTACCAATCGAAATCCGAACTGTTTCTATAACCAAATTGCTCACAATTTCTTCTTCTACATGACATTCTAAGCAAGGGTGATCAAATCCATTATATTTCTAGCGAATAAAACGTATTTGTTGTTATTCAAATTTAGTAAGGCTTACCCCTTTCCATTTTTTAGCCGAATAAAGGCGGTGATACATGGACAGATTTTGCCTTTAAGGCATAAAAATTATGCGTGCTGATTGGTTAAAAGTCGGCCATCTTGAATCGTCTTATAGGCAAAAATTTTTAAATTGAACATTTCTCAATTTTATACAAGGCAATTGTTTTTTGCCTTAAAGGCAAAATCTGTACATGTATCACCGCCTTAAATCTAACAAAAATTAGTGTGTGTGCATCTAAGTTCACAGTTAAAACAGACAGTTATAACTACACAGTTAAAACTGTACGTGTGTGGCCGGCAATTTTATTCGATTGTGAAAGGTTATTAAGTTTTGAATGAAACGGTTGTACTACGAATCCGCGGCTTTTAAAATCTCGGTTTTTAACATCTCGGTTTTCGAAATCTCGGTTTTCTTTTCTTCTAGTTCTAAAGTCTTGATTTTGAAAAAAATATTGTTTATTAATTCGGGCCAGCCGGACTATAATATTTTAACATAAAAATAATAGAAAGAACCAAGGCTGCGAAGTCAGAGGCGGGAGTCGATTTCGTGGAGTTGGTGCTATTCTATCGGAGAACTGAACTCCCATTTTTTTTGTCAAATTACAACAACAGTATATTTAAATGGAAAACAACGCCCTTATAAAATATAAAATGGAGAGTAAATAAAATAAGTGATTTTTGAAATATTTTATAGTGATTATTGTAATAATGTTTTGTTTCTTTTTGACTTATATAATTGATTATAGGAGCGTAAGCCGAATGTTAAAATTCCATGTATCCAGTTAGTAATACATTTTGGTGAAGGAACATTTTAATCAAGCAAATCCATTAATATTTCATAAAAAAAAATTACGAAATTTTCCTTAAAACAAATTAAAAAATTATAT
Organism: Nephrotoma flavescens; assembly: GCA_932526605.1. Taxonomy (NCBI): domain Eukaryota; kingdom Metazoa; phylum Arthropoda; class Insecta; order Diptera; family Tipulidae; genus Nephrotoma; species Nephrotoma flavescens. Next base: position 126,325,849 of record OW052221.1, on the reverse strand, counting down.
TTTCAAAAACGAAAAATAACTCGCCAAATTCCATCCCTATTAGCCATTTTCTAAAACTTTATCACAAACTCATTTTTGAATTTTGTCAAAAAATCATTTAAGAATCCCATTTCCCACATGCCAAACTTTAAAAATTCAAACTGGGATTTCCTAAAAATCGGAATTATAAAAAACGGATTTTTTTTTCGTTACACACCTGATTAAAACATTGACCAGTTTCGATGTATTTAACGATCGTCACATTGGTGAGATTACTCGATTAGAAATTTGTATGGGAGGGGCGAGTAAAAACTGTACACTGATGTACAGTACACAAGTAGTACAGAAATTTAAAACTATGGATAAACATTTAACAGATTTTTTTGTATTTTCAACGACAAAATACCACAGACCACTGTTCAGACCAACAATGACTATCAAATGTTAATCAATAATCAATTAATAAAACAGAATGATCATTAATTCATTAATTGTTAATGTCAATTATCTTAAATTATTTATTGTGATAATGAATAACATAAATTCTGTTTATCTAGAAAACTCTTGCTTAATAAACCATTCAGTCATGGCACTTTCATTTAATTTTTAGGTTACGCGTCATTTAAATTTTAATTCGAATTATTGTTAAATATTTGCAATTACAATGAACATTTTGCAATCAGCAATAGTGCTGGCACGCCTTTATGGCCAATTCAATTACAAATACTTTACGAAAAATAGTAACATTTATATCGTGCGCGCCCGGCCCTACAACATTTACACGATTTTTTTATTTATTGTGATGAACGCAATCATGGTGTCGATTTATAAGTTCCTATTCACGGTGGATAAAAAGAAACATGTATTGGTGTTCACATACACATTACAATTTACATTAATTTTTTTTGCAATAAATTTTGGATTTTATAACCGTGTCATAAGGTGCGATGCCGTTTTCAACGTGTTTCAAAAATGTGTGCGCTTTGTGAATTTAAATAAAAAACATTTTGATTTTACAAATTCCAAACAAATTAATAAATTAAAATGGTTATTCTTCGTTGTGATATTTCAGACCGGGCTAGTGCTACTGTTATGCTTTATTAGGGAAATTGTTGTGCACGGGAAAAAGGCTAACTGGCTTTTTATAGTGTTTGTTCTTGTGTATTTTGAGGTTATATCACTCGTCGATTTCGTAGCCATCATAAACACGACCTACTTTATGATGCATTCGATTAATCGGAAGCTTCAAGTTCAAATCAACTTTATAAATAAGTTTAATAATAATGTTAAAATTAAATATAAAATGACTACGTTGAACAAGCTTAATGATGATTTGGATGAATTAATAGCAATGACTCAAAAATATAATCGGCTCATACGGCTGGTGAATGAATTGTATGGAAAGCAAATAATTGCAATGTTGGTTTCAAAAATTTGCAATACAATGGGTCAATTATTTTATTTGTGGTTCTTCTGTATATCGGCACATCGAAATGTAACGAGCTCGTTAGTAACAGAACTATTGTTTGAGGTACTTTTTCTAAGCTACAATTTTTTGCATGTTGCTGGTTTAATCGAAATTATTACTGCATACTATCAGCAGCATACAAAATTAAAATATTTGATGAATTCAATTGAGTGCAGATCATTAGATGAAAAATGTTCAGAAAGTGTAAGTATGTTATTATTATTATTTTATATTATTAGTGCGGAAAAATTCTTTGCCATACAGTGGCCCTATTCTGGTAATTTCCCGGGTGTATGGAACTGGGGAAAGAATTTACATATACATAATTTCTGTTAAAATTTTTTTTTCTGGCCTACTAAGGAAAAAAATTTGATGTACATTTTTATAAATTGTGAATAATATTTCCTAGCGAAACTTGCAGGGAAAATTGTACCCAATTTAAATTTGTTTTCAAAAAATATACCACTATTTTTTTACCTTAGTATGCCAGAAAAAATAATGAAGACACATATATTATGTAAATTCGTTCCCCAGTTCCCTATTCCCGGAGAATTACCAGAATAGAGCCACAGGGTAGCAGAATTGATTAAGTGTTCCTGTTGCTTAGCTATCAAAACATTAAGAAATAGTCGTCATGTTATGTTCACAGCAACACGATTAAAATTTAGGATAGTTCAAATTTTTGGCTATGGTTTTGGCAAGTGCCAAATTTCGATGATTGAATTGATAAAGAAATTTTACAATTTCACAGAGACTTGGTAAACGTCATCTGGCAACGCATTAAAGAAATATGGAAATATAAATCTAGGAATATAATAAAAATTATTAAATAATAAAATAATAAATTATGAAATAATTAAAAATTAGCACAGAGATTATAAAGTGCATCAAATCTGATGCTGCGTTGACCGCTTAAGACCTTGTAAATATATAAATGTTGCAACGGGAGTATTCGGTGCACATATACTGGGATAAGCGTTAACGCATAATGACCTCGCCAACATGATAAACCATATTCCAGTTTAACCATAACCAATTCATGATAAGTTATTAGCATTACTAGACCCGGACACAGATCACGAACAAGAAGTAAAATTCTAGAACAGAGTTCTGGAAACAGAATTTATACGAGTATATACTTTTAATTTAGCTACATGAGTTTTTCAATTGAGATTAGTAAATATATAAGAGAATACTAAGATACTTGAATGAGTTGATAATTTCGATGTTAAAGCAATCCGAATGGCATATTTCGAATTACTATGATACATTACATTCGATAATGAATTTCATTAATAAAAGGTAAGATTTCCAGAAATTACCCAGATACAATTGTTCAGAAAGGGTCTTTTGAAATTAGGGTTGAAGGAAGGCTCTTGTAAGTGCGATTCTTGCGAAATTTGATCAAAATGTTCATTTCAACTATAGTTTAAGTGATTTCAATGGTGGAATTCTTGTGTTCTAGTCTAAACATTGTGAGTAGAAAACTACGACATTTTCTTACAAAGTTGATCTACTTCAATAGATGTTGTATATATCGCATGTAAATAGGTAGATTTAGCCGTTCTAGGAAAATAGGTGGTTCTACCTTTTTCTCAGTTGGTTGACGTTGTTAAACCGGTGACCGACTTGACCAGGTATAGTCGAACCGGAAGACTCCATGAGACCATGAAGTTAATAAACCGAAGGTCGATTAATTAAACTACTGCCGTCAATAACGGGTTGCATTCGAGCAACGCAAAATCGTAGGCTTTCCTTTTTGTCCAAATTCCGTTGCGGGTGCGTTTTTAATAATGTTTATGTCGCCGCCTCGATTTTGGTTAGCCTCATTCTAGTTGTTACGCCTTCCGTATGTAGGTTTCCCCACCTCGTATTCTTTATTGATGCTTTCACCCACACACACAATTTAGATTGAGAGCAAATAACCACTGTAACGCCGGTTTGTCTCGAGCAAATTGCGGATAGCCGTTAGGATTACGTATCTTGTATATGATGAATGTAAATAAAACAAACGTGGTCTCGAATTTTATATCTAATATATAAAATGCCAGCGTGAAGCAATAAAAAAGGATAGCATGAATTAGGATAGCATTTATCATAGCCCCAACCAAAAAAATGGCTCAATTAAAGTCCGAACCACACAAATGTGTGGGTCTAAACGCATAGTATTTAATATGCTGTATAAGATAGCGGAATTTTGACAGCGGAAAATAAGAGATTACGTTACTCGCAGCAAGTGGCAGCACTATCACTGAAGAGAATAAATTTTGTTACGTAGTTACTAGCGGAAATTTTTTATTCATTATGTAATGTATATATTTTTTCACTAAATAAAACATCTCAGCGGAATAAAATATTAAAAGTGATCCTTAAAATGGCAAATTGATTGATCTCCGAAGTAAAAGAACTCGGTATATGAAATGTTGAAATTTAACAATATTACTTCTTTCCGGCATTTCTTCCACTAGTAACCAATATTTTCAGTTGTTTTTCTAATAGCTTAGGCTATACTAAGACTATATAGAAAATTTATACTAGAATTTTCAATAACATTTTTTGTTTTTCTGCGGCCAAATAAGTTATTTTCAGTTTTTGGCCAATATCTGAAAAACTTCCACTAGTAACCAATACTTTACCAGACAAATGGTGCAGTGGTTAAAGCTTCGGCACTTGGACCGGGGGGTACTGGGTTCGAACCCCATCAGAGGCTAGATGCAAATCAAATTTTCATCATCGATTACAATCGTTGATGTTAATAAACACAACTAAGACCCTCTGATGGAGTGCAGAATTTAGCGCCGACCCACCGTCCATGCCAATGTACAGGTTGACATGGAGCTTGCAATGTGCCGGTCGTATACTGTAGTTGTGTGAGTAGGTGAATGGGTTAATGATGTGGCGTGAATGCGTGGTATCACAATGGGCCAAAAATGGCCTAAGTGTCAACCACTGAAATCTAACCCTAACCAATACTTTCGGTCGGTTTTCTAATTGCTTAAGTCGTACTGAGACTATATGGAAAATTTGGTGAAAATTCGTATACTAGAATTTTCACTAGAATTTTTTTATTTTCTGCGGCCAAATAAGTTATTTTAAGTTTTTGACCAATATCTCAAAAACTTTCAGTAGTAACCAATACCTTCGATTGGTTTTCTAATAGCTTAGGTCAAACTGAGACTATATGAAAAATTTAAGGAAAATTCACGGATTAGAATTTTTACTAGATTTTTTTGATTTTCTGCGGCCAAATAAGTTATTATCAGTTTTGGCCAATATACTTTTTACACTATTTGCCGTAGGCACTTGGCGAAACACACTTATACTTAATAAACACATTTTTATTAATCACTTGTTTTTGTTTCGCAGAATATTTTTCAAAAAGTTTAAAAAATCACTCGATCGATTTCGACTTGTTAGGTCATCATCAGGAGTATCTACTGAATTGTATTAGTAAAAATTTTTTGTTATATACAGGGTGGCGCACGAATCGTGCTACAAAAACAAAACGTAATAACTATTTTTCTGTGTGACTAATCTGTTTTTTATTTTTTTTATTTTGCAGATTATTATTTAAATTTACTAAAATGGATGCTTGGAATACCGAAACGAGGATTTGGATAGTGCAGCGCTACCATGCTTTGCAGTCCATCATTTCCGTCCAGAGGGAATTTAGGCGGGAGTTTGGCGGCACTCCCCCGAGTAGATGGACCATTATGAGGTTGGTACGCATGTTTGCTGAATCTGGAAGCATCGCACGTAGACCGTACAATCGAGATCCCTATGTTCGGGTCGAAGCCACAATCGCAGCTGTAGCATCATCAATTCAGGCAAATCCAAGTGTTTCGACTCGAGAGTTATCGGCGCAAATTGGAGTTAGCAGACGGTCATTACAACGGATAATTCATGATGACTTAAACTTGTTTCCGTACAAAATCCAAATTACAAGCAAATTAAAACCTCTGGATTTGCCTATTCGCCTGGAATTTTGCCGGAAAATTATTGAAATGGCCGAAGAAGACAACAACTTCATAAATTGCTTGTTTATGTCTGATGAGGCCCATTTTGATCTAAACGGCAATGTAAACAAGCAAAATTGCCGTATATGGAGTGAAACTAATCCAGAAATACTCCATGAGACGGAACTGCACCCAGAACGAGTGACAGTGTGGTGCGCAGTTTCATCAAGATGCATTGTCGGGCCATACTTCTTTGAAGTAAACGGTGAAACAGTAACTGTAAATGGGGACCGTTATTTAAACATGTTGAAAGATTTTTTTTACCCAGAACTGCGGCGAAGACGTATCCCTTTTAACAGCATTTGGTTCCAGCAAGATGGAGCAACTGCACATATAGCCAGACCGGTTATGGAGGAGCTCCAACGAAAATTTCCAAATAAATTAATATCCAGAAACTCCACTTTCCGCTGGCCCCCAAGGTCACCTGACCTCACTGCACCAGATTTTTTTTTATGGGGTTATGTCAAACAAGAGGTGTTTAAAACGAAACCAAGGAATTTGACTGAATTGAAGCAGTCCATTACAACAATAATTGAGGCGATCCCGACTTCAACCCTTCAGTGCGCAATGAATAATTTTCTGATCAGGTGTCGCACATGCGTGAATGAGCATGGAGGTCATTTACGGTCTATCATTTTCAAAACTAATTAGTTAAATAAAAATAAAATTGAATTATCTATACAATAAAAAAAAATAAAGCCGATTAGTCACACAGAAAAAAAGTTATTACGTTTTGTTTTTGTAGCACGATTCGTGCGCCACCCTGTAGTAGAAAAAAGCAAAATATAAATAAAAATAAAAGAAGGATGGGAAAAAAATAAGCAATAAAAATTAATCTACGGATCGCGCAGGTAGGCGACGACCTATGACTCAAATTTGAACAAATTTACCATAGAGCTGGGACATTACACCCTGAAAATCGAGATCAACGTAAATTTGCTCAATTATACATTTTTGAAGCAAACGAAGCATGTGAGCCGCGCATGGGAATCAGGGAATATGCTAAGTGTAACCCGCAACTAATGATGCTTTATGAGGTAGAACAAGAGCCCATCCACGATGCTCAAGAAAACGGTACAAAACGGTGCCTTCGATTTCATTTATTTATTTGTTCAAAGAAATCTATTCTATACACATGTATATGATTTCAAATTATTTAGTTTAAAACACAAATTTATTAAAACAAAAATAAAATGAAAATAAAAAATTTAGCAAAAAAACTTTAAACAACAAATGGCGATAATGCAAGATCGAAGATTTGATCAACGATAATATAATTCCCCGAGATCTAATGAAGTTGCTTTTATTTTTCAAAATGATAATGGAGCGCCTCCATTTGAACGAGATCTGTTAATTCATCGCCGCGCTAATTTTAATGACGCAAACCCACGTAAAACTGAGAGAATCAGTGTAGGTACTTTATCCGAATTTAGAACCAATGATATATCCATGGTTTTTCCGAATGGGTGATCCAAGTTGGGGTGTTGGTTGGATGGACTACTTGCAAAGTGAAGCTATTAATCAAGGTTTAGTCCTTGGAACAGCTATAATCCTTCCACCATCATTCCAAGGAAACCCGAGAAATATGACCCAAAACTATCAAGATGCTATAGCGATTGTTCGTAAATATGGCAAGCCCGACTATTTTATTACAATGACATGTAATCCGAAATGAAGTGAAATAAGTAACAATTTGTTGGAAGGTCAGTCTCTGGAATTTCGTCCCGATTTAGTGACAAGGGTCTTCACTCCAAGAATTGCTAGATGACATATCGAGAAAGCATGTTCTCGGAATTTTAGTTGCGAAGGTGCATGTTATTGAGTTTCAAAAACGAGGTCTACGCGATGCCCATATTCTCTTGATTGTCGGAAACGAAGATAAACCAAAAGATTCAGAAACCATTGATAAATTCATTTCTGCGGCAATTCCAGATATTGAAGTTTATCCAAAACTACTTGCTATGATTACAAAACACAGGATACATGGTGGCAATGCACATTAAATCAAGAACAAAAAATAACTTTCTAAACCATAATGACAGCTGTAAATCATAATCATCTTCCACACCGATTATTTTTCATAGATGGTCCAGGAAGTTCCGGTAAAACGTATCTGTACAAAATACTGCTTAACACGATTCGGGGAGAATCAAACATTGTGCTTGCCGTTGCTTCTGCAGAATAGCTGCCAAACTTCTTGACGGAGGCAGAACATATTACCGGTACCAATCGTAGAAACCTCAACGTCCTCTATGCGAATGACATCTATTGACGCAGAATTAATTACAAAGGCTAAATTAATTCTGTGGGATGAAGCTACAATGGCACCTGATGTTGCCATGAATGCTGTTGATAAGCTTTGTAAAGAAATAACGAAAAACCATAAACCATTTGGCGGTAGAACAATACTACTTGGTGGAGATTTTAGACAAACTTTACCTGTAATTGTACATGGTAGTCAGCCTGCAATTGTTGAAGCTAGCTTAAAATTTCATGGTCTTTGGAAAACGTTTAATGTTCTCAGGCTTCAAAATAACGTACGTTCAGTGGACCCACGATACAGTAATTGGTTAATTAAATTAGGCGATGGACTTTAATCAACAATCATGGTTTTGCCGACGACTTAATTGAAATTTCGAGCAACCTTATTTGCAAAGCCTCTATAATAACAGAAATCTTTGGTGAAACGCTGTCGCCAGTTGATGCCGAAAGCTTTTCAAAAATGGCAATTTTCTGTCCAAAAAATGCAAGTGTGGAAGAAGTGTTGACACGTTTTGCGGAAAGCCCCTTCGCATATTTAAGCATTGACTCGATTGATTCAAATGATGAAGACATTCAGAACTACCCGACAGAATTCTTAAATGATTTAACGCCATCTGGGATGAAGTTTCATAAATTGAACTTAATAGTTGGAGTATCATAATTCTATTAAGAAATCTTAATACAAAGCGAGGTTGTTGTAATAGAATTCGATTAAGGGGACATAGCACCTTCAAATTTTCAAAAAATCTAATTTTTTTTATGATAGGATATGTTAGAATGAACGTTTAAACCCATGATTTTAATGATATAAACATGAAAATCTCAAAAAAAAAAAAAAAATTATTTATTTAAAGCACAATAATTAAAACGCGATTATCTCGAAATGACGTTTTTCAAGTTGGCGTGCAAGATTGAGAAAAAACTACTTATCCACCCAATTTTAACACGTTGATCTACATATATTTCTGCTCAGAATAAACTACGGAAGGAATAATCGGCTTTCAATTTTTTGAGTTACAACTAATTGGCCAATTTTTTTCCTTTTAGTTCATTCCAAGGGCGATTTAACCCATTAACCCAATTTCTCTGAAAATCACAATTCACGTGTATTTCAAGTCGAAAAATGTAATTGTAAAAAAAAATCCAATAAGTCATGGCAATGGGGCTCTGGAGTATGATATATCATACAATGGGCAGAAACAGTATATTTTTTTATATTGTTCCACCTTTTTTATTTATTTATTTCTGTTCTTAATGGTAAATTTAGCAAATAATAATATAAATAAAACATATTACAATTCATTTAAAATTAAAAAAATAAGAAATTTTAACACAATAAGTAAGCATTTGAAAAATCTCTTAAAAAATTTGGAACGGGGTTTATGTAGAAGATTCTCTGCAAGTATTAAGCGAACCAAATCTCTAGTAAATTATAAGAATGGGACCTTTGGATGTGCTTGACTGTACCAAAACCGTCTGTTAGTAACTGCTCTATTTAACGTGAACGTCAGAGCCCATTGTATGATATACTATATACCATCGGAAATACGTCACTATAATTCCTTTAATTGCGAGTTATAATTTTTATATTCTTTAAAATTAAATTAATTATTATATCCTTTTTGTAAAAAAAATTACATAACACACAATAAAAGTTAAAGACACAACTAATTTTTTATAAAGTCTCTACTTTCCAACGACGATCCATTTTGTCCTTAATGCACATCGATCAAAATGCAACTACACCTTTTTTTATCCGTTATGTTTTAAATTATTTTACTAGTATACACCATCCTCAACCACTTAAGATAAAAAACAAAAAAATTGTATGTATAGTATTCAAGAGAGAAGAAGTTCAAAAACAAAATGTCAATGGAAAGTTTCATTACGATATCTCTTTTTATTCCAAAAAAAAAAATCTTTGAAAAACCTTTTTTTTCAATTTTGAAGGTGGTATGTCCTCTTAATTCTTCGACAGCTGAAGCCTAATTTAATAAATGCCGCCGTTATAACGGGAAGTGCAGAAAACTGTATATTCATTCCCAGAATTGAGCTGGCCCCGATCAACACAGACTTACCGTTTATTAAAGTGGGTTTACTCTTACCGGAACCTATGTTTGGCCATGGTCAATTATACGTAGCTTTATCACGAGTCCGAAAATCCACGTATGCAAAATTTAAAATTTTAGATGACCCCTATCAGGGGAACTTATTAGCTGGATCAAATGCAGTTTTTTTTTTTTTTTTTTTTTTTATTAATAAAATTTTATTTATTTATTTATATTACGACTGAGTCTTGCACCCATTTAGTAATTTACATTGCATAATAAAGTATTTTGATTAGTCGGCGTAATCAAGTGATTATCCCCAGTTTCATGTAACTCCTCAGATTTTTCGCCACAGTAAGTCTACTGACCTCCTGGTCGCGATAAGTCCAGTGGTTTGGTTCTTTGCAGTCTTCTTGTTGTTGTAGTAGTCAGCATATAGCGTATGTCCAGATTTTCATGCTGGTGCAGACGTTGTAGGTGTTTTGTTGCATGATGCTTAATTTCATCCGCGACAAGCTCGATCTTTAGATCTCGATGGAGGTTGTCGTTTCGAATGTACCACGGTGCATTAACTATACATCGCAGGATTTTATTTTGAACTGTTTGTATGATTTTGATATTTGTTTTCTTGGTACAACCCCAGAGTTGGCTACCATATGTCCATACAGGTTTCAGGATTTGTTTGTACAGCAGCAGTTTGTTATGGATCGCAAGTTCAGATTGTCTCCCTAAGAGCCAATGCATTTTTCTAAATTTTATGTTTAGTTCTTCTCTCTTCTTTTTTATGTGTTCCTTCCATCTAAGTTTAGCATCTAAGGTCATGCCGAGATATTTAGCAGTGTTTGCATGCGGTACTACTATCGAGTTTATCATTATTGGTATATGATCAACTTTTAGATTTGTAAAGTTGACTTGAATTGATTTTGCTTCATTTAATTTGATTCGCCATTTCTTTGTCCAATTACATATTTGGTTAGTAGCTTTCTGTAATTTACTAGTGGAGTCATGGATGTTCTTTGCTGTTGCAAGTATTGCGGTGTCATCGGCAAAAGTCGCCATTGTTGCTTCTGTAGTTGGTATATCTCTAGTATATAGGAGATAGAGGATTGGCCCAAGAACACTTCCTTGTGGTACTCCTGCTGTTATTCTTTTTAGTTGGGAGTATTCATTCTCATACTTTACTCGAAAGTGTCTCTCTGATATGTATGATTTTAAAATTTGAAAAAATTGCTCCGGAAGATCTCGATGAAGTTTGAATTCTAACCCCTGGTGCCATACTTTGTCGAATGCTTGCGCTACGTCAAGGAATATGGTTGAGCATATTTGTTTGCTTTCTAGTGATTTCTCGATTACATCAGTAATTCGATGTACTTGTTCTATCGTAGAATGGTTTTCCCTAAATCCAAACTGATGTGAGGGGATAAGTTTCCTTTCTTCGATAATTGGTTTTAGTCTTTTAAGAAGAACCTTTTCAAATAGTTTCGATAATGTTGGTAGCAGTGAAATTGGCCTATATGAAGCTTTATCATTCGGAGGTTTGTTCGGTTTAAGTATCATAATTACTTCTGCAACTTTCCATTGTCTTGGTACATACATTAGTCGAAATGCTGCATTAATTATATGCACTAGCTTCCTCAACGCTTTATCAGGTAACACTTTTATTATCTGGCCCGTTATAAGATCATATCCTGGAGCCTTATATGCATTCAGATTATTCTTGATTTCCCATTTTAGTTCTTGCAACGTTACAGGTGTAATTTTTAGTTCATCCTGTTTATTTATCGGGATGATATTTTCCTCTTCCGTTTGTTTGGGGTAAGGTTGGAATGTTTCTTCAAGGTGATTTGCAAACAAATCTGCTTTCTGTTTAGCATTTCGGGCCCAATTTTCTTTATTTTTAATTGGAGGAACCTGAAGTGTGGGTCTTTTAAGATTCTTAGTTGCTTTCCATAATGAATAATCAGTATCTTTTAGCCCAGTTAGAGTGCTGAGGTATTTATTAACTGATTGATTTTTAATGTCTTTTATGAGGTATTTTAGTTGGTTACACAAATGGTTAAATACCCTCTTATTTTCCGAATTTCGATTTTTTTGCCAATTCTTCCGTGCTTTTCTTTTATTTTTAAGAAGTTCTCTCACTTCCTCTGGATAGCTGATATTGCGCTTCATTTTTTTACTATTATTTGGAGTGCTTTCCCACGCAGCACTTTGGATATTATGGATGAGTTTATCTAGTTCGTCTTCTATTTGGGCTGGTCCCTGTATTGGGTTTTGCAGACTAATTCTTTCTGTTAATTGTGTTTTGAAGAGATCCCAATTGGTTTTGAAGCTCGTTAATTTCGGGTTGCTTTCTTTCATAATTATTGTTTGGCTAAGTATCATAATAACTGGTGAATGATCTGATGATAGACTTTCACTGCTCTCTATATGTATATAATTATCTGAAATCCCTCTTGTAATAAAGAAGTCTATAAGATCTGGAGTCTTACTGATATCCGTAGGCCAATAGGTTGGTGTACCGCCTGAGTGAAATTCGCATTTTAGTTGTTTTCCTGCTGCGAACAGTTCTTTTCCCTTAGCAGTCGTTAACCGTGATCCCCAATAGGTGTTTTTTGCATTATAGTCCCCTCCAATTAAAAAGACACTTCCTAGTGTTTTTAGAAGATTAGTATAATCTACTTGTTTGAGATTGTATCTAGGAGGGCAGTATATTGCTGATATACTACAAGTTTTACTATTGTTTAATTGTATTTTGATTGTTGTGACTTGCATGGAAAGTTTCTCGACTTTAAGTTCTTCGTTATGTTTTATATAATCTTTTATGATGATAGCTGATCCACCTCTAGCTTTGTTCTCTGGATGTAATGCATGGTAGCAATTATATCCTTTTATTTTACAGAATGAAGTTTTGGTGAAATGGGTTTCTGATATGAGACATATATCTATATTATGCATGTTTTAAACATTTTTAAACATGCATCAAATGCAGTGTTTACCAAAAATATTATGTATAAAGAAATTTTTTTGAAAATAAATATCATGGTGCAATGTCATTATGTTCTCTTTCTACTGTTTACGCCCGTATTACGGGCTTTCCCCCCTAGTGTATATATATAAATACATTAAGTTAACAATATTTTTGTTTCTGTATTAACAATAAAAGAAATTTTAGCTCGGGTACACTTCGGCTATTATAATTTTATTGACAGATTTATACAAATTGAAAAAAAAAACTTTACAATATTTATGATACATGATATTTATTTTTAAATATAGTTTTTATGGTTGTTAACTTATACAATTTTCACTCTTCGCACCACTATATATGACTTGGTCGACTAATTACAACCAAAATCCCAAAAACGAATGACTATCATTCAACCACCCTGAAATCCCCAGATCTTCTTCGTTTTTTTCATTCTTTATTTGTTTTAATGTATATATTATTTACTCGAGTACCTATAAAACAATTATGGAACAAGCACGTACAGTCCGCCACACAAGAACAAATGTAGGCGTACGTTACACATTTTAGAAATCCATTCCCATCCAACAAAATCGGTTAAGAAATGGCCTAGTTCCATTTCTATTGACCGCTTTATCGAAAAATCATTTTAGAATCGAATTTCCATTTCACGTATCGAATTTCAACAAAATCTGTTAAGAATTTTGTCAAAAAATCATTTAATAGTCCCATTTTCCCACATGTAAAATTTTAAAAATTCAAACTGGGATTTCCTAAAAATCGTAATTTTTTTGTACAAAACCGGAATTTTGAAAACCGAGCTTTCGTTACACACCCGATTGAAACATTGCGAGTTTCGATGTATTTAACGATCGTCACATTAGTGAGATTACTCGATTAGAAGTTTGTGTGGGAGGGGCGAGTAAAAACTGTACACTGATGCACAGTACCTGTATACTGATGTACTGTCTGTACAGAAATTTAAAACTATGGATAAACATTTAAAAGATTTTTTTTTATTTTCAACGACAAAATACCACAGGCCACCGTTCAAACCAACAATGACTAACAAATATTAATCAATAATCAAGTAAAACAAAATAATGATCATTAATTCATTAATTGTTAATGTTAATTACCTTAAATTATTTATTGTGATAATAAATAACATAAATTCTGTTTATCTAGAAAACTCTTGCTTAATAAACCATTTAGTCATGGCACATTCATTTAATTTTTAGGATACGCATTATTTAAATTTTAATTCGAATTATTGTTAAATATTTGCAATTACAATGAACATTTTGCAATCAGCAATAGTGCTGGCACGCCTTTATGGACAATTCAATTACAAATACTTTACGAAAAATAGTAACATTTATATCGTGCGCGCCCGGCCCTACAACATTTACACGATTTTTTTATTTATTGTGATGAACGCAATCATGGTGGCTATTTATAAGTTCCTATTCACGGTGGATAAAAAGAAACATGTATTGGTGTTCACATACACATTACAATTTACATTACTTTTTTTTGCAATAAATTTTGGATTTTATAACCGTGTCATAAGGTACGATGCCGTTTTCAACGTGTTTCAAAAATGTGTGCGCTTTGTGAATTTAAATAAAAAACATTTTGATTTTACAAATTCCAAACAAATTAATAAATTAAAATGGTTATTCTTCGTTGTGATATTTCTGACCGGGCTAGTGCTAGTGTTATGCTTTATTGGGGAAATTGTTGTGCACGGGAAAAAGGCTAACTGGCTTTTTATAGTGTTTGTTCTTGTGTATTTTGAGGTTATATCACTCGTCGATTTCGTAGCCATCATAAACACGTCCTACTTTATGATGCATTCGATTAATCGGAAGCTTCAAGTTCAAATCAACTTTATAAATAAGTTTAATAATAATGTTAAAATTAAATATAAAATGACTACGTTGAACAAGCTTAATGATGATTTGGATGAATTAATAGCAATGACTCAAAAATATAATCGGTTCATACGGCTAGTGAATGAATTGTATGGAAAGCAAATAATTGCAATGTTGGTTTCAAAAATTTCCAATACAATGGGTCAATTATTTTATTTGTGGTTCTTCTGTATATCGGCACCTCGAAATGTAACGAGCTCGTTAGTAACAGAACTATTGTTTGATGTACTTTTTGTAAGCTACAATTTTTTGCATGTTGCTGGTTTAATCGAAATTATTACTGCGTACTATCAACAGTATACAAAATTAAAATATTTGATGAATTCAATTGAGTGCAGATCATTAGATGAAAAATGTTCAGAAAGTGTAAGTATGTTATTATTATTATTTTTTATTAATCTTTAATTAGTGCGGAAAAATTCTTTGCCATACTGTGGCCCAATTCTGGTAATTTCCCGGGAGTAGGGAACTGGGGAAAAAATTTACATTTTCATAATTTCTGTTTAAATTTTTTTTCTGGCCTACTAAGGAAAAAAATTAGATGTAAATTTTTATAAATTGGGAATAATATTTCCTAGTGAAACTGGCAGAGAAACATTTTCCCAATTTTAATTGGTTTTCAAAAAATATACCACTAACTTCTTACCTTAGTGTACCAGAAAAGATAATTTAAACACAAATAATGTGTAAATTCTTGGCCCAGTTCCCTATTCCCGGGGAATTACCAGAATAGGGCCAAAGGGTAGCAAAAATGACTCCATGTTCCTGTTGCATAGCTATTAAAACATTAAAAAGTAGTCGTCATGTGATATTTACAGCAACACGTTTATAATTTAGGATAGTTCAAATTTTCGGCTATGGTTTTGGCAAGTGTCTGGCCTGTTTCGATGATTGAATTGATTGATAAAGAAATTTTACAATTTCACAGAAACTTGGTGCGCGTCATCTGGCAACGCATTAAAATATGGAAATATAAATCTAGGAATATTATGAAATAACTAAAAATTAGCACAGAGATTATAATGTTCATCAAATCTGAAGTTGCATTGACCAAATAAGATTGAATTCGAAGTAAGAAAACAATAAAAGTATACATTTTTTGAAGTTTTAGTAAGATGTAGAGTAGATTTTTATTGAGTATTAAAATGTGTAATCTAGTAAATTTTAATAAATGTGCTAACAGTAACACTATTTAACGAAATCTCTGCCATTGGTTTCTGGTTCTTTAGTTTCACATTCAATACCGCATGTGAAACGAAATGATCGTCAGTGTTTCATGAGTACTTATATTATTATCGATGCAAAGTCCTAACTTTCAGTCTACAATGTAGTTGAGAATTATGTAATAGTAATTTTATGGCCCTGCCAAAAAATTCATCAAAAGTAAATCGATTCATCGCAAATTTGAAATGATTATGAGCGTAAAAGCAAATTAGTTGTATCCAATATCTCTTTACCTCAACATTAAAATCAGTGTTTCAACCAAAATAAAAATAAATTGGGGTTGACGGTTGTGTAAGTGCATGTGCATTTTATTTGCAATATGCAAGTAATGATGGGATTTGCATAGTCCCACATTGAGTAAAATTGGGTGCATATATTTACACTCGTACACATTACGCGCGAAAAGCGACGATAAAGTGAGGTTTACTGTTTAAAATATAAGGTAGGCGCACCATAAAGCTAATGCTAGTGATTTTAATTTATTTTAGTTAAAGTGTGCTATTAAATTGTGCTAATTGGATATCAAATAAACCACGTAAAACCACTTGTTTAGAGCGTTTTACCCGATACCGCCGTTCGATTTGTAAAAATTGTTTTAAAATACACTTTTGCAGCATAACCTTAATAACGACCGATCGTTAGTACCAATTTCTGAAGTATCAAACCATAATCCTAATGCAGATCCAGTTTATAACTCATATTTTCAACATAACCAACCGATCTCACCTAGGTCGGATATTAATTCGTCCACATACACAAACGTAACCCAACCGATAAGTATGTCTAATTTACAGCCGCCTTATTTTCAAAATTACAACTTTAATACCCCTAATATGTGAAATCCTGATTTATCTAATATGACTCCATCATACGGACTTGATAATACTAACCCAATATTTCTGAAGCATTGGAATCTGAAATATAATGGAAATAGGAAAAATAGAGGAGTAGACAATGTAATTAGATGACCTAGAATGCTATCAATTGTTTTGCAGCAAGCCATTACAAAGAGATCATAAAATATTAAAATTATTATTATTTATATTTAGTACGAGTACATCATTATAATATGAAAATTGAATGCGTGTAAGGAAATTTAATTACACGCAGCCCCCACCTACAATTTTTATATTATTGATGGTGTGTTACATCATACATCTAATATTAACATACTAGAATGTTAGGATACTCAAATGTGAAAGCTAATCAGTACTATGAGAAAATTTTAAAACATATTTTGATCATAATTGGGTTTGATTTTACGGATCCTGCCTACACAATAGTCAACCCACCGTAGCTTTTATTAATTTTTTTATCACACACTATATGTTAATAAGTTACAGTTTCATATTAATTTCGGATCTATCGCTTACAGCTAAATGCTGTGTTAGAAGCAAGCTCTCTAGCTATAGTCATTATTGAGGTTGTGCATATTAAAATGTTTTATTTTTCTTGTACTACAGGCAGTCCATAAAATGTATATTGGCATTTTTAATCCAGAATACTATATTGATATGCTCAAAGTAATCCGTGAGTTGCACATGAAATACGATGGTGATATGGTTATCGCACAGATTCTTACAGAAATATGTTTCTATTGCATAGCGTTAATGGAGGTTCTATGTCTTCTAATTGCTTTGTCGCCTTATTGTACATGTTAATGCCGATTCTTGGACCGGGAGATACTGGGTTCGAATCCCATCAGATGCTAGATGCAAATCGAATTTTCATCATCGATTACAATCGGTGATGTTAATAAACACAACTAAGACCCACTTAGTTGGTTAATGATGTGGCGTGAATGCGTGGTATCACAATGGGCCAAAAATGGCCTAAGTGTCAACCACTGAAACCTACTATATCTTCCAGTTACTATGAGTAGGGGTGTCACCGGAATTCTGGCTGCCGACATTGTCTTTCTTTATTTTGTGCTTCACGCGATTGGTTAACGAGAAATTTTACAATTACGAATTTTTCAGTTGGATGCTTTGCTTGAAAATGAAACTCGCGATATTCAAAAGATCCAGGAAAAATTACATGAATGTATTCAAGCACATAAAGTTTATAAAATTTACATCGAATTGGTGAATGAAAAATATTCACAGCTTTGCCTTTCACAGATGGCAAGCAGTCAATTACTTTTAACAATCGTTATTCTTAACAGCATGGAGTAAGTGGATCATTGGACCGTTTATGGTAGCGGCGGCTCTTTTTCAACTAGTACAGTATTGTGTTGTAGGGACGATTATCACGGTCCAAGTATGGTTTTCAATTCTATTTCAAAACGAATAATTCAATTTATTACAAATTCCAAAGTGAAAAAATATCCGATATGATTTATGATATAAAATGGTATTTATTGCCAGTTCGTTATCAGAAAAATGTTGTGCTAATGATAATGCGTGCCCAATCGCCACCGGAGCTTAATGTTGGTTCGTTTGCTAAGTTAAATTTGGCAACCTGTATGCAAGTATGTTAAAAAGATTGTTCCAATGAAGGAATTCTTTAACAATTTTTCTATTTTAGGTTCTTAAGGCGACCTATTCGTATTTAATGATGACGTTGAAATTCATAAAGTAATGAGCCGCAGCTTTATAAACACGCTTTGCTTAGTTAAATTTTAATAAAATATTGCAAACTATATTATGAGCAAGGTTAACACGTGGTAGAATCGAGAAAACTCGGAATTGAATGAAAAACTAAACAACAAGAAACCAGTGGCAGAAATTATGTTAAATATAGTGCTACTATCAGCACATTTGTTAAAATTTCTTATACCGCACATTTTAATACTGGTTGATATACTTAACTGAAACTTGTTATCAAACTGTTTATCATTTAGAATCAATAATAAAAATCTACTCAATATCTTTCTAAAACTGATGTAACAAAAAAAAATAATAATTATACATATATATATAAAAAAACACTTTTGAATTATATGTAATGCAAACCTAAAATAAAATGTTCATCTAGGAAAAAGATTTAGATGTAATCCGATCGTAGTCGACGTAGGTTATAAAAATAATTGAAAGCAATAGAAAAATATATGCGAATTTATATGTGAATTTAAAATAAATTTTATAAAAAGAAAAGTAATAATTATTAGTCTAATTATTTTGAGTTGAGGCGATTACGGACGAGAGAACGATAAAAAGGATTACAACAGATTTCAGAAGTGGGATAAAAAAAAAAAAAAAAAATTAAAATAACATCGTTATATAAATTTTTGTGAAACCGCGTGTTGGACAAGAAACTAAATTAAGTGTTTTATTAAACGTTTTAAAGATTTTGGTGAATCTTTATTGATAAGTAAACAATTTGGTGATTGCTTAGAGATTTTGGAGAATCTCATAAGTTTTGGTGAAACACATTCAAAGGTTAGCTTTTACGTACAACGTGGTATCGTATATGTTATCATGGCACCCAGAAAAAATAGAAATCCACACTCAACGATGGAGAATGAAGTACATCGACGTGATAGGTCGAATAGTGATATACGAGTATGTTCATCTATGCCGGATGAGAATCGAGCGGTCGACTGGAAAGGATTCAGCGACATATCGAAGCTTCTTCCTAAGTTCGATGGTCTAGGGGATGTATCCTCATGGATTTCAAGAGTCGAAGAATATAGTGAAATATATAATATGTCGGATTTAGCTACACAACACTTTGCACTGTTAAAATTAGTTGGATCTGCAAAAGTTTGGTTGGATGGTTTAGGAAGAGTCAATTTCGAGTGGCGGGAATGGAGAAAGCTACTACTCGAGAATTTTCCAACAAACGGAAGCGCATTAGAAAGGCGGAGAAGAGCAGAATCATATAGACGGAAAGCGGGTGAAGAAATTTTACCATATTATTTCCAAAAGCTGTCGTTGTGTAATCAAGCTGGTATGAAGAATGATGAAATTATTGAGTTAATCGTAGAGGGATTACATGACAGTCGATATCGCAGTTTCTTAGGACCATTAAGAAGATATGATAGACCGTCCGAACTTTTAATCGATTTAAAAGAAGCTGATAATTATTACAGGACAGAAAAAAATCAAGCATTAAGAAGCTTAGTTAGTTCAACGAATCAATACAAAGGAGTAAATCAGATGCGTAATAAGACGAATAGCATTATTTCAATACGGCGGACCGATGGTACGGATACCGCAAATGTTACGAAAAAACTAATTTGTTTTAAGTGTGGTAAAGAGGGTCACTTTGCCAGAAACTGTGGAACGAATAAATTGCCTAGCAATTCTCCAACTTATAGTTCATCGAATGAAAACCCAAAAGTGTTGCATGTACAGGTTAACACTCATCAGAAATTTTTCAAGAAAGCAGAGATAAATGGCGAAAGCATAGATTGTTACGTTGACCTGGGAAGCAGCTGTACAGTTTTAAGAAGTGATATTGCAGATCAAATTGGTGTAACCTTTTACGAGGACGAGAACCTTGTTAAATTAAAAGATTATGGAGGTGGGGAAGTGCAGCCAGTTGGTGTTACAACTCTCGTTCTTAAAGTAGGCGATGTATCAGCGAAGGTGAAAGTTTTCATAGTGAAACCCGAATTCCAGAGTGTACCAATATTAGTTGGGCATTCATTTACCGAACAACCACATGTGCATATTATCGCCAATTCAGATGGGCTTAGTATTCAACAACGGGAGGATAGTGGTTTTAACAAAATTGGGGTACGATATAGTACCGGGAAAACAAATTTAATCGCAAAGGAGACTACAGTGATACTTAGCGGTTATGTAGGTCACATTCAAGTGGCAACCGATTTTGAGAGGGATGAAGTTTTGCATGTTGACAATCGTTTACAAGAAAATGGAACAGCTATTCCGAATTGTGTAATACAGTCAACGAAGAAATCATCTATAGTTCCAGTTGCTAACTTCACCGATAATCCGATTGACATTAAGAAGGGTTCCGTGCTCACCAGAGCTATGGTGTGCATACCCTATGACGAAATTAGAGGCGCTTCGAATTACAATAAGAATCAACGTCAAATTGAAAGCCAGCAAATAGTTACAGACGATGATAAATCCGAAGTATTAAAAATTATGAACGAATACAAGGATGTAGTTTCAACAAACATGAGTCAGTTGGGTCTAACTGACAAAGTTCAAATGGAGATTCAACTAAAGGAGCCAAGCAAACCAGTTTATTATCGCCCATACCGTCTTAGTCACTATGAACGAGGGAAAGTACAAGAGATGATCGAAGATTTAAAATCAAATGACGTCATCGAAGATTGTTCATCAGAATATGCCAGCCCTATAATATTGGTCAAGAAGAAGACCGGTGAGTATCGTTTATGTATAGATTACAGAAAATTAAATAGTAATACTGTCAAAGATCACTATCCCATTCCTCGAATAGACGACCAGTGGCACTATTCTGGTAATTCCCCGGGAATAGGGAATTGGGGAAAGATTTTATATGTAATTTCAGTTCAAATATTTTTTTTCCGGCCTACTAAGAAGAAAAGTTTGATGCAAATATTTATAAATTGGGAATAATTTTTCCATATCTAAATTGGCAGGGAAAATTATTCCCAATTTTATTTTGTTTTCAAAAAAATTACCACTAGATTTTTACCTCAGTATGCCAGATAAAAAATTTTAAAATAGAAATTACATATAAAATCTTTCTCCAATTCCCTATTCCCAGGGAATTACCAGAATAGTGCCACAGTTAGATAGGTTAGGAAGAAAGAGCTATTTTACGAGTTTAGATTTATACTCAGGTTATTATCAGGTCCCCGTTTCAGAGAAAAGCAGAGATAAAACAGCTTTTATAACGCCGGATGGGCATTACCAGTTCAAACGTATGCCCTTTGGGCTTTGTAACGCCCCAGCGGTATTTCAGCGATTAATTAATATGATTTTGGGTAGATTACGATTTAGTGTAGCAGTGGCATATCTTGATGATATATTGATAGCTACCGAAACAAGGGCAGAAGGAATAGAAAATTTAAAGATTATATTGGATGTTATCCGAGAAAGTAATCTGACAATAAATTTAAGCAAGTGTAGGTTTTTGATGAGAAAAATAAATTATTTAGGATTCGAAATAAGTGGGGATGGAATTCAGTCGGGTCAGGTTAAAATCGAGAGTTTGGTCAGATTTCCACCACCGAAAGATCAAAAGAGTGTTCGAAGTTTTTTGGGCCTTGCAAGCTATTTTAGACGTTTTGTAAGGAATTTTGCTGTCATAGCGCGTCCACTTACAGATTTGTTATCGAAAAATTCGAATTTCATAGAAGGACTTCTTCAGAAGAATCTCGATATCATAGCATCGAGCTTGAGGCTTTAGCTATTGTTAGTGCATTGGAAAAATTCAGAATATATTTATTGGGAATACCGTTTGTAATAAGGACTGATTGTAACAGTTTAAAGCTGATGGAGTCAAAGAGAGATTTAAATCTGCGGGTCGCGAGATGGTTTATGAAATTACTAGAGTTCGATTATAGGATTGAGTATCAAAAGGGGTCAGTTAATAAAGTTGCAGATGCCTTTTCAAGGTATCCTATAGAAGATGAGAATATAGTGTTAGGGATAAGCGTAAACACTGATTGGGTAGCTTGTATGCAGAGAGGATGTAAGGAAATAAAAGAGATCATAAAAAACTTAGATGTGAATGAAGATTTAAAAAATAAATATATGGTTTATAAGGGTAGATTATATAAAATTTCGAAAGAAAGATGGAGGTTATACGTTCCAGGGGAATTAAGGTCATATCTGATTAACGAGGCTCACATCAATGTGTCACATATGGGTGTGGACAAAACATTGTCAAAGTTAAAGGAAACTTACTATTTTCCCAAAATGAGAGAACAAGTTTCTAAGTATATTAATAGATGCATTAATTGCCTTTACTATAAAGTCCCAACGGGCAAGCCTCCGGGATTCTTGCATCCACTTGACAAAGGAAATGTTCCGTTCGTAACGGTTCATGTAGACCACTTGGGACCGTTTGTGAGAACCAAAGACAAAAGAAAATACGTCTTGTGTATTGTGGATGGGTTTTCCAAGTTTACTTGGCTTAAGGCAGTTAAAACGGTAGAATCAGTGGAAACTATGAATACATTTTTAGAGTTTATGTTCTGTTATGGTAGGCCGCAACGTATAATTTCAGATAGAGGAGGTGCTTTCACGGGTAGGCCCTTTTTAGAGATGTGCAGGAGTTATAATATCCAGCATGTCAAGGTAGGATCACATACACCTCGGGCTAATGGACAAGCCGAGGTTGCCAACAAAACTATTCTGACAGGGTTAAGGACTTTATCCACTGGAGTCGAGTGTAGTGATTGGGATACTAAACTCTTAGAAGTTATGTGGTCAATGAATAATACGGTTCATCGGGTTACGCAAAAGACACCTGCTAATTTAGTGTTTCGATATGTGCCAAATGGACCAAAAGACAATCCACTGACATGCGAGATTAACAGTATAAATAGGGAAGTAGGTAATGTTAAAGGGGTAGATTTTAACCAAGTATCAGAATTGATAGTCAAAGATCAGGGTAAGCAGAAAGAATATTATGATAGAAAACGAAGAGAGGGGGGCTCATACATAAAGGGGGATATAGTGATGGTTAGGTGGAATCCAGTTTCTACTGGAACTAGCTTGAAGTTGAGTTGTAATTATAGTGGGCCCTATATGATCGATAAAGTTCTGGATAAAGATCGATATATAGTCAAGGATATAGAAGGAGAGCAACAGTCGTCTCGAAAGTATGAGGCTGTTGTCTCAATAGATAGATTAAAGAAAATTGTAAGGAGTAATGATCTTGACGCAAAATAACTGTATATCTATATATAAAAAAAGGAAATTGAATTAGCATTGTAATTGGAATTAAAACTGTTAATGTGTGATAAAGAATTGTAAAGAAAGTTTGAGCAATGGAATGGTGAATATAAAAGCTTACGTTTGAATTTGACATTAAAAAATAACTTCTAATGCTCAACTTTTCTATATTTTTTTTATATATATATTTATAATAATCGTTAAATTTTAGAAGGCGAGGACGCCTACGTATATAGCGTGGCCGACTGATGTAACAAAAAAAAATAATAATTATACATATATACATATATAAAAAAACACTTTTGAATTATATATAATGCAAACCTAAAATAAAATGTTCATCTAGGAAAAAGATTTAGATGTAATCCGATCGTAGTCGACGTAGGTTATAAAAATAATTGAAAGCAATAGAAAAATATATGCGAATTTATATGTGAATTTAAAATAAATTTTATAAAAAGAAAAGTAATAATTATTAGTCTAATTATTTTGAGTTGAGGCGATTACGGACGAGAGAACGATAAAAAGGATTACAACAAAACTTCTAAAAATGTAAACTGTTATTATTTTCTTACTTCAAATTCAATTTTATTTGGACAAATTTATAGCACACTACTTAATATGAATAGAAACGTAGGAAATGATAATGGGTAGGACACACCTTGCGGAAACCGGACAATGACATAGCAAAAGTGGCCTTTGAATGGAACCCTCAAAGTGAATGAATTGCGGATAGTAGGCGCATGACGTGAAATCAAACTGCTGGCGAGAGACAGGCTGCACTGGAAGGAGGTCGTTTTCGCTGTATGCTTTATAATATATTTTTTTTGTTTGTTTGCTTTTATTACAGTAAAACCTCGTTTAACGAACCTAATGTGTACATTGTAAATTCGTAAACCGAGGTATTTCAAAATAAATTTTTGTATAAAAATAATTTATAATTCGAGGTTTTTTGTTCGAAAATCGAGGTTTTTTATCAGTTTACGATGTTCGTTAAATCGAGGAAAGCGAAAAAATTCGTTAAATGAGGGATCGTTAAACAAGGTTTATCTGTATATTGTAAAAAAAAAAAAAATGGAGGATTATTTGTGTCCGAAGGAAAAAAATTATTAAGAAAGAAAAACTTAATACATAACAGCTGACGAAACTGCCTAATATGATGAAATATTAACAACAAGCGAGCTTTTGAATTCTTTTAATTTCTTTTGGGATTGAATATTCCGAATTTCAATATTCATCTATCGATATTTTGGATCAAATATCCTTAACACCATATTTCAGTTGGTCTGTGGTTGATAGCTGGTACTCTGGAAGCCTTCGATCGACCTCGATTATCGACCACAAATTTTCAACTGGGTTTATATCAGGTGAGGTTGAAGGCCAGTTTACAACCGCAATGCTCTTATCCTGGAACGATTTCATTGTAAACTTTGCCTTGAGGCATGGTGCGTTGTCTTGTTGAAAAAACCATTCATGAAATGCAAGATCAAGAATAGTATTATTGTATTGCGTTAGAAGTTTGACGTAGTCCCATGAGTGGAACCTCATACACTCACAGTACCACTTCCACCTTGTGATTTTTTGTAAAGCAACAAAGCCCCCATATTTTCAGTTAGTTAATTCAAAATGTGATTCATCACTGTATTTGGTACGCTCTCAATCTTTAAGTGTCCATGTAGAATAAATTTTGCGACATTCTCGCCACGTTTTCATTTAATTGTCATTTCGATATTGCCGCAGTTTTTGTTTATAACTTTTGAGACTATTTTCCAGACGACGAATATGTACGATTTTGCTTAGTAATCCTAACCAAATTTTGATCTTGACCGCTTGTGGTACAATATCGTCGTCCTTAGCCTATTCTGTTTCCTAGCGAAATCCCTATAGTTAACCTCCGTTTTATTCAGTTTATGGGTTAATTACAGTACAAAATTTGCAAAGCGGCGGAAGGTGTTGCTCTACATATTTACACAAACAATTCTTTACATTGTATTCTTCTTGCTGTAAGTGGTTTTTTCGTTTGGTCGATATAAGCTATGTATAATATTGGCAGTTTGATTTGTTTCAGGAGTAAAACTTTGCAATTTAAAATGTAGGTTTCATTAGTACATGCTTAATATCAGCTGTACTAGACTTTGTTAAGAAATATTAAAAATTCTTTGGCCGATAGTTTATCTTTGCTGTATACCTTGAGCTTAGAGGTTTCAGTAATCTGCACATAGGTACAATTCAACAGCTGGAAAATTTACTTTAAATTTACTATGAAACTTTTTAAAAGCTCACCATTCTAAACCTATGTTGAATATTCCGTGTTTCAAAATCTGGACATTATATGGACGGAATGTTTATGATATATGATGAATAACTTATCGGAAAATTCATTTTTAAAGGTTTGCGGGGGTAATGAGGAAAAGAGGAATAATGACCGGGGTAATGGCCGTGTGGTAGAAAAAAACCCAAACCCTACCAAACTATGTAGTAGAAGTTAATTTAATATGTACTATATTACCAAATTTTACATAAACTATTAAGTAGCGGTTTAACTATATTATCGAAATCATTTTTGCCGAAATGGAGGTTTTTCGGATCACATGAAGTGAAGGGTATACTCTAACAAACATTTACATACGTTACGTATTTTGTAGAAAAAAGAGAAACCATATCGATTACTTTTCCCATATATCGATATATATATTTACATATAAACTAAAAAATGATAGCAATAATAAATTACTTGTTATTGCTAAATAATAACTAAACTATGTACTATGTACATACATCATTAAAAATTATAACGCGTGTAAGGGAATTTAATTACCCACACGCCTTACTTAACAATTACAAAATTCTTCCCTTATGTTATTATTCTCCTGCGTTAAATATACTATTTTATTAATTACCTGCATATTACAGGAAACGTGTTTATAAAAGTTGAATGTAACACATTTTTAATTACATATATTGATAGTTCTCGAAATATTCAGCAAGCGAATACTGAAAAGTGAAAGCTAACTGGTACTACATGCAAATCATAAAACGTATTTGAGCCAAAATGGAATCAACTTTACGGATGCTGATTACACACCATGCTTTTATTAATTTTTTTGTCACACTTTGTTTTAATAAATTACAAGCTCATTTTAATTTCGCATCTACCGCTTACAGCGAAGAAAACAGATGTCTAGCGCTAATGATTTATGAGGTAATATACAATAAACGTATAAGTAAATACAAGCGTAAACGTAAATTATTCAAGTATCTACTACGGAAAACAAATGTACATTTCCCGAGGTTACAAGGTTCCATTTTCATATTTTCAACTCAATTGTGTTTGTTTTGGTAAAATTTTATGACCTTACTTAACCATGTGTAAAACCAATAAACGGGTCGAACTTTTCTGATTTATTATTTACAACAGCTGTCATCCAGTTGGCCATTTTTCAGAACATCATAATGGAATTACGTTAGAATTATTTTCTGTCCACCATTCGTGTGTCAGTATAACGAAAACCAATTACGAAATGCCAAGTTAACCACATATTTAATTTAAAGCAGACAACGTTCAATAAAATTCAGAAATCACCTTAAGGGTCTTTCCAAACACCCACTTATTTGCTTATACCGATTTATTCAAATAAGTCTTCTATTAGGCACCTCCCTTTCCAATTATATTTAACACCGTAAATAACTTAAATCTTTTTAATGCTATGGTATTTTTCACACCTTTTTCTACTTTATCACACGTTACTTCAAAGTGATTTGTATGGTTAGTGTTTATATAGTAAAAAAGCAGAACGTTTTGTTAGTAAAATGTAATTATGTGTATTATATATGCACGCTTAAAATGTTGTTTGCGATGGTTTGCATTTGGAGATGCATATTCATATGTTTTGTTCATCCTTTAATTTCACAACTTCGTCTGGGTGGTTTCGATTTTTTTTTAGTGGTTGCTATTGCACACC
Source organism: Nephrotoma flavescens (assembly GCA_932526605.1). NCBI lineage: Eukaryota > Metazoa > Arthropoda > Insecta > Diptera > Tipulidae > Nephrotoma > Nephrotoma flavescens. The sequence continues at coordinate 126,298,183 of OW052221.1, read as the reverse complement.
TAGGCCAATTTTGCCCATTGTGAAACCACTCGTTCACATCATTAACCCCATTCCCTATTCCACTATACTCACACAACTACAGTATACCATTACAAGCTCCATGTCAACCTGTATATTGACGTGCACGGTATATCGGCGCTGAATTCTGCACTCCATCAGAGTGTCTTAGTTGTATTTATTAACATCACCGATTGTAATCGATAATGAAAATTCGAATTGCATCTACCCTCTGATGGGATTCGAACCCAGTACCTCTCGGTCCAAGTGCGAAGCATCAATCACTGCACCACTTGTCCGGTTGGTTTCGAATTCCGTTCAGGTTAAAATACTGACGATGATGTAGCCTTGATATTGTCTAACTGCTTAGGGTTATTACTGGCACGTAATTCCTCCTTCCCTTTCAACATTTCATTTTAAATATTTCAGAATTTTACCATTTAAATATTTCAATATTTTAATACTTCAATTCAAATATAAAAACATAAAAAGATAGATTATTATATCTTTTCCGGCCAGAAAATTTTTTATTCATAAATTTAAGTCCACCGTACACAAATTTGTACATAAAAATGACATGTTGTAATGTCTTCCGGATTTTAACGGATCTTAATTAAATTGGAATTCTTTTTGAAAAAAGCATCATTATTTGATAAAATATAAGTTATTTAACATATTAATTAATTGTTTTTGATAACATATTAATTATTTGATTATTATTACAGTTACAGTGATATTTTTCGGACGAAAACGATTTAAGTAGTATTTGAACGTGTACATTTGAACGTGCAAGTTGGTCCAAAATACGTAAAATAATAATTTTTTTCATGATTCTCAATCACAATTTTGATCGCGGGCCGGAAAAGGGATACAGAATGAATGAGCCGTTCCGCACTCTACTCCTTTGAATTACAAATTCTTACTTCAAATTAAGTCGTAATAGATTTTTATTGCTACTTTGAAACCTTATTTTTAGACACAACATTTTTTGGTATTGTTTTGGTATTGGTAAGTCTAAACTAAAATCTACATGTAAAAAATGGTCTTGAATTTTTTTTATTACATTTTTGTTTGGGTTCGTGCTGCTTCACCGAAAAAAATTTGGTTCAAAAATGAGTCTAACTAAAACCGGTTTTATAGGTAAACGGGGAAAGAGACGAAGTTGAAGTAACTTCAAAGAAGTAGAGTGTGGAACGGGCCAATTTAAGTAACTGTCAAGCGTAAAAAAATCGGAGGTAAAAGAGAAAGCGAATCATCCATTTTACCCATGCTACACACGATTTTGGTTTCTGGTTTTAAACTAAGTCGCAATAGATTTTTATTTTTAATTTAAACTCTTATTTTATATTAAAACACCAATTTTTTTTGTATTGTTTTATTCTGTTCTCTCGAAAATAAAATTTAAACAAAAATCTACATCTCAAAAATGGCCGCAGGTCGCAGCTGCGACATAAAAATTTTTGTCCTTGAGTCCGAAATGAAAATATAGAAATGAAAATAAAAAAATTTAAGGGCATTTTGAGATGTAGATTTTTTTTTTAAATTTATTTTCGAAAGAACGGAATAAGCAATACAAAAAAAATTGGTGTTTTAATATAAAACTAGCTGACCTGTGACTGAATAATCAGTCACGCGATTACATTTTATTGAATTTTTGGTTAAGAAATGATTAAGAAGATTTTTTAAAATGTAAATTTGATGCACTTTTATCAAAAATAAAGTAAATTCATATACGCTATTAAATATTTAATAAGAAATGTACAAAAGGGTTTACGTTACAATTTACATGCGTAGAATCTCTAGAAAAACAACATTCTTCGTTGTGATGCGCCCGTCCCGATCAGCTGATTGATCGCTTGTCTCAACCATAAACACCTTGAGTCCGTCAAATGAGCGGCATCGTGAAAAGGCCACACACAGCTGACCGTGTGTAAATATGGGGGCCGGCAAGTAATCTCCTACCTTCTTCAAGCTTTGGCCCTGACTCTTGTTGATGGTTATTGCGAACGCAAGCTGGACCGGAGGTGAGACATTTCAAATGAGAAGGTGCCTTCCGATGATGATAACGCGCTGGCCTTTTGAGAAGCCAGTCAGCACCTCAGACATGCATTTCAGACTGCAGCCGTTTTTTTCCGACTCGCATGAATGTTCCATTGATTAGACCCTTGCTAGTGTTTAGATTCCTCATCAAAAAAACGATCGCGTTTATCTTTAGTGAGATGCCATGGCGCGGAATTCCGGATCTGTAAATTTTGTTGAAAAACTCGACATGTAGGCGGAGTTCCTCATTCATGTCGTCACTCTCAACTTTAACAACACTAAGTTTTACTTCTTGTCCATCGGGCAGGAGGTTAAACACCTGCTGATTGATTAGCGCGCAAACATCATTCTTTGGTGCAAGGATGGCGCGCTCCTCGATGGTTCCCTCGATGGTGCCGGAAGTGTGATCGATTTGGTTCGAGCGTTGCCGTTTCCAACAGAAAGCAAGTATTGCTCAAACTCGTCCTCACTTTCATCGATGCGCATGTTCTTGGTGAGTGTAAACTTGTTTACCAATTTCCAAAGCGGGTTCAACTCGATTGTCGATTCGCAAATTCGCAAGCACTTTCGGAAACCACCACACATGAGGATGATTTTTCCACCGAATGGAACAACCTCTTCCGGCTTTCTTCTGTACAAATCTCGTAATAGTCTGTCTATAATTGTGAGCGCGGCCCCTGGCATGATGCTGGCCTCATCTATCATGATGAGTCGTGCGCTTTTCAACTTCGTAGCGTGCAGTCATCACTTTCATCAATGAAGTCAAACTCCTATTGGCTTCATTGATGAAACTGATGACTCACCCATTGGAACCGGCAGTTTGAAAATGTTATGTAGCTTACGCCCACCTTCCGTCAGGCTCGTGACGATTCCAGTGAAGGCGGAGCAAATGGACTCCAAGCCACGCCCCTTGGTAAATCCAATGAGTGATTGCAATATAAATGTCTTGCCACACCCGTCGGGAGCGTCAACGTAAAAGACCTTCGCTGACAGGGTTCCAGATTCGAGCGCGCTTCGGACCACCACGGTCTTCATTTACACTAGCATACATGTTGTCGAAACGCGCCATTTCTAAATATTAAAATATCAAAAATGAAAAGCACAGAATTGCCGTAGCGCGCAACTTTAATCTAAATATTTAATAAGAAATGTACAAAAAGACCGCTGTTTTTGTGTGTTATTTTCAAACTAATGCACTTATGTAGTGTCGATTTACCACCACAAAAAAAGCAAAAACACGTCGCGCTAATTCAAGCATGAAATTAAGAGCTCAATAAATTATCCGGTTACGAAATATATATACTGGGACACAAATCAAGCGTATATCGGGATGAAACTTCCCACTTGACCATTTTGCATAAATTAAGATATCCCATGACTTATGCTTGAAACCGGGTGGAAATATATATTCCAAACTTTTCATAGACATTATGTTTGTGTAAGTATTAAGGTCGATCTTCACTCGCAAAATTTTGTCATGACGATAGAGTGCCATGACAAAATTGTATTTTTACACTCACACCTCTTAACACCAAAATGTATGTATGTATGTAAATCATTTTATGTTCTCTGTTTTGTTCTGTATTGTCGCGGTGTAATGACGGTTCAATACAAACATATTTTGTCATGACATTCTGGCGTCGTGATTAATATATAAGATGTACAGTATAGGAAAAACGTTTCTTGGCTTTTACACCTATTTCCCGTGCACGTTCCTTAATAAAACCAATATTCTCCTAATATATGAAAAAATACCATTCACCTGATATATGTTTCATTATGATACGCGCACAGGAAATAGGTTGAAAAGGGAGCAAAAACTAAAAATTAAGCGTATTAATATGTAAGATAAGAAGATAAGGGTTTAACTTAAAAATAAAAATCTATTTCGACTTAGTTTAAAACCAGAAACTAAATTCTCATGTTAGGTTTCAGTGGTTGACACTTAGGCAATTTTTGGCCCAAAAAAATATGTGAATTGAATTAAATTTTTATTCATCCAATACAAAAAATTAATTGTTCTTTACTTAAGTACAATATTGTAGATTTAAAACTGTATATATCCAAATAGTTATTAGTCCTATTTAACTTAATATTATTTTCATTGCCGTCAAGTTTAGTCCTTGGCTCGTTGAACAACAAGAAGAGAATGACTTGTTTCTTGAAAATATTTACCGATTCTATTTTGTCTGCGCAAAAAGTTTCGGTTTAGATTTGGAAGACTTAGTATTAATTTTAGGAATTGGATTAGATTTTTATCAAATCGTCTTCATGATTTGATTGGACTAATTAATTTTGTAATAAAAATGATTTGTTTGTTCAATTTGTGTTAATTAATGTTAACGATGAATGACAATTAATGTTGATGAATATACGCATTTTTATGATCGATGATTTTGTGTCATAAAAAATCGATCACAATGAACGATTTAAGTTCGATTTGTGATAAGTATTAATGTTTTAAAAATGTACTTCGATGGGTGGATACTGTGGTGTACACCACTCCTTTTCAAATCCCTTCGCTTTGTCTTGCGAGGTGAAGACGCCATAATTTGTTAAATCGGTGCCCGGATGTTAGTTGTAGGAATACTTACCATTATTGTTATTCAGCTGATGGTTTTGCTTGTATTTTTGAAACTCCCACGATTAATTATATTTTTCAGTTTTTATTAGATGAATGAATTGGTTGAACTGATTAAATTTGAAATTAAATATAAATGAAATATAAATATAAATTATTGAACTGTCGTAAAACTGAACTATGCTACGTCGAGGTTCGTCCAGGGAATGAACTATTTGAATGTATAATTTTTGATTCGTCTGTACTAAATATTTATTAGTGTTCTATCAACAATTTAAATTTCGAAAATTCGGTAATTTGACTTGAAAATATTATTTAGGCCGTATGTGTGTATGTATCGCGTTGATCGCGCCTTATGTGTCTTATGGATGGACGCAAAAATGTATTTTGATATATCATTTACGTTGTCGTAACGATTTAATTTGTATTTAATTCATGATGATGATTTGGTTGATGATGGGATTTTGGAAAAAAAAATCGTGATATTTGAGATGAAATGGATGAGGTTGTGAATATTACAACAACTGTTACAACAACAAAATAAAAACCCCACGCCAACAACAAAAAGTAGTTTGGTGGGTTTTTATCTTGAAATATGGGACCGACATATGCATTTTTCACACATGAAATAGCAAATTTTATATGGGAAAAAACTTTACATTCATTCCATAGTATAGCTATTGTTCTGATTTCAATATTTCAGTATTCAATATTTCAGTATTCTAATATGTAATTCAATTTTAAAATTTAAAAATTTAAAAATTTAAAAATTTAAAAATTTAAAAATTTAAAAATTTAAAAATTTAAAAATTTAAAAATTTAAAAATTTAAAAATTTAAAAATTTAAAAATTTAAAAATTTAAAAATTTAAAAATTTAAAAATTTAAAAATTTAAAAATTTAAAAATTTAAAAATTTAAAAATTTAAAAATTTAAAAATTTAAAAATTTAAAAATTTAAAAATTTAAAAATTTAAAAATTTAAAAATTTAAAAATTTAAAAATTTAAAAATTTAAAAATTTAAAAATTTAAAAATTTAAAAATTTAAAAATTTAATAAAAATTTAAAAATTTAAAAATTTAAAAATTTAAAAATTTAAAAATTTAAAAATTTAATAAAAATTTAAAAATTTAAAAATTTAAAAATTTAAAAATTTAAAAATTTAAAAATTTAAAAATTTAAAAATTTAAAAATTTAAAAATTTAAAAATTTAAAAATTTAAAAATTTAATAAAAATTTAAAAATTTAAAAATTTAAAAATTTAAAAATTTAAAAATTTAAAAATTTAAAAATTTAAAAATTTAAAAATTTAAAAATTTAAAAATTTAAAAATTTAAAAATTTAAAAATTTAAAAATTTAAAAATTTTAAAATTTTAAAATTTAAAAATTTAAAAATTTAAAAATTTAAAAATTTAAAAATTTAAAAATTTAAAAATTTAAAAATTTAAAAATTTAAAAATTTAAAAATTTAAAAATTTAAAAATTTAAAAATTTAAAAATTTAAAAATTTAAAAATTTAAAAATTTAAAAATTTAAAAATTTAAAAATTTAAAAATTTAAAAATTTAAAAATTTAAAAATTTAAAAATTTAAAAATTTAAAAATTTAAAAATTTAAAAATTTAAAAATTTAAAAATTTAAAAATTTAAAAATTTAAAAATTTAAAAATTTAAAAATTTAAAAATTTAAAAATTTAAAAATTTAAAAATTTAAAAATTTAAAAATTTAAAAATTTAAAAATTTAAAAATTTAAAAATTTAAAAATTTAAAAATTTAAAAATTTAAAAATTTAAAAATTTAAAAATTTAAAAATTTAAAAATTTAAAAATTTAAAAATTTAAAAATTTAAAAATTTAAAAATTTAAAAATTTAAAAATTTAAAAATTTAAAAATTTAAAAATTTAAAAATTTAAAAATTTAAAAATTTAAAAATTTAAAAATTTAAAAATTTAAAAATTTAAAAATTTAAAAATTTAAAAATTTAAAAATTTAAAAATTTAAAAATTTAAAAATTTAAAAATTTAAAAATTTAAAAATTTAAAAATTTAAAAATTTAAAAATTTAAAAATTTAAAAATTTAAAAATTTAAAAATTTAAAAATTTAAAAATTTAAAAATTTAAAAATTTAAAAATTTAAAAATTTAAAAATTTAAAAATTTAAAAATTTAAAAATTTAAAAATTTAAAAATTTAAAAATTTAAAAATTTAAAAATTTAAAAATTTAAAAATTTAAAAATTTAAAAATTTAAAAATTTAAAAATTTAAAAATTTAAAAATTTTAAAATTTAAAAATTTAAAAATTTTAAAATTTAAAAATTTAAAAATTTATAAATTTAAAAATTTAAAAATTTAAAAATTTAAAAATTTAAAAATTTAAAAATTTAAAAATTTAAAAATTTAAAAATTTAAAATTTTAAAAATTTAAAAATTTTAAAATATTAAAAAGTACCGCGCAATAATCTTATGCAAATTGGGTTTCGGTCAAATTTTCTGAATTTTGGATATGTTGCATATTTTGTATCCTGAACAAAAGTCTCCATGGGCACTCCAAACTCAATATTCAAAGCTCCACAGATCCGCTACAAAACTATTCATTTTTAGTACTATTTATAGATGTCAAAAGCATATTTTAATTATTTAAATATATAAGTTTATGTTTTTGAGAGATTTGAAAAATTGACGATTGACAGCCGTCAATTGTCAATTGTCAACTGTCAACTGTCAGCTGTCAACTGTCAATTTTTTTATTTTCTATAATTCAAATTTTCCTCAAATCGAACAAAAATTATTAGCCATTAGTGTTTCGATTTAGGGAAATTTTACTGTATTTCAAAATTTCGAAATCACAAAAATTAAAAATTTTAACATTTTGAAATTTCAAAATTTTGATATTTGAAAATTTTAGAATATTAAAATTTCAACATTTAAATATTTCAAAATTTCATAATTTTACATTTCCAAATTTCAAAACTTCAATATTTCAAAATTTCAAAATTTCATTATTTCAAAATTTTAAATATTCCAGATTTCTATATTTTGAAATTTCAAATTTTCAATTTCCATATTTCAATATTTTAAAATTTTTGAATTTCAAAATTTCAAAATAACAAATGTCTAAAATTTTCTAAATTTCGATATATCAATATTTTAGTATTTTAAAATTTTAAAATTTCAAACCTTAAAAATTTTAAATATCAAAATTACAAAATTTTTTAATTTCAAAATTTCACAATTTCAACTTTTAAATTTCAAAACAACAAAATATCAAAATTTTATTATTTCAAAAATTTTAAATATCCATATTTTAATTGCAGAAATTCCGAAACTTCAAAATTTGGCAAGTTTCAAAATTTTATAATTACAAAATTTCAAAATTTTAAAATTTTGAAATTTCAAAGTTTCATAATTTTGAGTTTTTTTTATTCCAAAAATTTAAAATTTTAAAATTTCAAATTTTTGAAATATCTAAATTTAAAAAATTAAAAATTTCAAATTTTTAACATTTCAAAATTTAATTATTTCAATATTTTAAAATTTTCGAATTTGAAAATTTCATAATTTTAATATTTCAAAATTACAAATGTTTAAATTTCAATATTTCAATATGTATATCAATATTTTCATATTTCAATATTTCAATTGGTGTATCTTGTTGAGATATTTGCTTTAGTTTTTTTCAAGAAAATAAAATGAAGAGTGATAAAGTGATTTATATTTTTGCGCTGCAAATTTTATAAAATTATATTTTTGTATTCATATAAATATATTTTTGTATAAAAAAATTGTGTAAACATATTTTATTGCAAATTGGAGTTTTTTTTAACAATACCAAAAATAGTTGTGTCTAAAAATAAGGTTTTAAAGTAGCAATGAAAATCTATTACGACTTAATTTGAAATAAGAATTTGTAATTCAAAGGAGTAGAGTGCGGAACGGGTCATTCATTCTGTATCCCTTTTCCGGCCCGCGATCAAAATTGTGATTGAGAATCATGAAAAAAAATTATTTTTGTATGTATTTTGGACCAACTTGCACATTTGAACATACTACTTAAATCGTTTTCGTCCGAAAAATATCACTATAACTAAAGGGTGATTTTTTAAGAGCTTGAGAACTTTTTTTTAAAAAAAAACGCATAAAATTTGCAAAATCTCATCGGTTCTTTATTTGAAACGTTAGATTGGTCCATGACATTTACTTTTTGAAGATAATTTCATTTAAATGTTGACCGCGGCTGCGTCTTAGGTGGTCCATTCGGAAAGTCCAATTTTGGGCAACTTTTTCGAGCATTTCGGCCGGAATAGCCCGAATTTCTTCGGAAATGTTGTCTTCCAAAACTGGAATAGTTGCTGGCTTATTTCTGTAGACTTTAGACTTGACGTAGCCCCACAAAAAATAGTCTAAAGGCGTCAAATCGCATGATCTTGGTGGCCAACTTACCGGGCCATTTCTTGAGATGAATTGTTCTCCGAAGTTTTCCCTCAAAATGGCCATAGAATCGCGAGCTGTGTGGCATGTAGCGCCATCTTGTTGAAACCACATGTCAACTAAGTACAGTTCTTCCATTTTTGGCAACAAAAAGTTTGTTAGCATCGAACGATAGCGATCGCCATTCACCGTAACGTTGCGTCCAACAGCATCTTTGAAAAAATACGTCCAATGATTCCACCAGCGTACAAACCACACCAAACAGTGCATTTTTCGGGATGCATGGGCAGTTCTTGAACGGCTTCTGGTTGCTCTTCACTCCAAATGCGGCAATTTTGCTTATTTACGTAGCCATTCAACCAGAAATGAGCCTCATCGCTGAACAAAATTTGTCGATAAAAAAGCGGATTTTCTGCCAACTTTTCTAGGGCCCATTCACTGAAAATTCGACGTTGTGGCAGATCGTTCGGCTTCAGTTCTTGCAGGAGCTGTATTTTATACGGTTTTACACCAAGATCTTTGCGTAAAATCTTCCATGTCGTCGAATAACACAAACCCAATTGCTGCGAACGGCGACGAATCGACATTTCACGGTCTTCAGCAACACTCTCAGAAACAGACGCAATATTCTCTTCTGTACGCACTGTACGCATTCGTGTGGTTGGTTTAATGTCCAATAAAGTAAACTGAGTGCGAAACTTGGTCACAATCGCATTAATTGTTTGCTCACTTGGTCGATTATGTAGACCATAAATCGGACGTAAATCGCGAAACACTTTTCGAACCGAACACTGATTTTTGTAATATAATTCAATTATTTGCAAGCGTTGCTCGTTAGTAAGTCTATTCATTATGAAATGTCAAAGCATACTGAGCATCTTTCTCTTTGACACCTTGTCTGAAATCCCGCGTGATCTGTCAAATACTAATGCATGAAAATCCTAACCACAAAAAAATCACCCGTTATAATAATAATAAAATAATTAATATGTTATCAAAAACAAATAATTAATATGTTATATAATTTATATGTTATCAAATTATAACGCTTTTTTCAAAAAGAATTCCAATTTAACTAAGATCCGTTAAAATCCGAAAGACATTCTGTCATTTATGAAAAAAAATTGTCTGATCGGAAAGGGATATAATCTATCTTTTTATGTTTTTATATTTGAATTGAAGTATTAAAATATTGAAATATTTAAATGGTGAAATTCTGAAATATTGAAAATGAAATGTTGAAAGGGAAGTTGGAATTACGCGCCAGTAATAACCCTAAACAGTTAGACAACATCAAGGCTACATCATCGTCAGTATTTTAGCCTAAACGAAATTCGAAACGAACCGGACAAGTGGGACAAGTGATTAATGCTTCGGCACTTGAACCGGGAGGTACTGAGTTCGAATCCTATCAGAGGCTAGATGCAAATCAAAATTTTCATCATCGATTACAATCGGTGATGTTAATAAATACAAATAATACGCAGAATTCAGCGCCGATACACCGTGCAAGTCAATGTACAGGTTGACATGAAGCTTGCAATGTGCAGGTGGTATATTGTAGTTGTGTGAGTATAGGTGATTGGGGTTAATGATGTGGCGTGAACGAGCGGTATCACAATGGGCAAAATTGGCCTAGATGTGCGATAGCAACCACTAAAAAAAAATCGAAACAACCCAGACAAAGTTGTGAAATTAAAGGATGAACAAAAGATATGAATATGGATCTCCAAATGCAAACAACACAATCGCAAAGAACATTGTAAGCGTGCATATATCCATATACATATGTAATATACATAATTACATTTTACTAACTAACCACCAAGTGGGTGTTTGGAAAAACCCTTAGGGTGATTTCTGAATTTTATTGAACGTTGTCTGCTTTAAATTAAATATGTGGTTAACCTGGCATTTCGTAATTGGTTTTCGTTATACTGACATACGAGTGGTGGACGGAAAATAGTTCTAGCGTAATTCCATTATGATGTTCTGAAAAATCGCCAACTCTATGATAGCTGTTGTAAATAATAAATCGGAAAAGTTCGACCCGTTTATTGGTTTTACACATTGTTAAGTAAGGTCATACAAATTTACCAAAACAAACACAATTGCGTTGAAAATATGAAAATGGAACATTGTAACCTCGGGAAATGTACATTTGTTTCCGTAGTAGGTACTTGAATAATTTACGTTTACGCTTGTATTTACTTATACGTTTATTGTATATTACCTCATAAATCATTAGCGCTAGACATCTGTTTTCTTCGTTGTAAGCGGTAGATGCGAAATTAAAATGAGCTTGTAATTTATTAAAACAAAGTGTGACAAAAACATTAATAAAAGCATGGTGTGTAATCAGCATCCGTAAAGTTGATTCCATTTTGGCTCAAATACGTTTTATGATTTGCATGTAGTACCAGTTAGCTTTCACTTTTCAGTATTCGCTTGCTGAATATTTCGAGAACTATCAATATATGTAATTGAAAATGTGTTACATTCAACTTTTATAAACACGTTTCCTGTAATATGCAGGTAATTAATAAAATAGTATATTTAACGCAGTAGAATAATAACATAAGGGAAGAGTTTTGTAATTGTTAAGTAAGGCGTGTGGGTAATTAAATTCCTTTACACGCGTTATAATTTTTAATGATGTACATATGTACATAGTACATAGTTTAGCTATTATTTAGCAATAACAAGTAATTTATTATTGCTATCATTTTTTAGTTTATATGTATATCGATATATGGGAAAAATAATCGATATGGTTTACTACTTAATAGTTTATGTAAATTTGGTAATAGTATTAAATTAACTTCTACTACATAGTTTGGTAGGGTTTAGGACCTTTTCTACCTCCCCTCTAAAAAAACACACACATCCATTATCCCGGCCATTATTCCTCTTTTCCTCATTACCCCCGCAACCCTTAAAAAATAAATATTTCAATAAGTTGTTATTCATATATCATAAATATTCCGACCATATAAAGTCCAGATTTTGAAACACGGAATATTCAACATAGGTTTAGAATGGTGAGCTTTTAAAAAGACTCATAGTAAATTCAAAGTAAATTCAAAGTAAATTTTCCAGCCTAAACTGAAGGTATACAGCAAAGATAAACTATCGGCCAAAGAATTTTTAATTTCTCTTTGGAATACGTCATTCGTCAGCTTAACAAAGTCTAGTACAGTAATACCCACTGTACTGTAGCATATGCTAATGAAACCTACATTTTAAATTGCAAAGTTTTACTCCTGAAACAAATCAAACTGCCAATATAATTCATAGCTTATATCGACCAAACGAGAAAAACACTTACAGCAAGAAAAATAAAATGTAAAGAATTGTTTGTGTAAATATGTATAGCAACACCTTCCGTCGCTTTGCAAATTTTGTACTGTAGTTAACCCCTAAACTGAATAAAACGGAGGCCAACTATAGGGATTTCGCTAGGAAACCGAATAGGCTAAGGACGATGATGTCGTACCACAAGCAGTCAAGATCAAAATTTGGTTAGGATTACTAAGCAAAATCGTACATATTCGTCGTCTTGAAAATAGTATCAAAAGTTATAAACAAAAACCGCGGCAATATCGAAATGACAATTAAATGAAAACGTGGCGAGAATGTCGCAAAATTTATTCTACATGGACACCTAAAGATTGAGAGCGTACCAAATACAGTGATGAATCACATTTTGAATTAACTAACTGAAAATATGGGGGCTTTGTTGCTTTACAAAAAATCACAAGGTGGAAGTGGTACTGTGAGTGTATGAGCTTCCACTCATGGGACTACGTTCAACTTCTAACGCGATACAATAATACTATTCTTGATCTTGCATTTCATGAATAGTTTTATCAACAAGACAACGCACCATGTCACAAGGCAAAGTTTACAACTAAATCGTTCCAGGATAAGAACATTGCAGTTGTAAACTGGCCTCCAACCTCACCTGATATTAACCCAATTGAAAATTTGGGGTTGATAGTCGAGGTCGATCGAAGGCTTCCAGAGTATCAGCTATCAACCAAAGACCAACTGAAAGATGCTGTTAAGGATATTTGATCCAAAATATCGATAGATGAATATAGAAATTCGAAATATTCAATCCCAAAAAGAATTAAAAGATTTAAAAAATAATAAAAGTGAAAAGTGCATCGAGCAGTCGTTCACACACCACAGCCATTTTGTGGTCTAGTTAAAAATTATATTTTTAAGATTAATAAATAATAAATGGTTTAGAAACATAAATATAGTGAGTGTTATTAATCACAATATTAAAAACCCCGATAACATCGCTATAGGTTTGTTCAATATGAACAGGGTCATTTAACTGCAACAATATGCAGTTTTACAGAATGTTAATTTTAATTTAGCTATAAATAAAATAATCAATTTTTTACATGCAATTCTGCACTTTTGGAGTTTATAAAATATTAAAATATTGTAATTGATATATGATCATATGTAATGTAAAAAACAACAACAAGAAACTATCAAAATTGTATATAAACGACAAAAAATAAATGAACTACTCAGTTCTAATCAAACTCTACTATACGCTTTTATTACAATATTCCGGTATTAGCCCTCACCCGTGGAAAGCTCGGAATTAAAAGTGTATTAAAAGTGTTAAATTAGTTCAAGCTGAGGCTGAATTAAACAGTGGTCCTTCGAGCCATTAAGAACAGGCAAAAACAAACGCGTATTCTACATTAGAACAAGTAACACGCGATAATTAATCAACTGGCGAACGAGAACTGCCTAAATTCAAAAATGGAAACCCTTGCATTCAATCAAGAACAGCTTGCGACTCAGATTGATAAAATATGTATTAATTATAAGAAGGATGGCCCAGAGAGGAAAACAAAAACTTACCTCACCAACCGAATCCAACAATTAAAGGAGCTTTATACAAAGTTTCTAGAAACAGATGAGCAAATAAGGAAGCTGAAAGATGTCAACTTAGAGCACCCGTACTTTAAAACGGTAACAAGTGTAGTGGGAAAATATAATGAATTTATTACTATAATGCGTGCAAAACTAAACAACGGCCCACCACTTACACCGGTCCCAGAGCATCGCAGTAGAAGCCAATCAGAGTCGAACACCAGTAACAACAAAGATGCAGGTTTGGAAACAATGAATCCAGAGTTGCAGCAATTAATAAAACGACAGACGATTCGGATGAGGAGTCTCTACAGGAAGATTGATGAGGCCGAAGACCTTGTCGTGACTGGGCCAAAACCGGCAATGAAACTGTCACTTGGAGTGATGCAAAAACTCATGGAACAAATAGCTGAACTCCATGAGGAAATTTGCATGCTCGTTACTGATGAGGAAGAACAACGTATAAAGTACTTCACAGAACAGTACTTTGAGAACATTGATAGCAAGTGTCAATCAGTAATCCTTCAAATAACAACGAGGATAGATGAAACCGATAAAATTATACCAACAAACCAAACAACGGACATTCGGCTACCACGAATTCAAATCCCAATATTTGCTGGAGATTACCAGAAGTGGACTGGATTTCGTGACACATTCACCAAACTCATCCATGAGAATAGACAGATCAGTGATACCCATAAAATTAACTATCTAAAGGGTCAGTTAGAGGGTGCTGCGGCCAAATTAATCAACCACCTACAACCAACAGAAGAAAATTACCAAGCCGCCTGGGAAATTTTGAATAGCAGATATAACAACAGGAGACTACTGATTTCAACATATTTAAATACGTTACTCAGTCAAGTAAATATAAACATCGAGTCTGCAGCGGCACTGAGAAATCTTCACGATACAACAATTGAATGTTTGTACGGAATACGTAACGCAGGGGTAAGCATTGAATCGTGGAACTCAATAATAATCTTCATATTAACTAAAAAACTAGACAATGAGTCAAGGCGACTCTATGAGATCTCCTTAGAAGATCCAAGGGAATTCCAAACAACAACGGAATTTTTAAAATTTTTGGAAGGAAGGTTCAAATCATTAGAGGCCAATGGCAACCAAAAGCCATTAATCCTACCAACAACCGCCTCACGTGAAAACAAAGCTCAAATAGTTAAAAGGACCTTCTTAACAACAACAAATATCTGTGTCTACTGCCGAGGGGGACATAAAATTAATGATTGTGGAGGATTTAGGAAATTAAATTCCAGTGAAAGATCGCAAATGGCAATGCTTCATAAATTATGCAGAAACTGTTTATCAGCAGAACATGAAACATATGTATGCAGGCAGAAAAACCAATGTAACATATGCAATGGAAAGCATAACACAGGACTGCACATCGATTCAAACGCAGACATGCAGCGAGTATCTAAAAGTTATTTAACAACACAATTAGGTCCTGCGATATTACCTACAGCTCTAATCGCATTAACAACAAGCGAGGGAAAATGCATGCTCTTTAGAGCATTAATTGACCCAGGCTCTCAGGCGTCATTCATATCCGCAAAGGCAGCAAATCTTCTTAAGGCTACGCAGAAACAAGTCAACACTAAAATCTCAGGAATGGGAGGAAAGGAAGCCGGAGTGTGCAGTCATAAGGTCGAACTAACTTTATCTTCAAGGCTTCAGAGTTCGTTTGAAATTAAGTTTGAAGCAATGGTGTTCAAAAAATTAACGGATAATATTCCAGACATCGACTTTGATACCAACAAATGGGCACATTTGCAGCATTTACAACTTGCAGATCCACAATACAACAAGTCCAATAGCATTGACGTAATAATCGGTGTTGACTACTATCCTCTAATTGTAAACAGTAACATCATTAGAGGACACCCACAAGATCCAATTGCCCAAGAAACTGAGCTTGGTTGGATCATAATGGGCAGCACAGGCAATAACCAAGAAGATAAAATGTTGTCAATGGTCACAACCAAAACAATTAAGCAACAACTAGACTTATTAATTGAAAATGATGCCATTCCGCAAGAAAAAACACATACCCAGGAGGAAGCAATCGCTGAAAAGCTATATGCAGAAAGCACAACGCGACTACCAGATGGGAAATACATGGTACACTTACCGTTCAAAGTAGAACCGTCTATGCTAGGAGAATCCAGAAAAAAAGCAGTAGCACGATTACTGCAAATCGAAAGAAAATTTCTAAAAGATAAACCATTCGCTAAATTATATCACGAATTTATGGAAGACTATCTAGCGCAGGGGCATATGCAATTGGCAAAAGATGATCCAGATGAGAATCCAGTATACTATATACCACATCATGGAGTGATCAACCACGAAAGTACTACCACAAAGCTAAGAGTAGTATTCGATGCATCGAGCAAAACTACTTCGGGATTATCGTTAAATGACATAATGATGAACGGCCCCAAAATTCAAGGTGACCTAATTGACATCATCTTGAGGTGGCGAACACACAAATTCGTGCTAACAGCAGATGCGGAAAAGATGTTCCGGCAAATCTGGATGCATCATGGTCACCAGAACTTACAACGCATATTGTGGCGAAAAAATCCATCACAAACAATAGGAGAATACAAACTAAAAACGGTTACCTATGGAACAACGGCAGCGACGTTTCTTGCTGTAAGAACATTAATGCAATTGGCAGAAGATGAAAAGAACAACTATCCGACAGCTGCAAGGATCATGGAAAGAGATTTTTACGTGGATGATCTACTGACTGGGGGTGACAGCGTTGAGGAGGTCGTAACCATTCAACAACAGATGACAAGACTTGCACGGAGCGGAGGATTTCCATTGCACAAATGGGCGTCGAATTCAGCTGAAGTCATGACTAATGTTCCTGACCACCTACGAGCAAAAGGAATGATTAATTTAAAAATCAACCACATAATAAAAACACTAGGGATTCTCTATAGTCCTGAGGATGATACATTTGAATTTGACCTGACCAGGCTAAATCTTTCAACAGAAGAACCAACGAAACGGCTACTGTTGTCCGACTCTTCAAAATTATTTGATCCTGTCGGCTGGTTATCACCAATAACGATAACAGCAAAGCTGTTAATGCAAGACACTTGGAGAGCTGGTACACAGTGGGATGACAAGCTACCAGAAGCTATTGAAGCAAAATGGAAAAAGTATAAGAACGAATTAGATGAATTAAGCAAAATAAAGGTACCAAGATGGGTTAAAACAACGTCAACACAAAAATCAGAGTTACATGGATTTGCAGATGCTTCGCAACAAGCATATGCAGCGGTGGTCTATTTAAGAACCACAAATACGTTCGAGCAAGTTACAACCAGTTTGCTAGTAGCAAAAACCAGAGTTGCTCCAATCAAAACAAAACTGACAGTTCCGAAGCTGGAACTAAACGCAGCGCATCTGTTATCTAGGCTTCTAAGATACGCTAAAAATACCATGAACATGCAGGATGTAAAGATGTTCGCTTGGACGGATTCCACCATAGTTTTAAGCTGGATAAGAGCTGATATTCCGAAGTTAGAAACCTTTGTAGCCAATCGGGTATCTCAGATTAAAGATAATTTACCTCAGCTACAATGGAATTACGTACCAACAAATCTAAACCCAGCTGATTTAGCAACAAGAGGATTGGCAGCGGCTACCATCACCTCACAAGGCTCGATCTGGTGGACGGGACCAACATTTTTGCAGGAAAATTCTGATGCATGGCCATCATCACCTTCGCACAAGGGTCCACAAATACAAGGTGATCACAACCAGGACAGCGCAGCGGATATCACTTGTCTTACAATAACCGCTGAATCTAAAGCAAACGCGCTACATGAATTAATTGATAAAATTTCAAACATTCATAAGTTGAAGCGTATATTGGTGTACTGCCAAAGGTTCATAAACGTGCATGTTCATAAACAACGGCGACAGTCGAAAGAAGTGACAGTACCAGAACTGAAACTCGCGGAAGTCCAAATAATTAGGATTGAACAACACCGATACTTCCGTAAAGAACTTCAGGCATTGATGAGTGGGATTTTATTAAATAAAAAATCCAAACTATCTGCGTTAAATCCAGTCATGAGCAAGGATGGGATATTACGATTACACGGACGTTTACAAAATTCGCAACTACCAATGAATCAAAAGCAACCAATTATATTACCGAAGGAAAGCTCAATCAGCAAGCGAATAATTGAAGATGCTCATACTACTACAACACTTCATGGGGGCATACAACTTACATTGGCAAATGTTCGCAATAAATTTTGGATAATTAATGGTAGAAATCTGACACGTCATATTATACAGAAATGTGTTACATGTATAAGATTTAAACAAGTAACCCTCAACCAACTAATGGGTGATTTACCGTCCTGCAGAGTAACTCCATCACGGCCATTCAGCAAGGTGGGTATTGATTATGCCGGGCCGATTCAACTGAGGAACAAGATAGGAAGAGGTCAAACCACGTACAAAGGATACATTGCGGTATTTGTCTGCCTGACCACCAAGGCCTTACATGTAGAAGTAGTCAGCGGATTAACAACAGATGCATTTATAGCAGCTTACCGCAGGTTCACATCTCGCAGGGGGTTGTGTAGAGAAATCTATTCGGATAATGGTACCAACTTTGTTGGTGCAGAACGAGTACTGAAACAACAACGCACGAAGATTGCAGCTCTAGAACCAGAAATTGCAAGGGTATTTCAACAAGATGAAACTACCTGGCACTTCATACCACCTGCTGCACCACACTTTGGTGGCATATGGGAGGCAGGGGTAAAGTCAGTAAAGACTCACATGAAGAAAGTCATAGGTGAGACCGCATTGACATTTGAAGAAGCAACAACATTAATGACTCAAATAGAGGCATGCTTAAACTCTCGACCATTGACTACCTTGTATGACCATCCGGAAAATTTAGAATCTTTAACACCTGCGCATTTTCTAATAGGCGGACCAATAAAGGTAGTCCCAGAAAGTAATGATGTTACTTGCACGCTAAGAACACGTTGGCATTTAGTACAAAAGATTGTAGATGACTTTTGGAAAAGATGGTCTAGAGACTACCTGCACCAGTTACAACAACGTACTAAATGGAGGGAACGTCAGCCCAATCTAGTTGTAGGGGATGTCGTTCTACTGAAGGAAGAATCACTGCCGCCGTCACGTTGGAAAATGGGGAGAGTACAGGAGGTGCATACTGGCTCAGATGGCTTGGTTCGTATTGCGTCCATAAAATGCAGCCAGAATATCTATAAACGACCTATCACTAAGTTGTGCAAGCTACCAAGCGAAGAAGACAATTCATGGTCACAACAAATAATTAACGCAAATAAGACTCCAGATGCAAAACTAGCAACACCTAACACCAATGACCCAGTTAGACGCCAACCAGGAAGACAGGCGAAAGGGGGAATCAAGCTTCATCTGGCATTATTGGCCCTGATGAGCATTTGTTTTTCTACCACCAGCGCCAAAGAACTGATGCAGATTGAGAACTTCAAACATTCTACTGGCATATATCTTGAGGAAATCAGTAAGATGGAGCTAGTTGCCATGAGATGGACTTTGGTTGTGCGGTATAATTTAAATACGTATTGGGAAGAAACAACTCAAGCATACCGCTTAATAGATGAACTTGCAACTATGTGTAAAACAGTACATTCGGTAATAGATATGGAGAGGTTTAACTGTCAACTAGTAATCCAGCAATTACGATCTCAAATGAGTAGAATAGATGAAGGCAATCAATTACTGATGTCATCCAATAAAGAAGTAACCAGAGCGAAACGGGGGATTGGTGACACTACAGGTTTAGTGTTAGGTGACATGTTTGGAATATTAACGCAGAGAGAAGCAGATCAATATGAAGAACATTTTCAAACTATAGAAACCAATGAAGATCATTTATTACTGCTAATAAAGAATCAAACCTCCATGATTGATAACTCTGTAAAACTATTCAAGCACAGCCAAAATGCCACAGTACAGGCTATTAATAACATTCAGAGGAGGTTGCAGCACTTAGAAAAAAACATAAATAACACACGTGTAACGGAACAACAAGTATTAACTATTTTAATGACATCCCTTGAACTAGTCGTTGCCACGGGAAGTTTACGGGATGTGCAGGAGGCGATACTAGAGGTTATTCACAATGCACATCTAAACATTTTACACCCACTTTTATTGAGCCCATCACAACTTGAAGAACAAATAGCATCTATAAGAAAACAAATACCAGTCTCCATTACAATTCCGGGTCACGGATTGCGCAAGTTAGACCACTTATTTAAAAGTATGACAACCAGGACTAGAGTGACAAAAGCATATGTGATAATCGAAATTTCAATTCCCTTATCATATGTTTGGTCCTATAACATTTATTCAGTAGTAGCTGTACCTAATATATTAGTAACTGAAAGGCGTGCACATATAGTGCCAACAACTGAATTTATCGCCGTTGATATTCAAAATGAACATTTTACGCAACTATCAGCCAGAGATATATCTAAATGCAACATTATCAATGATGATCATCTATTATGCGAGATACCAACAATACTGTCAGGTGTCTGGGAAGGAACCAACTGTGAAATCGCAATATTGCAACACAGGTCCAATTTACAAGACATATGTGAGATAAAATACCAAAATGTTACTTCAAACCTTTGGATAAAACTATACGCACCAAATCAATGGGTATTCGTAATGACAAAGGAAACAACTGTGACGGTTGTATGTGGATCAGTTACAAACCAAAAGCAATTATCAGGGTCGGGAATAATAAAGCTAGAATCGGGATGCGCCCTTAGAGACAATCACTTAAGCATACTGGCCTCTGATAGATTTGAAACTACCATCGAGAATTTCGGAATTGCACCATACTTAAAGGGGATGCACTTAAAAGATTTAACAATAGAGATATCTAAACAAAACTATGAGGAAAATGAGCTATTAACCACTCCAGATACAAGGGGTTTAGAAGAACAAATCTCCCTTATGAAAGAGGTAGAAGAGAATACAACCAACGAGCACTTTCATCATATTCATCATTATACAGCAATACATCTTATCCTATGGATAGCACTTGCGGTTGGGATAACTGTCATAATTCGCCACATACGAAGAAACCGCCGTAACCAATCATCCGTTCTTCCAAGTCCCGTCCAAACCCGCGCCGCAAGATGTTCAATATGAACAGGGTCATTTAACTGCAACAATATGCAGTTTTACAGAATGTTAATTTTAATTTAGCTATAAATAAAATAATCAATTTTTTACATGCAATTCTGCACTTTTGGAGTTTATAAAATATTAAAATATTGTAATTGATATATGATCATATGTAATGTAAAAAACAACAACAAGAAACTATCAAAATTGTATATAAACGACAAAAAATAAATGAACTACTCAGTTCTAATCAAACTCTACTATACGCTTTTATTACAATATTCCGGTATTAGCCCTCACCCGTGGAAAGCTCGGAATTAAAAGTGTATTAAAAGTGTTAAATTAGTTCAAGCTGAGGCTGAATTAAACAAGGTTTATTAAACGAGGATTTACTGTAACAAAAGCAAACAACAACAAAAAAAATGTTATAGAGCATACAGCGGAAACGACTTTCTAGTGCCGCCTGTCTCTCGCCAGCAGTTTGATTTCACGTCATGCGCCTACTGTTTGCGATTCCCTTTCGTTCGACTGATCTTCGTCATGTGTTCACATGGGCGTCCGGAGTTTCGTCTACCTTGAGGGTTCCATTCAAAGGCAACTTTTGCTATGTCATTGTCCGGTTTCCGCATGGTGTGTCCTACCCATTATCATTTCCTACGTTTCTATTCATATTAAGTAGTGTGCTGTAAATTTGTCCAAATAAAATTGAATTCGAAGTAAGAAAACAATAACAGTTTACATTTCTAGAAGTTTTAGAAAGATATAGAGTAGATTTTTATTATTGATTATAAATGATAAATATGTAGTTTGATAACAAGTTACAGTTATGTATATCAACCAGTATTAAAATGTGCGGTATAAGAAATTTTAACAAATGTGCTAACAGTAACACTATATTCAACATAATTTCTGCCACTGGTTTCTGGTTCTTTAGTTTTATATTCAATTCCGAGTGTTCTCGATTCTACCACGTGTTAACTTTGCTAATACATAATATAGTTTGCAATATTTTATTAAAATTTAACTAAGCAAAGCCTGTTTATAAAGCTGCGGCTCATTATTTTATGAATTTCAACATCATCATTAAATACGAATAGGTCGCCTTAAGAACCTAAAATAGAAAAGTTGTTAAAGAATTCCTTCATTGGAACAATCTTTTTAACATACTTGCATACAGGTTGCCAAATTTAACTTAGCAAACGAACCAACATTAAGCTCCGGTGGCGATTGGGCACGCATTATCATTAGCACAACATTTCTCTGATAACGGACTGGCAATAAATACCATTTCATATCATAAATCATATCGGATATTTTTTCACTCTGGAATTTGAAATAAATTGAATTATCCGTTTTGATATAGAATTGAAAACCATACTTGGACCGTGATAATCGTCCCTACAACACAATACTGTACTAGTTGAAAAAGAGCCGCCGCTACCATAAACGGTCCAATGATCCACTTACTCCATGCTGTTAAGAATAACGAAAGTGTTAAAAGTAATTGACTGCTTGCCATCTGTGAAAGGCAAAGCTGTGAGTATTTTTCATCCACTAATTCGATGTAAATATTATAATCTTTATGTGCTTGAATACATTCATGTAATTTTGCCTGGATCTTTTGAATATCGCGAGTTTCATTTTCGAGCAAAGCATCCAACTGAGAAATTCGTAATTGTAAAATTTCTCGGTAACCAATCGCGTGAAGTACCAAATAAAGAAATGCAATATCTGCGGCCAAAATTCCGGTGGCGCCCATACTAAGAGTAACTAGATGATGAACGAAATTAATCATGTAACCGATTGGTGTATGCCAGTCAAGATATGGAATTCGTATAGGCAAAATGGTAGTAAGTTCGCCATAATTAATCCACATAAAAATCGGCAGCAACATGTAAGCGATAACCACAAAGCTAATTAGAAGACATAGAACTTCCATTAACGCCAAGCAATAGAAACATATTTCTTTAAGAATCGGTGCGATAACCATATCACCATCGTATTTCATGTGCAACTCACGGATTACTTTGAACATATCAACATAGTATTCAGGATTTAAAATGCCAATATACATTTTATGGACCGCCTGTAATACAAGAAAAATAAAACATTTTAATATCATTAATATGCGAATCAAAACATGTGCTAAATATCACCTCAAAAATGATTAGTGCTAGACAGGTCGCTTCTAATTTAGCTTTAAGCGTTAGATCCGAAATTAATATGAAATTGTAACTTATTAACATAAAGTGTGACACAAAAATTAATGTAAGTAACGCTGGGTTGATTAAATTGTAGGCAGGATTCAAAAAATCAAACCCAATTATGATCAAAATACGTTTAAAGATTTTTTGATAGTACCGATTTGCTTCCACATTTGAGTATTCCAACATTCTACTATGCGGCAATCTAATATTTATTAACGGCATCGCGAAACTCCTTTTCAATCCGAAGTCCGACTCACTTTGTGAATATTTCGAGAACTTTTAACGTATTCGAAATTATTGAAATATTATATCCCACGGAGTAGGATTACTACATATCACTTGGATCGATGATGTGTTAAATAATATAATAATTTCAGGTGGGGGTAACGTGCAATTAAATTTCCTTACACGTATTGAATTTTCATTTTAAAATAAAAATAACTTTAATATTTTATGATCTGTTTGTAATGACTTACTACAAAACAATTGGATAACATTCTAGGTCATCTAATTACATGCTGCTTACAATATGCTGATTTTTAAGATCTCAAAATGCCGAATTATTTTTGAAGCCTGGATTTTCAGATACCGATTTTAAAAGAAAACGGATTTTTGGTTTCAAATCCTTGACAATCCATGATAACCGAAATTTTCAAAGCATTGTTGAACCAAATTCACTACAGCTAAACGTACTATAAAGCAAAAGAGGCACAATGGATTGTGCGTTATCGTGCAGTAATATTTATTTCAGCCGGAACCTTATAATTCTAGCCGGAACATAATAAAGCCAGCCATACCTATACTAGAGCCAAACGAACTATGACATAAAAAGCAAAATGTATTGTAAATTAATAATATGAAGTTGAATGTAATTTTTTCGACTATATTGAAAATTCTTGAAATATTCTGGCCGAAATATTCTAGCTGGATATAAAGCAAATTTCGTTTAGCTGAATAGTTGAATCCCATTAGATGTCAAAATATATGTATTTTCTTGTTTTTGTATGTACATATTATGAATATATATAAATTTGTATAATTATAATGCTTTTAATATAACTATTTTTACAATATACAATATAATTGTTGTACAGTGCTGGGGAAAAAAAATTGGACAAACATATTTTATTGCAAATCGGAGTCTTTTTTTGCTAAAATTACAAATAATGTAAAACCTTGTAACGGGACCGATACGAAATATCGGGTGTTAACAGAATTTTTTTTTGTTACCCACTTAGAGGCTTCGAGGCGGTCATATCGGCTCGGGCTAGAGCTCAGGGTAATGGGGTGGGGTTTACCAAAGCATAAGTGGGTCTTGCTGGACCGCAATGGAAGAAGGAAAATTCATAGTTTAGGGACGTACGGAAAGGAAGCTAGATGCAAGGCACGGATCAACTCACCTTGAGAATGCGAACTCACTTACCCCCTCATCCTCTATAATCAGAACATTTAGCTTCTCAAACCTGAAACTTCAACGAAAAATAAGGCGAAATGGCGGAACATAATCCCAATTGTTAAGAGAGACAATTCGTGTTATACATGATTGTAATAGTTTAATAATAATGAAAGTTTTGATATCGATACAATAAGAAAGTAATAATTTCAATAAAAACTTAGCAAAGAGAATCTATCTAAAACTAACTTATTCTAGGTGACGTCAAAAAGTAGCGATAACTAATTTTGTTAACGCGGAATGAAAATTCAAAGTCGAAACCCTAAACGAAAAATATGATTACAATATAAAATTAAATTTTCATTAACAAATAATTTGAGTAAAAATTATTTGAATGAAATTATAATGACGAATGAAAAATTTGTACAATATAAATATATAATAGATAATAAAAAAAAATAATAAAGTTAATGAACATGAAATAATAAAATAAAAATAAAACGAGTTCACCGAATGTGTCTGCCGATGTGATGGTTGACTGTTGAGACCTTTGTACAATTCACATTGATGCACGGATACGATCGAATTAATTCACATTTTATATACATATATTTTATGTACATATAGTTTTATATACATATAGTTTATTATACATATAGTTTACAATTAGATATTATTTAGTTAATATTATTATTACTGTTATCATTACTGTTATTCTTATTATTTTGAGGAAGAATGTTATTAAGAAATTTTTTTATTTTATATATTGTAGCATTTAGCATGAAGTGGAGGGTATCGCATTCAAAAAAAAAATAATTTAATTGAAACAATAAAAAAAGTACAAATATTAAGATGAAAATTCTAGTAAAATAAAGAACCAAAAAAAAATACTGTCCACACCATGCTTGCTATAGATTTGACCTACTCAGGGACTCAAGCGGTTGTTGCGCGGCTAAGCGTCAGGGAGTGGGGTGGGTATAAGAGTATGGGTAGGTCAGGTTTAAGCGCTATTAGGAAATACTAATTACCTATATACCGACATACCGACCTTTACACTCACCCTAGTTCGTCCTCAATTTATGATTTAGATGTTTCTCATATTTATGAAATTAGAACACCATAAAAATAGAATTTTTGCAATACCATTACTAAAATAAATTTATTGCACCAATAAAAAGTATAAGAAATAAAAATAAGAAAAAAGAGAAATCAAAAAAAAAACAAAAATAATTTTAAAAACTAACTAGTAACTAGCTATAACTAAAAACCCTACCCAACTTAACTAAATCTTAATTAACCGACACCAACTAAACTAATCACATATTATTCAATTATAGAAAAAAAAAATCTATTTGTTTAATGAATTTACGTAATAAAAAAAAATATATAAATAAAATTCTTAGTGTTGATTGTGTTGTTGTTGCGTGATGAGTCCAATACAAAAAATTGAAGATGTGTTGAATGCTGATGCTGGGTAATCTTACGACTCGATTGGAAATATATATGTTGGCCTTTCTTTTCAAGATATTCTTTATTGTTTAATGGTTATTATTATTAATATTATAATTTCAAGATATGTGTATTACTATAAATATTATAGTTTTTTTATTGTTTATTGTTTTTAAATCATATTATTTGATAACATATAGGCTTGCATTTAAAATTGTCGTTAGCAATGAGTTGAATTATATGACTCTATAATTCATAATTTTATTGAACGGTGGCTTATCCAACCGCAAGAAACACACATCACCTTGTTTTGTTTTTGTAGCAACTATATGTACAAGAATATTCATATTAAACAGAAATGTTAATTTTTTAATCTGGATTTTATGTTATTGTTTATTAAGTAGGACGCTTAAAATAAAACAGCATGAATTTGTGTTGTTAAGGCAAGCTCAAGAGGTATATGTATAACTTACTAAAGTAATGTAGGTTAATGAACCTGTACAGTAATAACTTGGTTTGTATTTCCTGACTTCCGGCGTGCATATAAGTTAAATTTAAAGATCAGCAAAATTATTAATGTGTAAAATAACTATATTAATTGGTAAGAAGATTGGTAAAATAAATTAGAACAACTTAAAAAACCAGCCTGCTTGTTCTGTTCTATAATTGTAATTATAAAGTTTATTTAATTGAAAAGTGGTCACAGCCCCAGAGGGTAAGCGCACTACTAATAACATAAAACTATTCAATAACAAAATCTCTAATTCGAAACAGAGGAATTCATGAAACATCAAGTTGTCATCGCCGGCAAGATACCCACCATGATGCGGAACTATGGAAAAGACAGAGACTATCGCAAAATTCAGAGTTATCTACAAGAAAGTATTGCAAAATTGGAGGAGCTGTATGCAAACTCAGCCGACGACAAAACATCGCGATGTCGCCGTTGAGTGATAACCATTTTATCTTAAAGGCAGGAAGCAAGTAGCAGAAATTTACGAAGTTCTGCTGGCTGAATTACAACAGCTATTAAAGCCTCTATCAGAACAATTACAATCGTCATCATTTAGTGCCAACAAGCTAGACAACCACAATAATTATCAAAACAAGTCGGGGCCACCTCAAATTGAATCGATCGAGAAGCTTGATAACCCGCTGTTCCAAAAACAAGACGTACTCATGCGTCAGTTATATCAAATTATACATCAAATCGAGGGCAAACTGGATATCGAAGTTCGTTCACCCGAATACTTATAAATAAACACCAACATACTGCAAACAAAGTATAGACGAGATCGACCAGTTGCATACAACGATAGAAATAGTAGAGAAAAATCGAAGAATTGACTACTTGCTCAAGGATTACTACGGCACCTTAGTGGGCAAGGTGGATGACACAAAATTGCGACTCGGCTTTTGAGCCAAACACGGCCCGCAAGAGGTGCGCAGTATCAAACTACCGAAAGTGGACATGCAAACATACATTGACCGAAGGTTGTATACCTAGAGCTCGTTCAAGGAAAAAATCAAGAAAATCTCGGATACGGTCATCTCCTAAACGTAGGAAAAAATTATGAAAAAGCACGAGATTTGCTTCAGTTCAGGTACAACAATCCTTGGCTAGTTGCGAATATATATTTCAACTCGATTTTATCTGCACCAACGATTCAAGCGGATTATATAAGAGGAGCTCGGAAAATGCCTGACAATGCAAAAGAAAGGCTGTATAACATCGAAATCTTAAAATTAAGTTCCACATTTGAACCATTTTTATCGTTCATTCTATCCAGAAAGCTAGGTCCAGAATCCAGTCGGCTATGTGAATGAACTTTACCCAACCCAAGGGAGCTACCAACAATGACAGAATATTTCAACTTCTTGAAAAGGAGAACCAATCTTTAGAATCAATGTGCAGCGCTAAATCAACATCATGGACAACACCAGGCAATTCATCGGCTGTGCAACCTTTAAATCAAATCAACGCTGCTACTGCAGTAGCGCCGTCAAACATGTTTATCCTGTTTGTTGGGTTAAAGCATGCTCCAAATGTCAAACGCTCGTCCAATGTGAACAATTCAAAAAAATGATGGCATTGGAGAAATCTAGCTTGGTAAACACCTCAAATACCTGTGCAAGATGCCTCAAGCAACACGGTGGCTCATGCATATGCAAGGCAAACGTATACATCATCTGTAAGGGAAATTATCACAAGTTCCTGCATTGCAACAACGCGACCTCTTCTTTTGACAAACAATCTCTGTTGGTAAACCAACAGGTACCAGTATTGTTGCCTACTGCAATAATTAAGGTGGTCTCGGGTAATGGTCGGCCAGTCACCTTAAGAGCTCTGATATAGACGTGGGATCCCAAGCAACATTAATCACTTCCAAGGCGGCTATCAAGCTTAATCACAAAGAAAGATCAATGTCAACATTTTATGTATCGAGGAAACCAAGCCGGCACTTTCAGTCACTTTATGAGTTTAAAATTAGCACCAAGGTTCGAGGCACTCAAAGGGTTCCCGAAATCAGCTTCAACACAAATAATTGGAAACACTTCACAAACTGGAAAATCTACAACACGCCAATCCACTTTACAATTAATCACAATCAACTGGTAGTGTTACAGGTGCCGTTTATTATCCGTTCATCGCCACCAATTGTCTAATAATGGGCGAGCAACAAGACTCAATTTCCTGGGAGCACCAGGACTAAAGCGAATCAAAAAATAACAACCATGATAAAAACCAAGGCGGTAGAAGAACAATGCAAGTTATTTATCGAGAACGTCTCCATTCCAGAGGAAAGAAATCATACTGAAGAGGAAATAAGAATAGATGAACACCTCCAGACAAATTTAGAATAGAGTTCTGATGGTAAATGTACAATAAAGAATCCCTTTAAAACTTCTAACTTAGGCGAATCTAACAAAGCGGCTGTTACCAGACAAATACAACTGGAAATAAATTTTGTGAGGTATCCACCGTTTAAACAAATGTATCAGCAGTTCATCCAGAAATAATCAACCTCAATCATATGGAATTAGTGTGACCGGAACTAGAAAAACTTGCAGTTTATCATAAGTTATGATATCCCACATCACCGAGCGCTAAAAACGATAGAAGCACAACAAAACTCCTTGTGGTAGTTTATGGCTCAGTAAAAAATGCAAGCCGCCGTATAAATGAACAATTTATTGATGAGTTGATTTTCAAAGTGTTCTGTGGAGAAATGACCCTAGCAAACCTATCGCGATTTACAGGTTCAATACTGTAACCTATGGTAATACAGCGGTCAGATTTCTAGCAGTAAGACTGTTACAACTACCTCAAGAAAAACAACAACTATCCAACAGCTTCAAGAATTTTATCATCGGACTTCTATGTATATGACATTCTAACGGGAGCCGTTACCTTAGAAGAAGCTGTAGCAGCCATGAATAAATTAAAAACAACTACCGAAAATAATAGTCTAAATCATCGCAAATAGGCATCCAACTCCACGGGCATCCTGGAATGAGTTCGAACAAATTCAATAGAACAGTCAACTTATCAATTATGTTGGATGATTGCGTCAAAACCTTGGGTATAGAATATTATCCTCTAGAGTCTAGAGGATGTATTTGAGTTTAATGTGTCAAATCTATACTTTTCAAATGGACAACAAACCAAGTAATTATTACTGTCGGACTCATCTCGAGCATCTCAAGCATCGAATGGTTGCAATGGACGGGACGAAGAACTACCTCCCACATTTAACAACAAATGTATTCAATACAAGAAAAAAAATTTAACAATGAAACATATGATGATTCCACGTTTGATTGGCTTCACAAAGAAATTATCTATTGAATTACATGGCGCTGATGCTTCGGAGTCAGCATATGCAGCAGCAATTTATTGCCGACGCTTTGATGAACGAGGCTACACCAACACCACCATCTATTAATGTCAAAAACACGTATCGCACCCATTAATATAAAACTATCCATTCCTTGTTTAGAGCTCAAAGCAGCATTCCCGGACATGAGAACATACGTCGGACTCGACCATCACCTTGACTTGGATTCAGTGTGATCCTTGAAGATTCAAAACATTTGTAACCAACCAAATGTCTATAATAAGAAGCATTTTGCTTGAAACCACATGAGGGCACATGAAATCTTCTGAAAACCCAGCAGATTCGGCTACCACAGGTACTACGCCATTGATCCTGGCCAATAATAATTTGTGGTGGAATGGACCGGAGGATAATCACCGAAAAACGATGTATGGAGCACCCAATAGGCTGTAGCATATCTAAGGAACAAATATTGGATTATAAATAGGTAAAGGGCTGTACTCAAGGTAATTCAGAAATGCAACAAATGCTTCCGTCACAAACAATACAAGGTGGAGCAACTTATGAGTGACCCACCGCCATAATTCAGCCGCGAAGAGCATTTGCTATCGCTTGCATCGATTATGCTGATCCAATCCAACTAACACACATCTGGAGGAAAGGGCAACAAGACATATAAGGGCTGCATAACAATATTTATATGCATGGAGACAAAAGCCATGAATATTGAGATAGTAAGCTAACAAAAAAAAAAGAGGTTTTCATTGCACAAACATTTAATGCGACAACGGAACTAACTTCGTAGGGGCTGACACGGTCTTAAAAAAGAACTAAGATAACGCCATGGCGACACTACCAAATGAAATAGCGACTATGTTTGCGATGGAAGGAACCATTTAGAATTTCATTCCACCTCACACTCCTCACTTTGAGGGCATTTGGAGGTAAGCATCAAATCAATCAAGTTTCTTCTCAAGAGGACAATAGGAGTCAACTCTGGCCTTCGAGGAATTATAGTATACTGTTACAGCCCAAATTGAAGCATGTCTCAATTCTCGACCGTCGATACCACTGATTAACAATCCTGATGATTTAACGACTTCAACGCCACAGGGCACTTCCTAATTCGAGATTCCCTAAAGGCGCTACCCTGCGGAGACATTGAGTTCTTAGGTCTAAAAGTAAGGTGTAATTTGGTTGAACAAATGGTAAGAAGCTTCTGGAAGTGTTGGTTAGCAGCCAAACTTACTAACCAACGACTTAGTACTGTTGAAAACGAATAATTGCCCGCAACACGCCGGAAGTTGGTACCAAGTACCCAAAAACCTATACCGGAGAGGATGGATTGGTTCTAGTAGCAACCATAAAATATGCCGGCACACTGTACAAGAGCTTCATTGTGAAATTGAGCAAAATACCCATTGAGGATGAATCTAAAACAACATTGCCGGCAGTGCTCCTCGCAGTCTGGTCTAATCGAGCCCGCTCGCAGAGTACAACCACACAAGAGACCAATTACCATAACAACAAAAGCTGGTCAAGGAATATGTTAAGGCAAACTAAACAGGTTATATAAATACTTACTAAAGTGATAATTAGTATACTAGTAGGTCAATGATTCGAGTCAATCGGTTTGATAAATAATAAATATCATAAATAAATAATCAGCTAACGTCCGTACGTCACCGAAACGCAAGGTATACTGTAAACTTCGCTGCCGTGTGCGATAATTAACGGGAAATTCCGAGGCAGCTTATTTCCCGCTTTCAGAAAATTAACAATGATGACTTCAAACAGTTATTGTCGAAAGACAATCAATTTCAGATCATAATCACAGCATCGTTTGCAACAGGAACAAACAGCAATATTGCAATTACAGGACATCCATCAAAAAATCTTACATTCATCCCAACTCACACCAAGTCAGTTAGCAGAAGAATTAAAATTTATTCGGCAACACACGCACATAATAGCCTATACGGTAACATGTGCCTATAATTGAAAATTATTCTTCTGTTTTAGTTCATGTTGAAATTATTGATATCAATCATTGAAGCACTCAGTCATACATCATAAGTTCTACTGATTATCGAGCAATGGGCAACCTGCGTGAACACTTTGTATTCTTAAACAGAGAAAATGTGAATCGATGTTAAGTATTCCAACCTACACACTTCTTATGCGTAATATCACCAATTATCAATATACTCCAATCAACCAAACGCAATGCGAGGTAGCAATCCTTTACAACGCAATAATGGACTAGATACCGTATGCAGCACTAGGACAACGAAATCCAGTAATCTCTGGATCAAACTTTACACTGCCAACCAATGAATATATGTGGTAAACAACGACACCACAAGCGATGTTATATTGTGAAATTGGAACATTATCAATGGGTCATAGAGGAAAGAACCTAAGTTTCAGGCACAATGGGCATGCTGGACTCGCAGAAAAAACAAAGATACTTGAGTAAGAGAGGCGAAAAGTAAAAATAAGAAGCAGAGTTTAGGCTCTAGAATATGTAGTTGGTTTTATTAAATTGTATACTTTTTATTTATTTCTTAAATTTTGTTAAATATATACACATAATTTTATTCAAATTATTTTTCATCAAGTGAATTACAGAAAATACAAATATTATTATAATAGGGCAGAAACTCCTGGCAATCCAAATGTATTCTTCTCTTGCAATATTGACAAATGTTGTTTTTTTCTCCCAACTTCCCGAAACAGTAGAAACAATTTTCCTCCATACTTTCGGAATTTTCCGCTAATATACCTTGGATTTCTTTCCGGAAAGCTTTAAGCGCCAATTCATTTTGTATTCCATTTCTCGAATGTATATCTTTAATGGTCCTTCCGTTAATAATAAAAGCTACGCTGTAAATGATGTATACTCCACAATTGAACCCATCGGTTTGTTGCGGTAAATCCTTTCCCTGAACGAGTTCGAAGTTTCGCGGAGTATCATTCAAATATTTTACGACTTCGTTTGCGAAATTACGTACTTTTTCGCCCATTCTATAAAGCACTTGGGTTGGATTCAGAGGATCATATGTGATAATCGCGTTCGTTTTAAAGTTGATTATAGCAATTGTCCAATGATTGCTATTGCAGTATGGAATCACAACAAATTCTCTATTTAAGCATAGATCCAACTCAGGCTGTACATTTCTATCTGATGCTTTGTAAACCTTGTTTTCGTCAAATATTTTTAACGCTACGTAATGGTCTAGGCAAACACAATTTCGACCTTTTATCATAACCGATATCGCGTTACAGACAATATCGCAAGTCAAAAAATTTTCATCACTTAACGATTCAAAGCACGTGTTAGATATACAGCTTTCCCATAATGACCTACGAATATTTAAAAATAATAAGGTTATAGTCGAGTTGACCTATAATTTTGTAGTATTCCTCAGGCATTTTACTAAATTTAAGCGATTTCGGAATAAATCGTTGAAGCGCTCTCTTACTAGCATATTTTGCCACTCGTACCTTTGATTTTTTACGCCAATTTTCCTCATTTTTATCTTCAGGATTTTTCTCATCATCCCTCATTGTGATTGGGGTCGTAAACGGTGATGATTCTACATATATTTTTTTTGTTTTTTGTTTGCTTATCTTCGTATTGTTGATTGATGACGAACATTTTACTGTTTTAAGTAGCAAGGCAGTCTTCTCTTCCAGTGAGTCGACGAAACGTCCTAATTTCAAATGCAGTTCATTTATTAAATTGTGTTTTAAAACATTAAACCAATTTTCGATTGTTCCGTTGGATATACGCTGCTCCATTCCAAACTTTCTTAGAAATATTGTTGCCCACAATGGTACATATTTCATGTATCTTTTAGTAAAATTTTCAATGAATTTTTGGCAATATAGTTTGTTTGGTTTGCCTGTATCATCACAAGGCTCTAGTTTAGTTAAACTTTCTTTAAACTTCAATATATATCTTAAATAAAAAGGAGATTCTTCCTGATCGAAAAATTGTTCAAAATTGGCAGTTTCAGGATTCAAAGCGACCTCAGTTTCATTTTCCTTATTATTTTTTTCACTGAAATTTAGTGAAGTTGTTAATGCTGCCAATTTATTTTGGGCATCTTTAAATATATTATGCTCATTTTTAGAACAACTCAAAATGCAAAAAATTTCAAATAAAGAATCCAAGTCCTCAATTGTTTTACTGTCTATAAATAAGAACACGAAAATCATAATATGTTCGCGTAATGATTTGGAACAATTGGGTATTTTTTGTTTTATTTGTCTAATGATAATTGCAGAAAAATGCGAACAGCAAACAAACACGCAAACTTTTTGTTTTTTATCAACATTATCAGTTAGGACTTCAAATGCAAATTGCAAGTATTGTTTTACATTCATTTGATTGATTTTCGATAGAATGGCATTTATAAACACCCACGACCAATCGGTGACGAAAATTTGTGGTATTTGAATTTTTGGTTTTCGTAAGTTTATTTCGTTGGAAAAATATTCAAAAAACACGTTGATTGATGTCTGATCATGACGAGCACTTATCAGTTCTGCAACTGGAAGAGTAATCCCATTAACCTTAATCACGCAAGCGTAGTAATATATGCGATTATAGTCATGATTTATACAACATTTTGGGTTTCGTATTAGGCCTCCCGTGGCATCTACATGAATGACTTTAACTAGTTTGAGTAAGTCTAATGTCTCTTGCCGTAAAAGAATTGCATAGAGTGGATTAGATGCTAGATATATATATATAGGATTCTTCTCTTTTTTTATCATTTAGTCTGTAAAGGAGATCCATCACTTCACAACCTTGGACTAAGTCACTCATTAGTTTTCGCTCGGATCTTGCTTTTCTAAGATTTGTTGCTGACACAATACCCTGAGTATTTCCGCTTTTTAATAAATTGATATCCACTTCTTTGAACTGCTTAAGGCTAAATAAATAGGCATGCGAATGCTCAAGTTCATTTTGGGCCAATTTTCGACGTTTACCTCTTAACTGGATAAATTTCTTAGAATTACCATGGTCGTTGAGGTCATCTCCTTTTGTAAACATATTTAATGTTTTAAATCCATTAATAACAAATTTAAATGTTTGTTCGTGATTTGAGTACAAACATTTTGCGTATTGGGTTACAATTTGTCTTTTCTTGTTAAAATTGAGTGTTTTAAATTGTAGCACACAAGGATGTTTCGTTGCGTTTAAACTCTCTCGGATAGCGTCTCTGAGGTCTTCATAGTTCCAAGGTTTTGTCAATTCTATTGAAATAGACATTAGCCCACGCGACAACCAGTTTTTGGCATCTGATTTTTGGAAAACTATCTCCATCGAACTAATATTATTTGTAGACTGCATCTTATTGTAAAACGAGGATACTTCAGTTGCATCTTCTGCTGGGATAGATTCTACTTCAATTTCAGTCAGGATGGTAGAGTTTTTATAGTTATTGTCGTTATTATCATTGTTTACGCATTCTCTCTCAACGGGACATTCCAATTCTTCTGCATTTTCTGAAGTTTTTCTAATTTTTCGCCACATGTTGTAAAGTCTAAAACAGTCTTAGAATTCTCTAAATTTAACCAATGGCAAAACTTTGCCCAGATTTTGGTGTCACTTCGTGCTAAGTGTATTTTAGAAATATTATTTCCATAATTTTCAAAAATTAACTGATTAAATTTAGATTGATGTTTCTTTAAATTATTTACTTTTCTTATGTAAAGCGTTTTCATTTTCTTACTAGGCGCGGCAATAAAACTATCCATATCGTTTTAAAAGTTGAAACCTAAGTAAATTAAAAAACCATAATGAACAACTAACATAATACGCGTAATTTGTGTGAGTCGCGACAGAAATCCCATTTTGGAAATTCCACGGTTTGAAGAAACAAAGAAGGATGCAATTTGTGGATCATCTGTCATAACGACACAGTTTAATGGGTCAGGTATCTTAACATTAGATGATGGATGCATGGTCCTTCGAGCATAAAAAATTAAAGTTCGCGTAATCGAAATCATAAAAACAGATTTCACGTTCGTTTAAAAAGTTCGCTTATTCGAAATCATAAAATTCATACATCATGCATACATCATGACAGAAGGAGAATGATCAACAATCCTCATCCGGAGAACGACAACCTGAAGTTCCTGAAGTAGATGATATCCTAGACCTGCAAATAGTAAGAATCCGAAGAATGAATAGCGAGATAGCAAGTGCTGAAGAATTGCTAGAAGAACATTCACCAAAAGCCACACTTAAAGACAAGGAAAGCATATAAAGATGTAACACATAGAATACAGGAAGTTTAAGCAAACACAAAAGATGAAGCTAAAATCAACACATCATTTCATCAAGAACAAACGATGCATTGTAATATGAGACTACCGAAATTAGAGTTACCAAAGTTCTATGGTGACTATTCGAAATGGTCAAATTTCCGATTTCCGGTCAAATTTGTATTGCCAAATTGTTCACGAAAATAAACAGATACTGAACGCAGTTAAAATCTCGTATTTAAAAACATGTATTGGTGGCTCTGCGGCAAAAATAATAAGTAACCTGGAGATAACAAGCGACAATATAGCATGGCAGCTACTAAATGATAGGTACGAAAATAAAAGGCTACTTGCTCACAAGCAGTTAGCAATTTTCTTACGGTTACCTGAGCTATCCCAGGAATCAGGAGAATCCCTAAAAGAATTGCATGATACAACAAAGGAAGTTCTAAATGCATTAAAAGGATTAGGATTCGATACATCTACTTGGGACTCATTCATAACGCATATATTACTAAATAAGGTTGATAGCGAAACCAGCAAATTTTATGAAATGCAGTTAGATGATCCCAGAAAAGTGGAGGATCTCAAAGATTTTCTCCGTTTTTTGGAAAAACGGTTTCTCTCACTTGAAACACATAAAAAATTCGCCACAAGCAACAAACCTTATGAAGTACGTGCAACACAGCAAAAAATGGTAAAGAACTTATACATCAATAAGGAGAATACTCTTAGAACTAATTGTCGACACTGCGTTGGAAATCATAAACTAAGCCAATGTGCGAATTTCAAAGCATTAAACGTACACGAAAGAACACAGCTCATCCAACTCCTAGCATTATGTAGAGTTTGCTTTGAGAAACATAGCACTACAACTTGCAAAAGTGGCGAGAAATGTAATGTTTGCAATGGGAAGCATAATACACTTATGCATAACGTAAACAACCCAACTAAGTTAAACATGCTCTCTTATAATTCAAACAATGAAGAGACACTTCAAACTCTGCTTGGTACGGCAGTAATTACACTACGTAGGGATAACCAAGAACCAAAAACTTTGCGGGCCTTGATCGACTCCGATTCACAAGGTACCTTCATCACAAAAGGTGCTGCAAATACTCAAAGTAACGAAGAAGAAAACAAATATTGCCATATCAGGAATGGGTGGACTCAAAGCAGGAGTTTGTTAAAACATAATAGAATTCGAGGTAGTCCCGAGATTTGACAGTAAATTTTTGGTTCGAATGGAAGCAATGGTGTTAGATCAACTGACGCATTACCTGCCAGAAGCTAAATTTAACACAAACAAATTTAAGCATCTACAAAATATAAAATTGGCAGATCCAAAGTTTAATGAACCAAGTCAAATCGACATTATAATTGGAGCTGACTATTTTCCAGCAATTGTGTTGAACAACATCATAAAGGGGAATGAACAAGAACCCATGGCGCAAGAGACCGAGCTTGGTTGGATAATAATCGGATGCATGAGATCTGCTAATAAAGCAACTAACACTAGCTTGATATCAACAAAAGCGATCAGTGAACAATTGGAGTTACTCGTAGAAAACGAGGGCATAGCTGATCAGACAACACGAACGGAAGAAGAGGAGAGAGCTGACGAACATCTTGTAAAAACCGTGCGGCGTGGTTCCAATGGCAGGTATATTGTAAACTTACCCTTCGAAGAGAACGTTCCGAAGCTAGGAGAATCACGAAAAATGGCCATTGCCAGACTAATTCAATTAGAAAGACGGTCCGCTAGAGATGTACACTTTAAACAAAGATATGTAGAATTCATGAGAGAATAGCTGAAATTAAAACATATGGCACCAGTGAACCAAACGCTCACGTGTCACAAGAATGAATCCAGCAAAATGTACTATATCCCACATCATGGAGTAGTAAATGAGGACAGCAGCACCACCAAACTGAGGGTCGTATTTGATGCATCTGAAAGGGGCATTGGCTCGTAGTTTATTACCGAATTATTGATGAAAAGGTGAAAACAAGCCTAATAATGTCCAAAACCAAAGTTGCACCCATAACGAATAAAATTAGTATCCCAAGGCTTGAACTCAATGCAACTTTACTACTAGTGAAGCTAGCAAACCATATTCGTGAGTCACCACAATATGCCGATGCAAAAGTGTATTGTTGGACGGATTCAACAATCGCGTTAAGCTAGATTAAGGGCAATATAAATAACTATAAACCATGGGTGTCAAATAGAGTGTCTGCAATGAGAAAACTACTTCCTCAAGCTGTATGGCGTCACGTACCATCTGAAGAAAACCCTGCCGACGTCGCCTCAAGAGGAATTACACCAGGGAGACTTAAAGGTTGCGAACTTTGGTGGAATGGACCAACATTCGAATAGAGCACCCATTTCTACAACTATTTTCGAGAATATCGGGATATCGAAAATTAATTAGAGTTATAGCTTATACGCAGAGGCTCATTGACAAATGCAAAAACTTAATAATACCAAGAACAGTGAAGATCAATACTCATTACACAGCCTCTCTCTATAATTTCGAGTGAAAGCACACCTCTAATTTTGATACCGGCACACTTTCTAATTGGAAGATCATTGCTAACGGTGCCATTTGACAATTATAGCGAAATAAAGCAAAATCGATTATCTAGATGGGAATTTCTATAACAACTGAAGCAGCATTTCTGGAAGCACTGGCACACGGACTATTTGAACTCACTTCAACAACGATACAAATGAAAGCAAGTGCAACCAAATATTGCCAAGGATCAAATTGTACTAATAAAGAACAAAGAAGGTTATCCCAGTACATAGCCAATGGGAAAGGTGGTGGAGGTTAATCCAGGCAAAATTTGTGCATAGTGTATTTTGGGAGATAATGTGGGATTTCTGACGTTAATCCATTGGAATTATGCGGTGCCGTACTATTGGCATAGTTGTTAAAAACAGTTCAAAATGCCATGGATTCGGAACACGCTATACTACCTACGCCTACCTATGCCCTATATTTTTATGTTGATTTTTGACTAGAAAGTTGAATCAAAAATATTAGTTATGAGTTAAATAAATTAGTTATATGCACAAATAGCGCGCTAAATATAAGTTTTGACATAAAAAATTGGGTGCTCCGGGTACATCTATCGGGCGCTGATAAAAAAACACGGCTATTATTTCCCAAAATATATTGTACACAAATTTTACCGTTAGACGCACTAAATTGCACAATCAAATACTACTCGACAAAACAAGAAAACCGTGGGATTTCCATAATTGTACTTCTGCCGTGACTCACACGTGGAATTTGATGTTACCAACCAAGGAAACAAGTTTTTACCTTTTTTAGCCACTGTAATTCACTTTACGCTCACTATTTTTTATAAAGTCTCACTGTACTTCTCTATGTTATTTCACACACACATACACCAATAATAACAAAACAGAAAACCGTTAAAACACAATTCAGGAAACACTGTTATTAATTTAACAATACAAAATAACTTTTTCTGAACTACATATTATTTATACAAAATAGGTAGTTTAAAATAGCAAACAATATAATAATATTGTTATTAGTATGTAGTACATTCACATATACATTATTACTCAAAAATAATATAAATTATATTCATATTTTATGTAATATGAGCAAATATCCTTAATCCTAACTACCAGAAAGCCTACTTTTAGAAAATTGTGTATGATTTCTGAGTTAGTCAGACTGAGACCTACTCAAAACAATTTTCCGCTAAGATGCGCGGTGTTTAGAAAGATCGGAAAACTCGGAAAACCGATTGTTTTTAATGTATCGTATTTACATGTGACCAAATATCCTTAATCCTAACTACCAGAAAGCCTACTTTTAGAAAATTGTGTATGATTTCTGAGTTAGTCAGACTGAGACCTACTCAAAATAATTTTCCGCTAAGATGCGCTGTGTTTAGAAATATCGGAAAACTCGGAAAACCGATTGTTTTTAATGTATCGTATTTATATGTGACCAAATATCCTTAATCCTAACTACCAGAAAGCCTACTTTTAGAAAATTGTGTATGATTTCTGAGTTAGTCAGACTGAGACCTACTCAAAATAATTTTCCGCTAAGATGCGCGGTGTTTAGAAATATCGGAAAACTCGGAAAACCGATTGTTTTTAATGTATCGTATTTATATGTGACCAAATATCCTTAATCCTAACTACCAGAAAGCCTACTTTTAGAAAATTGTGTATGATTTCTGAGTTAGTCAGACTGAGACCTACTCAAAATAATTTTCCGCTAAGATGCGCGGTGTTTAGAAATATCGGAAAACTCGGAAAACCGATTGTTTTTAATGTATCGTATTTATATGTGACCGAATATCCTTAATCCTAACTTCCAGAAAGCCTTCTTTTAGAAAATTGTGTATGATTTCTGAGTTAGTCAGACTGAGACCTACTCAAAATAATTTTCCGCTAAGATGCGCGGTGTTTAGAAATATCGGAAAACTCGGAAAACCGATTGTTTTTAATGTATCGTATTTATATGTGACCAAATATCCTTAATCCTAACTACCAGAAAGCCTACTTTTAGAAAATTGTGTATGATTTCTGAGTTAGTCAGACTGAGACCTACTCAAAATAATTTTCCGCTAACATGCGCGGTGTTTAGAAATATCGGAAAACTCGGAAACCGATTGTTTTTAATGTATCGTATTTATATGCGACCAAATATCCTTAATCCTAACTACCAGAAAGCCTTTCGAGTTTTGAAATACCGGAAAACTGTTAAGATTGAGACCTACAGATTGATGTCCAAATAAGAATTTTTGAATTAATTTTTAACTCGTTAATATGCACTTATTGATTTATTTGATAATACAATTTTTTACACATACATAGACATTTTATTTTGTTGTTGTTGGTTTTAGGAATAACTTTTGTATTTAGGAAAATATTCACAACCGTATATTATTAGATTCAGTTATAATCGTAGTTATTATTTTATGTCAATATTATTAGGTTAGACGATTATTTAGTTTTTATTTTATTCAATAGAATTAATCACAACGATTTTGTATGATTTTACATTTACGAACCACAAGAATATCGTCACTAATTTTTGGTATTTTTTCCACATCGAAAAAAAAACTTTCTGCTACCAATTCACAACTTTTATTAACTTAAGTTTATTATTTTAGCAACAAAACCATTTTAAATGTTATAATTTTCACATACATTATTTTAAAACATTAATTTTAGTTGGATTATATTTTACTTTAATTTCAGTTTGGCAATTCCACTTGTTCGATCTAACATCCAAATTTTTCTTTCTTCCCGCGCATCCAAATTTTGCCCCTTATATACAAAAAATTTGCAAAAAAAAAAATACCACGCCTAATAATTTTGAACGGGATAGCCCGCCCGGTAATAGTATTATCAACTTGTTTTACCCGCGCTTTTTTTGCATTATCTTGTCTAGTTATCCAATCAATCGATGCAAGTCAGGGATATTAAACAACAATTTTTTTGGAACGATGGCTGCGCGGTCAATCGTTACAACCTCGAAAAATGCCAAAATTATCAAAATTACTTGGAGTTAAAAAGATGGAATAAATTAAATACTTGTTTCTGATCTTTTTTTTTTTTTATTGATTATTTTTAGGAGGTATGGATTCCGAAATCGAGACCAAATATTTTCAATAGGATTTAAGTTTGGACAATACGGGGGCTCAACACACGGCTCAACACATCGATACTTGTTTCTTCTAAGTAATTTTTTACCTCTAAATGAAGAGATAAAAAAACAAGTTTTTAAAAAAATTTTTAATGTTTATGTGAAAGCCAATTTTTCTATCTACAATTTAAAAATAATAACTCACAACTTTGGCGGTATGGCACGGAGCGTTGTCTCAACAAAAAGCTTTAACACAGAAGGCTCAAATTCGTTGTGTAGCACCTGCAG
The DNA here is from genome assembly GCA_932526605.1 of Nephrotoma flavescens. NCBI lineage: Eukaryota > Metazoa > Arthropoda > Insecta > Diptera > Tipulidae > Nephrotoma > Nephrotoma flavescens. Next base: position 126,255,909 of record OW052221.1, on the reverse strand, counting down.
ATAAACAGCTGCTGTAATGCTGGAACTAAGGAAGCACAGTCGACCGGTTTCATTTCCAGAAAAGCAGCCCCATTTTCTTCTTACGAGAATTCTTCCATCTCCAACATGCAGCTTGGATTTTGTTTCATCGGAGAAAATTATATCATTCCACATCTCTGGACTCCAAGAAACATGCTCCTGGACCCATAGCAAACGTTTTTTTTTTCAGTAGTAATGTAAACTCAGGCTTCTTGATTAGCTTAAGTGCTCTCAAACCAGCTTAAACAACTCTTTTTCTCACTAAGCTAGCTGAAATTTGTTTTCCCGTTGCTCGCTCAATATCCCATCTGAAGTTTTAAAACGGTTCCGACGACATTGTAATATTTTGAAACGATCTTCCACTGGCGTTGTCTTTCTGGGCTTTCCAGAGCCTTTCTTTCTTTGTGTACAGCCCATCTCTCGCATTTTTTTAGTATTCCACGCGACAGTACTTTTAAGCATGTTTAATCTTTCTGGTATTTCACGCGTGGTTAAATTTTCTCGCACCAAATCACCATATCGCTTTTACTCTGCTCACTAACTTATCCCATTTTTTTTTAACTAAAATTGCACTTTATTCTTTATTTGACTAGGATCACTTACAGAATAACTAAATCTTATAAAATGTGCTCTATTTATACTAAAAAAAAACAATTACAGGCAATAAAACATCTGCACCCTAATGATGGCCAAGAACGGTAGGCGTAAAATAAAATAATTGCTTAACCAATTTTACATAATACATCAGTTGCGGGGTTGTACCGGTGTAAAAAAAAACAAAATATTAATATTAAAGATAGAACTTCTATAAATCAATAAAAAGCTAGAAAAAAAATTGTGTGTGTCAGCTCCGACGCACGATTGGAGTTTACTCCTTCAGATCGACTGTCTAAGTAGGCACAGAAAAGACTTACTAGTCTAAGAAAAACATTGTTACCATATCAAATGGTAAATACCGCATCAATGGTTGTATCATACCTCGTTGTCCCCAATGTTCTATCGGAAATAATGCCTAAATTAAGTTCGGATTTTACCGACCAAATGGCACAGTGGTTAAAGCTTTGGCATTTGGATCGGGAGGTACCGGGTTCGAATCCCGATAGGGGCAGGCTGCAAAAGTGAAATTTCATAACCGATTACGATCGGGGATGAAATGTAACACATCTATGACCCCCTGTCGGAGTCCAAAACTCATGGGCCGACCCATCTTCCATGTCAGTATAGGCTGGCATGGAGCTTGCAATGTGCAGATGGTTTTAAATCGGCCCTATAGCCGTAAGTCTTCGATTTGGCAGGTAATGCGTAAAGTAAGACGGAAAAATAAACCGCGAAAGAGCAGGGAGTGCTTCGGCCCCAAAACAGATGGCATGGATTAAAAACAAAAAAAAAAAAAAAAGTTCGGATTGTAAAAACTGTATTAATCTCAATCCGTCATCTTTATTAAAGTCGATATTAAAATCACCGCTAAATATGAGTGGAAGTACATGATACTGTTTCTTCAGTAGTTTTGATCCACTTTCTGTATAAGGTAAAATTCATTAGACAATGAAATCTATTACATCATCAACCTTTTGATTAATTGAAATGGAGATGACAATAATCTGATTACCGTTAGGCAAAGTACATCTCGCTGCACATATGTCTCCCAAATTAGAATGTGTTTGGCTAAAGTGCTGGGCATTCCTTAAGAACGTATTGCCAGTAAGCACATGGTGTGAATCGTTAACATTTTGATAAATGTCGACCCCGCCCCCTCGAGTAATGTCAGGTCTTCGATATTGTGATTCCTCATTGCGAAGCCATGTTTCCGATAAAATTAAAATATGTGCTTTCTGTATCATGTTACCACGGAGATCGCGAGTATGCGCCTGGAGACTTTGGCAATTAAGCGAGAAGAGAATCATATTTCCTTCATTTATTTTAAAGAAGTTTATTTGGTGTCACTCCCTTCCTATCAGAACGACGCAACTCACTGGTTGCCATCATAAATAACGTCACTATAATGTCGTCTCGGAATGCACGAAATTGTCCTAAGTAAATGGCTGGAAACGATAGTTCCTCTGCATATTTACCAAACAGTAAACACATTGGAGTTTTGTTTTCACCTGGAGCGATGTGAAAGAATCTATCTTCTTTCAACATAAAAGTTTGCTGTTGGGCTATAAGACTTTCATCAATTGTAATGTGCTCACTTAATTCATGAATATGTATTCGGGTTTGTACAGAGTCAGGGTCAACAGGTATGATGTGATCTGCAGAATCGGTGTAATCAATTATCATGTTATCATTAGTTGTGAACCAGGAATCATCTACTTTGATATCAAAATACTTATATAAAGGTTTCTGGACCAGATATGTTAACCATTGTTTGATGACAGATCTTTTAACCAGCCCATGAAGATAACTCGTTCTATGAATAGCTTTTCCTTGATGTGTATATTAATATAAAAATCTTCTTCTTCACCATCTAGTAGCCTGGGTAAAAGCTTTATCATATTGTTAACTGAAACAGGTACATTAATTATTTGTCCGGTTATAGCGAACTGACCGTTAAAATGCTTCAATCTACGTATCTGCATAAAAGAGAGTCGCGGTGATATAAATCGTTAATGAAGTCTAATTCTGGTAAGTACGCTGCTCTATCTGGATATTTAAAACCATTGAAGGTTGCCAAAGACGGGATTTTGCCATTTTTAACACTGACATTGCAAGTCTTACACATCTTGACGTCAGCAACGTTAGTAAAGGTCTAAACAAAAAAAAATTGTGCGACAAAAATAATTAGGGTATTAGTTAAATAAATTATAAAAAATAAAATTTTGACATACCGTAATTTGTTTCAGGAGATTTTCATCTTCAAGTCGTCCAGTTTTCAGATCATTTGAAAACCATAGACGATCACCAACATTACAGACGTAACCAAAATCATTTTCCACGAACATCTTTTGGAATAGTTTATACGCTGATTGATGCAAACGATAGCCGCTATATGGATGACTTGAATTATCTTCTGCTAGTAAAATCTCATCTAAATTGAAATCATCTTCATTATCAATTTGTTCATCTTCAATGACTGACCCTGCATACTCACCATCATCGCCATTATGAAGATTTTGCGGTTGTATCAACTCATTAAAATCTCTATTTTCTATTTGTTGATTCAATACCTGTTGGTGCAGTTTCGATGACTGCTTTATGCTGTATGATTGTGGGTCCCATATCAGGACTTGATGGCGCCAACTGTGCAGCAATTGCGGGTACGACGGACTTTGACGGATTTTGTTCCCCACTCATTAATTTTTTTTTTAGTCTGTACGTTCGCTGTCTCTCGGCTGGAGTTTTTGGAGGTGGTTTAGATTTTTTGCTGTTTATTTGTTTATGCATATTTCTCAGATCACTATTTATGTGGTCAGATCACTATTTATGTGGTTGGGCATCTAGCTGTTTTAAATTCTGTTACGACTGTGTGGTCGCAACCACAATTTTATGTTTTGTATTTCCCTCTGGTCAGTGTCTTTACTTTCCATTGATTGCTCAATATTGGTATTTTATATTCATCTCGGTTGTTGTCTTCGCTTTCGGAGTTGTTTTGTTTTGTACGGAGTTGTTTTGTTTTGTACCTCATTGTGTGGTGGCACAGGGGTAAGAAGAATGATGAGAGAGCGAGACCAATGCGCATCGAGTGTGTGTAATGCAAAACATTCCATAAGAATGTTTTTCTTATATGCCTCTCATTTACATCAATGTGAATTGATGTAAACGAGAAACAGAGAAGAAAGACAATTCTTCTGGAATTTTTTGCGCGTCGTATTCGGCGTAAGAATTTTTAAGGGGTAAAATCAGTCTTGTGTGGAATTTTGTCAAAAATAAAACAAAAAAAAAATATTAATTAAGTTTCGTCTTGATTTTGATAAATTAAGTCTCGTTTTGATTGAAAAAAAAGAAAAGGTCAATGTTTTGAGTTTTTCAAGTGAAAAACAATGTTTTGAGTTTTTTGTAAAAATAAAAAAACAAGTATTTTGTTTCATTGTACAATAAATATATGGATAAAAAACAAAATATTGGTGAAGATTTTTTTTTGTTCTTTGATTTTGTAATGCGATAATTAGTACGGGGTACAGTGAAAACCGTATAGTTTAGCGTTTTGCTAAGTGTAATATCGGAGGAAAGACGTTGGACAATCAATTTTGTTCCGATTAACGGGTGGTGCAGCAGTTTAACTTTCTTCGATGTTTTTGGCAAAAACGCCCAACGGGTGGTGCAGCAGTTTAACTTTCTTCGATTTTTTGGCGAAAACGCCCAACGGGTGGTGCAGCAGATTAATTTTCGTCGATTTTTTTGTGAAAACGCCTAGCGGTGCAGCAGTTTATTTCTACGGTTTAAGGTGAAACCACGGTAAAAAATTTCGTAATTGCGACCCAACACCTAAATTATTTTGGCGGCCGATTGAGGCCAACACAGTTAAGACAAAGGACGCTGAATGAACGTGCTACCAAAGGCAAAAAAGTCGCCCAACGGGGGACATACGGGTTTTGGCGAGCTCGAGCCCAACGGCCCGGGTGGGCGCACACCCGTGGCATGACGACCGAACAAGTTCGCACCAGTAAATTCCGTATTAATTAAACTACAGTTTTTTTATTTTATTTTAGTTTATTTTTTTTCATTTTTTAAATTTTTTTTCCTAAATTTTTTTTTTCTAAATTTTTTGTTCTTTTATAACATTTTGTAATCGAGCGCCAGATAGCGGTCGCGCGCTCGGTGTGCATTGCTCTCTCTCTCTCGTTCTCTCCCTTTATTTTCTTTTTTTTCTTGTGGGGAGTGGTATTTCCTTATTTTTTTTGTTGTGTGTCTAAATTAAAAAAAAAAATGAATTATTAAAATTTCTCGGTTGGGTATGATGAGGGGGTTGGCGGTCCCTTGGTGCCCACATCGGGGTTCGGAACCGGTGTTTACCACCGTTTGAGTTCGGACAGATGCGCCACCAAGGCACCTCGCTTCCGTTATAATTTCTTTTTGCTTTTTTAATTATTGGGTCGTTCCTCAGGTTCCGGCCGACAACTTTCGGCGGAACTCGGTTATTATGATTTGCATTTTTTTCCTTTTTTATAAATATCTGTAATCACGGTGTAAGCCAGGAGCCACGCATGCCTCAATCCCCACGACCCTTCGCACTTCTCCCTGAGAAAGTAGCCGGCAAAAATCACCGTGGAGACCTCTGCGTGCGCTTAGTGATATCTGCAGGTTGGCAGTAGCCAGCCTGTAACAATTTTCATGGAACTTTGAATCAAATTTTACATAAAAATTATCCAGTTCGTGGATAGGGAGGGTATTCAAGTTTCCGGTTAAGTTTTCCTGTGGGTATAATTTCAATATTAAATTGTTAGAAAATTTTAAAATAGTCTATTTCACCACTTCAAATTTTATTTATAAGGATATTAATATTTTAAAACAATATTTTAAATTTTTATTAAAATGTCGGAAAATGTTAAATGAAATTTCAATCAAGTGACATTACATTTTACGTAATTACGTAAATTTAAAAAAAATATTCCGGTAGCAAACAATAATACTTCTCCGCTTACTATTGTTAATGAACTAAAACCAATTGAAGAAAAAATCAAGTATAAAAAGGAGCACCGAATAAGAATAAATTTATAATTCAATGAGAAAGAAGAGTTAAATTATATAATCACTAATTTACATACACATTACATATGCATTTTATCGAAATATTGACTAACGAACCAACGCCGAACATAGAAATCACACGAAAATTAAATTAAAAATGAAAGTTGCGCAGAATAGGTTGCGCACAAAAAACGTAACGAGGTCATTCGTTCAATAGATTTTACTACTGATATTTTTTTCATACCGGGTGCCTTATATGAAAATCGATTCTAAAGGAGTAAACTCCAAAAAAATTGAATTGATTTGATTCCATTAATTTAACTCAAATCAACGTATATTGAATATTTTGGCTTTTTTCGAGGTTTTGTCCCTAAATTGCAGGTACATTTTTGTTTTCAAAAAATTACGTCATTCATGTATTTAAAATGAAACAATACCTAAGCCAATTGCTTTCAAAAGTTTTGTAATTTTAGCAAAAAAAGACTCCAATTTGCAATAAAATATGTTTGTTCATTTATTTATCCGGCAGTGTATGTATGTATCTTGAAACTAATATTTTTAAGAAACGATGGATATCGGAATATGATGAAATATGTTCCGCCGACAAACTAATTTTAAGATTAAATGATATACCTGTCTACAAAAAATATTCCTTCATCAAAAAGTTATAAAACATCAAATGTACATTGTTAACACATCATTTGGTGGCATCAGCTAAAGTAAATTGTTGCAGCAAAATTCGCACCTAAAATGAAAAAGAAGATACCACAAAGTATTACGATGTATTTATAATTAATGGTATTTATAGTTGTCGTTTTGAAATACGCAATTTTGAAAAATGCCATTTTGTGAAATGCCGTTTTGAAAAATGCCATTTTAAAAAATGCCGTTTTGAAATATGCAGTTTTGAAAAATGCCCTTTTGTACCTATGTTGTTTTGAAATATGCAGTTTCGAGAAATACCATTCTGAAAAACACAGTTCTGAAATATGCCGTGTTGAAAAATGCCGTTTTGTACCTATGTCGCTTTGTACCTTATGCCGTTTTGAAATATGCAGTTTTGAGAATTGCTGTTTTGAAAAATACCGTTTTAAAACATGCCATTTCGACCGGGATCCTCTTTTCTGAAATAATAACCGAAAGGACAACAAAATAAATTTTAATTTAAATGTCATTATTTCACAATTTCAAAATTTCAATACATATTTCAAAATTCCAAATTGTTAAATTGCAAAATTTCAAGATTTCAAAATTTTCATTATTTATTATCTAAATTTCAATATTCCAATATTTCACTATTTCAATATTTTAATATGTATTTCAAAATTTCGAAATTTTTATATTTGAAAATTTTAGAATTTTAAAATTTCAACATTTCAAAATTTCTTAATTTTAAACTTTTAAAATTTTTACATTTCAAAACTTCAATATTTCAATATTTCATTATTTTCAAATTCCTATATTTTGAAATTTCAAAATTGCAATATTCCAAAATTTCCTAATTTCAAAATTTCCAATTTCAATATTTCAATATTTTAAAATTTTTGAATTTCAAAATTTCCAAATTTCGAAATTTCATAATTTCAAAATTACAAATGTTTAAAATCTTAAAATTTTGATATATCAATATTTTAATATTTCAAAATTTTAAAATTTCAAATCTTTAAAATTTTTAAATTTCAAAATTACGAAATTTTTAAATTTCAAAAATTCTTAAATTCAAACTTTAAATTTCAAAACTACAAAATACCAAAATTTGATTATTTCAAAATTTTTTAATTTATACATATATTTTAAAATTTCGAAATTGCATAATTTCCGAAACTTCAAAATTTAAAAAATTCAAAGTTTCAAAATTTTAAAATCTTATAATAACAAAATTTCAAAATTTTAAAATTTTAAATATCAAAATTTTAAAATTTCGAGCTTTTTAAATTTCAAAATTTTTGCCCAAAGTTTTTCCGCGCTCTGGCCCTTCTTGTCCTAAGTAAAGAATACCATATACAGGATAACTGGTAGTGCAATCACAGATCCAAAAAATCCATCCCATATTTGTCGGGGTTCGACGGGGTATACTGGCGGAAGGCTGCTCGGCCTCTAACTGGCACTAATTGTTCATCAATGGTTAAATTATTACCAGGCAAATAATTGTGGCAAGTAAGAATAACGGCAAGTACCGTTGCGTTACTAACACTATAAACTACCGATCATTTTGGAAACATAGGTAAATATGTCAAATACGTGCACAGTGTAGAAAAGATACATTTCAGTAGAATAAGCTGGAATTTGGTTTCATGGTCAATATTTCAAGGACGGATATTCTAAAAAAAGAAAAATTAACGGTTTTTGAATACATAAATTATGAATTCGGAAATACATATGTTTGCAGAAAAAGAGAAAAGCATTTTCATAATTACCGACCATTTAAACTTATAAATTCATTTAAATTTTGTAATACGCGTATAATTACACAGTGTGTATAAAAGACACATTTCAGTACGATATGCTGGAAATTGATTAGGAAGGCTATATCACAACGAAGAAAATTTTTAAAAATATAAATAGATGATTTTTGAACACAAAATACATTTTTTGTGGAATACAATATAGGTTCAGATTATCATATAAAATATTTTGTGAATATCGTCAATTTAAACTTGAAATGTGTCTAAAAGTCACTTGTCAGTAGGAATAGGGTAGAAAATACCGCCAATGAGAAAATGATTTATATCAAATTTTATAAAATTATATTTTTGTATTCACATTATACAGTGCTGGGGAAAAAATGAGCAAACATATTTTATTACAAATTGGAGTTTTTTTTTTTTGCTAAGATTACAAAACTTTTGGAAGCAATTGGCTTATTGTTTCATTTTAAAATACATGTATGATGTAATTTTTTGGAACCAGCAACTTAGGGACAAAACCCCGAAAAATGCCAAAATATTCAAAATACGTTGATTGGAGTTAAAGTAATGGAATAAATTAATTCAATTTTTTGTTTTGTTTTTTATTACACCGGTACAACCCCGCAACTGATGTATTATGTAAAATTGGTTAAGCAATTATTTTATTTTACGCCTACCGTTCTTGGCCATCATTAGGGTGCAGATGTTTTATTGCCTGTAATTGTTTTTTTTTTAGTATAAATAGAGCATATTTTATAAGATTAAGTTATTCTGTAAGTGATCCTAGTCAAATAAAGAATAAAGTGCAATTTTGCTATGGGCCCAGGAGCATGTTTCTGGGCGAGAGGCTTAGCAACGAATGTTTTCTAAAACCTCCACCGAGAAATGAAGAAGTTATGGTCTAGGGATGCTTTTCTTGAAATGAAACCGGTCGATTGTGCTTCCTTAGTTCCAGCAGCTGTTTATCTCCAGGTCCTACAACGAATTTGAGCCTTCTGTGTTAAAACTTTTTGGTGAGACTTGCAAATTTATTTTTCAACAGAACAACGCTCCGTGCCATACCGCCAAAGTTGTGAGTTATTAATTTTGAATTGTAGATAGAAAAATTGGTTTTCAGATAAACATAAGTAATTTGTTAAAAACTTGTTTCTTTTTCTTATCTCTTCATTTAAAGGTAAAAAGGTACTTCGAAGAAACAAGTATTGATGTGTTGAGCTGGCCCCGTATAGTCCAGACTTAAATCCTATTCAAAATATTTGGTCTATAATGAAGCTAGAAGTAGCAAGAAAGCGCCCAGAATCGATTCAAGCCTTAAAAAGTTAGTTGATGAGGATTTGGGAATCCATACCACTTATGACTTTGAAAAATTTATCGAATTCAATGAATCGGATGTGTATCGCTGTAATAAAAGCAAATGGCGGTTCAACAAAATATTAATATTAAAGATAGAACTTCTATAAATCAATAAAAAACAAAAACAAAAAAAAATAAAAAATAAGTGTTTAATTTATTCCATTACTTTAACTCCAATCAAGGTATTTTGATAATTTTGACATTTTTCGAGGTTTTGCCCCTAAATTGCAAGTATTTTTTTTTTCAAAAAATTACGTCATACATGTATTTAAAATGGAACAATAAGCCAATTGCTTTCAAAAATTTTGTAATTTTAGCAAAAACAAAACTCCAATTTGCAATAAAATATGTTTGTCCAATTTTTTTGCCAGCACTGTACAACAATTATATTATATATTGCAAAAATAATTATATTAAAAACATTATAATTATACAAATTTATAATTCATAATATGTACATACAAAAACAAGAAAATACATATATTTTGACATCTAATGGTATACAACTATTCAGCTAAACGAAGTCTGCTTTATATCCAGCTAAAGCAAAATTTTAAAATGCTTTAGTTTTTGCTTTAGCCATGGCGGTGTTGTAATCGTGCCATGACAAAATACACCAAATATTTCAATATTTCAATTTTAATTTTAATTACCACCAGAAAAAACAGTCAGTCCAGCATCAATCGAACTTCAACCCATACATTTGTGTTTTTGAAGAACATTCACGAGGCGGAGATCTTTAAAGGGAGGAGAGTTAAGACGAAAAATGCACACAATAAGCAAAATGTACGCAACGCGTTGTGTAGCTTCTGAGAAATTCGCAATAAAACTAAGTATGTGTAGATATTTTGCACACCGCGCGTCTCTTTTCATTTTTACTTATAAAATTCCTTTAATAGATTATTGATAAAGTAAATCTAGATTTAAAAGGGGCATTGTCAAATATATCTTTATATATTGTACAATGCCCCTTTTAAAACTAAATGTAAAAAATAAAGGCAGCACCCCCAATTAAAACTAAACGTAAAAAATAAAGGTTTGTCTAAGCTTCGATAAAACAAAGAGGACATCAGTTTCTATAAAATTATTAATTTTAATTAAATTCAAGGGTGATTTTCAGATGAATTTCTAAATTTTAATGAATGGAGTCGGATGCAAATCAAATATGTGGTCAATTTGGCTTTTCTTAGTTGGTTTTGATGATACCGAAATACGAGTATTGGACGGAAATAGGTTTCTAACGTAATTTCATTACGATGCTCTGAAAATTAGCTAACTGGATGGCAGCTGTTATAAATAATACATATACCGGAAATCGATCCGTTTATTTGTTTTCCGCAGTGTTAGTTCACAATTGCGTTGAAAATACGAAAATCCAACCTTGTAACCTCGGAAAATGTACATTTGTTTTCCGTAGTAGGTACTTGAATAATTTACGTTTACGCTTGTATTTACGTTTATTGTATATTACCTCATAAATCATTAGCGCTAAACATCAATCTGCTTACAGCGAAGATGTAAGCGATATAGATGCGAAACTAAAATTAGTTTGTAATTACGTAAAACTAAGCCACGGCGTTTGTCAATATATGAACTTCGATCGAATATTTCAAGAAAATATTACATTCAACTTCATATTGTTAATTTACAATACATTTTGCTTCTTATGTCATAGTTCGTTTGGCTCTAGTATAGGTATGGCTGGCTTTATTATGTTCCGGCTGGAATTATAAGATTCCGGTTGAAATAAATATTAGTGCACGATAATGCACAATCCATTGTGCCTCTTGCGTTATAGTTAGTTTAGCTGTAGAGAGTTTGGTTCAACAAGATTTTGAAAATTCCGGTTATCATGAATTGTCAGATCTTAAAAATCAGCATATTTTAAGCAGCATGTAATTAGATGACCTAGAATGTTATCCAATTGTTTTGTAGCAAGTCATTACAAAAAGATCATAAAATATTAAAGTTATTTTTATTTGAAAATGAAAATTGAATACGTGTAAGGAAATTTAATTGCACGTCACCCCCACCTGAAATTATTATATTATTTAACACATCATCGATCCACGTGATATGTAGTAATTCTACTCCGTGGGATATAATATTTCAATAATTACTTGCAAACTCGCTATAAAAATCGAACGCAACTTTCGAATACGTTAAAAGTTCTCGAAATATTCACAAAGTGAGTCGGACTTCGGATTGAAAAAGGAGTTTCGCGATGCCGTTAATAAATATTAGATTGCCGCATAGTAGAATGTTGGAATACTCAAATGTGGAAGCTAATCGGTACTACCAAAAAATCTTAAAACGTATTTTGATCATAATTGGGTTTGATTTTACGGATCCTGCCTACACAATAGTCAACCCAGCGTTACTTATATTAATTTTTGTGTCACACTTTATGTTAATAAGTTACAATTTCATATTAATTTCGGATCTATCGCTTAAAGCTAAATTAGAAGCGACCTGTCTAGCACTAATCATTTTTGAGGTGATATTTAGCACATGTTTTGATTCGCATAATAATGATATTAAAATGATTTATTTTTCTTGTATTACAGGCGGTCCATAAAATGTATATTGTCATTTTTAATCCTGAATACTATGTTGATATGTTCAAAGTAATGCGTGAGTTTCACATGGAATACGATGGTGATATGGCTATCGCACCGATTCTTAAAGAAGTATGTTTCTATTGCATAGCGTTAATGGAGGTTCTATGTCTTCTAATTAGCTTAGTGGTTGTCGCGTACATGTTGCTGCCGATTTTTATGTGGATTTATTATGGCGAGCTTACTACCATTTTGCCAATACGAATTCCATATCTTGACTGGCATACACCAATCGGTTACATGATTAATTTCGTTCATCATCTAGTTACTCTTAATATGGGTGGCATCGGAATTTTGGCCGCCGACATTGTATTTCTCTATTTTGTGCTTCACGCGATTGGTTACCGAGAAATTTTACAATCACGAATTTCTCAGTTGGATGCTTTGCTCGAAAATGAAACTCGCGATTTACAAAAGATCCAGGCAAAATTACATGAATGTATTCAAGCACATAAAGATTATAATATTTACATCGAATTGGTGGATGAAAAATATTCACAACTTTGCCTTTCACAGATGGCAAGCAGTCAATTACTTTTAACACTTTCGTTATTCTTAACAGCATGGAGTAAGTGGATCATTGGACCGTTTATGGTAGCGGCGGCACTTTTTCAACTAGTACAGTATTGTGTTGTAGGGACGATTATCACGGTCCAAGTATGATTTTCAATTCTATATCAAAACGAATAATTCAATTTATTACAAATTCCAGAGTGAAAAAATATCCGATATGATTTATGCTATGAAATGGTATTTATTGCCAGTTCGTTATCAGAAAAATGTTGTGCTAATGATAATGCGTGCCCAATCGCCACCGGAGCTTAATGTTGGTTCGTTTGCTAAGTTAAATTTGGCAACCTGTATGCAAGTATGTTAAAAAGATTGTTCCAATGAAGGAACTCTTTAACAATTTTTCTATTTTAGGTTCTTAAGGCGACCTATTCGTATTTAATGATGATGTTGAAATTCATAAAGTAATGCGCCGCAGATTTATAAACACGCTTTGCTTAGTTAAATATTAATAAAATATTGCAAACTATATTATTGGCAAGGTTTACACGTGGTAGAATATAGAACACTCGGAATTGAATATAAAACTAAAGAACCAGAAACCAGTGGCAAAAATTATGTTAAACATAGTGTTACTGCTAGCACATTTGTTAAAATTTCGTATACCGCACATTTTAATACTGGTTGATATACATAACTGTAACTTGTTATCAAACTACATATTTATCATTTATAATCAATAATAAAAATCTACTCTATATCTTTATATTAATAGGCAAACACGAATTTTGTGATCCCTCCTAAGCCGAAACTACCCAACCGATTTTATTCTTCTGTATTCTTTTGTAGTTGTGTACAATCCATGTTTAATGAAAATTTGGTATCCGAGTTATAGAGCGATTCTTACAGTGCTTCAAAGAAGCAGCTTGATCTTCCAGTGTGCATTAACTAGTGTTCATATTTCTTTTTTTATACGGTGTGCACAATTTCAAGATATAATTAAGTATAATTAGGTCGCGTGAATGATTTTGTTCCATCCTTCAGATGAAAGAAAAATGTAAACAGGCTGAAAACATTGCTTCTGAAGTGTGTGGTTATAATAGTCATAGTTAATAGAGAAATAAATATTCGCGTATCTCTCCACCATGGTCCTCCTTTTGGGAGAAATATGGTTTTTTTTTCAAAAATGTCAAACGTAGTTCGTAGTATTTCTGTTTTAGATTCTTCGACTCGCAACTCGTGATTTCGTACGTTGATGCGTGCATAATTAAGTTGGTGGGTTTTTTGACGCGTGAACGGGCCGCGTTCAGATGTCAATGTGAGAATCACAGATTTTATGGATTCAATCCACAAACTTGAAGAGATTGTCTTTGTCCTTTATTAATGGTTATTGCAAATGCGAGTCGCACTGGAAATCTTTTAAATCCGAATGGCATATTGGTCGGTATCATTGGCATCCGCGGTAATAAAATATGTTCTACTTTGAATTTGCCCTTCAATAGTGTTGCTACGATAATGTTATTCATCAATTTTTCAACTGCAAGCCTAATGCGAGCCATAATGATAGGTGCACCAATTTTCAGTATCAATTCGTGTGGTGGTAATCGTGGCAAATCAATCGTGATTCTACCGGATAATTAACAGCTTCCTCTTGATTCATGACGCAATCAACTGACTTGCTATAGATATTTGATTTTAAATAGCTGTGTTAATAGCATTGACATCATTGTTTTTGGCTGCCAATAACGTTCGCATAGCCATTGATGATCTTTGTAAATGCAATTAATGTTTGGAAATACGCTGTTAACCAATTCGTCAATTGTCTGTGTAAAGTTACAAAAATCCGGTGGAATTGTAATGCCATTTGTGGTGTCATCGATTGGCATTTTCCCGTTTCCAATATCTAAAAGTTGATTGGCGAGTAGCGGATTCGGCTTGCTGCAGTTGGACACGCATGTTGATTTGAGTTATGCGTTTAGTTCATCGGCTAGTGTGGAACATGGTATAACTGGTAGAGTCTGACGAAAATCACCAGCGAAAATGAGTGCATCTCCGAATGGCTCTGTATTAGCTCTTAAAACTTTCCCCATTCCTGAATTCGTTTTTGAGTTGCATGTTGGTGTGAATACGGAGTGCGCTGTTCTACCTCCATCCAAAATAGTTGCTGCAATGCCAGAAGATGCGACGGCCAATGCTATGCTATTTTGTCACGAAATGGTCGCCAAAATCAATGAAAACAGAAATGTTTTGCCTGTTCCACCGGGTGTATCGGGGAATTAAACTGCTGTTCTCTGTGCAAATCTCGATCGTATACATCGTCTGCTAATCGATTCAATGAAACCGTTCACGATTGACCAACACTTGTCCTCAATCCTGATAAGCGCTTCCTTATACATTTCCGGTGAGAATTGCGTGCTTGCGTTGTTGCTGGCTGTGTGCACTCGATGTAAAATATATTCATTCATTTGATCTTCGTATTTTTCCCACAAATCTTTCGGATTAGACGGGAAGCAAATTGTCAAAATAATGTACGAATTGGGTGAGGTTGGGAAGTGATTAATGCGTCGAATGTATCCCAATGTGTATCATTTTCCATTTTAATTTCTGGCAAACTTCACGATCATAATGTCCTTCACGATAGTAAGCCATTTTACCCTTTTTTCTTCCCATATGTTCGCTCTGATACCTTGGTTTGTTAATATTTGTATTCGTTGTAGTTTTACTTTCCATTACACATTTGCTACGTATCGCAACTTTAACCGTTTTCAAGATTTTTAAACTATTTTATCTTGAAATCAAATTCGCCATCTTGCCCTCATAGGCGGGTAAGATGACGATTAATCAAAAATAAAAAAAAATAACCAAGAGAATCAAAATAAAATAATATATTTCAAAGTAACAATTTCATAAACAATTTAAGTAATAGAAATTATAAGATTTAACAGAAGTCGCACACCTACGGTTTGCGTTTGCCTCAGCCGGAGCAAGCCCACTACATGCGGCATGAGTCCACCACTTGCATATTGAACACTTATACCAGGTCTCACGTATAACAGAATCATTGCACACCAGACAAAGGTCGCGTTCTAAGGAAACATCTGATTCGACATAATTTACTGATATTGAGGAATCTGGAGATTCCTCATTATTGGAAACGTGAACATTTTTATTCCGCCTAGTGAATTCGTCAACTTAGCCGACCCGCCATTTTCTTAAGTGTAAGTTTGAAAAGAGATTCGCTCGAAACGCGATATTTCAAAACCAGATATGACAAAACGAGATATGGTACAAAACGCAATATTTCAAAATGCGATATTTCACAACGCGATATTTCAAAACGTGATATGGTACAAAACGCAATATGGTACAAAACACTATATGGTACAAAACGCGATATTTCACAACGCGGTATGGTACAGACTATGCGATGCGAAGCGACGGGAGCACATCGACCCACCTTATACTGATCCTTTATACTATCGCTCCAATCCATCCATCTGCTCCCCGTGACCATCCGCTTTCATACCGATTCGCTGTGTGGGCCTGCGACAAACTCGAATTCGATGAGGATTTTGCTCAAAAAATCATCTTTTCGGATGAGGCGCATTTCCATCTCGATGGGTTCGTAGACAAACAAATTTGTCGCATTTGGGGATCTGAAAATCCACAAGGATATGTGACAAGCCAATGCATCCATTGCGTGTTACTGTTTGGTGCGGCTTGTGGCGTGGCGGCATTATTGGGCCGTATTTCTTCGCTTCGAAAATGAGGCCGGTGCGACCGTTACTGTCAACTGAATCAACTAATGCCACATGTTGACATCTTTTTTGTGGCCATATCTTGAATATATTGGTTTGGACGATCTTTGGTTATACGGACAGTCCACAAACAATTGAGCATTTGAAAGCCAATACTGAAGCAACCATTGCCGAAATAGATCCGCACACAATTCAAAATGTGCTCAGAAATTAGACCAATCGAATGGAGTACGCCAAGGCCAGCCGCCCATTTGAATGAAATAATTTTCCATAAATAACCAGGAGGATTGTACTTTCAAACAAACAAATAAATTTGGAAATACATACATATATTAAATTTTTAAATCTGAATTGGGACACCCTTTAGTATTATAATTAAGTCCAAGAAGCATTATGCTTTATTCGGTCAAATCGTAGTCTTATTAAAACTTTTAAAAAATTAATCTTTTTTTTTTGTTTTCTCACTTCCAATTCAATTTCAAAACATGGAAACTCCAACTTAATCCCGCAAACTCCCAACGACCGGCCTTATGATTTGTTGACGGTCATCGCGACACACGGCGAGTTGAAGTCGTTTGAACTCGAATGGCAAGTCCGTTGGAATCATCAGGATACGCGGAATCAAAACATTCACCTTTTTACTTTCCCTTGATAATCGACACCTCGATGATATTGTTCGTTAGTTTTTTCTCAGTCATTCTCGGACAGTCAGTTTTGCATAGAAGTAAAATTTTAAATTTTTCTGGGTCACAAAATTCTATAATAAACCGATTTGATTTAAACTCCCTCGCTCTCTTTTGGTCTAGCTTTCGCATTCAATGAACGGTCATCCTCCATCCATCTCGATTCAGCGTCTTCGTCCTCCACTTTTGAAAGTTTATTATACGTAAATCTTGTTGGACGTCGTTACGCCAGCGCAGTCAAGGTCTTCCTCTATGATACATCGGCTGGTTGTGGTAACCTTAGTTAGAGCGTTGTCCGCATTTATGTAGGGTTTGTAGGGCTTACCGCTCAATCCGCTTGTTACGTTAGTGAGTCCCGTACTGGTGAAGATTGTTAGAGCTTCCGACCAGTTTTTATACAAGACGCCGCCAATTAATCGCCGTGTCGAATAGTATCGTTGACTATAAACCGAATTTTCTCCGCTCGTCTGCACTACCCCACCTAATTTATTTGATTTCCTGTACCAGCTCGCCATTCCCAGAAGTTTTCGTCTCTCCTTACACTTTCCGTAACAGGGAAAATGCAGATTTGTTCAACTTTGTCTGGCTCGGTATCCTTTTTATCATATCACGAATTTATTTTTCTGAAGATTAATCATGAGACCAGCTTTTTTAAGATGGCCGATTACTGTTTTTAGCAACGAGAGATGATCTTCTAACGTTGCCGAAATGATCAAAAGATTGTCAAGATAGACGAAGACGCCGTAATACAACAATGCAACAGACGAAGACGCCGTAATACAAAATGCGCAACAATGTTTTTTACCGATCTGGATTTTACTATGCTGTCGAGGATCATCTATCGATTTTAGGATTGTGGTTATGTTTTAAAGTTCTTATCAGGTCTATACTAAACCTAAAGAGATAAACCACTTCGGCCTGACTGTGCTAGTACCACTTGTCGATCGGGAGATTTTTACGCCGTTATTTAAATGTTAGGAAGAGTAAAAATTACAAAGAAAAGAGAGATGATAAGTTTGGATGCTACGGCAAAGAGTCGGTTCTTAGAGCAGTTGGCTCATCAAAAACAAAATATGTGTTTTATCGGGTGTGTAACGAAATCCCAGTTTGTCAAAATCCCGCTTTTTTATAAATTCCGAATTTCAAAATCCTGCTTTTCAAAATCCTGGTTTTGTATAAAATAATAAATTCCGAATTTTAGGAAATCCCGGTTTGAATTTTTAAAAGTTGACATGTGTTAAAATGGGACTCTTATATGATTTTTTGACCAAATTTAAAATGAGTTTGCGATAAAGTTCTAGAAAATGGCTAATAGGGATGGAATTTGGCCATTTCATAACAGATTTTGTTGAAATTCTACACGTGCGATGGAAATGGATTTCTAAAATGATTTTTTGATAAAGTTCTGAAATATGGCAATCGCTACGGAACTAGGGCATTTTTTAACCGATAGTTGAGATTCGACATGTAAGCTGATTCGAGATGAAAGCTGGCCATTTCTAAATCGATTATGTTGAAATTCGTCACGTGCGATGGAAATGGGGTTGAAAATTTTGCAATTAGAAAATCTTGCATAACAAAATGGTGCAAATTTTTTTTTTAGTAGGCGTCATTAATATATTTTATATAATCCGCTCCTACGTGCGGCACGCAGTGCGAGATGTTTGCCTCCTCTGACTTCGGAGCCATGATTTTTTCTAGAGAGTTTTTGGACAAGATATCTTATTTTTATATTAAAATATTATTAGTCCGGCCACCCGAATAATATTTTTTTCAAAATCAAGACTTTAGAACTAGACGAAAAGAAACCCGGGATTTTGAAAATTGGGGTTTCGAAAACCGAGATTTTAAAAACCGGGATTTTGAAACCGGGATTTGGAAAACCAAGATTTCGTAGTACACCCGTTTTGTCTCTTGTGGACAATCCTGGTAACGATATCCAAGAATCAGTGAAATCATCCAACTGAGGAGGGATGTCATCGAGAAGCAATCGGTTAAGAGCTATTACGTGTTCTCCCCCTTTGTAATGTAATTCATTTATGCTCTAACGACGAATAGGGTTAATCCCAAAAATTTTCATCTGAAACCTGCCATTAGCCCAAATTCTACGAAACTATTATGCAATTGAGTGGAAAGTATTTGTCAACGTAGTAGTTTGCAGAGCCGTATTTATATTATATTTTGACGTTGTTTAAAAATTCTTATTCAGTGAAACGGTTAGAGAGCCTGCCGCTTAACGTCTAAACATCAAGCACAAAGTCACTAACGTTTTCTTGAAACTCATTTTAATGCCTCTCATTAATCTTCGAGTTGATTCTTGGCTGTTTCGCGGGTTGATTCTTGGCCGGAGATCAGAGTAGTCCCCCGTGAAACCCCACAATCATTTTTCTGCAGCATCGGACTGTTGGCCCCCATCTGTTTTAGCAAAATTTTTAATTCGAGAAAGGAAACCATGCACGTCAAGGCTTCATTTTTGACCATTTCCATCAAAATAGAACTTCTATTTTGGAATTGTGCTTGTTCTGATAGAGTTCAGCAATTTTTGTCGATATGTAAGGTTGGCGCGATTACTCTTCTTCTCTCTTTTTCTGCAAATAAAACGATGGCTTGCTTTGTCATAAGCAGTATGGTTCCTAATGTAGACTAGACCTCCAATGATTTAGTTTAAATCTTTAATCAAATAAAAATGGTGTAAAAATGTATGTGCGCGCATCAGTCGAAAACGGCTGAACCGATTTGGCCCAATCTTTTTTTGCTGTGTTCGCAATTGCCAGGAGATAGTTCTTACGAAAGAAAATTTTGAAAAAATCAACCGGAATAGTCAGAAAACTGGAAAAATTTAATAAAACCCTTTTTTATATGAATTTTGTATGTTCATTTATTTATTATGAGGCAGGTGGTGCAGTGGTGGAAGGTTCGGCGCTTGGGCTGGGAGGTACTGGATTCGAATTCCACCGGAGGGTGCATGCAATTTAGTATTTTGTTTTTATCCAATCTATTTATTTTCTTTATCTATTTTTCTATATAAAAATCAATTGCCGTGCGTTAGTCTCACAAAAACTCGAGAACGGCTTGACCGATTTGGATGATTCTTTTTTTGCTTTGTTCGTCTCAATACAGTGGTGGTTTACGAAAACTAAAATAAAAAATAAAAAAATATCTAGGAACATTTCGCAAAGCAGATACGAACCATAAGCATTACACCTCAAACAAAAGCTGATAGAATTGATATACACACTATTCAGTTAATAAGGAACCACATCCAAATATCAACGTACAACACAACCTATACCCTCACGACCATACTACATCGATCCGACAAGCCCGATAAACAGCATTCAACCTAATAACATACCGGGACCAGAAGCATTTATCATATTAGACCAAAAAGGATTCATTCAGAACCTAGACCAAACTCCATTAATATATCACATCAATAGAAAACCAAATGAAACCGGATTTGACCCCGACAAATTTTCAAAACCAGATAACTTTATGAGGTTCAGTACAGCATTCAGAAATAAAGAAACTGATAAATACGAGGGAATGATACGAAAATATTGGTGGAGATCATAACACTAGAACGTATTTTAATTTTTACCATCTAAGTATCTCAAATTATCTAATTTAGTTAATTTTAAAGACATAGTAATTGGCAAGTTTTAAATACAGCAAATTTTAAGCCAGCAAATAATATTCCCATAATGGTTCAATTTATTAATCTTAAATTAAAAACTTAATGACAATAACAAAAATTTTTTTATAAAAACAAATGCATCTAACCTGAGAATTCACTTGGATCAGCGGTTCTCTATTGTAATATGTAATAATGCTTTGATATTCTTTAATCTTTAAACATATTGTAAAATTTTATAAAGCTGTAAATAAAAAATTATATTATCTAAAAAAAAGTGGTTAAAAGCTTCGTTAAAGTGAATCTAAAAAAAAAGTGGTTAAAAGTGCTTGGGCCGGGAGGTACTGGATTCGAATCCCACCAGAGGCTGCATACTTTTTTTTGCTTTGTTCGTCTCAATACAGTGGCGGCTAAGGAAAAAATACAATTCGGAAAAACCCAATGGAAAATCCGGAAACTCGAAAAAATCGGAAAATCGAAGAAAATTCGCCAAAACTCAAAGGAAAACCGAAAAATCAAAAAAAAATTGGAAAATCAAAAATTGCGTTTTGTATAGGATTTTTGTATGGAAATACACTTAACACCACCAATGGAAATTGTATTTCGACAATGATCATTCATTCATATAGCCACTTCGGATTATTTTCAATAGATGGCGTTGGTGGCAGACTACTATAAATATAAGTTGTGTAGAATTTTGGCAATTATGTACAAAATTAAAATCATAATCGTCTACATTATAGCATATAGGTCGGTACGCAGCTCGAGCTAAACTAAATTTTAACGCGGTCTCCAAAAAGATACAGATAAAGAACGGGCTAAACAAAATGTGTATAGATAAATTTTGACATTTCTCCAATTTGTTATTTTTTTTAATGGGGAAAAGTTTTTGAATATTAAATAATTTTTTGTAAAATCTTGGTGTTTTTGAAGTTTTTTGTTATTTTTGTATTGTGTGAGAAAATTAAATGATTTTGTTAAAGTGGATTTGTTCTTTATTTAATCTTCTTGAGAATAGAATATAAACTTTAAAGTAATTTATAGATTTTATATTTGTGTTAAAAGTACATATATATTAAACATATATTAAATAAATATATAGGTATATAAAAAAAAGTGTCGATCAAAAATGAATTCCAGCGACGAAGAAAATATTATAGTTGGAGCCGCGTCATTTATGGTACAAATGATGGAGGAAAACGCTGAATGTAGTAAACCTATACCCGATCCAGAGTAGATTTATTTTTACAAAGTCGGGTAAAATATGGGCGCTTTAATACTAACGTACGAATTAAATATGATTAAGTTATATAAAATTAATAATAATGTTTTGTTTTAAGAATATGAGAAAAAACGAAAAGGCATTTTATGAAAATTTCCACATGAAACTTGTTGAATTCGACGAATTATTCGAAAGGGTGGAACCATTTTTAGCTCCTAAAGTCCGCACACGTCTGAATGATGAAATCACTCCAATCGAAAAGTTTGTGGTTACGCTGGAGTAAGTATGGAAGAAGTTATTATATATTTGAATAAGATTATGCATACACATGTATTAAGCCATAAACATTTGTGTATTTCTTATTACAAACCAAACAATTTTTTTTCAGATATTTTGCTTCCGGGGCCATTCGAAAGCATATGGCCTCCATGTATGTACGTCATTAGCAAACAACATCTTCGGACAATTATAGATGAAGTGTGCAATGCGGTTTGTTACGCACTTTAGGATGAAATTATTAAATTAACCAAAGAGCTTTTTATAGAAATATCGAACGATTTCAATGCTACATGGAATTTTCCCAACTGTCTCGGAGCAATTGATTGAAAACACGTAGCATTGAAATGGCCGGTAAATTCCGGATGCTTATTTTATAATTATAAGGTAATGCTGGCGCTATATCTTTTTATATTTAGAAAAATTAAAAGGACGATTTTTCCTAGACATTTGTGTCGATGGTGGTTGCTGATGCTAACTACCGATTTATTTATTTTGATATTGGAGCACATGGAAGTGAAGGTGCAAGCAGACGTTGATGGTGATGATGCGTTTCCCTTTCATAAAAGAATATTAAAGCCTTATGTACCACGAAAGCCCCAATATTTGTCAGATGAAGAACGCATTTTCTACTATCGGATCAGTAGAGCTATGCGTGTTATTGAAAATGCGTTTGGCATTTTGTGTACAAAGTGGCTTTGTTTAAAATGAACAATGTTTTGTGGATCAGACAAAGCGCAAAAAATCGTGGCTGCTTGATGCTATCTCCACAATCGCTACGCATACTGGAAGACTGAATAACATCGGCCAATTTACAAGGGAAGTGGTGAAAAATTATATGAATTCCGAAGCAGGGGCCTTGGAATGGCAGCGTAGATCCGTTTTTTTAGAATGAAAATATTGGATGTAAACATATTTTTATTAAAACAAAAATTTAAAATTAACTTATTTTCCGATCTTTTTTATTTCTTCCATTATTTGAACCTGGAACTTCAAATTTAATTCATCGACAGTGTCGTCAGTTAATTTTTGTAGTAATCGGTTGGTGTTGTTTAGCATAATTTCATTCTTTTGCTTTTAAGGTTCTGGGACCTCCTTAGATGACTGCATATTATTTTTTAAAGTAATTAGCTCATTAATGGAATTAGTGAGGCTTTCCGCGCTGGTTACTGTTTCTGGATTTTTTTGATTTCTTGCTCATCTATATTTAATAAAAAAATTTGGAATTAAATATTATAAAAAAATAAACAACACAAACACATTCAACTTACTTACTTCAATTGGTACTGTTACTCGTATCATCTACAAGTAAATCATCGCACGTACTAGTAGAGAATGTGTAACGAACATGACCGACATGAGTGGGTTACGAAAACCAAAATTTAATGTCGTTCGCCACGAAATTATATCAACCATCCAGAGCTTCGGGGTGGTACTTGTTTTGCCGGCTAAGGCTCAGGGACCGGCGTGGGATTTCCGTAGATGGATGGAAGCTGGTTGAGACCACCAAACAAAATTAGCATGAAAGAGAAAAAAATATTACACAACAGATCTCATCACCATCTCAAGGCATATCGAATTAAGTTACCCCATCCTAATGCAACCTACTAGATTTAATTATTCATCTTTTAACATAAAATGAAAATATATCTGAAAATATTTCAATGGATGGAGGTTACTCATTACCATCTGAATACTCTAATGGTATATTGAAAAGAAAATGTTTCACTGTGCTAGTTGAAAAATGTGACAAGCTGGACACCCGGGTGGTAAACCTAATTCGAGTACGCTGAATTCAATGGTGCTAGTCTCATTTCAAAGTTAGTCCCCATTTTTGAGATATCGCTTGTCGTTTTTCGGTCTTGATATGTTCAGCAAAGTTGTTGGTCTTAGCTTGCGCAACAACTTTGCTGAACATATCAAGGCCGAAAAACGACATCTACAATCACATTTTTGTGTTATTTTATTTTTTTGCGTTTCAAAAAATAAAGTAACACAAAAATGTGATTGTAGATTTCGTTTTTCGGTCTTGATGTATTCAGCAAAGTTGTTGCGCAAGCCAAGACCAACAACTTTGCTGAACATATCAAGACCGAAAAACGACATCATTCACATTTTTGTGTTATTTTATTTTTTTGCGTTTCAAAAAATAAAATAACACAAAAATGTGATTGTAGATGTCGTTTTTCGATCTTGACATGTTCCGCAAAGTTGTTGGTCTTGGCTTGCGCAACAACTTTGCTGAAGAAAGCATAACGAAAATCGTAATGGTTCAGGAGCTATCAACGTGAATATGAGTGTATATTTTTACAAATATTTGTCTCAGACGCAAAATATGTCGAAAGCGATATCTCAAAAATGGGGACTAACTTTGAAATGGGACTAGCACCATTGAATTCAGCATAGTCGGATTAGGTTTACCCCCCCGGGTGCCCAGCTTGTCACGCAAAAAAAGTTTGAAATTCAAGCACAGTGAACAAACTAACAGCCATACGTAAACTCAAAAATGTATACAGATCATTTTGAGTGGCACAGAAATGAAATGAATTGAATTACAAAAAATATATAAAATCTAGAACCAGAACAAAAAAAATTCTTTAATTGCAACAAGCCTCTATAGAATTCTAAATAGAATATTACGATCTAAGGTAATTTAATTGTAATAAAAAAAATTGAATTAACAGTTGCCAATCAAAATCACATCAATATAAAAAAAACACAATTTTACAATCAAATTCAATAAATGAGACAAAAAATATAACCCAAGTGATGAAAATCCAATTGCGCAAATTTACATCCGTAATTCGCTCAGCTAACTAAGTACACCTGTATTATATACAACGTCGTACACCGTGGTTTATTGTTGTATACAGCCGAAGATCCCGTAACCGAAACAAGGTGTCTCTGCTGATGACAATACTGTGGTCACCTTCGATTTACGTCACTGACCATAACCAAAGAGAAATATTTACCAGTGTACAGGCACATGAATTATCGCAGTACCAACGGAAATCACTATTGACGTTAATTTATCATGTGGTTGGACCTATGACGCGAAAAAAACAACAATTATAAACCGTGCAGAAAAAAATACCTGCTGATCAGCTGTATGATAATATCTGGATGAGGCAGCAAGTCAATGTTGGTTTAGATTCACTTTTTTCACTAATTAAATTTTAATTTTAATTAATTTTTTTTGTTTTTTTTTTTTGTTTATGCCGCAATAATAATTACGGAACTCTTGTTTTATAACTTTTTTTTTTTCACTCACAAGGCACTATTTTGACAAAAAAAACTTTTTTTTTTACGAGAACAGAAGTAAAGTTAGATAATCACACGGGATAAAATCAATTAAAACACGTACAATCTTTGTAATTCTTTTCTCAATTTTTTTTCCAATTTGTTTTTATTTTATTTTATTTATGTATAATTAATACCAAAAAAAATGTTTTTGTCTGGTTAATTCATTTATTAATGAATAACGACAATTAACTCACTACTCATTATAGCTAGTATTATAAAGACATTTTTTTTCCAAAGGCTGAAAGCCGCACACAAAACTTTTCTTTGAAAATTAAATAAATGGTTTTCTTTAATTTTATGTACCCCATTTATAGCACAATCATGGTTGGTCCTTCACCCAAAAAAACTCATTGCATGAGTTTTTTTTCCAATACACGTAATTACAAAAGTTAATTAAGTCTTGGTATTACACATAAAATGTCCACAAAACAAATGTTTTTTTCACAGGCGCGCGATACTTTTCGGAAATTTTATTTAAATATTATATTTTTTTTTTGTTTTTAATTTATTTCTAAGTTATTTTTATATATATTTATTATTTAATTAAGTGTACAAAAGAAAGCTCTATTATCTACAAATTATATCATTGCACTCTTTAAAAAATGCCAAATTACAATCTAACTCGCGATTGATTGACTTTTTCTTTCTCTCTCCTTTCGTGGCGATCGCTGCGATATTTATACCATCGTTGGTGAGGGGAAAACAAACACCTCGTTTCGATGTCGAACCCAACAACAAAAGTATATGCTATTGCAGTCCGACGTCAGCTACAATGCAATACGAATAATTACCATGTTGGCGGTAATGATTATATAGATTATATTCACCACGAAAATGAACTGCATGAAATGGTAGAGAAAAGAAAAAAAAATGGAACGACCCCGGGCGTTACAAATGTTCTAAATCGAAAAAAATAGGTTTTATTTTATTTTCGGTGTGTAAATAAAGATTATACATTTCCTACCTTCTTCTGCTTTCGGTGGATGCTGAAATGAGAAATGCCATATCTTTTACAAAATCCCAATCCATTTCTTCTTCTACATCAAATTCATCAACGTCGTCCATTTCAATAAATCCACCACCAGATTTTGTTGTTTTTTTTTCATACGACCCTTGTGGTAACGGAAGCTGTCTTTTAATGACTTCCAAGCCAATTTGCAATCTTCAACTACATGAAAAGTATAATAAATGATAACGAAAGAAACCCAATTATCGATAAATTCAAACAAGAACGTATTAACTTAGCAGCCGGCATCCCCATTGATTTAGATATCGCTTTACATGAGCTAGAGGTGGCATGCGAATTTTGATGGAGCTTATCCTGTAAATCCCATATGCATGTATGCAGTTATATTAAAGCACATAATTTTCGCTTTTTTCACTTGAAAATCCATCGCTTTTTTTTGTTTTTTTTGTCAATTTTTAGGGCACTTGATGTTGATTGCTCTTTAATAATTTCCACTATCTCTGATTCGTTTTCAAAATACTCAATGTCGAAATCTTCAATCAAGTATTGAGTGTCGGTAAAATCCATTTTATAAATATAAATAATCACAGGTTTCACTGATCACTTTGAAATTGATAAATGTCAAAATCTAGCGTACAATTAATGTTCCGTGACTGCGGTTCAATTCATGATTTTGTGGATACTGACCTATTCGAAAGTCTATAATAAGTCTCCTGACGAATAGACTCATTGGAATATTGCTTGAATTATTTTGATGAGTTACCAGTTTGGACGTAAGTCTTCCATAAAAGAAAAATAAGTCTACAATTTGTCCAACCGACAGAAGGCTTCTTGTAGACTTTCAAATAAGTCAGTTTCCACAAAACAAGTCATGAATTGGACCGCAGCCGTGCGTTTAATTTGCAGCTAAAAATTGTGGAGACTTTATAGTGGTGACATCTATATTATAATCCGGAAGATAATATTTTAAAAGAGTTTTTTGCGTGAACTCCGTACCGGTTAGCGAAATCGTGAGCGAAATTTTTTATTTTGACTTTAGCTAGCTAAATTTTACGTCTTTTTACATCAACCATCAAAGCAGCAACATCAAAAATTATCTAAATGTGCTATCAGTTGGGACCGGCTGAACCGATTTGGCTAAATCTTTTTTTGTTGTATTCGTAATTGTCAGAAGGTGTCAGAATTCACCGGGAAAGTTGGAAAATTCGAAAAATTATGTTTTGTACGGGATTTCACGCGTGCCCGATCCAGATGGTCTTTTAGAAGAGAAAAATTGGAAATCTGAGTGGAAAACTCGGAAACTTTCGGATAAACCTGAAGAGAATTGAATTTTTTTTTTATAAAATTTTGAATTTTTCGCATGTTTTGATGATTTTGGACGCCTAGAAAATTGTGAAATAAATTGAGAAAAACACAAATTTAACGAGATAAATAAGAGATGGTGCTGAGGTGTGATCATTATTGCCACAAAGAAAGGTCAACCTGTTGCAGGATACGTCGATTGTATTCGACTGATGCGCTTGGCCGTGTGTACACCGTTGATCTACGTTGAATCGCTTCGTACCAAGCTGCTTCAAAAGGCTTGCCAATGTCATTTCGAATTTGCTGGAAAAGGACGCACATTGGGACTCACATTGAGAGCAAGTGTACGATCGGGATTCAATGAGCCAAATATAGTACGAACGAATGTCCCACTTTTGAATGCACAGCAAAAGAAAAGGCAGTTGACGAAGGAAATGACGGAATATTCTTCCTCGATGCTCCCGTTGAAACAGGTAAAACCTTTCTGATTTCATTGTTAGCTGTTGCATCATCGGGGATTGCAGCCACATTGCTGGACGGCGGCCGGATGGTGGTCAAAGTATTGCAAGAATGCAAAATCATCATCTGGGACTAGTGCATAATGACACATAAACGATTGTTGGAAGCGTTCAATCAAACAATGAAGGATTTACAAAGTGACTTAAGATGTTTTGGTGGAGCGATGATTCTGCTGACCGGCGATTTTCGTCAAACGCTACCTATCATTCCAAGACCCACAGCTGCAGATGTACTCAACGAATGTCTGAAATTGTCGGGTTTGTGGCGTTATGTGAAGAAGTTACAGTTGACCTTGCACATGAGAGTCGCGTTACAGAACGACTCATCAACTGTTGATTTTTCCAAACAACTGTTGGCGCTTGGCAATGGTCAAATTTCTGTTGATGTTTCGACCAGATTGATTTCGTCTGCGTAATCTGTACCATCCGAGATTGTGTAACGGAACGTGATTGGCTTTAAAGAATGTGATGACCAACGTGATTCAAGCGAGAGGCTGTTCTAATTCCGAGAAATCCTCTGATTCCAACTGATATTCAGTTCAACTTCAAGTCAATACAGCTCCTAGTTTGTGTGGCGTTCGTTATGACGATTCACGTTGGAAGTGCGCGGAATAAATCTGGAATTTCCATGTTTTTCTCATGGTCAGTTGTACGTAGCGTGTTCGAGAGCTGTCAAACCATCGTTTTTCATTTCCACATTGAGAGAAAAAATCCAAAAAAAAAAAACAATTTAATTTTCGATAGATGCCTCAGTTTGAATCGACATTTCGATGAATTCGACGAAAAAGTGAATAGAATGACCACTCAACTCAATCGTCTATTGATAATTGAATTGAGTTGTTTGGTTTTTTCTCTCCTCCCAGGACAAAAGTATTTGCTCGGACGTTACGAAGTAATTTGGGGCGGAACGAGGTTCGCCTGGTCAGCTAGTTTGGCATTATCTTTCAATTTGTACGCTTGAATGTTGCATAATATTTTTTTTACTAATACATTTACAATACAAGAAAATCTAGTACAATTTAGGACAAACTTCAAAGTCGTATCCAACTTTCATTACAAAAAGTGTAATCTCATGTAAAAAATTTAAGTAATTAATTTTACAACCGCCTTTAATCTGCCACGTAATTGAATATAATTAATTGTAACGGAAAATCACATTAAAAATTAAAATATAACGTTTATGCTGCATTCGTAAACTATAATATATACATAGCTAAGCACGCAATGTTGCTGTTTAAAATAACGGTCGGAATCGCGCGATTTTACGGTCTTTTTAATTTTAAGTTAAAATTACAAAATAATGTATACACGATTAAAAAACGCAAACTATTAAATGTACATACAATATTTATGTGGATCAGTTTGATGGCCAGTGTAATGTTCTATTACGAAAAAACTATAAGGATTGGTGTGCCCACTACGCCCTTAAACTTTACGTATTATATGCAAATTTTTGGTATTTCGTCGACAATAAGTGTCGGTTACTTCACTAAAATCACCAAATACAACTTGACGTATTTATTTTATTGTAAACTAGTTAAAATTGTGAATTTGTTTAATATGACCGTAAATCGAGGTGTCAATTTAAAATTTATAGCGTCAATAAAATTTCTTTATGTAATTCACACTTTCGTAAGCATTTTATGTTTGGTTTGTAGCGAGGCAATATATTTTGTAACCAACGAATACTTTGGTAATCTTTGGTTATTCGGGTCCACCGTAATCTTCGTTCTGGAAATGTTTGTGCTGTGTGATGTCATTTGTGTGCTAATAGTAGTGACATGCATACTGCATTGTTTAAATATAGATTTGAAAAACTTAATTGGTTCGTTTAATAATGAAAATAGCAAAAATAAAATTATGACTGGAAACCTAAGTGATGATGTCGACACAATTTTGAAAATATTAACGGAAATTTATTGTTTAGTGCGAAAACTAAATCGTTTATATTCGTCATTAATTCTAGTATCGTTAGTTCCGAATATAACGAACTTTATATCAACGAGTTTCTATCAATTGCATCCGAATGTATGCCTTTCTAATGAAATGTTTCTCGATTATCGTCGGTACACGTTTTCTTTTTCGGGTGTGCTATACATGGTTTATATTTTATTTCATCAAGCTAGTCTATTTGAGCTTATTAATTCATATTATAAAGAGGTGATGCGGATCAGATTTATAATTATGGAGGTTGGCCAACATATAAATCTTGATGAACGGACTCTCCAAACTGTAAGTATACCTGAAATTAAATTGGTTTATTTGCGAAACTGTCTTTTAGATTTACAAAGCATATGCATTTCATTGTCATCTGTTTGAAAGATAAAACCTAGTTAAACGCGCAAAAATCCCACATCAGTAAAGTAATTAACATCTTAGCATCTGATTATTGTTGTTTGAATTAATTATTTAAAAGAAACAGTTGTCAATGCATATCCAACAAGAAATTCATATCGCATAGAAAACGTTGTAATATGTACTAAATTTACATTTGCCATTTGCATAATATGTGCTATCACCGCTTTTACTTGATTATGCCGCCATATACATACTCGTCACTCGTCCCAGTGGGACGCACGAGTCCAACCCAGGGTGTGTAGTTGGGTTAATGTGTTGAAGAAAAGTCTACTACACATATGTCCGGAAATGAACGGTTACCCACCTAAATTGTAGCACAGAATTACCTTGAATCATGTCAAAGACACAGAGTTCTTCTTTCTTCTCGGGAATGAAATTTTTCTACCATAGTTTTTTCCATAAAGAAAACATTGGTGGAATTGTGCGCAAAATAAAAAATATAATTATTTAATACATTTTCCCCAAAATCATGTAATAATGTTTGTTTTATATTTCAGATTTAAATTTATCAGACGATTTACTAAACAATTGTTACTCGTTATTTATCTAATGACTCATACTTTTTGAGATATTAACAAATCAACGTTATACTTTTTGAAAAAATATTATTACAAGTTGTTATAAGTAAAAAATTTATTGTAAGATTTACTTCGTTTTGAACTTCACAAACAACAAACAGCCGTGTTCTCTCTAATGGCAACGACCTTGTTGAAATTTCCTAAATTTTCTTCTATTTTGTTGCCGGTATTTTAGATTCGAGCAACCAACTGATCCCTAGTCTGAATGTTTATTGCGTAGACCTCTCCGTTCAAATATCTCCATACATAAAAATCAAGTGGTGTTAAATCTGGAGATCCGGAGATCACCACCCTGCGTAATTTATATGAAAATAATCATGAACTTGTATTTCACAGTGTGCAAGAGCTCCATCTTGTTATTACAAGAAAGTATTTCTCATGGTGGGTGGCACTGAATCGAGCAAAATGGGACTAGTTTCATTCAAAAATTGAAGATAGTTTAGTGAATTCAATCTTTCCGGTGTCGCCTGTTCATAAAATGGATGACAAATATGAACGATTATGTTCCTCTTTACGTTTAAGAGTAAACGACAGAAATTTGCTCACTTTGGTAAATCAACCGGTAATAATTCTTGCATTGGAGTGTAATGGAATGGGTGTTGTACTGCAAGACGCCTCGTGCTAATTGTGGGATTTCTTCGTTCAAAGTTCAAAATTTGTTCGTTGAATAATGCATGGCATTTTATTATTTCTGATTAAAAACGTGCAAACAAATTATTTTGAAAAGGTTAACAATGTTTTTTTGCAAAACATTTACGAACGATTAAAAAGTATTAACAAATGTAACAGTCAATTACAAAATTGTGTTTTTTAAATACATTGAAAAACAATTGCTTTGTTTTTTCATAATTTTCAACAAGTACATTTAATTATAAAATGAATAAAACTAGTAGAAGCGGACAATTGAAATTATCCGACAAGCGCTCGCCAAAATAGGAAAAATGCAATAGACGGACGGACGGAGGTGTAAAACCGCTGAAACAACTAAGGTGCTAATACAACAAATTAGCCCAATAGACAAAAAATGAATAGAATCTTAAGCAAATCAAAAAATTACAGACATTTGTTTTGAAATAACACTCATTTTATTATAGATAAAAGTAATATATATATTAAAGTTAGTCAGTTGGCCTAGAATAATAATTGAAAATTTAAAAAAAAGTTGAATATCTCGAAAACTACTTGACCTAGAGTTCCCAAATTTTAAATGTGACCTTTTTAGAGTAGTATCTATCTGTGAGCTCTCTGGTATGTATAGTTTTTGCTGTGATAGTGCCAACAGACAGACGGCCTAAGTCTTTGTATAAGCTTGCTCGCAAGAGCGAGCGCTAAAACAGTGAGACATTTTGATAAATTAAATAAATTTTTTACTTATATTAACTTACAATATTTTTTTTCTACAAGTACAACATTGAATTGAGAAAGGGAATAACAATTTTTTAGTAAATCGTCTGAGACTTGAAATAAATCAAAAATTATTAAGTGATTTTGAGAAAAAAATTTATTAAAGGTTTTAATTTTATTTTGCGCACAATTTTTTTAATTTTACCAATGTTCCCTTTATGGAAAACACAAGTATAGAAAAACAATAGGGTTATCTTAATTTTTAGAAGAATTATTGGCATTATATGATTCAAGGTAATCTACTGTGGTAAAAAAATCGAAATGCAGTTAAAGTGGTAAACGGTTAATATCCCAACTAGACGACGTACACGTTCCATATGGGACACCCTGTATTTTGTCCACGCCTATTGTATAAAATACTCATTATACTTCTGTACATTATTCAACACTAACAGTGATCAAGAGCGTTGCCGATATGACCTCCAACTAATCACTATTAGTAATCTATTTATTAATTTTCCTATTTTTTCCTACCACACAAAAAACGAGTTATTATTTTTGAGGTCGATTTGTGTATGTGAAGGGTAAGTAGTCATTTATAATAATTGGAATGTTCAAGACTAACTATTGGAATATGGCTAATTTATCAAAACCATAGTCATCAACCATAACTCGAAAGAGGATCCATTTTCAGAACATCATTCGTAACCGCTATATTTAGACATTGACTTTTAGGATTAATTCAGATTAGCTCCTATGATGGTGAGTGAAATTGAAAATTATTATGAACCACTATGAATCGATACCATTAAGCACGAATTGAGTAGCCATCAACAAGCCGTCCAACACACTTTACCTTTTCCCCTCTTGTGAAAAGTTGGGATTACAACAAACACTGTTACCGCTTTTGCCTGTAAATGTTTAAATGTTATGTCAGTGACAAGTAAAATAACGTTTGGTGTATGATGCAAACAGAATGACAAAAAAGAAACAAATTAATGTAGAAAGGTCGCTTTTGGATCCCCGGTTTTTTTATTTAATTTGTAGTGATCGCATCAGATTTGGAATATCTGTGTTTTTTTATTTCGAAAAAAAAAATCATCAACCAAAATCATCATCAATCAACCAATCTCCTACGTTCTATTTATGTAGTGGTGTACCATATCAAAATACCATAGACTGTTTTCGTTTCTTTTGGGACATTTAAATTTAGAATGAAAATTTCATTTTATTTGAGAGGTTGAAGAGATCACTACAAGATATTTATGCCCCTATTATGGTTATCACCTACGCGTCACTTGGCGACGACAAACCGCCTCATTCAAATTTTGGTATTATGATTTTCGCCGTGAAAACGAAGTGAGCGACAGTAATGTCAAAAATGATCACCTAAAATTTTTATGTGATGTAGTGCGATTTGTTTCTTAATTTAAAAATGGCTGGCATTGATTATGTAATTTTTATTTTTAAATTATTTTTATGCAAAAATAATTTGTTTTTGTATTTTATAATAATTATTATTATTTTCTTTCAAAATATTGTATTATAAATCCAGGCAATTTCTTCAAGAAAAAATAAATCGATTCTACTGATCATTATTAGTTAATCGTATCTAATATTTTTAATTATTAGTTTTAGAATATTTTAATTATTTCAACTAACTAAAATGTAAATACATAAACAAACACATAATACGTCAAAACTGCTAACAATAACACTGTAGCCAGCTACAAAAAAGTAAAAAAAATTAAAAATAACGCACGTCACCGCATACTATGTGAATAGTATTGTCACTCAACCGCGACCGTTTTTTTGTACATAATTGACCGGCAGCGGAAAAAGCTCTTTCTGAATTTACACTTGTTGGCTTAATAGTTTTAAGGTAATTATAAACCAAATCTAGGTATTTACCCGTTACTCCCTCATCCACGAAACACGTTATTTCACGTCTTAGTGATTTGGTTAAGCTTTTGTTTTCGGCTGCTCCGCTTCCTGCTGTGGATTGCTTTAAGTTGATGGATGTGCTTGTTTTAATTGCGTGGACCAATCTTTGCTTCATATATTGGGAATAAATTGTCTTCGACATCGCCGCATAAATCTACATCACGATCATCATAACTGCATCCATCAACCAACTCTAAATTTTCCGAGCATTGAAGTTTTTCAATTAATGTAATCATAGACTTTATAATTGGCGATTTGCTGGTGGTATTGAAGATATCGTAGTCTCTCTTTCATATACGCTTTATCGATGTTTCTTTAAATTCATCACATAAATAACACTGTGCTTGAATCGCAAACTTTTTTTTTGTGACAAGCTGGGCACCCAGGGGTAAACCTAGTTCAAGTATGCTGAATTCAATGGTCCTAATCCCCATTTTTGAGATATCGCTTTTGATATGTTTTGGCTCTGAGTCAAAAATAACTCATTTTCACGTTGATAACTTTTAAACCATTGGGATTTTCGTTTTGCTTTCTTCAGCAAAATTGTTGCGCAGGCCAAGACAAACAACTTTTCCGAACATATCAAGACCGAAAAACCAGATATACATTCACAGTTTTGTGTTAATTTTTTTTCTTTTCATTTCGACGAAAAACACTTTTAATATCAATTTTGTCCATTTATTGAATTTAAATCGATTGAAATCGATCAAATAAACATCTCATCGACAAATATAGGTACAATAGAAACTATGTAAAAGATAATTAAATCGATTCAGTTGATTTTATGCTGATTTTTCTTAAGTTTATTAATTTTAATTTTCTGATTCGTTCGTGTCGTCTTCGGAATCTTCTTCCTCTTGCAAATTCCAACAACAGTCACCGAAGAGTGCATGTAGCTTTTTGCTGATGTACCAATGTTTGAGTCTTGCCGTCACTTGGTGAACAATGCAAAAAATGTTTTTTCAGTGATATTCGAACGTTTATATTATAAAAAGCGGTCAGAATATTTTCAATATATTTGCGCCAATCATCGGATCGATTAATTCCGAGAACATTCTTAATAACTTCGTTCTTACTTATTGTGCCAATTTTTTAACTTTTTTAGTGTAAATATTATTATTATTGCTTGAGTGAAAGTTAACTATATTATATATTCTGATTACATGTGGTTATTTTAATAAAATTTACTAAATTAAGATTAATATTCACTTCGTGCATGTAATAATCTGTTTTTATAAATTGCAGTGTATGAGTAAAGTGCAGTATATTCCGGGAAATATTGATTTATTTGAGTTTAGCTATCAAATAAATGCATTTTGTATTAAATTAAAACTAGAATAAAAATATTTATGGCAGGGATGACAGTGACTGTCTTTTACATTATTTAAATTTAAACCATTATTATTCAACTTATTGGTGATTTCTGGATTGTAAATTACATGATTTAATATGTTTTTGGAGAATCAGTTTACTTTTGTTTATGGACAATTGAACTGTTTAGTTTATTGAAAGTTCAACTAATAATAATAAAGTTTTATTGCAGGAAATATACCATTATATATGGGTACTCAAATAATTATTGAATTTTTTCAAGATGCTCCTTGTTGAAATTTTATACCATAAAACCAAAAATAATTGTGCTGTTTTGTACCTAACAATTTACTAACTATTGACTACTTAGGTGTCTGTAACCGGGTCAAGTCTATCATATCTAACAACCTTTCCTATCCCTCCATCTTGTTATATGTAAAACGGGTGTACGGTAGGCCCGGCTTATCCGGGATCAACCAACTAACAGTGATCAAGAGCGTGAAAATTAAATTTGTTATTGAACCTAACCTGAAAGTTAAATTTCAGTGTGATTGATAAATCATTGGATCTATGTCAATTTTAACTATTCACGAACTGTCCTTTATATTGTGGAAAATTTCGTTATGTGGCATTATGTCATTCAACAAATATGGCGTATTCTTGTATTTGTATATTTTATACTCCTCTGTTCTATCCATTGTGTCTCCTTTTATCATTATGTGTAGTATATGTAAATTATAGTCGTATCCTATGTATGTGTGTTGTTGGTGAATCAAGTGCTCTGCATCTTTAAATTGTGTTGTGGCCGTTCCGATATCCTTGATGTGTTCTTTAAACTATGTGATAATACTCCTACCTATTTGACGCATGTAGAATGCCAATTTTTTGGAAATTATGGGTAATCTGTTTTTAGTTAAATTTTTTCAATAAAATAAAATTAAAATATTTAAAAACAAACAAGGAGATACGAGATTATGGATTTAACTTAATTATTAGGAATACTTTTTTGAGTTTATTGTTGTTGTACACTGCTCGTAAAAAAATTTCGGACACTTGAATTATTAATGCATAACAACGTCAGACCTCACGTTGCGAACGTTATCAAAAATTATTTGAATGAGATGCGAATTGTTTGACCCGCTCGCACCCCTAACCTTAACCCCATTGAGAACGTGTGGGTATGCTATGGCGTCGTTTAAG
Organism: Nephrotoma flavescens; assembly: GCA_932526605.1. Lineage (NCBI taxonomy): Eukaryota > Metazoa > Arthropoda > Insecta > Diptera > Tipulidae > Nephrotoma > Nephrotoma flavescens. Next base: position 126,218,976 of record OW052221.1, on the reverse strand, counting down.
GCAAAGGGAAGTCGTTCTATAAACCTTAGATAATCTTCAATCAGCTCTGCAGGTAGAATGGGAAATAATTCCTCAGGAGTACATTGTTAACCTGGTGCACAGTATCCCAAAAAGCTAGACGTGATCAGAGCTCGTGTTTTGCTCGATATTAGAGTACCAACCGCCTAGATTGATTGTTTATTTTTATTTAAATAAAGATGAAAATATATCAATATCCAATTTTTGGTGATTTTGTTATTTCATTCGTTTTGATCCTGTGGTAAATTTTTATTAAGCGAAAACTTGTTCCGTTAATGCCTTTTTATAAGCTTTGTAAACTCAAATATTTAGTGAAAAAATGTAGTGTCCGAAATTTTTTGACGAACAGTGAATATTCTGTTCGAACTCCTCCAAGAGAGCCAATAACAATAACAAAACACAAACAAAGTATTAAAAGAAAATATTGAGAAGCACGAGTTTTCCATAATAGCAATTGAATATCAAAAAGCTCTACAGGAAAATGTTATAATTCAGTTGCTTATCGAACCTGCACAACTTACCCCGACTTTAGTAAAGAATCAATCAGACTAACATCGCGATTCTGGCGTCTTAAAATTGTGTTGCGGAAATTCTCCGGAAACTATTCGAGAGCTGTCAAATAGTATTTATAATATTTATTTTTGGAAATGTTAAATTAATTATGTTATGTTAATTATTTAATTTATATTAAATAATAATAAGTAATATTTATTTTATTGTTACGTAAATTATGTTAAATTTATGAATTTGGCTCCAAATTAGCTATGTGGAATATTTATGAATACAGGGATATGAGGGACTGTGTTTGTATTAATGGTTCCCAGGAACCACTAGTTCCAGAAATCGAACCAGTTGGGATCGAATTTTCTTAATGATTGTTGATTGGCGCTATCGGCTCTGTATGGCCTAAGTTGGGACCGAAAATTACACAAAAATGTAAAATATAATTAAAAAACGTGAGAACTGTCAAAAATAATTAAAAATGTTGAATGTTTAATACAAAACTGTGTTTATAATTATAATTAACAGCATAAATTACAATCGCAAGAAAATGATTAATCATAATTATTTTCAATTTCTAGTTATCTGCATTTGGAAAACAATAATCAGCCATCTGTTTTCGTTTAGAGCAAGATACAAATATCATAAAATTAATGTATACTGACATCTAGCCATATTTTAATAGGACTTATTTGGAAAAAAAAAATAAAAGTGTATGTTTCTTTCAATATGGCTCCACTTGTTCTTGACCAAACTTCAGGTCATTTAATCTACAGCTAGCAGAACCCAAATCGACTTTTGGACCAAAACCGAAATTAGAACGCAAAATTCGAACAACTGACCAACAAATTGTTTTAGGCTTAGTTCGATAGTTGTTGATGGATTTTTTTGGGTGTTGGCTGTTGTAATAAATTCTTGGGTTCCTATTTCTTGCGTAGGAATGAAGTTCAATTCATTATAATCGATTTTTGTGGGTGCGGGCTGTTTTAATAATTCTTGGGTTCCACTTTCTTGTATAGGAATGGAGTTCGATACTTTTTGAAAGATTTTTGTGGGTGTGGGCTGTTGTAATAAATGCTTGGGTTCCTAATTCTTGCACAGGAAAGAAGGTCGATACATGTATGGGTGTGGGCTGTTGTAATAAATTCTTGGGTTCAATTCTTGCACAGGAAGGAAGGTCGATACTTTTTGATCGATGTTTGTGAGTGTGGGCTGTTGTAATAAATTCATGGGTACCTATCACATGAAGGATTTCGATGCATTACGAATTGATTTTTATGGGTGTGGACTGTTTTAATAAATTCTTAGGTTCCTAATTCTTGGATAGGAAGGAAGGTCGATACTTTTTGATCGGTTTATTTGGGTGTGGGCTATTGTAATAAACTCATTGGTACCTAATTCTTGATGCATAGCAAGGAAGTTCGATACTTTTTGATCGATTTTTGTTGGGTATGGGCTGTTGTAATAAATTCATGATTACCTATTTAAGTGGTATTACCCATACATAGAAATATTGTTTTAAAGAGCTCCACTTTTAAGGGGTTGTTTTTAGCAATTGAACTATTAAAATATATTATAATTTATTTAGTAAAAACTTCTTGTATCAACCAGTACGATACAATGATTTTAAACGGTTGGTCCCATTTTGGGTGGTTTTCTAGGGCTATAATTATGCCATTTTATTGTAGTTAATTTGTAAACAAATTCCAGTACCACCACAGCACTAGATAACAAAAATTCACAGAAATGCATAAGGCTTGGTGGTGTGACGAAAAATAAGGTTTTTAAAAATTGCTCCCCTTAGGGGTTGGAAGGGTTGAGCTATGCCAATATGTTGTGGTTAATTTGTAAAATTACAATACCACCCCCAGTAAGATGAAAGAAATAATAACTGAAATGCCAAAAGCATGGTTTAACCAAAAATATGGGGAATTGCACCCCTTAGGGGAAATTTTTTGGGGGTTAAACTATGTTAATATGTTGTAATTAATTTGTAAAACACATGTCAGTACCACCCCAGTACGATACAATAAATATTAACATAAATGTGATAAGCATATTGTAGCGATAAATATGGTTTTAGAAGAATTGCACACCTTGGGGGTAGTTTTTTGGGGGTTGTACTATGCCGATATGTTGTAATTAATTTGTAAAAAATTCCAGTACCACAAAAATTCGAAATGTGGTGTAGCTTTATCTAACGCCAAGCCCACACACAAATTACAGGATACCGGGACCTGTAAAAAATTTTCTAACTGTGTAACAAATTTGTAATTAATCTGTAAAAAATCCAGTACCATTTTCATTGGATTGTGCTACAAGTGTTGGTGAAGCATTAGGGTCATTGTTTTTTTTGATCTATACGTGTTAAATTGCCAAGCACAACTAAATAGTGAGAATATAACGTCCAAATAAAACGAAAGAGAAAAATATTCTTATTTGTATTAATTTTTAAAGGAAACCCCCACAAAGTTGGTGTACCATATAGAACAAAGGTCGTTTCTTCGATAAGTGACTTGCTATTTTCGAAAGTTTAACTCCGTCTATTCTTCTGGCGACTGCACACGAACGTGTAGTAGAGGTTTGAACGCAGATAAAACATTAAATAATAAATAAAGACATATTTAGCGATATTGGCGGATTTTCTTGTTAAAATATAAGGTACATTTATAATAAATATATATTTGTGATAAATAGAAACAAATAAAATATTGTAAGCTCTATATTGTGTAATGAAAATACATGTTTTTCTTGGGCGATTTTATTTTCGAGCGAGTTTCCAATAATCCTTTTTATTATAATTTTGTGCAAATAAAATATTTTCTAAAAGTGATATGAACATTTATATTGTGTGGAAAATAACATAATTGTTTTTTCTTCAATACCTTTCTATATTTATATACACTTATTTAAAATACCAAATTCATACTTTTTCTAGATAACTAGAACGTCTATAATAAACCAAAGATGTTATATTCGCAATCTTTGTACATACATACATATACATACGTATGTACCAAACATTATCTAAATAATTAGTTACAAATAACAGGCAACTAAATATAGTTTACTTATTAAAAAAAAATCAAATTTTAAAATTTTACTCGTTACCCTTGTCTTGACACGATAATTAATTGGAGCATACTTTGAATTAGCATTGTTACACAGTAAATATGAAATACGGACATAATTTGATCATTTTTAGTACAATTTAGTACTACAAATAATTATCCAAAACACCCATAATTAATTGGAACATACTTTTACTTCTCGGAAAATGCGCGTGCATCGCAGCAATCTATAATTATGTCAAAAAAGTGAATAATATGAATGTTTCTACACGCACACGTACAATATTTATAAAGCAAAATAATAATTACGTGTTCGTACGCGATTTAAATCAATTTACTAAATAATAATAAATTTCTGTGCATCATAGTGACGCCACCGTCTAAAAACATTTCTGTGACGAAGAAACATTCACATTGATTAATAGTTGGAGCGAGTACAAATTTAAGATGTTCGAAAATTGTAAGAAACACAACTTAATATTTAGCAAAATTTCAGATGAAATGAAGCTTTATAATTATGAAAGGGCTCCCGGAGAAATAAAAAATAAAATAAACAATTTGAAACAGGAATATAACAAAACCAAACTAAAATCTGGTGCATAATACCTTTATTTTACTATGTTTTAAATTATTAACGTTTATTGAACGTTCTAGGTGGAGATGCTCCAAAGTGGAAGTTCTTTGAGAAAGTTAACTTTATACTTGGAGCCAAAGATAAATACAACAGCCATCTGAGTGAAGATAGTTCATTAAATATACCTACTAATACTAGTTGTCTTTTGTAGAGACTCTAATGCAACTTTTGATGACGAAAATGAACTTGGTGAAAATGTGTATGGGGAAGTGCAATATTTGAAGGATGAGACAGGGATCATTGAACTCCAGTCAAATTGTTCCACTCAATATATTATATCGAAGTCAAATTCCTCACATATCGAAGATCCTAGTGATAGCAAGATAAAATTAAGCTCCACTTCTAAGCTAACCAAAAAAAAATGAGTGAGTCCATTAGTACTCTCAAGGAGATATGTAAACATGGCGTGTGTATAGTACGTGGGTACAGTTTACTTTGAAGGAAGAAGGAATGCAATTTTACTAACCAGAGTTTTTCATTTGTTTATTATCGTTAAATTGGTCTATTGGTCTCTTTCGGTATAATCGACGCAATTGGGTTTTGGTAGCTAAAATAAGATATATTATATACTGTCGACTCTAACTATAAAAATTTTCATTGAAAAACTGCACAATATGGTCGTCCTATATCTAGTAGTAAATATATTTCGATCTGAGTTCATGTGCAAATCGAATTCGTCTCGCAGGAAGTTTATAAGTGGTTCAGCTTGAGGAACAGCAACATTAATATTGAAATCCCCGCTCATAATCACCGGCAAAAGATGATAGTCTCCTTTAAGAATTTTTGAAATTCTTTAGGAATTGAGGCAAGGACGAAATGTATGAACTTCATTATGGCTTCGAAAGATTTATTCGGCGAGGTTAATACAACTACAGAAAGCATCTTATTCCCATTGAGAAGCTGAAGTTCAGCCGTATATATATCATCAATGAGTTGTGTTGTTACGCTCATACCAGTTGTTTGTCCAACGATGATTTCTTTATGCGAGGTGGCTGTATGGTATGAGTATTCTATTTGAGTTTTTATATATTGTTACTCCGGCAGCTCACTCACCGTGTCTCTTGAACTGAACGCAGATCTGGAAAAGCAAGAAAATTGAGCATCCTTGCGTGACTGTGTCAGTTAGGTCGAGGTGATGTGTATGACCTAAGACTCTGACAGTTCAATGTTAAAAACCAGACTTCATTATTATCTCGTACAAAATTCGCCATTACAACGGATAAAGCGGATTTGTGGTGCGGCGCGATAGCTAATTTTGAAGAAGACCCATTGAGGTCCCATTGTTACGTCCATGGTAGACGACATGATCATCGATAGCCGACGTGATGAACAGTCCTTCGAGACTCGTTATTCGTGCTAAAGCAATATACACAATTTGTTAACTGTATCTTTTATCGTAAGAGTATATACTGACTATCTCGTTGTAGGTACCACCGTGTGATGCATGAATTGTGGTAGCACATGAAGGTACGACGCTTGACATTAATTGTTGTTTCGATTAATAGTTGAGCTTTTTCTAGAAATGGACACCAAACATCGGTCGATATTCGTTTTCTGCGCCCATCCAGCTTCAAGCCACCTGACCTTCTTGCCAACTTGTGAATTTGAACCGAAATCCATCCAGAGTCGTTTGACATTTTTTACTGTCGACGTTTTCATCGTTCTCGTTGTCCTGGTTAGGATGCCTATGCATTCGATATACTTTAGACAGCCCATAGTTCCATTCGCCAGTTCATTTGTTACGTCAATATTGATTTTGAAAAAGTACGGCAAATTATTTGTGTCCACTATGCTCATTTTATGGATCTTTTGACGGAATTGCTACTCCGGCAGCCCACTGACCATCTCTATTGATCTGAAAACAGCATTCAAACGTAGGAATATTAACAAGTTCGTCATTGCGCAGCCAGGTCTCGAAAACCAAATGAATTGAGCATACCTGCGTGACTGTGACCTGAGACTCTGGCAGTTCAATGTTAAAAACGAGATGTCATTATAACCCCATTCAGTAGAAGACATGATCATTGATAGCCGACGTGATGAACAGCGCCTAGAGACTCGTCACTCGTGATAAAGCAATATACAGCAGTTGTTGACTGTGTTTTTAATCGTATGAGTATGCAATTTCGTAATCGTAATTCGTATTTCGTATCGTAATTTTTTTTTTTGATTTTTCTGATCGATGGAAATGTCGATGGTTTCTATTTCATTCATTAAATTAATTTTTTCATTTTCCCTACTATTATACATATACATAAAAGCATGCCATGTATAGTAAAAATTGTTTTTGTTGAGTTCCTTGCTTTTTTTCAAACGAAGTAGGTATACGTCATTTCCGTTCGTTTCATTTACAAGTTTACTCTAATACAAAAATTTTGGTAGGCGCGCGTAAAGATGTTTACACATCAAAAAGAAAATCCGTTAATGCCATCGAAAGCCTCATAGGCTTAAGTGAAAAAAATCAAAATATTTTGAAAAGGCTATTAAAAATAGAGGAAAGCCGAGAAAAAAGAGAGGAAAAAGAGGCTGAACAGAATCAAAAAGTTGCAAAGGCAATGATCCATTTCTTGGAGTTCAATAAAAAATATTTTTTTTTCTTCTAAAATTGTTTATATTATTATTTTTTTTATTAAATTTAATATTTATTCTTAAGACTGAACTGAAACATATGTAATAATTATTGTGATAAAATGTGATGAATTAAAATTTGAATATTTAATCATTTTTTGATTTTACGAGATATTTATTTAAATGCGTTTTTCCTCAAATAGCATACGAGCTATTGAATCACGCTTTTTCAGGCCATCTGTGTTTCTCCTATCGGATGTTACCCTTTGAGGAACCTCATCAAAATCTACAGTGTTATTTTTTGATTTGCTTAGCCAACTGGCATCAAATTGGTACTTGTTGCGATCACATAAATTATTGATTATGATGCACGCCTTTATGATTTTTTTGGAATGTTCCAGTGAAAAATCATTCCGTTTTGATAAAATCCGCATTCTTCCTTTCAATCTGCCAAAACTATCTTGAACAGTCATCCGAGCTGAGCTTAGACGAAAGTTAAAATGTTGCTGAATGGGCGTTAGCTTTGCACCGGGATAAGGTTTAAGAAGACTTGAGAGCAGAGGAAATGCTCCATCTGCTATGATATGATGCTTGAAAACGTTGTTAGTCAAATATGCAGACAAGTTCGAGTCCCTAAATACTACAGCATCATACGTCTCTATCAGTGAGTCGCAGAATTCCTTAACAATATGTCCAACGCTACTTTTACCAACCTTATAAAGATCGGCAACTGTGGCTAGGTCGCAATTGGTTTTCAGGATATGTAAAGCAATTATCACTCTTTTCTCGACACTCGTAGCTTCTCTCATATTTGTATTTGACCTATACAATTCTGCACGAACAACGTTACATATATATTCAAAAAATTTCCTGTTCACTCGATATTTTTTTTGAAATCGGTTGTTTGACAAATTTCATCCCACTATTTCCCAGTATCCATCTGGCTTTGGAGGCAGCAACTCTGGCATCACCCAGATTTTATTCAAATTATGCCTGGATGACACCACTGATATTAAAGCAGTATTTATTTTGATTCGCAACTCCAAACATTAATTTACCATGAGTCGAACCCTTTGTCTTTGTTTTGTGTCCCTTAAGCTCTTCAGGTAAGAATTATAAAGCTGCAAAAATTCGCCTGATTTCAATCTCTATATAAATAAATAACGTTCACCATCCTATAAAATTCGTATTATATAGGTCGTATAATCTGATTACTGATTATGATTACTTACCGAAGACATGTTCTAATATTAAGTATCTGTATATATTCAATAAAAACGCTTATCAGAAAGTTTTATTTTTATTGATTAATAAACAATTAATTCATTTCATGTATGTAAATTTGGGCCAAATTTCCAAATCATTTGACATCAAATAAAAAACAAATTGGTTCGCGTATTCAACGAAAGGAGGGAGATCAGTAGTTTACATTCACCGTCAAGACGAAAAATCCATTTTATGATCATAAAATTAATTTTTAGAACTATAATTAATTTTATCGTCAAGACAAGGCTTTTATTGGAATTATTTTATGAAAACGTATCACTTGAAAACATATTCCTCACTCTTTCCAGCAAAAAAACGAACTCCCAAAAAAAACAAAAAAATTTCATTTTCCCCGAAAATTTTGTTATTCAGATAGTTAGATCACAATACGAATATCTATTACTAACTTAATTTAACAGAAAATTTTGAAAAGCAAAAAAATAAAAACTTCTCCACTGATTTGATAAAAAACAGTGACAATATTTATATTTACCATGTTTCCATGACAGAGTTAACCTGGGTTAACTCAGGTTTACGTGCATGGAAACGCAGATTAGGGTAGAGTTTCGTTAAACCCAAATAAACTCAACGAAACTAGTTGGTTTGAGTTAGGTTTGCTTGACATTTCATTTCTCTCATTAGTTTTTTTTTCATTTTGGTATGAGTGTATCAGTACTACGCGTTGGGTAATAAAAAATAATACGAAATATTTTACTTTTAATAAACATAAACATTTTTAGAAGTACTTGGAAAAGGATTAATGGTAATTAACCCTTGAAAAGGAAATGTCGTCAAGAGTTTTTTGGAGTGATAATGATTGTAAAGTTCTATTTTCGAAGAAAAGCAAATATTACAATTAATGGATGGCAAACAGTATAGAAAAAATGATATTTTTAAAATTGTGGAAGAAGAATTTAAGAAGCGGGGTATCATAGACAAAAAATTCGATAACATTGAAAATAAATGGAGAAACCTAAAAAAAAGTGTATTTTAGTGTGAAAAGAAAAAATAATATAAGTGGTGAATCGCGAAATTCATGTGAATATTTTGACGAACTTGATACAATTTTGGGAGAGCGGCCGAGTACCATACGTCTACAAAATTCGATTGATTCGTTCACACCAAATTTAGGTAAAAACTGTTGAAGAACCTTTTCCATTTATTAAACGATTTATTATTAATTTTATAGATTCAGATAACCTCAATTGTGTTGAGCAGCAGAAGTTTGATCATGCGGATAAAACATCGGAACCATCCACTTCAAGTGCCTCCATTTCGAGTGCCCCAACTTCAAGTGCCCCCACTGCTTCCAACAACCACAAGAGAAAACATAATGGGTAGGATGAAGTCGCGTCCAAGATTATGAAAGAAAATAGTAAAAATCAAGAAGAATTTTTAAAAGAACAAAAAAATTTAATAGATTACGAGTTTAATTTATATTGTCAAAAAGAAGAGGAATTTCAGGAAAAAATCCTTTCAAAAAATTTAAAATTAATGGAAGAAAATAATAAAAATTTCCTAAACGAAATTAAATCAATATAATTAGCCCAAATTTATCTGATGCAGATCTAGTGGATGGTAATAATCAAAGTTCACCGTCAACTGAGTTTTTAATTGGTGAATTAAATGAATTTATTTATTTCGACAAATAATTTTTTTTCCGTGATTTACGGCTGTGAAACCTCTGTGAAATATACAATTTTGGGTTAAGATAGAATGAATTCTATGAATTTGATAAATGAATGAAACCAAAACCATTTATGTATTGAAAAAAAAAAATACAGTTTCATATTTTTTTTAAATAATTTTTTATTTTTATTTCTCAATGAATTCTACTTTGTAGAAGTGGGTGACTCTGTGCCATAAAATCCTTTATATTGTCTCTAATTTCATTCGCAGAAAGTGGATTCCGTGAGCTATTCGAAGTTGGAGGTTGAGGATATAAAATCTTGGTGTGTGTTAATTCAGAGTACCAATTTTGCAGAATAGGTAATTTTCTGCTTTCTGCAATATTATGTAGAACACAACATGTTGCTACGATATTAACCAAGGTCGCTAATAAGGAATGCTTTGATTTCCTTTCCGTTAATTATTTCAGATGGCTGTAATTAATATAAAGAAGTATTAACATGTTGACTATTAAAATTTCGATAAAATTTTGCTATACCATGGAGTAATTGTATATATTTGCATACAATAAGGATTCCCTCAGCACCACGGCATCAGGGGTACAACCTGGATGTTTGACAGTGATATTAATAAATCTGAAATTATAAAACAAAATTACCAAAATTTTGGATTAAGAATTTTTCAATCTGTAATCTTTTAACAAACCTATAATTTGCATCAACTACCCCTTGAAGTACAACTGAAGGCCAACATTTTCGGTTTATAAAATCTCTGTACCCCTCTTCTGGTATGGTGTCACAGGAATGTGTGTACCATCAATTGCTGCGAGAATTGGACTAATGCCGCTTCTTTCTTTAAATTGTTCAATTATTGCTTTCGCTTCTTCTATCGTTGGCATTTTAATATGTTTAGGGAGCAATAATTTGACAGCAGAAAGCTGTTTTAAACATCGATGAACGGATGTTTTATGTACGCCAAACTGGTTTCCAACTATACTCTGTATTCCGCACAAGAGGCAAGTTTATATAAAGCGATAGCAATTTTTTTATTTACTTGCAGTGGTTCACGTACACAAAAGAGATCGGGTTTTAATGTATCTCCAATATCAGTACATAAATACTCAAAAGTGTTCCGATCGATTCGAAAATTTTCCATCCACTCATCGAAATTTGAAATTTTAACTATATTGTTCCATCAATCACTACTTCGGGGGTTTCATCCAAACTTTTGGTGGCTTGCGTCTTAATCGTTGTTGAATTTTGCCCTTCTCATAAATATGTGTCGCCTGCGAAATTGTTTCATAAATACTTTTCTCCTTCGTTGCATGCTCAAAACATAATTTTGTACCAGCATTTTACAAATCTTCTCAGTGTTTCGTATATGAGCAGCACATAGAATTTTTATCAACTTAGGTAAATCTGTAGAAAATATAACGCAGCTGTCAAATTAACCCTACTCTATACTTTCTCATGGAAACAATATTTATTTGTTTATTAATGTACTATACAATTTATTTATACAAATCCACATCATATACCAATATACGCCGTTTTGAGCAGTAGATGCTCATTTACAATGGCGTATGCAGCGTATGGGGTGGAAAAAACAATTTTAATAAAAATTAAAGTATTTGGTTAAAATTTGCGAAGAGATAATTGTTGGTGTCCAATGTAAGATGGTAAAACCTAACATTTATGGAGCATCGTTGATCCTTATATAGTAGAAGCATACTCCTGGTGTGCATCAGCGAGGCAGCTATGTAATGAGAAATTATTCTAGCTATTGTCATCCGCTATGCAACTCCCTGCCAATCACTGCTTCCAGCTTTGATGGGGATAATCATTTCGAATCAAGATATCAGTTTTTGTTTAAATGCTTCCTCATTGCCCTCAGACTTTTAAAATGATTTATTATCTTTTGGACATGCAAATAATTACCTCATACATAATCTATAATTATCAAAACTTAAAATAAAATTGATTTTTTTCAATAAAATTTGCGGTTGACTTGAACTTCAACGCCGACTTTACGATACGGGTTAACGCCACCATGTTATTAATTCAACGAAACCTAAACCCAAGTTAATCGGGTACATGGAAACATGGTAATTCTAACACAATCACTATTAATTTTAACGATTAAATATTTTAATTATATTTTAGTGAACATTTTACCATTCACCTTACAATTTATATACAAATGGTGGCAACGAAGTTTTCTAAACAGATATTTTATAAAGTTGACAGTAGTTTCTTTTTTTTAAATATAACAATTTTCCACAAAATAAAAATAAAATATTTATTTGTTTAATTGTTTATAATAATAAAAAGTGAAAAAAGTTCACAATGAATAATCAAAATAATTTTAATATTTAAAATTCTTGATGAATTAATTAATTCTTTCAGTTACTAACAGTACTGCGAGCTTTGTTATTGCAATAGTTGCATCCGTGCTAGCAATTTTGACTTAAAGAACATTTCTATCAAATCCCTTGTTAGCTTCTATAACTCGGCTTATTTTTATTTTGCTGTAGTAATCCCCACACTTATTCATGACCTTTTCCAAAAATGTTGAATAAATTTTTAAAAATTTATTGAGCTTCCATTGAGTTAAACGATTGTGTGCGGAACTTCAGTTATATTCGGTTTCAACACTGTGTTTATAGCAGTCTTAGTCAAAAAATGTTCAGGCATTAAAGGCTCCAGACCATTTGGATCTAACGATAACTGTGCCAATGGTATTTAGTTCATCATTCCTCCATTTCTGAATTTATCGTAACATGATATTTATAAAATATATTTTGGTGGTTTTGATATGTATAAAGTTAAATTACTTAGGTTTCCATATAGTTCTCAAAAGTCCTTTTTAGTTGGTATTCCACCTCAGTTGGTTGTAAACTCAAATTGGGTTGAATACAACTAAAAAATGTTTAATTAAATAGTTTTACATTTGATGATGTGATGAGATGAGCACATGACGAGGCCTGCTAGTGATTATAAAAGTATGGGAAATAAAACGGGCCAAAGAAACCACTAACACTCCTATTCGTCAAGCAGCTGCAAAACAAAACCATGTCTGGCAGACGATGCTCCACCCGTTTGCTCGTTACATATTCTAAAAAACTTGTGTGAATTACCATGTAAAAAAACTATTCTAGTAGTTGCATATCTTACTATACGTTTTAAAAATCTTAGTAACAGTGTTAGATGCTATTATATAACATTAATGTGTTACAATTAATTGTTTTATTGATAACGTCAATTCATCAATAAAACAATTAATTATAACACATAACATCAAACCGTTCTGTTTTAAATAGATTTCCACCCAAATCAATAAACATGGCACGTAGTTTCGTTCAAGTTTAGCTTTAGCAAAACGATAATTATTTAAAAAACACGGAGACTTAATTTAACGTTAACTTTATTAATGGCCTAATAAAACTAAAATTTTCATTAATCATATATTATTATTTACATACATTATAATGTAATTGGTTTTTCGTGTAAGCATTAATTAATAATTAATTATTTTACTTTCTGAATTACTTATTTACTGATTTTCTGGATAGTTCACGGCCTTTTTTGATGGTGGTGTATTGTAATAGTTTCAAAACAACTTTCGTAAAATGATCGCGAGAACATTAAAAATAACACTTGTGCTAGCTCAATTGTATGGCTTATCCAAATATTATTTGTCCATCGAAAATGATAAAATTGTGATCAAAGAGTTGAAATGCTATCGAGTCTATTCGATCATAATATTTCTCATTGTGAACTATCGAAATCTTCAATTTAATGTGTTACTGTTTTGGGTTCAAGGTGAAAGCTATGTATTCTATACGTCTTATTTTATACTTATTATGACGTTTTATGGAACAAGCTGGGCCACCTACTATGACGTAATATTAAAACATGATTACGATGTGCGTCTCTTTCGAAAAGTATTGAAATTATATTATTTAGTCGGTTCGGTGGAAATGTTAAACGGAAAATTTAAACTAAACTTTAAATTAAGTATAGCAGTCTACTGTACGAGCCTAATATTATTCATTGGTGTAGTTATGAATACAATAATACGCCAGCCATTGAGGACCATTAAAATAGTCGACGTGATAATATTGTACCTTCTATTAAATTTTGAAGTGGTTGTGATGATTAATATGCTTTTAATGATTACAATTTTAACGGTAACCATGAATTCGCTACAAAAAACCTTAAAAAATGTGATAGAGGCTTCCCACATTTCGAACAAATGTAATCTACAAGATTTGAAGGGTATCATTCGAAACATTGTTAAAATTCATAATTGTAAACAAACGCTCGATATGAAATATTCGAAAAGATTTTTAATGTATTTCGCGTCGTATATGATACGAGCGACTTTTGAAGTATTCCTGTATTATTCCAATGCTTTTCTGTCGAATAGATCGCCAATCGATCGTTTAAATCAATTAATAGTGGGGCTAATCTTTATGACTTATCATATGATGAATTTGACGTTATTTATTAGAATATTTACGATGTTTTATCAACAGTGTGATAAAATACGGTTTATTTTATGCGAAGTTTGTTTTAAGGAACCGTTTATGGATTGTCGATTTTTGGAATTGGTACGTATAAAAATACTGTATTCAAACATAATAATCAAATTAATTGAATTTTTATTAAAATTTGGTAAATTAAAACAATACTTTATAGTTTATAAATTTATTTAAGTTGACATTTATACCACCAAGTGTAAGAGAGCAATAAATTTTCTTGGTGAATCATAGATCAAAGAAAAATTTCTTCATTCATGCAATTTTTTGACCTAATTTGATATAAGCTTACAAAGTAAAAATCTATTGTTAGAACTATTAGGCCCAAATAGGGTCGTGCACTAAACGGAATTAAAATTTAATGAACATTGGCCCAAGATATGATACACATAATCGAATGTAGATAATTGGTGCTTAGTTAACTGGATTACATTCGAAAACTTGTAAGATGGTGATCACCATTTAAGTAGTATAACTTAGGTTAGGTTAGGTTAGGTTAGAGTGGCTGCTATCGCACACTTAGGCCAATAGTGGCCCATTGTGATACCACAGGATCCTATCTCCCCTTTACTCCCGCTGAAACCACCCGGAGCTACTTATGTAGCGTAAAATATCTCGCACTCCACAGCCCGCGAGTTCCGAAAAGCCGTATATACCGTACATACCTAAATACTTATGCCTTCTGCGTGAAAGTGCCGGACACGAGCATAGGAAGTGATTTAACGTCTCTTCATCCTCTTCGTCAAAACAACTCCTGCAAAAGTCATTCGTCTGTAGGCCCAGCCTTCTCGCATGTTCCCCAAAAAGGTAGTGTCCTGTCAGTATCCCTACGACCAATGCTACCTCTCGTTTTCCCAGGGATACTAGTTTTTTGGAGCGCCGCAAGTCCAGTTTTGGCCAAACCTGATTTGCTACCCTGCACGTGAGGGTGTTGGTCCACCTCTCATTTGTCAAGGCGATTGCCTTTCCACTGAGCGCCAGTTTGAGCGCTGCTATTGGCCTCCCCAGACCTGCTCTTTCCGGCTGCATCTGGAGAGTCGTACCGTACCTAGCTAGTTCGTCTGCCCTGCAGTTTCCCGTGACGTTCGAGTGACCAGGGACCCAGACTATCTGGATGCTGAAATACTCGCTCATCTCATTAAGAGATGATCGGCAATCCAGCGCCACCCGTGACTTCAAACAAACCGCCTCTAGCGACCTGACCGCCGCCTGACTGTCCAGATAAATCGCGAAATCCCTCATGGATACCACGTTATGCTTCAACCATGTCACGACTTCGCCTATCGCCACCACTTCAGCCTGGTACACACTGCAGTAGTCAGGAAGACGAACGGAAATATTAACATTAAGCTTTTCACAGATTGCACCAGCTCCTACCTTGCCGTCTAGCTTAGAACCATCTGTGAAAAATTGCAGTGCCTCGTTTTCCAGTATTGATCCGTTCCTCCAGGATTCTCTTGAAGGACAGATGGTCTGGAAACCTTTATCGAAGCACAACGTTCTTTTAATATAATCTAGATTCGCCAGTTCTTCCCTAAGCGATCTAACTATCGTCGAGTGTCCCACCTGAAGACACTTCCACTGAGAGACAGCTGAAAGTCTCGTAGCCACATTCGCTGCCATCTGTTTACCAAAAAATTCGATTGGAATCAGGTGGAACATAACCTCTAAAGCGCGTGCAGATGTTGACTTAAGCGCCCCGCTTATTACCATGCAGGCAATTCTTTGCACCTTCTCCATCATCTTCCTACATGTTACCTTCTCCCGAGCTGGCCACCACACGCCCACTTCGTACATCAGCACAGGTCTTACCACTTCGGTATAGAGCCAGTGTACCAGCTCTGGTTTCAAACCCCATATCTTACCTATGGCGTTCCTACACGATAAAATGGCTACGTTAGCCTTATTCACCCTTTCTACAATGTTAGGCTTCCAGCTGAGCTTACTGTTCAAGATTATGCCCAAAAATCTCGCTCTGTCAGCAAAAGCTAGTCTAATGCCGTTCACGGTAGGAGGGCTAACTACCGGAATTTTATATTTCTTAGTGAATAGTACCAGCTCTGTCTTGGAAGGGTTGATCCCTAACCCACATTTGCTGGCCCATTTCGTAACGATCAGTAGTGCACTCTGTATAACATCCCTAATCGTGTCCAGATATTTGCCTGAGACAGCTATCGCTACATTATCCGCATACGCTACAACCCCTATCCCCTCTCTCTCCAGTTCTAAGAGCAATCCATTCATCACAACACTCCAAAGAAAGGAGGACATTACACCCCCTTGCGGGGTTCCTCTAACCACCCGCCTTCTAATGGTGGCCTCCCCCAGTTTCGATGTAATAATCCTGCTTGCCAGCATCTGATTTATCAACCTACATATGGGGTAGTCCACGTTCAAAAATAGCAATCCTTCCATGATCGCCTCCGTTTTAACATTATTGAAAGCACCCTCAATGTCGAGAAATGCTACCATACAGAACTCTTGCGAGTAAATTGACTTTTCAATCATGCGTACTAGATCGTGCAGAGCTGTGTCCACCGACTTTCACTTACAGTACGCATGCTGCGACATTGCCCAATTCCTTGGCTCAACTTTTGTTCGAATAAGTACGTCTATCAATCTTTCCAAGGTTTTCAACATAAAGGATGAGAGTTATAGGCCTCAGGTCGTTTGGATAAGCCTGTGAGCTTTTTCCCGATTTCGGGATAAAAACCACTCTGACCTCCGTCCATTTCCTGGGAATATAGACCAATTGCAGACATCCCCTGAAAATAGCCTCCAGCCAGGGAAGGATAACTGCAGAGTTCCTTTGGATCTCTGCTGGTATAATCCGATCCGGGCCCGCCGATTTATAAGGCTTAAAACCGTTCAGCGCCCGCAGGATTTGTTTCCTGTCCACGATGCCATCCACATCTGTTAAACGTGTTCCTCGATGAGATTCAGGCTCCATCGAGTCATCAATGCTTCCCGGAAAATGGGTCTCAATGAGAAGCTCTAATGATTCCGCACTTGAAGCTGTCCATAACCCGTCCGGCCTAATTAAGTAACTAGGACTGGTTGGGTTAGTAGATAGAATTTTCCTAAGGCGAGAAGTCTCAGAGACTTCCTCCATTCTACAACAGAAGAGTCTCCAAGACTCCCTTTGTGAATTCCTCAACTCTTTTTTGTATTTTCTCAGATCCCAATCCCGATGTTCCCTGGTGTTCTTAGCCTTATTAAAAACTGTGCTACACACTCTCCGATAGGTTTCCAACTACGTGGTCCACCATATCGGTTTCTGCCTGCCCCTAGGTTTTATCAGGGCCACGCAGCATTAAATGACAGATTGCATGCTTTTGTGACAATATCAACCATGCCATCTAATTCCTCTACTGTCGCCGGAAGTCCAGGAACCTCCAGCGGCAATAGTTCCTTCAACAATTCCCCATATTTGTTCCAGTTTGTCCTTCTGAGATTCCTAAAGGCTTTCCGGGCAACAGGTTTGATGTTGAGGTTATATGTAATATATCGGTGATCAGAGAATGAGTGCTCCTTCGCCACTCTCCACCCACTGATCATATCAAAAATTGTTTCTGACGCACAAGTCACATCTAGAACCTCCTGTCGATTTCTAACAATGAATGTTAGTTCACATATAATATTGCAAACTACACGGTTATTTTTCGATTACTTATTAAATACTATAAGTAATCGAAAAATAACTCACCTCTTTCGTTAATGTCTGTGCTTCCCCAGATTGAATGATGCGCGTTTGCATCACATCCAAGTATCACACCTACCTTTTTCTTACTTGCTTCCCGGATCAGTTCCCCCAGATTATCCGGTGGAACCCCCTTCTCACGATTCATATAGGCTGAGACTAGCCATAGTTTTTCGCAGCCTACCTCAGCGCTCACCGCTGTAACGTCCCCGCTACTAAATTGTGGAAGAAGAAAAATATTCAAATTATTTTTCGCTAAGATACACGATCTGATCTTTTCAGAGTTGCTTGAGTATAATAATTTATACCCTTTCATTCTGAGGCCACAGATCCTGTTATTGCTAATCCAAAGTTCTTGGATTAACACCAAGTCCTTATCTGACTTAGTCAGTCTGAGCACGAGAGCTGCCGAGGCAGCCTTCGTGTGATGTAGGTTTATTTGTACAATGCTAACCATTGTAATCTACCTTAATCACCACTTCATACACTCCCTGCATCAGGATAGTGTCATCTGGCTCGATGGTTTGGTCGCCAACTCCCTCTCGTCGTGTGTTCGACGGGTTACCCCCATCGGACTTCAGAGAGAGGAGGCTGCCTCCCATCACCAACTTCTCTTCGTCCGAAATATCGGAACGGCTACCCTGGTCGTCCTCAGCCCGCTTGACCGTTTCCTGCCGGGTCCGTTCGCCGTCGCCCCCAGGCTGGTCTTCCGCACCCTTATCGACCTCGTCTTTCTTATAAACTTTAAGAGTGATCGACCCGAAACCGAAGTTGATCACTTTCTTAGATCTAGCAAGGGAAGCCAAGGATTCCTTGATCAAGGATCAGCATGATTGCCAACCTAAAGCCCCTTCTGGCCTCCTCCTGCTTCACAATCCTCCATCCTTCCGATGGAAGATCGGGATTACTGGCCCGGATAATCTCAATGATCTCCGGCTCAGTTGGTAACCAGACGCGTGCCCTCAGCCTGCTCGGGATTTCCCCTCTGCTGACTGCTTCAAGCCTCGCGCCCGGCCACACCTCGCCTACCTCGGCCACTGCCCTTTTATAGAGATCGACCGATCTCTGGTCCGAGCACGCAGTTAGCTTAACGCGCCCTTGGTGCCATCCCGCATCTCTCAGGATCCTCAAGAAATGGAGTTTAGTGCATTATACACTACCCTCCACTTTTCCGATGTGATGCTCCCATCTTCCTGACCTTTGTCAATGACGGCTAGCACCAGCACGTGCTCCTTCAGGATTTCACTGAATAATTTCCGTTTCTGCTCCTTAGGAGCACCCGACGTCATGTCTGCTTGCACTTTGGCCCGCTTACTGCTTTCTGCTTCAAGCTCATCCTGGGACCTCTGTCTTTTAGACACAAGGACCCCCTCCGAGCTATTGCCGACAGTTTTCTTAGCCCATGCTACAGATTTCTTCGGCGTAACTGTAAGCTGCCCCTCAGGGGTCGCAGCCGGTTTCTCCAGAATTCTAAACGCCGACTTTCTCTCTCTGTACCGTTGCTTTGGCGGGGGGGTCTCTTTCGGTAACCCGCTCTTCTGTTTGGCGGTTCCGCTTTCACCTGGCTTCGATGCCATGGTGTTGCTTATCCCTGCCTCAGATGACGGAGCCCTACCTTTCTGGTTAGAGTTACTCTCCTCTATAGTACTTTCCGGTTTTCGGTGGGTACCGGTCCCCTTGTTTTTATTATTATTTTTTAAATCTTCCATTTATTCCCACGAGTATCGGAGAAATACGTCCACCGGCGCAGAGATCCGTATACGCAGGTAAGGCTAACTACAACTGGAGGTCGCCAGGTATCCAGAGGGCTCCGTTCACGACTGGGCTTTGTTAAATGGGCCCCCAGTCTAGCCGATCATCAGCACGGGCCGCGTTTATGGCGCCATCAGTTCGCCTTTCCGTACTGGGTATCCTAGGCACTCAGAATTTGGTGAACCGAGGATAACCACTCCTCGTTCTCTGAGACTCTCCTCCCAGCAGAGCTGCGGTTGGGGACGGCTTATTTAATTCACCGCTAACCTACCTATCGATAGGCCGTTCATTATCCACCACCTGTGACCAAGCCCCCCCCCCCCCCTGGATAGCTGCAGCTCGCCACTGGAGAAGGTAACATATATAAAAATGATGGAAAAGGTGCAAAGAACGGCCTGCATGCTTATAAGCGGGCGCTTAGGTCAACACCTACACGCGCTTTAGAGGTTATGTTCTAACTTCTTCCAATCAAATTTTTTGGGAAACAGATGGCAGCCAATTTGGCTACAAGGCTCTCGGCTGTCTCTCAGTGGAAGTGTCTTCAGGCGGGACACTCAACAATAGTTAGATCACTAAGGGAAGAACTGGCGAATCTAGATTATATTAAACCAACGTTGTGCTTCGATAAAGGTTTCCGGACCATCTGTCCTTCGAGAGAATCCTGGAGGAACGGATCAATACTGGAAAACGAAGCACTGCAATTTTTCACGGATGGTTCTAAGCTAGACGGTAAGGTAGGAGCCGGAGTCTTCTGTGAGAAGCTTAATGTTAATATTTCCGTTCGTCTCCCTTACTACTGCAGCGTGTACCAGGCTGAAGTGGTGGCGATAGGCGAAGTCGTGACATGGTTGAAGCATAACGTGGTATCCGTGAGGAATACCGCAATTTATGTGGACAGTCAAGCGGCGGTCAGGTCGCTAGAGGCGGTTTGTTTGAAGTCACGGGTGGCGCTGGATTGCCGATCATCTCTTAACGAGATGAGCGAGTATTTCAGCATCCAGATAGTCTGGGTCCCTAGTCACTCGGACGTCACGGGAAACTGCAGGGCAGACGAACTAGCTAGGTACGGCACGGCTCTCCAGATGCAGCCGGGAAGGGCAGATCTGGGGAGACCTATAGCAGCGCTCAAATTGGCGCTCAGTAAGAAGGCAATCGCCTTGATAGATGAGAGGTGGACCAACACTGTCACGTGCAGGGTAGCAAAACAGGTTAAATTAAACCAAATGTAGGTTTAAAAGTTTTTTTAAATTATCCAAAGTCTCACCTTTAAATGGTCATGTCGTTTTTGTTTGTATTCGTAAAGTCACGAAATAACTTTTGTTGTATTCTGCAATGTGATTTTATTGTAAATGTATCATTATTTAATATAATTGGTTTAAGAAAAATTTGTTATGGGCTTCCAAATCTTAAAAAATGTGTAGACGTACGAAAAATGTCACCATCTAAATTTATTTAAAGAAAACTAAAGGTTGTTTTGCAAATAACTTTTTTTTAATTATCTAGTTTATGCCCTCTCATTTCCAATGGTATACTACATGCCATACAAATCTCTCATTTTGTGTTTTGTGTGAAGAGATACGATTTTGCCAGGTTTATTTGTGTCAGGGTTAAGAAAACACATTTTAAGTTATTCATAAAATAATAATCGTTTTGTTCAAAATGACCTCCACCACTCAGTATACATGCACGGTACCTTTTTTTTATCTCCAAGGATGTTGTGCGAAGTTTCATTTCATTTTTCGTTTTTCAATTAAATTGTCTTTTGTGGATACGTCTGTTGCGTACACTAATTCCTTAGTACATCCCCAGACGTAGAAATCCAGGGGTGTGATACCTGGATACCATGCGGGAAAAGGAATAGTTCTACCAATCCATTAGTCTGGGAACCTCTACCAATCCATTAGTTTGGGAATGAATCATCCAAGTATTCTCTTACCGTTCATTGTTAATGTGCCGAACAGCCGTCATTTTGAAAAAAAATCAGTACATCTTCTTCTATAAAACTAGTAAAATCAGCTCAGGTAGCGAAGATAAACACAGCAAAAAGTTTTTATCAATTTAACACGAACAACGTGAACTTCCAGTGGGGCAGATCTAAATCTAATAAATGAAGTTGATTATTTCATCAATAACTTAAAAGGTATTTTCTTTACTCTAACCCGGAAAAAATCGTATCTCTTATTTTGACTACAAAATGAATGATTTATATGACATGTAGTATAGCTACCATTGGAAAGGGCATAAACTAGAGAATTTAAAAAAATTATTAGGTTATTTACAAAATAACCTTTAGTTTTCTTTAAATGAATTTATATAGTGACATTTTTCGTACTTCTACACATTTTTTAGGATTTGGAAGTCCATAACTCATTTTTCTTAAACCAATTTCATTAAATAATGATATACTAGCTGACCTGTGACTGAATAATCAGTCACGTGATTACATTTTATTGAATTTTTGGTTAAGAAATTATTAAGAAGATTTTTTTTAAGATCTAAATTTGATGCACTTTTATCAAAAATAAAGTAAATTCATATACGCTATTTAATATTTAATAGAAATGTACAAAAGGAAAATAAAATATGAATTTACATTACAATTTACATGCGTAGAATCTTTACAAAGACAACATTCTTTGTTGTGGTGCGGCCGTCCCGATCAGCTGATTGATCGCTTGTCTCAACCACAAACACCTTGAGTCCGCCAAATGAGCGGCATCGTTAAAAGGCCTCATACAGCTGACCGTGTGTAAATACGGTGGCCGGCAAGTACACGAATAATAAAATTGATGATTAATTAATTAAATTTTTATTTGACTCAACTCGAGAGTTGAGTCTTTTCTTTTATTTTATTTTTTATTTTATTAAAGTTTACAACGAGTTAATATAAGTTAACAAAGTGATTTCAAAAATACAAATTCCACTTGTTTTGAGTTTTCTTTACTTTATATAGGTTTCGGATTTAATGAACAACAAAAAATGACATCCGCTCTGGTTGTTTTCGTCGCGCGTGTCTTTTATGCAAAAACGGCAGTTTTTGCAGTAAATTTCCATTTGTTTCTAAGCATGGATTTGTTGTTGTTGATTCAGCATATTTCAAAATGTGTGTTCAATTGTGTCGTTATGTAACACACGCGTTGGCCCTGACTCGTTTTGATGGTTATGGCGAACGCGAGCTGGACCGGAAATTGGAGGTGAGACACTTTAAATGAGAAGGTGCTTTCCTAGAGTGAGAGCTTAATTCATGGGATGAGAACGCGCTCCCCTTTTGAGAAGCCAGTCAGCACCTCACATTTCAGACTGTAGCGGTTTATATTTGCGACTCGTGTTCCATTGATAAGACCCTTGCTAGTGTTAAGATTCCTCATCAAAAGAACGATCGCATTTACCTTTAGCGGGATCGCATGGCACGGAAGTCCGGACCATTCAATCTTGTTGAGAAACTCGACGGGTGGGCGGAGTTTCTCATTGATGTGGTCACTCTCTTTATGAACACTAAGTTTGACTTCTTGTCAGCTGGGCAGGAGGTTAAGCACCTGCTGATTAATTAGCGCGCAATCATCATTCTTGGGTGCCATACTGGCGCGCTCCTCGATGGTTCCCTCGGCTAGTGTTGTGTTGATGTTAACATACACGAAATCAATCATACTTTGAGAACTGAAAAAGCGCGCCGGAAGAGTGATCGATTCGGTTCGAGCATTTCCGTTTCTAACAGAATGCGCAAACTCGTTCTCACCGTCATCGATGCGCATGTTCTTGGTGAGTGTAAACTTGTTTACCAATTTCCAAAGCGGGTTCAACTTGATGGTCGGTTCGCAGTTCGCGAGCGTCCCGCCTTTGGTGCTACAGGCAAGCACTGTTGGAAGTCACCACATATGAGGATGATTTTTCCAGCGAATGGAACACCTTCCGGCTTTCGTCTGTACAAATCTCGTAATAGTCTGTCTATGATTGTGAGTGCTGCCCCTGGCATGATGCTGGCCTCATCTATCATGATGAATCACGCGCTTTTCAACTTGACAGCGTGCGAGGAGTTTGGCTTCATTGATGAAACTGATGACTCATCCATTGGAACCGGCAGTTTGAAAATGTTATGTAGCGTACCCCCACCTTCCATCAAGCTCGTGGCGATTCCAGTGAAGGCGGAGCAAATGGACTCCAAGCCACGCCCTTTGCAAATATAATGAGTGATTGTAATACAAATCTCCTGCCACACTCGTCGGGAGCGTCAACGTAAAAGACTTTTGCTGACAGGGTTTCAGATTAATTCGAGCGCGCTTTTGACCTCATTAATGACGCGCTTCTGGTCTCCATTTGCACTCGCATACATGTTGTCAAAACGCGCCATTTCTAGATATTAAAATCTCAAAAGGGAAAAGCACATAATTGCCGAGGCACGCAGCTTTAATCGAAATATTTAGTAAGAAATGTACAAAAGGACCACTGTATTTGTGTGTTATTTTCTTTTGTATATGAATAATTTTGACGTTTTCCAAAACAAATCTCGTATGAACAACATAACCAAAACAAATGTACTTATGTAGATTATATAGTCGATTTACCACTACACAAAATACAGAAACACGTCACGCTAGTTGAAGCATGAAATTAAGAGCTTAATAAATTATCCGGTTACGAAATATACTGGGACACAAATCAACCGCATATCAGGACGAAACTTCCCACTTAACTTTTTCGCATAAATTAAGAGATCCCATGATTTTTGCCTGAAATCGGATGGAAATGATTATTCCAAACTTTCCATAGATATTATGTTTGTGTATAAGTATTAAGGTCGATCTTCACTCGCAAAATTTTGTCATGACGATAGAGTGCCATGACAAAATTGTATTTTTACACTCACACCTCTTAACACCAAAATATTTGTATATATGTAAAATCATTTTATGTTCTCTGTTTTGTTCTGTATTGTGACGATGTAATGACGGTTCAATAAAAAACATATTTTGTCATGACATTCTGGCGTCGTGATTAATATATAAGATGTACAGTATAGGAAAAACGTCTCTTGGTTTTTACACATATTTTCCGTGCACGTTCCTTAATAAATCATACATTCTGCACATATATGAAAAAATACCTCTCACCTGATATATGTTTCATTAAGATACGTGCACGGGAAATAGGTTAAAAAGGGAGCACAAACTAAAAATTAAGCTTATTAATATATAAGATTTACAATAAAATCATGTTGTGAAAAGCTTAGTGTTTTCCGTGGCGCGAATGGTCCGCCTTGCGGTCCAACTTGCGGTCCTACTTGAAGCGCCTCCCACGAAAAGTTTTCTTTATTTAAAAAAATCGTCAAGAACGAATTTAATCTTAGAAATATTGTCGTTCTTTTTTTATGACCAAATGCCATCCCTCGAAAGAAACATGCAAGCTTCAACGCGATAAGGTCATGGACGAATTTATGCACATCGCCCAGCGTACTGCATTGACCACAAAAAATGGTAGTCGGATGGGGCTAAGTCTGGTGAAAATGCCCTGTGCGGGAGAACTTCCCATCCCAAGTTGAAGTTGGTCTTCTGAGCCACGCGAGCAACGTGAGACCGAGCGTTTACATGCATCAGTATGACTTGCATGCTTCCTTCCCCATTATGGCAATTTCTGATCAATTTCTTTGCTCAGTTTGTTCAGTTGTCGGCTGTGACGTTCTGCAGTCACAGTCTGACCAGTTTCCAGAAGTTCGCATTAAACCACACCCTTCATATCCCACCAGATACACAGAAGAACACCCTTTAAGTGAATGTTCTGTTTTGGTGTTGATGTACTGGGGTAACCGGGATCTATTCACAACTTTTTACATTTGGAATTCTATTAAAAAATATAATTTTCATCACCCGTCACAATTTTCCACAAGAAATAATTTTTTTGTTGTCGGGCTAACAGTAAAAGGCATGTGTTCATACGTTGACCTAGCTTGTATTCGGTCTACACATGTGGGAGCCACTTAGACCGAAATCATCACCTCTAAACCGAGAACACTACTGATTGATTCCCTTGCTTTAGAAGCATTTTTTCCTTGTTGGAGTTAGTATAGAATGCAGTGCCGAATGTGCTGTTTATCAGTTGCGTTCGTAAACTCTGCTATTCTGAGAAGTTAACTCACGTAGACTTGTCGTTCGTTGTTCCGAAGCCTTGCGTCCGATCTTGTATTTAAAGTTACAACTTAAAAATTGAGTTGCACTTCTGATGAGGGTTTTAAAGCTATGCCCATTACCGATATTGAAATGTATATTTTTGAAATTTTCATATAAGTGGCCATTTGGGGCGGTTTTCATGATAAGAGGTGGTTGGTATCTGAAAAATTGCAGTGTACTTTTAATGTGAGCTTGTAAATCGATTGACAGCACAAACAACGAATTATTTATATATTGTCATTGTAAAACCTGATGATGGTTTTCACGCTTAGGGTTAGCAGTGCATGGATATTGGGTATACTCATAATTCTATATACCACAACCGGCATCGAAATATTATTGTGTTTTCAAATTTGGTTAAAATCAAAAACTAGCTTTTATTTTCAACGTCTTTAAAATGTGTGCAAACTCTAGTCAAAACAAATCAATTACTACCATGCCTCAGATAATATGGAATAAGGAGAAAATGTTAACAAAAATTTGTATGCTTGACCAATTTTTTGAAGGCAAATCTTAACAAATAGTACATTTTTCCAAAGACATCTTTCCGGTGTAAGCTGATTTTATTCATTTTCTCAAAAATAAAATCATTTATAAAATTGTTAGGTATTTTAATATTATTGAATTTAGATCATATATCATCCTTATAGTACACTTAGGAAAAATTAAGTAATGAATGTATTTAATTTCGACCAATCAGTATAGATAGGCATATAAAATCTGCATAATGTAACCAAACACAAATATGTAATACGTACATATATCTAAACGTTTACTGCGATCATTAAAAAACAATTTAATTATAATATTTTCCCTTTCGTTCTTAATTTTGTGATCTTTCGTATCATTTCCTCCAAATATTTGTTTTGTTTTCATGCAGCACACCAAACTATATCAATGTAGCACATACATACATACATCTAAAATAGATCTTCTTCCTTTTCATGATCACATGTTTTTAAATTTTATATACCTAAACGACAAGAAATTATCGATCGTGTACACATATTATTTTAAATCAGCCATGCTACACACAATTTTGGTTTCTGGATTCAAAATATTGCGCAATAGATTTTAATTTTTAATTTTAAACCCTTATTTTAAATTAAATCATTAATTTTTTTTGTCTTGTTTTATTCTTTTCTCTCGAAAATAAAATTTAAACAAAAATCTACATCTCAAAAATGTCCTTAAATTTTTTTATTTTCATTTCAATTTTTTTCATTTCGGATTCACGGACAAAAATTTTATTACGCAGCTGCGACGTAAAAATTTTGACCGTGAATCCGAAATGAAAAAAAATGAAATGCAAATAAAAAAATTTACGGACATTTTTGAGATGTAGATTTTTGTTTAAATTTTATTTTCGAGAGAACAGAATAAAACAAGACAAAAAAATTTAATGATTTAATTTAAAATAAGGGTTTAAAATTAAAAATTAAAATCTATTGCGCAATATTTTGAATCCGAAAACCAAATTATAGTGTAGCATGGCTGAATAGTTCATATGTATTTACGAGTATGTATTATGTATATACATAATACGTGCATTCTAGTTTTCATTTCATTCCCTTTTATTAAAATTAAATCATATACAATAAGAGAAAGGATACTTTCAAACGAAAATAAAAAATACGTTGAATTATTATTTTGTGAATTTGTATTTAAACACACAAATATAAATTTTTTTATTTTTACGTGCGCGTTTTGAAAAAATATATTGAGCGAGAAATATGAATATATTGAGCAAGATAGACGAAAATTTGGTTTGAGTTTTAGCTAATCATTTTTTTAAAAGCCGCTAGAAATATTTTTCCATTTCTAACGACATCGAGAATTTGATTTGAACATAAATTTTCCTTTGGTTTAGACAACTGATTGTAAGTTGCTGTGATTTTATCTTTTAATATTAGTTTGTATGTTTATGATTTAATATTTAAATCTGTCAATTATTTTCAAATTAATTTAAGAATAAGAAAATTGTGAAATGTTTACGCATAGAAATGTCAATTAAAAAAAAATCAAAACATGATCATGCGCATGCGTCTCGCCTACTAATACAATCAAGATGCTCAATACTCTATTTTTCCGGTTTGCTCACCTCGCGCATGTTGCTTTTCGTACAAAATCGACACTCTGATTTGATAAAAAAAAACAGTGACAATTTTTATATTGTAACACAATCACTATTAATTTTAACGATTAAATATTTTAGTGAACATTTTACCATTCACTTTACAATTGTATATAAATGGTGGCAACGAAATTTTCTAATCAGATATTTTATAAAGTTGACAGTAGTTTCTTTTTTTTAAATATAACAATTTTCCGCAAAATAAAAATAAAATATTTATTTGTTTAATTGTTTATAATAATAAAAAGTGAAAAAAGTCCACGATGAATATTCAAAATAATTTAACATTTAGAATCCTTGATGAATTAATTAATGCTTTCAGTTACTAACAGTACTGCGAGCTTTGTTATTGTAATAGTTGTATCCATGCCAGCTGCGAATTTTGACTTAAAGAACATTTCCATCTAATCCCTTGTTAGCTTCTATTACTCGGTTTATTTTTATTTTGCTGTTGTAACTCCCACACTTATTCATGACTTAACCTTTTAAAAAAATGTTCAACACTGTGTTTATAGCAGTCTCAGTCAAAAAATGTTCAGGCATTAAAGGTTCCAGACCATTTGGCGCTAACGATAACTGCGCCAAAGGTATTTAGTTCATCATTTCTTGAATATCTGAATGTACCGTAACATGATTTATATATTACATTTTGGTGTTTTTGATATGTATATAGTTAAATTACTTAGATTTCCATATAGTTCTCACAAGTCCTTTTTAGTTGATATTCCACCTCATTTGGATGTAAACTCAAATTGGGTTGAATAAAATTAGAAAATATTTAATTAAATAGTTTTACATTTGATGATGTGATGAGATGAACACATGACGAGGCATAGCAAAATGATAATTATTTAAAAAACACGGAAACTTAATTTAAAGTTAACGTCCTAATAAAAGTTGCCTAATAAAAGTTAAATTTTCATTAATCATATATTATTATTTACATACATTATAATGTAATTGCTTTTTGGTGTAAACATTAATAAATACTAATTCACAATTAATTATTTTCTTTCTGAATTATTTATTTACTGATTTTCTGGATAGTTCCCGGCCTTTTTTGATGGTGTTGTATTTTAATAGTTTCAAAACAACTTTCATAACATGATCGCAAGAACATTAAAAATAACACTTGTGCTAGCTCAATTGTATGGCTTATCCAAATATTATTTGGCCATCGAAAATGATAAAATTGTGATCAAAGAGTTGAAATGCTATCGAATCTATTCGATCATAACATTTCTCATTGTGAACTATCGAAATCTTCAATTTAATTTGTTACTATTTTGGGTTCAAGGTGAAAGCTATGTATTCTATACGTCTTATTTTATACTTATTATGACGTTTTATGGAACAAGCTGGGCCACCTACTATGACGTAATATT
Source organism: Nephrotoma flavescens (assembly GCA_932526605.1). Classification (NCBI taxonomy): domain Eukaryota; kingdom Metazoa; phylum Arthropoda; class Insecta; order Diptera; family Tipulidae; genus Nephrotoma; species Nephrotoma flavescens. Next base: position 126,189,617 of record OW052221.1, on the reverse strand, counting down.
AAAACATGATTACGATGTGCGCCTCTTTCGAAAAGTATTGAAATTATATTATTTAGTCGGTTCGGTGGAAATGTTAAACGGAAAATTTAAACTAAACTTTAAATTAAATATAGCGGTTTACTGTACCAGCCTAATATTATTCATTGGTGTAGTTATGGATACAATAATACGTCAGCCATTGAGGACCATTAAAATATTCGAGGTGATAACCTTCTACCTTCTATTAAATTTTGAAGTGGTTATGATGATTAATATGCTTTTAATGATTACAATTTTAACGGTAACCATGAATTCGCTACAAAAAACCTTAAAAAATGTGATAGAGGCTTCCAACAAATGTAATCTACGAGATTTGAAGGGTATCGTTCGAAACATTGTTAAAATTCATAATTGTAAACAAGCGCTCGATATGAAATATTCGAAACGATTTTTAATGTATTTCGTGTCGAATATGATACGAGCGACTTTTGAAGTATTCCTGTATTATTCCAATGCTTTTCTGTCGAATAGATCGCCAATCGATCGTTTAAATCAATTAATAGTGGGGCTAATCTTTATGACTTATCATATAATGAATTTGACGTTATTTATTAGAATATTTACGATGTTTTATCAACAGTGTGATAAAATACGGTTTATTTTATGCGAAGATTGTTTTAAGGAACCGTTTATGGATTGTCGATTTTTGGAATTGGTACGTATAAAAATACTGTATTCAAACATAATAATCAAATTAATTGAATTTTTATTGAAATTTGGTAAATTAAAACAATACTTTATAGTTTATAAATTTATTTAAGTTGACATTCATACCACCAGGTGTAAGAGAGCACTACATTTTTTTGGTGAATCATAGATCAAAGAAAGTTTGAATGAAACGTAACTTCCGGTAAAATTTTTGGAAAAATCATCTGGACGGGTATTGTTGCAAATTTGATTTAAAACCATTTATTTCATAAAAGTTTCGTTTTGCTCGTAAATGATATACTTTTTTAAAATATTTGCAAAAAACGAAAAAGCTCATGTGGAAGCTTCCACTACTGGTGGACCGATCTCAGACAAAAATCATTTGAATTTCCAAACTTATGAGAAAAACTTAATTATGAAATTACATCCCGACCAGTCAATCCGCCTGGGCTATAGCGAACAAACAGATATTTAGGAGACACTGCACCACAAACGTACATAAGCACCTTTATTAACTTCGGCAATATAGCGAATGGTTAATCTGCGAAAACCTTTAAGGATCATCCTGGTACTGTCAACCTTAAAGTTGACAACATTGGGGTAAGCTCTGATATGCAGAACCTCCAATAGCTCCATTCAAGATGTGTTTTGCTAATATCCAAAATGCGGGGTTTGTCAAAATCGTAGTTATGTTTGAACCATACCGGAAGGGTAGACAAATGACTTAAATTGTCAATCCTGGCTTTAGTGTTGTTGTAAATGAAGTGACTAAGTTTCTTTGCGGATTTCTGGGTAACCTTTATATTGGGAATACTACTCTCGATGAGCTTCTTAACGTGAGTGGAGAATGATGGACTATAAATTATGCCGCGATAACTAGTCTGTGGATTACCTGTGACGAACACAATTTGTCTTTGTGGTTGCCTGTTTCGGTAGTAGTTTAAAGCGTTATCTATCAAATGCACGGGGTAGTGATTCTTTCGAACTGGATGATAAATGAACTTCTTGTAATCCAGAGTGTACCGTACATCGATGCCAATGAATACCTTAGGAGCGAAGGACATTATATATAATTTTCTTTCACATAGTGTGTATGCGAGGACCAGAAATCGGTTAGCCGAGCCTTTTCCACGGGTTTTCTTAACTTTTCGGACATCCAGGTATGGAAAGCTGTCATTATTTTTGTACACGATTGTGAATTGGAAGTGGGTAAAGGTATATCATTAAAAGCACGGAACATGAGTTCCACGCCAACCTTCCCCGAAATAACGGAAATGTCATCAACATATTTGAGTGACTAACAACATGGTGCAGAACTATAACGGCGTCGATGGCTGAAAGAGGCTACCCATTGACAAGTCCTTAGTTTCTTAGGCCTTACTGTCGTACCGCATGAATACAGATGTATCAATCCAAAAAGGATCTTTTTGAAGAACAGCGTGGGTCATATCATTGTGTGCGGTGCGATTTTATCCCATTTATTCTGCAAGACCTAGGCATGTAGGTGTTGTAAGATACCGGTACATACAGTGATCTTATATCGGCAGAGAAAACAAAAGTCGGGGACATTTTAATCGGCTGAACCCTCTGAAGGAACTCGATGGTGTTTTTAAATATGGAATTGTATAGTCATTCCGAAAAACGTTAAAAGGTGGTATAACGGAGCTAAGATCGTTGGCACGACCGGTCTTAAAGGAATCTCCGGTTTATGGATTTTTGGTGGTCAATTTATCCGAGGTAAGCTGCTAAGAGGTTGTGCTAGTGTCTTTTTTGTTCCCCAGTGATCAAGATGTTCCTCATTTAGTTCGCATATAGTGTATTTAGTGAGCTCTCAAGCCGCATGGAAACGGATAGTTGAGGCGTAGTTCGAGGTGTTGAGTAGGTCGTTCATCTTCGCGTGGCAGTCCGTGGCATTGATTAAGACCGTTATGTTGCCCTTGTCAGCGGGAAAGAACAATTATGCCACGATATTTTCGGAGAATGCCGTTATGTAATTATACATCTCTCTCTGGCACTATAAAATAAATGACGTTTCATAATCATATTTTCATTTCGGATAATGAGTGATTAATTCATTGATCCTAAACCAGCCGTGAATTTTGTTTTCCTTGCCACCACCGAGGATCGTACCCGGGACCTCCGGTCGGTGGACTGGGAATATTTTTCATTATCGCGATTCTAACTGAATTTCTGGTTTCCTTGAATGCGCATTCAAGTTCTCCAAAATATGTTCGACATTGGTGACGAGATTTTTCGGATTATAATAACAGTCGGGTGCATGCATAGCAAATTCGTGACCCAATGATATTGCGAATGAAGACTGTTTGTCCACGGCCAAATTTGTTAGGTTAACCATGAAACCGCCATTCTCATTAATGTTATATTTCGCCTTCATGTTCCTCACTAAAACTCCATTTTCTATCAAGAGTTTTGTTAGCCCTATACTTAACAAATTTGAATTATAGATGGAAGAATTGCAAGAATCGCAACAATCAGTTTCGAACTTAATGAGATTATTGATTTGAAAAAATCAGTCATCTCATCATTCCACGGCGACTGACGTTGATATTTTACATAGGAATATTGTCTATATATAGAACAATACCATGTATATGTAGCACTAGCGATTTACACCTAGTCTACGGAATTCGATTCTTTCATATTCTCCATCTATACTTCATTTTTACCAATTAACTTTTCGTTGTGTACGAATTATTTTTATATTTTACGTTGTTGTTGTTTTGTTGTAATGGTTTTGTTGTGATTGTTCCGTACATTGGTCTATTTCAGTATATTTCGAATTAAATACAGAATCGTAGGAAATTCTTCCATTTGGCGTCAAAATCTGTATGACAACGACTATGATAATTCATACTTACTTATACACAATCAACTTCCCAACCACTCCATACTTTTTCTTTCCTTTAACGCTGGATCGCGGATAAATTAGAATTTAATTTGAATTATAGATGGAAGAATATGAAAGAATCGAATTAGAATAAAAATTTACGTTTGCTGGAAAGTGTGAGTATTAAACTCAAATTTGTTTTTAAGCATTTTTGTTAAAAAAATGCTATATGGTTTCGGTTTGCCGTCTGTCCGTCTGTGTGCACGATAACTTGAGAACGAATGGAGATATCAACTTAATTTCTTCACTAAAAGTTCAAGCAATTCATGCGAATGATCCCTATTGATTTGGACATTTCTGTGTTTATTGTGTTCGGAGGTAAGTATGGTTTTGTTAACCCCCCTCCTTAAAATTGTTAGATTTTTTTTTTCATTTTCTATTCTATTTTGGTTTCATAGAGCATGTGAATGTGGAATCAAAATATATCTCGTTTGGATGTGGTTTTGTGTGGGTGGTGTGGTTATGGGGGTGGTAGGAGTGGTGGTATGGGAGGTGGAGGGGTGGGATGAGGCGTTTTGGGTTTGGTGTGGGAATTTGGGATTTGGTGGATGAGGGTTTGTGTGGGTGGTTTGTGTGTGTGTGGAAGTGTGTATGGAGATGTTAAAGGGTGATAATATGGGTGGTGCGGTATAGAGTGGTGCGGTGAGATAGGTTTTGGGGGTTTTGGATGGTGGGTGAGGGTGTTAATAATGTTTAGGTGTGGTGGTTTGTGATTTTTTTTGTGGAAAAACTATTTTCTTTTATTTTGTAGGCAACAAAAATGCTTATAGGGTTCGGCTCCGAACCTTTCCCGTCTTTTTTAAAAATTTTGTAGGTTTTTGTTTGGATTCATGTATTTTTTTATATTGTAAAAAATTGTTCGAAATCATCAACAACTAGTACAGAAAATGAAATCATAAACAACGTATGAAAACGCTCACGTCATTTTCCAGTTGCGATGCCTTTACTTCGTCTCCAGTACAGACGAGTTGTATTTCGTTTCCTATACTATTAATATTATATCGTAAAGTATGAGGGTTTGTAGAACTACCCATAATGGGGCAGATTTTTAGTCGTTTTTCGTAAATAGTATTCGTAAATATTCGACTATATTAGTAGTTTTTGGTAAATATTTTTAAAACATTTTGAATCTGCACCTACAGCAAACGACATAAACCAATTTTGTGCAAATTTAATCTAAAATTTGGTTTGCTTTTAACCTTAAATACTGTATCAGTATGCGATTTCGGACGTTGGGATTCGTAATAAATTTTGCAAATAAAATACTAAGCATTTAAATTTATAAGCTTTATTTATGAATATATACCATTAGTTCCTTTAACAAACTCCCAATTTGGTATCAGTGTTTTACTTTGACTGCATATTGTTCAATTTTTATTGCTCAAGGGGTGTTGTTCACTATTTAATTTCATCTGTGTCTGCGTTCTAAATTGCTCCCGCTTATATACTTGAGCATTGCTGTTCTTGATTATTTCATTTAGTATCCGTCGATGTATGTGTTTCGCAATTCTAATTTACTTGTATGTAGTATTTCCGAATATTCCCAATCATCAATTCTTCTGTGTGATATAAGGTCATTGTTACTGAACGTCATCGATATGATCAGGATATTCGTCAGGATATTGAAAAATTTAATTTCTAAGCAATACTATATTAATACTAGATAAGGTAAGATAGAGGCTTGCTAAGCATAATAATTTTTCAATAAAATTATGAACTAAGACTGTACTCGAACCCGCGATCGTTGCGATGATCATCTGCGCTGCCACGTTTGGGTGGAACCATTTTAGGCAAAAATCACTGACGCCTCCAAAGAAAAAAAAGCTTTTATTAAATTTTTGGAAAAATGAAGTGAACTAATTTTTGTTGCAAATTTAATTTAGAAACTTTTCATTCTAAATCGGCTTTCTCCTAATTTCTGTACTTTTTAAAATATACGCAAAAACGAAAAAAAAGTACTGTGGAAGCTGCGCCCGCTGGTTCGATTTTTGCCAAATTTCACTTTCACATCTTAATTCATGAACATTTTTAGGTATGAAATTTATTTATGTATGAGCGGAGCACTTTGGTAAATTTAATAATCTAAATGCAATTTAAATAAAACAACACTAGATGTTACTTTTAAAGTTTTCAATAACACTAGATGTTACTTTTAAAGTTTTCAATAAAACTTTTATTAAAATAAAATAAATTTATTTTGAATATAGGTGAGTATATAGGATGTTCGGCTCCAATGTTGCTCCCGCAAAATCCAAAATCGAATAGACCGACTTTTGTAATTTTTGGTATTCTTGCCTAATAGGATTGTTGCAAAAATACACGAAACTGGTTTTTCCAGTTTTCACATTTGTAGTGGTGCGGTCCCTAAAATATTTAGGTGCACCCGGTTAAAATACGTTTTATCAAACATAAACGTTTGCCCTGCCATCTTTTGTGCAATGGCATGGTAGTGTGTAAGTACGTTTCACATGACTTTGGTTTTGCAAAATCAACTCGATCTTTATGTATCTCCCAATAGGTAATTCCACACGAGGTTTGCGGTACCTGGTAATTTTTTCAAGGCCAACTAGTCGTAATAGATAATGTACACGTATGTGTGTTTTATTTTGTTTTCTCTTAAATAAAATTTAAACTAAAATTAGTCAAAAATGTCCTTGAAATACTTTTTATTTCGTTTATGTTTGGGTTAGTGTGGTTGCACCGAAATTTTGTTTAAGTCGCAATTAAAACCGGTATCATAGGTAAACGGGGAAAGAAACGAAGATAAATACAGTTTCTCTGATACCCCGTGTGTCATCAGCCATTTGGCTATAGATAACTTACACTATTAAGTTCATTCGTATATTTTTTTGTAATTTATTTTCATATATTTCCTAAGATCTTGAGTGAAACTACAATAGTTTTGAGTATAAACGTGTTATATATCATCAAATATATGTTTATGAAATTATAAAAATTATTTATATGCGTAATTCTACAGTGTACTGAAAATTATTTTTGATATTACATTATATTCATATTAGTATATGTGCACATGAATATTTTATAAATAGAAAAGATAAAATAATCGAATGATTCCAAATTCCAAAAAGTATGCATTTTTCGGTCGTTACTTCGATTTTATAAAGAATGGCAATTTGAGTATCAATATTTTTAATGATGCTTATCCTGATGGGCCTTTATACATTAACGAGCATTTGGATAAATTGACATCTGGTCTCTTTTTTGCGGCTAGACAAATTAAAAAATCAAAATTGATACATAGTGTATCTATCCGCAACGGTTTTGTAAATATCAAAAGATCATCACAGAATAAGCCGATTACTATTTTATCATTGAAGGATTTGGAGCAGTTCAAAGACTAATTGTTGCAAATTTTGGAATTTTATTTATACATTCGGTGATTTTAATATGAAGTTAATTTAATTTAATTTAAGTTTTGTCTACTAGTGGCAATATATTGGTATGCGGCTTTCGCTTGGAAAGCTTTGGGTGATTGATTGTTGATTGATATGGATGTTTTTCTTGTTAATATTAAATTATTGGATTTCATACGAATGTTTATTTTTTTATATTTTATATATATTAGTTCCTGTTATTATTATGACTTTGTTATTTTTCATATATTTTTGTTAAGTTTATATTTATTTTTATTTTTTATTTATTTTTACTTTTACTTTTATTATTACTTTCATTTCTATTCTATATAGTACTATTATTTTATATATTACTCTTATTTTGGTTATATATAATATCTTTTTATCTATATTTATTGTCTGCCGATTATTTCTGTGACATGACTCTTCTGTTGGTGTTTTTTATTGCTCATGTTCAGTGGTGATAATAGTTTTTTGAATAGACTTGAGGTTCTCAAAATCTGTCATCATAATGTATGTTCTATTCCAAGTAAAATTGCGAAGCTACGTATTCTTTTCCGTAAGAAACACTTCCATATTGCGGGTATTTCAGAAACTTGGTTAAAACCATACCATACCAATAAGGCTTTTATGATCGATGGCTACAAACTGTTCAGGCAGGATAGAATTGGTAGAGGTGGTGGAGGTGTTGGTTTATATATCAGAAGTGATATTGTTAAAAATGGAAAAGTACGTATTTCTCAGAGGGTATCCCATTTTAACTTTGACCATTTAGTGATTGAAATTACTTTGGCTTCGATCAAGATAGCTGTAGGTGTAGGGTACATCCGCCATAGAGGTTTACCTCTTACAAATTTAGAAGAAGTTTTCGCGTATTTGAATGAGGAGTATAACAATATAAATTTTATGGGCGACTTTAATGTCAACTTGCTAGATGCAAATGATTCTAGGAATTTCAAACGTTTAATGATTCATTTTAATTTGAATACTACGCAAACTAAACCCACCAGAATTCACGATAATGGTGCATCGCTTATTGATTTAATTCTTATTAGTCCATCTTTACAGCAATGTAGTATGCTTCAAGGCCCTGGAGTTGCTGATCATGAACAGGTTGGAGCAAATCTTAATATTAAGGTAATTCGGAATATGGATTATATTACGTACCGTAGTTATAGGAATTTACAATGTGATATTCTTCAGGAGGATATTGTCAGGCTCGATAAGGCTGCTTTATATAATTCCAATGACATTAATACTAAAGTATTGCTACTAAATCGGGGTATTTTGTCCCTTATGGATAAGCATACTCCACTTGTTACCAAAATAATTGATACAACCTCACCCCAATGGCTCACAAAGAATATTAGGAACGCCATCCAACTTCGAGACATGGCTTATAAAGTGTGGAAATTGGCTCGTTTACCTGAGAATAAACGTATACTATTATATTATGATAAAAAAGTGAAAGGTATGATTAAAGCCTCTAGAAAACGTTATATCCAGTACAAACTTGATCCTGGTCTTGGTTCTAAAGTAATTTGGAACCATTTAAAAAATAAAAGGGTACACAGTAAAGATGATCAAGAATGTTTTAAGATGTTTGAGCCTGACCAGTTAAATACTGCATTTGTTGATTGTGTTCCTAACGTAAGTTCAGTTCCTCATATCAATCAAATTTCCACTTGCCCACCTTTCCTATTATCATCTTGGCGGTGTTGGTCACTCGAGTCTTGCAGGCTGTGTGAGCAACGCCTTCCAATTTTCAGAGGTCGATGAGGACGTAGTGTTTAAAGCAATACTTTCTGTTAAATCTGATGCCGTGGGTGATGATGGCATTTCTTTGAAATTTATTAAATGTTGCATTCCGGTCATATCACCTTTATTGGTTCATATACATATATAATTATATATTAAACACACAAATTTTTCCTAAATGTTGGAAAATAAAAAAAAAGACCCATTAGTGCCAACTGACATGCGGCCTATATCACTTTTACCATCATTGTCCAAAGTTTTGAGAAGATTGTGGCTGATCAAATTCGTACGCACTTACTGATTAACCAGTCTCTCTCTAAATTTCAATCGGGTTTTCTTCAAGCGCATAGCATAACTTCACTGTTGATGCATGTAACTGACTTTATTAGATCGTGTGCTGACAGAAACAGTAAGACAATCCTGATTCTTTTAGCTTTCTCGAAAGCTTTTAATTCAATAAAATTTGATGTACTCGAGAATAAACAAGAACGCAATTTTGTTTATCCACTGAGTCTATCAACTTAATTTTATCGTACCTGACGGATAGATTTCAGTATGTTGTAACCAATAAGGATAAATCTTCTCTGTTACCATTGTCAGCTGGGGTTCCTCAAGGTTCTATCCTGGGGCCGATCATTTTTACGTTATATATAAATGATATTTCGGGATTACCGTTAAGTTGTAATCACCATCTATTCGCGGATGATGTCCAAATGTTTAAAGAAATACCTAATGACACCTTGTCTCACATTAGCATTGATTCGGTCAATAAAGATCTTGAGATGATTAAGGAGTGGGCACTAAATAATAGTCTTACTATCAATGCGTCCAAGTCTCAAGCTATCATTTTTGGTAAAAGAATTGATTATGATATGTTTCCACCTGTTAAAACTAATAATGTGATTATACCTTATGATAGCTCTGTTAGAAATTTGGGTATTATAATGTCTAATGACCTTAGTTGGGACAAGCATGTTGATCAAATTTGTCTAAAAATGAACATGACTCTGCGTTTATTACGTAGTAAATGACTAGGGGTACCACGTGACACTAGATTATTGCTAGTTCGGTCTCTCGTTATGAGCCACTTATTATATTGTGATATCGTTTTTTCGAGATTGAACCTTTCAGTGATAAATAAAATTATAAGAGTGTATAATGGTTGTCTCCGTTATATATTCGATTTAAGAGCTTTTGATCACATTTCGCATATCAAAAACGTAATTTTTGACATGCCCTTGAAACAATTTTTTGATTACCGAATTGCTTTATTTATTTTTCAAAATCTTCATCTTCCACACTCCCCAAAATATATAGTTGAGAGATTTAGGTTTGCATGATCTGAGAGAACTAAGAAACTAATTGTATCGACTCATAATTCGCCGTATATGGACGGTGCCCTCCTCGTTAGAGGTGTAAATATTTGGAATAGTCTACCTTTACAGGTGAGAGAGGCCAAGTCTGTTCAAGCATTTAAGAAACGTTATTTAGATTTCATCATGTCACAGTAACGTAACAATTCGATTTGTAATCACATATATGTAGACTATATATAATTTTAAGTTTTTATATTGTTAAATCAAATAACCATCAGTTATTTGATTTAACAATATAAAAACATATACGACTATGTTTTATATATTATATTATATTTATTGAATTTTAGAATTTAATATTATTTTTAATTTTAATTTTAATTTTGATTTCATTTTCATTTTCATTATCATTATCATTATATTTTTTATATTATATATTTTTTATTTTTATTGTTATCTTCAATTAAGAATTTGCTGTATTAGTTTTTAGTCCTACGAACTATTATAAGCAACCCTTGTTGTTGCGCAAGTTCGTGATATTGAATAAATAAATAAATAAATTCCCTTATATTATGCATATATTACAAGCAACGCACTAAAATTTTTTGAGATTTGTTGTATTTATTAAGTTTTCTATTCCTGGACGAGAATTCGCTCGTATATTTTTTTTAAGTGACAACAGAATTAGACAAATATAAAACGCAATTTTTGTTCTTCTTTTTATTTTCCTTATTCTAAGTATGGCCGAATACATGTAAATCTTATCTTTCTATCTTTTTTCTTTTTGGTTCTATCTATAGTTCCCACTTTAAAAATTAACAATATCCCGCTTTAATGATATAATGGCTGTTAAATATTTTATTTGAGTGATTTTCATTTTTAAAATCTATCGGGAAACTCGACATAGCATTACGAGATTAGTTTACCTGAAAGGCTCTTATAAAAGATGACTCATAGCATACCATACCATCTTTGTTTTAGTCCGTCAATATGTGCTTTTTATTAACTTTGACTTATTAACTCAAAAAATGATGAAAGTTACCTTGGTCCAATACGCGCGTGAATTAGTTACTGAACCTATTCTTAGTGTAAAAAATTTGTAGGACAGTGCCCTAATTCTCTAAGCAGTAAGATAGATTGTAAACGAGTAAACGATAATTTATCTTGCCTTTTTACAATATTCGCATTCTCTAATTGTTCAACTGAACAACTAGGGTCGACCTAGATAGAAAGCTGATTGTGCATTAATGTAATATTACTCTAGATATAATTAATAGAACTATATGTACAAGTCACTGTCATGGGAAATGCCGACTCAGCAAAAAATTTTTATTAGGTTAATTCATTTAGGTTAGACAGAGCATTTTCTACGGTGTTTCCGGTGTACAGTACTGAATTTAAATTTGTTCATTATACTAATGTAGACACTATGTCAGCATTTTTTATAGTATATAATGTTTTATAGTGGAGTTTAATAAAGGCAGTATAATTAAGTACATAACCATTCAAGTACGTAATTATTCATTGGTCCTTCGAGCAAAACAACATCCAAGTTCGAAAAAATTAAATACAGTCCACGAAATAATTAAGTGCACATATACCATCAACTACCATCAAAGTGATTCATAAAACATCAACCAGGCGGTGACATAATGGATAACCTATGCAAGGAACAACAGCAGAGGTTCAAGGAGATACAAACCCTTTGGACCAACTACAAGAAGGATTCCATCAACAGGAAGACAAGTACATACATCGACCGCAAAATAGGACGGTTAGAGGATATGTATGAAGAATTCGTTGATACTGATGAACATATAATAAGTCAGTATAAAGACAACTTTCCAACACATGATTGTTGGAAATCTCGAGAAGCAGTGGCACCACTAGTGCAAAACTTCAGAAAGGAGTTAGAAACACTTAGGAAATCACTAGCGAGAGAGACGAATACCTCATCAAGCATACCTGGGTTTAGTTCAAGTGGCGATAACAAAACAACCGGTAACGAGAAACTAGACGAAACGCAGGCGAAGCGCTATAAAGCACAACAATTCAAAATGAGGCAATTCCACGCCATGGTTCGGGAAGCAAATAGTGCATTGGAAAACGAGCCTGAAAACGCCGAGTTAATGAACATCAAAATCGAAGCAATATCCTCCAAGAAGGCAGAAATCGAAAAGCTGCATGAAGAAATATACATCGAAGCAGCAGAGGATGAAGAAACTACGTTGCCTTATTTCATAGATAACTACTATGGCACAGTCATAAAACAATTCGAAATCATCAAATTAAAACTAGCATCAAAAATAAGGCAAAATCAGTCAAAAAATCAGCAAGGCACAAGAAGTATGCCGAAACTACCTCGAATCCAAATTCCAACATTCGACGGCAACTTCAAAATTTGGACATCATTCATCAACACGTTCAACAATCTGGTACATGATAACAGCCATGTATCAGATTTTGAAAAATTAAGCTACTTTAAGTAAAGCTTAAAAGGTGAACCATCAACCTTAATAGGGCACCTAACATTACAAGCAGAAAACTACAAAACTGCGTACGACATCGGTACGACAATAAACGAAAAATCGTAGCCGAATATATTGACACCGTATTGAACATTCCAAAAGTTCAACTTAATGCAGCTAAGGACATTAGGAAAATGCATGATACACTAAAGGAGTGTATAGAAGCGTTGCGAAACCTGGGCTACAACATAGATGAATGGAGCACCATCCTCATTCATATTAACATCAAAAAATTGGATTACAATAGCCTGAAGCACTATGAGGAATCTCTTCATGGTAGTCGTGACTATCCCACGATGGACCAATTCTTACATCTATTAATGGAGAGAATGAATGTGCTTGAAGCCCTGCAAAGTGCAAATCACATCTCCAGCAAACAATTCAAGGTTGAGTCACACAGAAAAATTTTGGTAAATCAAGAAGGTCCGGAAAAATCAGGATGCAATAGCGAATGCTGTAAATACTGCGAAAAAAGGGGCACAAGATTTTAAATTGTGTTCATTTTAAACAAATTACCCCAAACCGGAGAATAGATTTCATCAATAGGCAAAAAATGTGTACCAACTGCCTATCACACAGCTCAACAGAAGCATGTCTCAAAACAGAATCATGTTCAATATGCAACAACAAACATCATCAACTACTGCACACCTACAATAATGATGCCAAAAAGGTATCCATCAATGCAATCGATGGAAATACCACGACTCTGCTCTCAACGGCTAAAGTGATAACCAAAACCTCCACAAATACAACAGTGACGCTACGGGCATTAATCGATCTAGGATCCCAGGTATCGTTGATTACTGAAACTGCATGTAAACAGGTGGGATTACATCAGAAAAACATACAACTAGTTTGGTCGGAATTGGAGGCAATACGAATAACACCTGTAGCTCTATGGTACAACTGGAAATTCAACCACATTTTCCATCGGTGTTTAAGCTACAAATAGAAGCATACGTTTTGCAGAAAATAACATCAGATGTGCCAGAGCAGAAAATAAAACGCAATAACGATTCTCGGTGGGAAAATATAATATTGGCGGATCCGCAATATGATTGTCCGGCTCCGATAGACATCTTGTTAGGAGCAGACGTCTATGCAGACATATCAGAATCTCAGATCATTCGAGGAAATCCAAATGCAATGAAAACAAGTTTGGGTTGGCTGATAGTAGGTCCGGCAACAACCGTTCAACCCAGGACTCTAATGGTTAACTTCAGTAGCAAGGAGGAATTAGCACAAGCTCAAGAGCTACACAAGTTTTGGGAGTTAGAAGAGGTATCGATTGAATCTCCACTGACCAAATCTGACGAACAGTGTGAAACCATTTATCGACAAACGGTTAAGCGGAATCCAAATGAACGCTACGTGGTTACCTTACCGTTCAAGGAAAAAGATACCAGCATCCTTGGTGCGTCAAAACAAAGAGCCACGCAACGGTTTTTGCAAATTGAGAAAAGATTGCAAAAAAATGAAAGACTACAACAATTATATATCGAATTCATGAGAGAATATCTTCAAATGGGGCACATGACACCATCACCCGATTGCAAGGGACAATTTTACATTCCACATCATGCAATAGTTAAGGATAATTCAAGGGGAAAAAAGTTTCGCGTTGTATTTGACGCTTCAATGAAGTCAACATCGGGTTGGAGCTTAAATGATACGCTGCATGTCGGAGCTGCTCTGCAAAATAATTTATGGTCACTTATTCTACGGTGGAGAATACACAAAATAGTATTCGCAGCCGACATAATCAAAATGTATCGACAAATCAAAGTAGCAAAGGAACATCAAGATTATCAAAGGATACTATGTAGGGAAACTCTAAATCAACCATTACGGGAGTACAATTTGACTACCGTTACCTATGGCACATCAGCGGCGCCGTTCTTGGCAATAAGAACACTACATCAGTTAGCAATGGATGAAGGTGAATACTGCCCACTGGCCAGGAAGGTCTTAATAGAAGACTGTTATGTCGACGACGTTCTAACCGGAGCTGATAACCTACACGATGCACTACTTCTACAAAAGCAGTTAATCACAATACTTCAAAAAGGTCAATTTCAACTGAGCAAGTGGTCGAGCAGCCACCCAAAACTATTGCAGTCCATACCAGGGTCAAATAAACTAATTGGAAACATGGAGTTGGCCGAAGATAAAACTATTAAAACGTTAGGAATCCATTGGAACCCGATATCAGACTGCTTCAGGTTCAAGGTAAACCAAATATCATCAACAACTGAACTTACCAAGAGAGAGCTAGCCTCAGAAATTGCAAGACAATTTGATCCATTAGGGTGGTTGGCACCCATTACAATTACATCCAAACTTATATTACAAGATCTGTGGGCCACGGAAATAAACTGGGATGACAAAGTTCCTAAAGAAATTACAGCAAAATGGGTAAAGCTGCGAAACGAACTCGTACACCTTGAAACCCTATCCGTTCCACGCTGGATAGGAACAGTATCATCAGGCACACAAAATCTATATTTACACGGGTTCTGCGATGCGTCTGAAAGGGCATATGCAGCGATCATATACAGTCGAATCGAATTGTCAGACAATACAATCATCACACGGCTACTGACTGCCAAAACCAAGGTAGCACCTACTCGAGTTAAGCAAACTTTACCACGCTTGGAACTTTGCGGAGCACTTCTTCTGTCACGTTTAACTAGCCAAGTGGTTCAAACTCTAGAACTGCAACCGGCAAATATTTATGCATGGACGGACTCTTCCATTGTGTTGGCTTGGCTACAAAAGCCAGCCACCAAATGGAAAACCTTTGTCTCGAATCGGGTATCAGAAATTCAAAACAACACTAAAATCGGGGAATGGAAGCACATCACCTCAACACAAAACCCAGCGGACCATGCATCCCGTGGCATTTCATTATCAAAATTAAGTACTCTGGAACAATGGTGGACCAATTAAGAAGAAGAGCACCATCGCCTCCCTGACTCCGTTTATAGACATCGACGGCCTTATAAGAGTAGGAGGCAGACTAAAAAATTCGTACCTACCATTCGGAGAGAAACACCCGCTAATCCTACCAGCTAAATCACACCTGACCAGCCTAGTTATCAAGTGGGCACATGCATCTACGCTTCATGGCACTAATGCATTAACGTTGGCGTTTATCCGGAAAACGTTCTGGATAATCAGGGGAGCTCAAGGAGTAAGGAATCACATTCAAAAATTCATTGTCTGTTTCCGATTTCAAAGTAAACGGACGGAACAACTCATGGGCAATCTACCAAGAGGTCGAGTAACCCCGTCGCGGCCATTCACACACACGGGTGTCAATTATGGTCCATTGAATATACGAATCGCAAAAGGCAGAGGAAATAAGGCCTACAAGGGATACATTGCTGTCTTTGTATGTCTTTCAACAAAGGTAGTTCATTTCGAAGTGGTCTCGGATTTAACTGCAAACACCTTCCTGGCAGCATTCAAAAGATTTACATCGCGCCGAGGGAATATCGCCCACATATACAGTGATAATGGTACGAACTTCGTGAAGGCAAACAAACTTCTAATCCAAAACCAACGGCAGTGGGAGAAGATTATCCAGGATCATTTTTCAACGCAGAGCATTACGTGGCATTTTATACCTCCAAGCGGTCCACATTTCGGAGGATTATGGGAAGCGGCAGTGAAATCATTGAAACATCATCTATGCCGAGTCGTTGGAAATCAAACGTTCACATATGAGGAGTTATCCACCACGCTATGCATGATCGAAGCATGTCTCAATTCACGTCCTCTGTGTCCTATATCCAACGATGCAGATAATGTGGATCTTCTAACTTCCGGCCATTTTTTAACTGGTGACGCTTTACTGGCTCCACCGGAGAACGATGTAGTAGATAAAAACCCCGGCATATTAACCAGATGGGAGTTAGTAAATCAAAGCCACCAACAGTTCTGGAAAAAGTGGCACCAAGAATATTTATCCCAGCTTCAACACCGCACTAAGTGGAAGATCAAACACCCAAACATAAATGTGGGGGACTTAGTACTGATAAAAGAAGATAACTTACCTCCTTTGATGTGGGCAAGGGGCCGAATCAAGGAAATTCACCCTGGTAAAGATGATCTCGTAAGAGCAGCTACGGTTTCTACTCACAAAGGAGAAGTTAGACGTCCTACTGCAAAATTGTGTCCTCTGCCAGGCGTCGAAGATGAAAGTGAGAGCCCATCAAATGAAGATGAAAGTGAGAGCCCATCAAATGAAGATGAAAGCAAGCCAACTTTACGAAGATCATGCCGCGTACCAAAGGCCGCAGTAACGATACTCACCGTATTATCCCTTTTAACTAATACGTTATTTGTTAACACTCACCCAACCAAGTTGCAGATGCATGAGTTAGAAGATGCAGGAGGCATATATTTCGATAATGTAGGAGAGGTTCAGTTACTTGCTGCACATTGGAATCTCATCATACGCTACAACTTGAAGAGTTACTGGGATGAAGTCGCAAAAGCAGAGAAAAGCCTCCAGTTACTTTCAAGAGCATGTAACAACATACAATCGATACATTGCGATATCATTGTCAAGCAACTCCAACTGCAGTTTGACAACATCAAAGAAGAAAACAAACTACTTGAAACCAAATCGAAAAGGCATCGCAAGCGAGGAGTTGGAGACACAATTGGGATCCTCTTAAGTGACACATTTGGCATCTTGTCTCAACGAGAAGCGGAACATTACGAACAGCACTTTGATTTAATCGAGCAGAATGAGCAACATCTCCTACAATTGGCAAAGAACCAAACGTCGATTATAGATAACATCATACGTTTATTTAAGCAAAATAATAATTACACGATCACTCATCTGAACAAGCTAGAAGAACATCAATCAAGTATCAAGTGGATTTGGACTTGAAACATCTTCAGGAATACAATACAAAGATGAATCAGAAAGATATTATAGTAACTGGCATTCCTCAGCTGATGTTAATATTGAAATTAATGCAAGACACACAACAGAATATAGACACACAACAGACACACAACACCCTTCATCGATCTCTATTGAGTCCATTACGCCTTCAAGACGAAGCTAATCAGATCAGGGAACATCTGTCCCCAGTGATGTCTTTGCCGGGCAGGAAGCAAGGGGATCTATTGAAGCTGTATCAAATATTAAAAACCGAATCTCGAATTACCAGCAATAACATCATTATACGCGCTCGCATCCCGTTGGTAAAGATACATTTCTACCAACTGTTTGCACTCATATCGGTACCCATACCTACAACAAATCTTCACACTTCGATAATACCATCATCCGAATACCTGTTGGTTGATCATCACCGGGAACATTATGCACCAATCAACAAAGACGCTTTTAATCAGTGCTTGCCTATATCCGAGGGATTGTATGTGTGCCACATCTCACCCATTTACACAAAACATTCAACTGTGTCTCAATGTGAGATCAACCTGCTATTACGAAAACAAAACCTGCATTCCAGTTGCATCGTGCAAAGTCTTACTCCTACCAATCATTGGATACCGTTACATAAATCAAACCAATGGATTTATGTCACCAAATCAAATTCATCAAAGGTTACATTTGACTTGATTTGTGATTCACATCTCACGCCACTCAATCTTCAAGGTACTGGAAGGATCTCTATGAGCCCGAGATGTATCATTAAGGATGAAACATTGCAAATCTCCTCCATCGAAAGAGAAGTAACTAAGATCCACCTATCATTCCTGGCAACAGCTAGTATGAGTCAAATAGAGCCGTTTTTACGCAACATCAGCCATCAACATCAGGGACAGCAAAGGACGATGTCTACTACCACAGCACCTTTAAAGACAATATACATCCACGAGCTCGAAGAACAAATAGAACTTCAAAAAAAAAACCAGGAAACCATCAATAGTCATCACATACACCATTACACGATGCCTCATTTAACATTTGGGACCGTTATCATTATCATGGTGATTGCAGTCATTCTCTGGAAACGAAGTCAACCATATCGATCAGCACCAAGCGTCCCACCACAACCGCTTCCGCGATTTTCATTGGTGCGCGCAGCATGTTCAACTGAACAACTAGGGTCGACCTAGATAGAAAGCTGATTGTGCATTAATGTAATATTACTCTAGATATACTAATTAATAGAACTATATGTACAAGTCACTGTCATGGGAAATGCCGACTCAGCAAATGATTTTTATTAGGTTAATTCATTTAGGTTAGACAGAGCATTTTCTACGGTGTTTCCGGTGTACAGTACTGAATTTAAATTTGTTCATTATACTAATGTAGACACTATGTCAGCATTTTTTATAGTATATAATGTTTTATAGTGGAGTTTAATAAAGGCAGTATAATTAAGTACATCACCATTCAAGTACGTAATTATTCACTAATTGCACTCCAAGATAAAATCTAAAACGGTTACCATTAGTAAATGTCAAAAATTAACACTCTTATGATTTACGTAGATTCGTACTTAGACTTTGAGGACCCTTAACTACCGTTCCCATTTAAATTTTAACATTATTTTTATGGATATAAGTTATTCTAATAACATCCACCAACAATAGTTGAAGTTGTTATGGGTTGTGGTATAGCTAATTTTACAGGTGGTTTATACAATAACTTATCTTAGCATTTTTAAATCGTATTGTTTAAACATTTTTTTACCCAAGATAAAACTATTGACGTCAAGTGAACAAGATAACATTAAACGTCAAAACGAAATTTCAATTATTATATATCCTGAATAATTCAAAAAATACATTCTCTAAACGAAAATTCTTGCATATACATCAAAACCATCTAGAATCACACATATACCCAAAAATCTTATTGAAAAATAGTCGGGAGTTATTTGATATTCAAATCAAGATACGGTTAGATATAGATATAAAACAAACCAAATGTTTGAAACATTACAACCGTCAAATATTTCTTTACGTCGTATGATAAGAACGTGTACAATATAAATCTTATTTACAGTTTATCCGTTGAATTTTGATGTAAAGGTAATTCTTTATGGAAGGTTATTCTTTATTCTAAGTACAAAACCACATTATACAATTAATATTTATGACATGTTTTTGAAATCCATTCAAATCTGTATTAAGCAGATCCTAAATTCAGTGTATTTCATTGTTGAAGACGAAATGCCCTATTTAGCACGTTCTGATCTTGCGAGTTAACAATATCTAACAAGGAAGGGGCGCGAAGTGTCCCTCTCCGATTTCGCTGAAATTTGAATATGTGAAAGTAGACTGAAAAATAAGGGATACGTATTTTTTTTTATCGGCGGAAAAACATTCTGAGGGGTGAAACACCCCTCGGAAGTTGGGGGTAAAAAACGGACTTTTGATAATTTCGCCTAGAAAAACCAGTGAAATTTCGAAGAAGCTTATTTAGGAATGTGTATTTTAATGAGCTAAATAATATACTATTTTTTGAAAAAAATTCGGAACAATCCAGGGGGTGAAACACCCCCTAACAGGGGTAAAGAAATCAACTAATTGATGTAAAATTCTTACATTAACGCGGAAAAATCTGAAAAACCCTGCATTACTAACGCTAAGTTTTATAACACGATTACTAACCATGGGTCCAATGGACCCATATCCTTAAAACTCAATTTATAGAAAAACCTTACCGCTCAAAATTAAAATTTATCCATTTTTTTAAAATTCAATTAAATTATAATATAAAATTAAGAAAAACAAATTAATTTTTTATTCATGGCCTTTTTTACATAAATATAAGTAAAACACTTCATTTTATCATACAAAAACAAAAGGTAAGCCTTTTCAAAAAATTCTTACAGTGCTTAGTTTTATCAGTCACACTCATCATATCGATGATTTTGAAAACCTAATAGATGACAAAAACATTATTTAGTAAATAATTTATTCATTACACAATATTTTTTGACATATTACCTGTTGAATTGGCTGTAAAGTTTACATATCAACATCAGAAGTTAAGATTTCTGGATGCGTTAAACATTTTGGCTCGTTACAGTTTTTAAAAATTATGACTAAATGGCTCCCACAAATATATTTGCTACATTTAGAACAAGTAGTTCTAGTTTTACGATCGGCCTTGTAGCTACATATTTGACATCGACTTTTGATTCCTGATCTTTTCCGTTTCTCTATAGGCTGTAATTCTTCCGAGAGGTTTTGTGAAGAGACATTGCTGATTATCACTAAGCCTCTTTGTGGCAAATTTTTGTAAACTTAATTTAAGTTCTGAACTCATATTTGAAGAAACTCTTCTATCAATGTGAGGTTGTATAAGTGCAAATGCAAGATGTTTTATAAAAAGTGACCGTTTTTTATACATTAATGGTGCATTCTCGGTAAGAATCAGAATAATTCGTGCATTTATACTCGCCAAATTTTTTTTTTATCAACATGCGGATATGTACGGTCAGACTTCGCACTAAGATATTTAACATCACGATCGTTAATGTGCATGCACCCGCCGAAGATAAATCAGATGACATCAAAGATCTTTTCTTTGTCGAACTGGAGGAAGTTATCAATAACATACCGCACCACGACATTAAAATCATCGTGGGCGACTTTAATGCAAAAATCGGTAGGAGTGCGGAAAATACATCGCACATCGGTCCTAACAGCCTGCACCTAACTAGTAATAACAACGGCCAACGAGTCACCGACCTGGCAATAACGTACAACTTAGTTGTATCAAGTACGTTTTTCCCACATAAGAGAATCCACAAAGTAACGTGGAGATCGAATGATGGGAGAACGGAAAATCAAATCGATCACGTCATGGTGTCTAAAAGACACTCCACCAGCATATCTGACGTTAGATCTTACAGAGGTGCAGACATGGACAGCGATCATATGCTTGTCATATTTAAGTATAAGTGCAAACTGTCATCTACGTTTAACAGACAAGCACAAAAGACCGTTCGATGGAATATCAATGCTCTAAATGACCAAGCGTCATTGCAGAGTTACCAATCAGCTGTCACTAACTATTTAGAGCGGCCCAGCAACAACGAAGAAGCTCCCTCTAACATCGAGGAGCAGTGGCACGCTATACAGTCAGCCATAACCACCGCGGTGCAAAATACCATCGGAAGAAGACCTCCGAGAGCCCGCAATGATTGGTTCGATGACCAATGCCGTAGGATCGTCGAAAATAAACGAACGCTTCGTGAAAAATGGTTGGCTCGCAACACTAGAAGCACTCTAGCAGAATATCTCCGCGCTAGGAAAGCCACGACTAAATACCTTCGACAAAAAAAGCGCGAACATATGAGACTATGCATCGAAAACATCAGCTTCCAAGCGGAACTAGGAAACTCAAGGGACTGTTTTGCCAACGCCAGGAATCTCACTAAAGACTTCCATCCAAGAAGTACAGCCATCAAAGACGGGAATGGAGAGTTGAGAACAAACGTGGCTGATGTTCTCTCAGTATGGCAAACCTACTTTCAAAATCTGCTAAATCGGAATGACGACGTGACCCCCATTAGAGCAATAGCTCCTCCAGGTGACGAGGTCTTTGTCGAATATCCCACAGTGGAGGAAGTAGACGCAGCTATTAGTCGATTGAAAAACGGAAAGGCACCCGGTCTCGATGGAATCCCCGCAGAATTGATTAAACTCGGAGGCACTACTCTTGCAACAAGTCTATACGACCTTGTCGTCTGTATTTGGGACCAAGAAGAGCTGCCTGAGAATTGGAAGACCGCGCTCATATGTCCGCTGCATAAAAAAGGCGACCGTCTCAAATGTGAAAACTATCGTGGCATAGCTTTATTGAACGCTGCTTACAAAGTGTTGGCTAATGTTGTACTTGCCAGACTCATTCCTTTCGCCGAAAACATCATTGGCGACTATCAATGTGGCTTTCGACCCAACCGATCAACCACGGACCAGTGTTTTACCATGAGGATGATCTTGGAAAAATGTTGGTGTTGTACTACTAGGCATATGACAGTATAAACCGCGACAAGCTATGGGCCGCGCTCATATGCCTAGGAATCCCAGAGAAACTCGTTTCTCTGTGCAAATTAACAACGTCTGGGTCTGTATGTAGAATCGTAATTGAAGGAACTGTGTCAGACTCCTTTGAAATAACATCTGGCGTTCGACAAGGTGATGCACTCGCGCCTTTGCTGTTCAATTTGGCGCTTGAGTACGTAGTGAGAAAAAGCAACATCGAAACTTCGCGCTGTATATTTAATAAATCCGGCCAAATTCTTGGATATGCAGATGATATCGTGCTTCTTGGCCGAAGACCAAGCGATATCAAAGACAGTTTCATACCGCTCGATCGCTGCGCAAGAAGACTTGGTTTGGAGGTGAACAGCAGTAAAACCAAATATCTAACAACACCCAGGAACATCTCTAGTGTAAATCTCGGAATTGGCGACCATAATTTTGATGGTGTCGAAAACTTTAAATACCTCGGGTCAGTTATAACATCACTGAATGAAATCCAGGCAGAAATAAAAGCCCGAATCGCTGCCGGACAACGAGTTTTCTACGCCTAATCAAGATTATTGCGTTCGAAACATCTATCGCAGTCATGCAAGCTCGCACTTTATAAAGCACTAATAAGACCTGTGCTGACTTTCGGAAGCGAGAGCTGGACCATGACCTCTAACGATTGTAGATTGTTATCTACATTCGAAAGGAAGGTCATACGTTCAATTTTTGGTCCAATTAAAGTTGCGAACAACGAATATCGGATTCGTATGAATCACGAAATAAAGCAACTCCTCGGAGGCAGCGATATCATCGGATTCATTAAATCCAATCGAGTGAGATGGCTCGGCCACGTTACAAGGTCCCCACAACAACGGATGATAAATAAAGTGTTTCACCAACAACCAGCCGGAGTACGTCGTAGAGGAAGACCCCGACTACGCTGGCGTGACGACATTGAACAAGATCTGCAAGCATTAGGATGTCGAAACTGGAGGACGAGAGCAATGGATCGGGATGGATGGAGGGCCATTGTGCGGGCGGCGAAATCCCTTCATGGGATGTGAAAGCCAGAGAGAGAGAGAGAAATTTTGTAATGAAAAAAATATAACTAATGGCCACAGTCGTGCATTTCGAGCCACATTGTACGTAGCACATAATTGATCGGTAGTATCAACACCGCCTTTCGTTTTATTATAAAATTGTATAATCTCAGGCAAAGATTTCGGAGAAGGAATAATTTTCCCATTACTGTGCATTGTAGAAAGTAATAATACACACTTATTTTTTCTGGGTACATATGATAGAATTGTTATTTTTTTTTGATATCCAAAAATTGTTGATTTTACAACCCTTTTTTTAGCAATACAAAATGATTCAGGCAATACTCTCTTGTTTTTTCGTATCGTACCTACCAATGTAGTTTTTTTTTCTAACAAATCAGTAGCAAGTGAATGAGTTGTAAACCAATTATCGCATGTTATATTTCGCCAAGCATTTTGTAGATGACTTGTTATACGTTTAACAATAACTTCACGTTTATTACATAAATTGTATGGTCCAGGTGGTTGTTGGCCACAATAAACTTCTAAACGCGATGTATAGTAGGTTATTGAGTCAACGGCCGAAAATATTTATATACCATATTTAGCCGGTTTGTTGGGTATATATTGTCTGAAGCTGCATCGACCCCGAAAACTTTCTAATTTTTCGTCGACTGTTATGTAACATCCAACATTGTAGTTATCTTTGCAGTTTTTATTAAAAATGTCAAAAATTTCGCGGATGGGTGCTAGTTTATCAAACAAATGACGCTCCGGACGTGTGTTGATGTCGTCGAATCGTAATGAGCTCATTAAAAATTGGAATCGAGTATAGCTCATAATGACCGGAAATATTTCTAGACCAGTTCCATCAGTCGCCCATAAATCTCTGACATTAACATGAGAAGATTTATGCAATCCGCCTAGGTACAATAAGCCCAGCAAACTATTGATTTCAATAGTCTCTGTACTTCGAGCATGTTTAACATTTTTATAGTTTCTCTGGTGTTTTAATATATATATATATATATATATATATATATATATATATATATATATATATATATATATATATATATATATATATATATATATATATATATATATATATATATATATATATATATATATATATATATATATATATATATATATATATATATATATATATATATATATATATATATATATATATATATATATATATATATATATATATATATATATATATATATATATATATATATATATATATATATATATATATATATATATATATATATATATATATATATATATATATATATATATATATATATATATATATATATATATATATATATATATATATATATATATATATATATATATATATATATATATATATATATATATATATATATATATATATATATATATATATATATATATATATATATATATATATATATATATATATATATATATATATATATATATATATATATATATATATATATATATATATATATATATATATATATATATATATATATATATATATATATATATATATATATATATATATATATATATATATATATATATATATATATATATATATATATATATATATATATATATATATATATATATATATATATATATATATATATATATATATATATATATATATATATATATATATATATATATATATATATATATATATTAATTTATTTATTTATTTATTTACCAAACAAGGTATATATTATAAAAGTATTCTTATGAAAGTAATTATCATAGTTAAATATATAAATTCATATTTTCTAACAAATTTGTAATACATTTTCAATATAAAATATTTCGTTAACTTATTCGTACAAATTTTATTTTATTACTATTTTTTATTTTGATACTTAAAAATTAAATATAAGATGTTCTTGCTACGTTTATTCTTACGGGTTCATACAAACCTACGATTGGTGTGACTCGGAGTACTTAGTGTCCTCACCAATAGTAGTTAGGTAGCAACCCAAAAATAGATTCCGTTATATAAAATAAAAATTTATTTAAATTGCCATCTTAAAATTTTTCTTATATGTTTGTTTCGTCAAGTTAGTGCCTGGCTTGTAAGCATCAATATGGTTATTAAAAATTTTACATGCTCTATTTAATGGTTCATTCATTCCATAGTTGGTAGGGTGGTGAACTTCTTTTAAGTACTTTGCATGTCGAGTGCGTCCTTGATTTAAAACCACAGCATTTGAAATTTCTTCGACGTTGATGTTTTTTTTTAACACGTCAAAAATGAAACTGGCCGCGAGTAAATTTCGTCTTGATGAAAGAGTATCTAAACCTATTATGTCGAGTCTAGAATTGTAACTTGGTAGGTTGGTATAATCTTGCGGATCGAACATATGCCTGAGCACGAACAATAAGAATTGCTTCTGTACTGATTCAAATTTTATTGCATACTTTTCGGTATATGGCATCCAAGTTACCGAAGCATACTCAAGGATAGATTTCACAAATGAGCAATAGAGTGATTTTGTTACCCATAGGTTATTGAATTCTTTAGCTCTTCTTTTTATGAAACCCAGTACCCCATATGCCTTTCCCAACGTTACATCATAATGTTTATGGAAATTGACTCGCGTGTCAATTATTACACCTAAATCTCTTATTTCGTCCACTCTCTTCAAACTCCTCCCATCAATTACGTAGTCAGTATTATGAAGAACAACATTCCTTGTAAAACTGATCACGTGGCACTTGTCAACATTTAGGTCTAATTTATTACTGTTACACCACGATATCAATTTGTTTAGATTTGATTGTAAACAAATTGCATCGTCTGTATTTTCGATTTTTTGATATATTTTTAGGTCATCAGCATAGAATAAATGCTTGATGTTTTGCAATACTGTAGACAAGTCTGATATGAAGAGATTGAAGAGCAATGGCCCCAAGTGACTACCTTGTGGAACCCCTGAATTTACTTGTACTGCTTGAGATATGTGGCCTTGAAAGCGAACATATTGAGTTCGGTCTTTTAGATATGAGCTCAACCAGTTGAGTAATGAGCCACCTATTCCCATGAGTTCTAGTTTTTTAATCAACACTTTATGATCCACTCTATCAAAAGCCTTGCTGAAATCAGTGTAAATTGCATCAACCTGAAATCCTTTTTCCATTTGTTTTAATAAGTAAGAAGTAAAGATTGTCAGGTTAGTTGTTACGGATCTACCTTTGATAAATCCATGTTGCTGATCATTAAATTGGAGACAATGGTTTCTGCCAGCTTATCATGAATTAATTTTTCGAACAGTTTGGGAATACAAAATAAGACAGCAATTCCTCTGTAGTTAGCTACATTACACCTTCCGCCAGATTTGTAAATTGCTGTCAAAAATGACAATTTCCAAAAACTAGGAAAGATTCCTTCGACTAGAGATCGGTTAAAGATGTAATATAATGGTTTAACTAGAGAGTTTGCACATTCTTTCAAAAATATGGGTGGAATGCCGTCAGGCCCCGATCCCTTTTTAATGTCCAGACTTCGCAGTCCGGTCAAAATGTCCCTCTCCTCCAACTCCACTTTCTGTAGCTCATAACGGGGTGATATGTTTTCCTGGTAGAAATCAGGTAAACTGCTTTCATTGGCTTCTCTTTTATAAATGGATTGAAAACGCTCAGCAAAAAGATCGGAGAGAGTTTTAGGATTCGAGGACGATATCTCGTTCAAATACATTGTTACTGGGTATCCTTTAGTGTTCCGTTTAGAGTTAACAAAATCATAAAACTTTTTAGGTTCTGAAATTATGTGCTCACCGAGTTGTTTGATGTAGTTATTGTAAGCTATTCTTGATGCGCACTCAAATTCTTCATATAACTGATGGTGTCGTGTTTTATTGTTCGTTGTTGGATTATTTTTGAAAACTTTAAAAGCTCTGTTCCTTCTATTGCGTAGATTCCTGAGACGTCTGTCTAACCAAGGTTCTTTTCTATTTCCTCTTTGTTTTACCCAGGGAACATGTCTTGAAATAATTCCATCAATAATAGTATGAAATTTATCAATAGTGAAATCTAGGTTATCATAGGAACATTCTTCTGCCAATTAATCATATCAATTTCTGTCTTAATTGAGTTAAAATTAGCTTGTTTGAAATTATACGCGTATATCGGTTCGTTTTGAAGTCTGCAAGGTGAACTAGATAGGCTATAGTTGGTTATTAATGCTTTATGATGTATTGAATTAGTAAAGCAAGACTCAGTATCATCAGCTTCTCTTACGTTACAATGTTCGAAAGCTGTTGCAATATTAAATCAAGTTGTCTATCGTTACTGTTTTTAATATCAGAGATTTGGTACATATTGTTGCCGTAAGTACAATTTAGTAGTCTAATATCAATGTTGTCATTTGTATTTGTCGGTAAAAGTAAATTTTCATCGTCAGGATCTCTAATAAATTGTAAGTGTGGTCTATTAAAATCTCCAAAAATTAAAATCTCATTATCGTCATTAATGTTAGTTGAAATTACATTAATTGAATTAAAAATACTTTCATAGGTATTTTCGTTCGATGCTGGAGGGACATAGATACAACCAATAATTAATGTTTTGCTGCTGCAATTAATAGTACACCATATCTGTTCAGATAGTGGGTGTATCGGAACGTAGAATTTAGAGTCAGAATTTATTTCGGATGAGGGGATGGACTTGTGAATTGCTAACAATACCCCACCTCCCCTTGTGTTATTTCTTAGATCATAATTTCTGTCTTTTCTATAGACTAGCCAATCAGAATTAAAAATCTCATTGTCAGAAACACTAGAATTTAGCCAGGTCTCTGCCAATGCAAAAATTTTAAACTCTGTGGAATGTAACCTTCGATAGAGGGAGTTTATTTTACTTCGAATTCCTCCACAATTAGCATAAAAAATATCAAAGCAATGTTGGTCAACATCTATGGCAATATTATTAATAAAATTAGTTTCACTATTATAATCGGTATTGTTGTTCAACCTATCTATATTGACATTTCTAGAGTTAATCTCTGAAATGCACGTCGTGTCAATTAAAAAATTTTTTTGTTAAAATAAAATTGGTTAAAATTATTCTTACTATTATTCAGGTGATTAATTCTCTCGGTTGTAGTGAAATTTCGGAATGCAGATAGGGTTTTCTCCATTTCTTCTTTTGAGATGTCGTATGCCTGGTAAAAGTTAACCAGAATATCCTTCAACTTCTCCACACAGGTTGGAAATCCTTCCTTGCTGAGAATTAACTTAAGGTCTTGGAACGTTGTTCCTCGGAAGCTTGTGCCGGCTTTTAAATCCTCGTACTGGGCAATGTATAGTTTTGCCGCTTCCAAGATTTTGTCTTCTCTGAGGCGCCCGATGAGGTATCTTCCATCGCCATTAGATGAGATAATACCCATCCTCACTGCTGGTGGAAAGACTGGATCAATGAAAGATGCTGATGGGGAGCCTGAAATTAAACCTCCGTTGTTGTTAGAACTGGGTACACTTGTAATGTTCATGGTGGACTGATCCTCGATGTTGTTGGAGGTGAATGAATTTATGACTTTGACATTGCTCACACCCTCAGGATGGATTGTTGGACCTTTTACAAAATTTGGGTATTCTTCGGTGTTGTTCTTCCGGCGGACGGTGTGTCTTGAGGGATCGTTACGTCTGAAAATTGAGGATGTCGGTGGAGGAATGTTGATACTTGAAGGCGGCGTACCGGTGAGTGGTTGAATAGGTGTTGATGGCGCACTCTTGATGCTTGTAGTCGATGGAGGTATGATGTCAGATCTGCGGAATTGTTTTGTCCTTGTCATTTTTGAGAGATGTGGTAAGCGGGCGTGTCGCTTAAAAGATGAATTGATCTTCAAGTCGTGATTTGTCCAGTCTGATTTATAAATTATTTTACCGTACATAAAACGCCAACAACCAGTGTCTTCCTTGTTTTTACCTAGTTTGTCGACTGTCACATGATTTTTGTTGTGATCCAGTTTGTTCGCGGATGTTTTGTCATTATCGTTTTCGTTATTCCTATTGTTGGCGGACTCGTTTTTCTCCTTGAAGAATTTTTCACAAATCAGAGTCATGTCCTTTTTCAGGTGTTCTCGGAGAGTGTTAATCGTTGCTGCATCGTCAATTTCTTGTGCTAGGGACGAAAATCGATTCGACGTAGGAATAGAGTAGTTGACTACACTATCATCATTGTTTTCATTTGGAGGCATAGTTCCGGAAATTGTTGCATTTAGAACTGCTTGTTCGATGGTCTTGTCAATCGATGATAACCTTTACTTCAAGATGCTCGTGATGTTTGTTTGCAGCCTCTCGATTCGCTTTTCTAAAGACGTTAAGCTCTGGACGAAGATCTGATGCTCGTCTGTTAGCATTTTAAACTGATCGGTGTTTAATCTTGTTGTGTGCGAATATTTTTTTGAGAGGTCTGTCATGCTGTCGAATATGAATTTGGTCTTCTCGTCAAGTTTTTCAAAGATTTCACTGGTTGAATTGTATGAGCTAATGCACGCACCACAGACATAATGTGATGTGATTTGCGATCGCAACGTGCTTGATAGTGTTTTCCAAGTTCTCGGAAAACCCGCACATATTGCATGAAAGTGTTTTTTGCATAGTCCGTTACATTCAATTAACTCATCACTAGCACTAACATTGTTGTTATTAAAACAGTTTGGCCATTCGCAACCCATGATGATTACTATGAATTTTTGTCAACGTTTGAAATCACTGACCAGCACAATACAAACGGTAAATTTACAGTTTTATTTTTACAACGTTCTTTGCTTTTAAATTCGGTTAACCCATATGAATTTTTTGTCAACGTTTGAAAACAACACTGACCACCACAATATCAAACGATAAATTTTACACACAAATTAAACCAAATGATAAATTTACAGTTTATTTTTGCAACGATCGTTGTTTATAAATTCGGTTACTAGCACACGGATTAAAAGTTAAAGTAAAAGTAAACCGCCACTACACTAAATATTGAACTAATTATGTTAAATTAAAATAAATTTATTTATTAATTGCGGAGCAAGTTAAAACACGTCTGATTACGACGAAAGTTGAAGTTGAAATTTGATATATATATATATATATATATATATATATATATATATATATATATATATATATATATATATATATATATATATATATATATATATATATATTGGTATTTTGTTCAATATTGTCAACAAACGAAACAAAAATATTCCAACTTTCAATAGGTGTTTTTACGTTTTTTGAATAGGCTGTCAGGTTTGGCGAATTTATAAATATATTTTCAGCACGTGTTCTTCTTTGTGGAAATAGAGTTGTTCGCCAAATGGATCCATCTCTACCAATAAAATTATTTTCATCACGTCTTAGCGCAAGATTTTCATCATCCGAGTAACCCTCCTGTTCCGTTTGTGAATCATGATCGCTTTCTACTACATGATCCACCTCCTGATCACTTATTTCACCCCCAATATTATCTTCTTCACTATCGAGCTCAGCTAGAATAGCTCGTAGTCTCTCTTGCTCTCGTTCATAATTGCACATACTAAAAACACATTGATTTACTAACAAACAACAGTACATAATTAAATAAAAATAATTACCTAAATATAATAACGTGGGTCCAAATAACCCACAAATAATATATACCCACTACTAACGTGGGTCCAATTATCCCCTCCACTAATAAACACTCAATAATAACGTGGGTCCAACAGACCCAGACACTTTTTGTAAGAAGCATTGTTTATTCTTCGACCGACAAAGCACTACTGATAATTGATTTTAGTGTGGGGAAATACCTAAATTATAATTACATTCTGATGTGAAGTTGGTTACAATTATGGAACATGCGATTTTTTCAATGTCATTCTAAATTGGACCCTAACGTTAGTAATGCAGGGTTTAATAAAAGAAATCAAGGTTGATGTGTTCGAGGATTTTTTGAACCTACCCCCCGTATGGGGTAAACTACCCCTACCCTGAATCTTTGAATTATGGAAAGGAGAATTTTTTTTTTCTCCTTTCCATAATTCAAAGATTCAGGGTAGGGGTAGTTTACCCCATACGGGGGGTAGTTTCAAAAATTCCTCGAACACGTCAACCTTGATTTCTCTTGGAAATGCAGCATCCCTTCCCCCTAAAAACTGATAGTAAACAATCCTTCATTTAAAAATTTCCAAAATTTATATTCCTTATCTGATTTTTCCGATGTATACGTAAAGTAAAATTACGCCTTATTTTGCATTGCCAAATTTTTACGTGCAAAATTCAAATTTAAATTCCAAAAAATTTTCATTAATGAAAATAGCATTTTTCTCATTTTATTAAGAGGCCTATATTATTTCATTTTATAAACACTTATGTTAATTCATTTTAAAAGTGAATTAAGAAATGCCTTTTTAAATTCATTTTATCGAACTTTTTTATTTCTTTTTCAACTCTGATTTTAATTCATTTTTAAAATGAATTAAAAACACTTATTTTAATTCAGAAAAAAAAACTTTTTTAATTCAAACTTTTTTAATTCATGTAGCCAAAAAATACGTATCCCTTATTTTTCAGTCTACTTTCACATATTCAAATTTCAGTGAAATCGGAGAGGGATACTTCGCGCCCCTTCCTTGTAAGTATAATAGTCGGATCTTGGAATCTGGAATATTTTCTGTAATTCCGGGATTGTCGTACTAGAATTTTAGAATTTCGAGTAAACTACAAAAAACTATTCGTTTTAAGCAAGGCAGCTCATTTAACCATCGAATTTAGTTAGTCACTGCGAGTTTTTCGAACTTCACGAGGTCCTAATCCAATAATTTTTGATGTGTAAACATCTTTACGCGTGCCTACCAAAATTTTTTGTATCAGAGTAAACTTGTAAATGAAACGAACGGAAATGACGTATACCTACTTCGTTTGAAAAAAAAGCAAGAAACTCAACAAAAACAATTTTTACTATACAAGGCATGCTTTTATGTATATGTATAATATTAGGGAAAATGAAAATATTAATTTAACGAATGAAATAGAAACCATCGACATATCCATCGATCAGAAAAATCAAAAAAAAAATTACGATACGAAATACGATTTACGATTACGAAATTGCATACTCATACGATTAAAACACAGTCAACAACTGCTGTATATTGCTTTATCACGAGTGACGAGTCTCTAGGCGCTGTTCATCACGTCGGCTATCATTGATCATGTCTTCTACTGAATGGGGTTATAATGACATCTCGTTTTTAACATGGAACTGCCAGAGTCTCAGGTCACAGTCACGCAGGTATGCTCAATTCATTTGGTTGTCGAGACCTGGCTGCGTAATGACGAACTTGTTAATATTCCTACATTTGAATGCTGTTTTCAGTTCAATAGAGATGGTCAGTGGGCTGCCGGAGTAGCAATTCCGTCAAAAGATCCATAAAATGAGCACAGTGGACACAAATAATTTGCCGTACTTTTTCAAAACCAATATTGACGTAACAAATGGACTGGCGAATGGAACTATGGACTGTCTAAAGTATATCGAATGCATAGGCATCCTAACCAGGACAACGAGAACGATGAAAACGTCGACAGTAAAAAGCGTCAAACGACTCTGGATGGATTTCGGTTCAAATTCACAAGTTGGCAAGAAGGTCAGGTGGCTTGAAGCTGGATGGGCGCAGAAAACGAATATCGACCGATGTTTGGTGCCCATTTTTAGAAAAAGCTCAACTATTAATCGAAACAACAATTAATGTTAAGCATAAACAACAATTAATGTAAAGCGTCGTACCTTCATGTGCCACCACAATTCATGCATCACACGGTGGTACCTACAACGAGATAGTCAGTATATACCCTTACGATAAAAGACACAGTTAACAAATTGTGTATATTGCTTTAGCACGAGTAACGAGTCTCGAAGGAATGTTCATCACGTCGGCTATCGATGATCATGTCGTCTACCATGGAAGTAAAAATGGGACCTCAATGGGTCTTCTTCAAAATTAGCTATCGCACCTCACCACAAATCCGCTTTATCCGTTGTAATGGCGAATTTTGTACGAGATAATAATGACGTCTGGTTTTTAACTTTGAACTGTCAGAGTCTTAGGTCATACACATCACCTCAACGTAACTGACAAAGTCACGCAAGGATGCTCAATTTTCTTGCTTTTCCAGATCTGCGTTCTGTTCAAGAGAGACGGTGAGTGAGCTGCCGGAGTAACAATATATAAAAATTCAAATAGAATACTCATACCATACAGTCACCTCGCATAAAGAAATCATCGTTGGACAAACAATTGGAATGAGCGTAACAACACAACTCATTGATGATATATATACGGCTGAACTTCAGCTTCTCAATGGGAATAAGATGCTTTCTGTAGTTGTATTAACCTCGCCGAATAAATCTTTCGAAGACATAATGAAGTTCATACATTTCCTCCTTGCCCCATATCCTAAAGAATTTCAAAAATTCTCCAAGGAGACTGTCATCTTTTGCCGGTGATTATGAGCGGGGATTTCAATATTAATGTTGCTGTTCCTCAAGCGGAACCACTTATAAACTTCCTGCGAGACGAATTCGATTTGCACATGAACTCAGATCGAAATATATTTACTACTAGATATGGGACGACCATATTGTGCAGTTTTTCAATGAAAATTTTTAAAGTTAGAGTCGACAGTATATAATATATCTTATTTTAGCTACCAAAATCCAATTGCGTTGATTATACCGAAAGAGTAATAGACCAATTTAACGATAATAAACAAATGAAAAACTCTGGTTAGTAAAATTGCATTCCTTCTTCCTTCAAAGGAAACTGTATGTTTACACATCCCCTTGAGAGTACTAATGGACTCACTCATTTTTTTGCATGTGCCTGAGACTAAGTCCTCATAATAGCACCGAACATTTATTAATCGAAACCCTTTGTAGTATTTGATTTAGCTCTAGTTATGGAGGGACGTTCTAATTTTACCATTTGGTTTTTACCTTGAGTTAATTTTTAATCTTTGTTAACCTTGGTTAATCTTATGGATCGACATTTTGTACTCGTAATTTCTCAAAAACTCTAAATAAAATATTAAACAATAACAAATTTGTAAACTAATTTGGATTTTCTATAGGTTGTCATATTTATATTGTTCTCGTCGGTTTTTTTTATTTGTTCAAGTGTAATGGGCAAGCAAAATATTACGAGTGCGCAATAAGTTGAAAGCATTGCTTGTTATGTAGAGATTTGATCCATTAGATGTTGTCAAATCAGATATTTGACTTTTATATTCAGAAACTGGCCTTTGCAGTAATTCACAGGTCATTTTACTTTAGGATATTCTACCCATTAAGCCTTCTTTTTCTAATATAAACACGAAATTTATTTTTTCCGAACTTTATGGTGTCTTCACGGGTGCTTTATGCTTTTTTTACCAACTTTTGCTCAAAAAATTTGTCTATGCGGTTTTCATGTAAGTCATATCGCACATCCTCTACAAAAATGTCATAACACAAAAACAGTTTTGTGATAAATGCCTTTTAAATTGCTATACTAACAGCAACAAATATTTGAGCAAAATTATTGCTCATGCTTCTGGTTATTTTTGTTACTATGTTGGTACGAATTAGATTATTTTCTCAAAAGATGAATATAATTTAACTAAATCGAGATCAAATTGGGCGGGACTTAGTTGAATATAAAGATAGCCACTCAGATCTTTATATTCAACTAAGAGTTGGATAAAAAATAATCCCGTTCCGTGAATTCAGCATTAAACATAAAATTATACACAATAAATTTTGCGGAAATACTGGAGATACAACTAAGCAAAAGTATAGGTAAAAGTGAAGACAGTCGAGTAAAATGTTCGATGATTGACTTTACTGAAAGAATATTTTAATTCCAATAATAACAGTCCATTTTTATAAGTTCACAAATTTACATTCAAAATTGAATTAATTTTATAACTTTTTATGTGTGTTAGTACTTTGTTAGTTAATTAACTAATAGTAAATCAATTAATTAAGTTAATTAAAATGTTACAGCTTAATTTTATTTAATTCTAAAATGAAACCAAAAAAAATATCAAAAATTACAATTTATTATTAATAATATCCAAACGAAAGCCTTTTACACATTCAAGTAAAGTTATTCAACGATAAATTATTGGTGATACTTTTTGACATAAATTTATCTTTCCACTTTACATTTTAGCTTGAACAAAATTTAGAGAATGCGAATTTATTAAAACATTACGATATCGAATATAAATCTAGACTTCTACGATAATTTTTTTCGTGTGTAAAAGTTACCACTTTTACATTTTACAATTTATCATGGTTTTTAGAGAATTAGAGCACAGGTTTAGGAAACATTTTACACTCCTGCATACGGCAGTGAAATATTTCCTAAAGAAATCCTATCTATGTTAGCGTCAGTGACATCAAATGAAAAAGAAAATATTCAGGCAAATTGATATTTTAAACCACCTTCAACTAAACTCAGCGTGAGATTTTGTCAAGTTCTCATTAATTACAGTATGTTTCTCGAGTAGCCCTTTCAAACATCAATTTCATTTATCAGAACTTCCGTTTTGTTGCTACCATCCGTTTGTAATAAATCCGTTCCTTATGTTTTACTATTGTTAAAACTGATATTATTCATTGCAAAACTTTTTGAAATTACCCCCTCCCCCTAGATGAAAACTATTGTGTTTTATTGAATGTGCAACATTTGTTGTATGCAACAAATTCGGGCCTTTTTGTTGGGACAAATTTCACTTGGGTAAAGTGACTCATATTTCACAATTAACGATTAATCATATTTCTTTTGTTTCTGTATTTCTAGTTAAACCTTTTTCGGATACAAATGGAACACTTCGATTTCGATATAGCACCGTATAAATTGTTTGTTGTAAATAAAAATTTGCTGTACTCGGTAAGATTAACAATTTAGAATATCCTCCACATAGAGTAATCCGTTCTATGCTTTATATTTAATTTCAGATGATTGCTTACGCTGTGAATGGCTTGATAATTCTAATACAATTCCAAAAAAGTTCTGATAGTCAGGGTTAAATTCGACTATGTATGTTGAGTTTATTTTATAACAACTAATTTATTATTGTTTTAAATTATGATTGTAAGTTAGTAAAATGTATTGGATAATAGAATAAAATAAAAATTGTATAATTTGATGGTACTTTAGTTAATTTAAATTAGTCCGATTTTTAATTGAAATGTGAAAAATTATCTGGTGTTTGTGAGGTAAGTACTAAAGAAGCAATTGAATGTCTATACGTTTGCCCCAAAATTTAAAAAAATAAAAGCAATTAGAAAATTTTAAAACAAAATTTAAGAAAGTTTTAACATAAAATCAGAGAAGAAAATTAAATTTATTTCAGTAACCAAAACTAATAAAAACAACAACTGTGAAGTTTCCGACAAAATTAAAAAATAACAAAACATGGCGGAACATAAAATTTGTCGAAATAACAAGAATGCACATTGATTAGTAAAACAGTTGGCAAAACCAATGTTACGCTTATTAAAAATTTTTGTTATGAACAGTTAATAACGCAATTACTAAATTAGCGACTTCTGAAATAAATAAAATTAGATTAATACGAAATTCGAAATGTTATAATTATTTATATTTTATTATAAATTGCAAAAATATTTTATTACAAAACCTAATATTTGTTAAAACCAAAAAGTACTCAAGAGTTATACTATTGAAATATTTTTGGCAATAGATTTCGACTAGGATAATTAAACGTCTGAATTCGAGTAGGATAATTAAACTGTCGTATAATCTTTTAAAACCGGTGGATATTGAACGAACTTTGATCATTTATTTGGATTTGTTGGTGATTTTTACGATGTTTAGTTATCCTATTCGTAATTGATTGCCAAAAATATTTCAAAGTATAAGAAATTAGATGTACTCTTGAGTAATTTTTGGATTTGAAAACCCCATAATTGTGTTTCGTAATAAAATATTTTTACAATTTATAATGTAAACATAACATTTCGAATTTCGTATTAATTTATTTTTATTTGTCATTTGTTTCCGAAGTCGCTAATTTAGTAGTTGCATTATTAACTGTTCATAACAAATCTTCACGGTCGTTAAAAACAAAATTTCGGGTTTCACCAGAAAACTCTTTCAATATTTTTTTCAAGCTTAAACGAGTTTAAATAAAAATTAATTTCAGTAATTTGATGTCCAAAACGATAGAGCCTTCTAATAATAATAACTGGGGCAATTACCCCACGTTATTATTATAAGTTAAGTTAACTCAGTTGAACTGATGAATCGCTAAAATCCCAACGAAACAACTCTTAAATGAATTTTCCCGAAACCTAGAGCCATTGTAATATTCGATGTTGCTTGAGAACCGGCACTTACAAATTATTATTAAAATCGTTGGAACCGAGAAACAAAATCCTTTGATTAGAGGAATCTTAAATAACTTTTTTTTGGAAATTATGACTTAACACAGATGATTACTGGAACTCGAATCCTACTAAACAATTTTTATTAAAATTATTCTAGCAACGAAAAACAATTTA
Organism: Nephrotoma flavescens; assembly: GCA_932526605.1. Taxonomy (NCBI): domain Eukaryota; kingdom Metazoa; phylum Arthropoda; class Insecta; order Diptera; family Tipulidae; genus Nephrotoma; species Nephrotoma flavescens. The sequence goes on along the minus strand of OW052221.1, from coordinate 126,151,418 downwards.
AAAGGGAAACAAACTTCGCAGAACCACTAAAAAATTTCCGATTAGATGTGAAGTATCGAGTCTGTGAAGAATCGAGAAGTGCAGTTAGGTATAGAGCATTTTACGAAAACATTAAACTCTTCATTAACTATGCACCAAACTCAACTTCTACAAGGTCGGGTCGACTTCTTTGTTTGTACGTCATGAACACTAACAGTTATAATAAAAAAGATCCAAACGCTTGATGATTTGATCAATAATTTCCAATGGTCGGATAAATTAGGGAAAAATGGATAAAGATGAAGGGTCCACTACTAACATTATTAAACTAATAGACTGAAGAGCTGGAATATCATCTTATGCCAAACAAAACTTATTTTCACCAATTAAGCCCTGGTGCTGCAGAAATGTAACAAAATCAAACAACTCTTTATCAATTAGTTACTAAGCACCCAATAAATCAAAATCAATATCAAATACAATCCAAATACAATCCAAATACAAATGCATGAACACATAATAAACAGAAAAGCAATTATCAAACGTCAAATAACCCAGTAAATCCACGCAAGCATAATCCTAAAGACAAGCAAACACAAAGGAAACTTATCTAAACAAACAACCAATGTAATTCTCATCATCTGGCAGAATACTTCAACAAAATTTTAAAAAAAACACAAAACAATCTTCGAATCCAACGTGTTACTGGAATACGCGAAACAGTCAAATATCACACCAAAACCATGGAGCTGAGTATGTTAGCATTTCGGGATGCTGTATGATCACGGAAATTTGACGGCAGAAAGTAAGGGATAACGCTACTAGCCGCAAGTGGCAGCACTATCACAAAAGAGATTTTTTTTATTATAGATGTAATTACCAGCGAACATTTTTTATTCATTTTGTATCTCACATCCCAGTGGAGTAAAATATTAAAAGTGTTCCATAAAATGACAAATTCATTGATCTCCGAAGTAAAGGAGCTCGGTATATGAAATCTTAAAATTTAACAATATTCCGTATTTCCATCATTTCTTAACGAATTAAAATAACCGTAAGTATTGGTTACTAGTGAAAGTTTTTGAGATATTGGGCATAAACTGAAAATAACTTATATGAACGCAAAAAATCAAAAACTTAGATTGAAAATTCTAATCAATAAATGTTTTCAGAATTGTTCCTGTAAGCGATGGAAAATTTTACAATGATTAATTAGAAAATAGTTGAGCTCTCTCCAATTTAAAGTCCAATTTTCATAACAATGGGTTATAAAATGCATAAGTTTAGTCCAGCATGAACATATACTAGAATTTTGTCCAAAATTTACTTTATAATCCCTGATCAGTATAATCCCGGATCCCCCCTCGACCAAATTTCATCGTAGTTCGTTAAGAAATGGCGAAAACCCGAAATTTTGTTAAATTTCAAGATTTCATTTACCGAGTTCCTCTACTTCAGAGATCAATCAGTTTGTCATTTTAAGGATCACTTTTAATATTTTATTCTGCTGGGATGTTTTATTAGTTTTTTAAGCGAAACAAAATGAATAAAAAATGTTCGCTGGTAAATATATCACAAAAGAAATTCTCTTTTGCGATAGTGCTGCCACTTGCGGCGAGTAGTGTAATCCCTTAATTTCCGCTGTCAAATTCTGCTATCTATACTGCATCATTACGGGTATGACGCGGTTTTCTACTCAAACTAAATTTGAATTTTTTTAAATATGCTCTACTTAAACAACAGCAAAAAGTTATGATTACGACAACCCAAAATGCTTTAACTAAAAACTTTTTTTTTTTACTTAATAAATGAAATGAACATATCTTTGCCCCTATGTGGCAATTCGTTTTTTTAATAAAAAAAAATGTGTTTATTAACTTTAACTAAAAAGTTTTTGACGTCATTTGTAATAGGTCGTAGTCGTAATGCTTACATAATCAACTGTCATATAACAAAAATACAATGCTAAAATCCAAAAACAAGAAACTGATACAAAATTCAATCTCTTAGACGGATATGAATTAGAATCAAATACGAGGGTTATCTGAAAAGTTTCCAATCTTACAAAAGTACAAGACATTTTTCACCAAGAAAATTTTGATTCAAATTTATATTTATTTCTCTACATAGTCTCCTTGTAAGTCTATTTCTTCCAGCAAAGCTCCCATTTAGCTTATAGAGAACAAAATAAGTTGCCTGGGTCTAAATCTGATGAGTAAGAAGCTTGTTGGTGAAGCAGTTCGTTGAGAAAGCGAATTATCTTGGTGGAGCCAGATTTTTTTATCTGCAAATGTTGCCATTTTTCCTCAATTCGGGCTTCATCTATTTAAGTAATGATGCGTAGTATGAATAGCCTTAGCTTTTTTGGAGCTGATTTCTCTTTGGCAAAATTCTTATTTATTGCGCCTAAACTGAGCGAACGCAACATCCAACGCGCGGACAGCTTTCTCATGTCTAAATCTTTATTCAAAACGTGACAAACATGTTCTTTTGACATATCCATAGTCCGTCCTGTCTTTCTAACTTTAATTCGACGGATGTCTAACATCATTTGGTTAACTTGAGCTATCGTTATCGTCAGTAGTTGCAGTTTTTGGACGTCCCGAACATTCATTGTCACCCAAGCTGGTACGTTTAAATTCAGCTGCCCAAAATTTCACGATGGTAAATGATATGGTGCAGAGTCCCCGTGTACAACGTCCAACTCGTCTGTGATTTGCGTAGGAGTATTGTGTTTGAGAAATAAATATATAGTGACTGCTCGATACTCGATTTTTCTATTTTCATAAATACACTCACATCGACTCATTGAAACGATTGCTAAACAACAACTGCGCATGCAAAAATGGCTGATACTAGTGCTGCCATCTTTCTGTTGAGGTTGGTACTTTTCAGACAACTATCGTAAATGAACATATCTTAACAAAGCACTAAATCCTAAAGTGAAACATCAATAAACTTACCCTCAAGATACAAAGAAAAGTTCCATAAAACAAACGGATAAAACCTAAACTATTTCCTTAAATGATTTTCTCATAACAGAAAATGGAATAATCGGAAAATTAAATTCAAAATAGACATACTCAACAGTATAGCAGGAAAATAAGAATAAGCATTCCATTCTCATACCACCAACAAAACAAATCACCCTCCTAGAACGTAGTGAAACTATAGTAGAATTACAAACGACTTGTATATGCCTTGAAGCAGAGATCAAATCTAGAATTTTCGTATCCCACCTGCTAATACAACCTCATAATAAGAAAGCAAAAATACCTGTTGCTCGCGGGTCTAGAAGTTTACTCCTTTGGATATTACCCACCCGACAATACCTTCCTTTCCCCATCATTACACCCGACTAATTACCCCCTGATTCATTACTCCCCAGCCATCTGCCCCTATGTGGCAATTCGAATATAATCTATAATAAAGGAATAGTAGACCACCAGCGCCGATACGGTGGATTTAACAACTAAACCACTCATATAAAAATTGTTGCTTTTTCCATGTAGTTTCAAACAATATGCTACAAGATTACATTGAAATGAGCAAATTGTAACTGCTTCCAGTGCCACAACGGTAGTTTACAGTACTAATATGTAGTGTAATTTGTGATAATCATTTGTGTCATAGTCAAAACTACTGTTGTGGCACTGTAAAAAATTAGAATGTTTCTCATTCTCAGGTAATTGTGTGGCATGTCGTTTAAAAGGTCTTGAAAAAAGAAACAATTTTGTTCACAATAGCGAATTGTTGTGTTACATATCATTGAATCGATTTTAAAGCATCCCACAAATATATAGCTGAATCAGTTGCATTTCTCCTAATACCCAAATCATCATGAGGCTATCATTTCAATCTGCGCTTTAGTTCTCAAATCGGTGTAGCGGTTGAAACAGTTGAGTGTTTTTTATTGCGGCGTAATCATACGAAAAAGCCAAGTGGCGCTGGTAGTTAATTTTTGATTATAGTTGAATATATTCTTGTTGTATATCGTTGAAATAGTCTTCAAGAATGTCACAAATTTAGATAAAGATTTTAAAAACTATCGTTTTGGAGCTGATGACGAAACAATGTGGTGACATAAGTCACGTTGCAGCTTCTGTCGCATTCTTTTATTAAATAATTTATATAATTGATTTAACTTACGAATAATTCATATTGCCTTACTCGGATACCAAAGTTCTTACCTTTAAAACGGCACGCGCGATTCTCACTACTTAAAATTAAAGAAATATATATAATTAAGAATTTCTCAACAAATCTGATAAATAATTATTAAGAAATTTTATTTTTGCTTTATAGACAATAATTTTATATTTAAAGTTTTTAAACATTATGAGATGAAAATTGCACGTTTCAACCTTGACTATCAGAACTTTTCTGAAACTGTATCAATATAATTAGACCATTGACAGCATATGCAATCATCTGAAAGAAGACGAAAAATTAAATGTCGCAATAGAACTAAACGGCCGATTATTTTACCGAGTACAGCAAATTTTTATTTACTACGAACAGCTTGTACGGAGCTATATCAAAGTCGAAGTGCTCCATTTGTATCCGGAATAAATTTAACTGAAAATAGAGAAAATAAGGTGATTAAATGTCACGTGTTTAACAATTAAAATACTTTTTGTTTTGTGGAGGTAGTTTACAAAGAGACACAAAGATTTTCTGTAGAGTTTTTGTAGAGTGCATATCGTTTAATTTTGTTTCACGATCAATTTAAATGTTGACAAAACTACTCACAGAAACATTTAATCGCCCGTCAATATTCTTAAGCCGCAATTCGTCCAACAAATGAACCGTAGTGTTCAGTTGCCGTTGTAATAAATGCAACAACCAAAATAAAATTTCCGTATGGATACACAAATAAACCCCAAAAATCAATCCGCTCACTGGATAATACCATTTGCCTGTTTTTAATAGCCCAAAGTACACTAAAAAACTTTGACTAATTGCCTTCGTAATTTTGGCCATTAAAAACATAAGCAACTGATCGGAATAGTACGTGTTCAACACTCTAATTAGACTGTGTATACGTCTAATGAATTTCATCATTAAATTCATGAAATTGCATAGTTCGCCCATTCTAGTGGCGTGAGCCAATTTTGTTACCAAGCCGTATTCATCCGAATCAAATTTATTTACGTCGCGTACGTGCTTTCCTAGTCGCTTATTCAAAAATGACATCACTATTATAAAAACGATTAAAATCAATGTGAAGTCATAAAAAATTATTGTCTCGAAATAAATCGAAATGTACGAAATTATTAGGCTTGCGTAGAACCGTCGAAAATAGTAGCAATCGAGAACGGTCAAAAGCACGACTAAAAGTGCAACAAAATGGTAATTTAGGAATAAAAAAATATTTAGATTTCGAACAATTTTCAAATTAAAAAACTTATTGTCACGATTGTTAAAAGTTGCGTTGAATAAATTTACAAATTTTAAAAATTTCTTAACAATTTGATAATTTGAGTTTTGCTTAACGATTCGTTTATAGTAGCATCCAATTATGTTACATAAAGTAATAATAAAGTGCAAGATGTATGCAACCAAAATGACGGCACTATGACCACGTGTCAAGATAAAATATGTCATTGCCAATAATTGTAGCAAAAAAATAACAGCAACCAAAAATGCATAACTATTCAAGAAGTTTGAACGATTCTTATACACTTGGAATAAATTGTTACGACGGACAAATTTAAAATTTAGAACACCGTACAATCGGGCGGTAATTAGAGTTGAGCGTACCAAAAATGTATTCATTAAGCACGTTAAAAATGGTTCACATTAAACCTAATAATGATAAATATAAATATTTTTAATATTTTCGTTAGTCCGAAATACCAATTACTAAATATTGGAAACACCTTGATTTGCGGGAACAATACAACGTGATACTGTTTAATTTAGTCACACCCGTGATATAAAAACAATGAGATATTATATAACTATCGATTATTCACTTTGTTGGATCAAATTAAAGTCGTACGTTGATTGGAGGAACAAATATCCATTGAACAGTGTAACATAGATAAAAGTAATGAGTTGCGATACTTACACTTTCCCTCAACCGAGAGTCTGCATTGATTAGCCGCAATTCGTTTAATAAAAACAAAAGTCGATCAATTTGCTTGCGATAGACACTTAATACCCAGAATATAACAATGGTTTGAACGCTATTCGTGATTACAAGAATCGTTCCGTTAAGTACCAAGGTAAAAAATACCGCCGAACTAAAATTCATGTGCCACATTTCTTTAGACGAAAAATAAAACTGGGCTATAACATTGGAGAGTTTTGCCAGCAAAAATATTAATATCTGACCAGCAAAATACTTTCCAAGCATATTCATGACTCGAGATATTTTATAAAGATATCCAATTAGTTCGTCAATAAAATCACATAATTGATGGATTTGACTGCTGGTATTTAATAATTCTTTATTAATGGCCTTAATTTTTACCCAGAACGTTTTGTTTACACATTTTAATATTACGATCATTATTAGTACAACGATTTCGAAATTATAAAATACAATAATTTCAAAATAGTTGTGTAGAAATGTTTCTACGTAGCGCCAAAATTTACTTAATGAATACGAATAGTTTACAGCCGATGTCAGAAATAGCGTTACACCAATTCCAAAATAGTTTAGAATTAAAATTCGATTTACCCACGTGACAATTTTTGAATTATGAATTTCGTACTTCTTCGTGATTACGTTATAAACTCTGAAGAATTTTTTAAGTATTTTATAATTTTGACGAAATTTCACCAGCTTATGGTAGTATGCAACATTTAAAAATAAACATTTTACCATAAAATACGCTTGAAATGTTGAAATTGTAACTGCCGAAGAGAATAGAAATTTTGGTTGTTGCAACAGACCAATGTGATTATAATCGAATATTAAGCAAATGACTAAGCCATATACCAGCGATAAACGATCTAGTTTTGGCGATATATTTATCGATTTTGGGCGGAGTACCCATTTGAATTGGTAAACGCCGTAAAGCTTAGCAACGTTCAGGATTATTTTAAGGAAGCGATTTTTCATGTTCCAAAGCAGATATTAAACTGAATTGATTTTTTAACCCTAATTTACATGGGGTGTAAATTAAATTATAGTGTTTAAAAATTCAACAATATCCCGCCCAATTTTAGTGAAGGCACACGCGGTAAATTCGAATAATTATAGTAATCGTCGATGATTACACGTTCGTGTAAATTAATTAAATTAATATAAAGGGTATCTACAAATGTATAGTACTACAAATGTATAGTACCAAACTCATTGATAATATTTATCAGTATAGATGACAACCAACGGTGGTTTTCCTGGAAAATACTAAAAAAAGTTGCGCAACTTTCTAATTAAAGAGTGTGGTTTAGACCGAGTGTCTTACTTAAACGAACATTAGAGCACATTAAATATTTTTTTTTGACGTAGAACTTTGAAAATTATTTTCCAAAAATTAAAAAAATAAATTGGATTTGTCTTATAAAGCATAGGAAGATTCTTTTAAATTTTTTTTTGAAAATATATATATATATCATCGGTGCACAAGAAGAGTGTCAGAACTCAAAAATCGCAATTTTTGAGTTATTTCGAAAATTGTTTAGTTAAATATTTTATATTGCGTGGGAAAGAATGACAGAATGCTAATTCCAAAACTAACTGCTAGATTGCGATTGTGTTGTGTGAGAGTTGTCCTTAACGCAAGAAATCAAAAAATTTTAAAACACTGCGTTTCACTTCATTAGAGGAACTTGTAATTTTAATTGTAAATTTTACTGTAGTTTCCCGCAATTATTTTTAACATTTTTTTGTTGTAAAATGAGTTGTTTACCGAATCTAGTTTTGACTAACTCAAAAAAGTTACTTCCAATTATCGGAATTTAGTTGTAACAAATTTTCAGGTTTTGGTTCTACATCTGTATTTCAAACAACAGAGATTACACGTGACGGACAAAACTTATTTATGTTTGGCGCGCAAAACGTTGTTTGCCAGTAGAACACTTTCTCTTTATCGAAAACTATATTAAAATGAAATTTCGAAACTTCTGACGAAATCGCTTCTTTTACAACTTAAGTCTCAGCTTTTATGTTACAGACATACATATTTACAAGATACACAAAAAAAAAAATAGAATTTAACAATTATACATTACACAAAACCATGGCAAAAGTATAGTGTTTTCCAATAAGAGTGATATAATTTCTTTAAAAAAAACACACTAATTGTTAAGGAAATTGAAATGTTTTTTATTTAATGTGAAGTACAATCGATACAATTAAGTTCTGAATAAAACGTCATTCAAATGGCCTCCACGACTTCTTCTACAGGAACGAATTCGATGAACCCAATTTTCGAGCACTATTACTACTAAATCAAGTCGTATGTCATGAATAGCACGTTCAACATTGACTTGTAAAGCTTGAAAAGAGTTTGGTTAAATAGTCTAATGGTGTTAAATCGCAACTTCTTGGAGGCCATTCAATATCCAAATTTCTTGAAATAATCGAATCTCTACACTGAGAAAAATCGTATTCTAATTTTAAGAAAATTCGAATAATGAATCAATAAATTCTACTTTTAGTAAAATTCAAGAATTAATTAGCTGAAGGAAGAATAATTTGAATAAATGAAGCCACTTACGCTTAATTTTATTAATAAATTGTAATATAGATTTAAACCTAAGTTTCTTAGTTTAAGAAACAAAAATTATTCTTTAATTCAATAGCATTTACTAATTTTTAGAAACACTACATTTATTTTGATAATTTTAGACTCTATTTTAAATTTTTACTTTTTTTATGAAATTAATCAGTATCTATTCTCTAGTGTATCATAAAACATATAAGTAATCAACATATTTAACGATTGAATAAAGAATGTTTGTTTCTTGAAAATCATAATTGTTTTGTCCTCTAAATTTGATAAAATAATTCTTAACACGAGAAAAACGGATCACGATAGTCGATCCGTTTTTCTCGTGCTGAGAATTATTTTAGAACGACTATTTACAAAACTAAATATTGAAAACAAAGTCAAATTATGCAGAAATGTAATTTAGTTTTTACACAAATAAAACAATCCATAAATTTCCACCATTTAATAAAATAACTTTTGTTATAGTTATATGAGTGTTGAGCTTAATTTAAATATTTATAACATCGAATTACATTAGTGTTCAAGAAATTTTTATCCGACATTTATTACAACAAAATGGCAACTTCAATCTGCCCACACATCTCAGGATTCGATAATAATTATCACTATAAAAATATACCCTAGAATATATTAAAACATCACATACTCTCAAAAATGAGCAATAACCCATCGAATTATTATCCAGCATAACAAAGTTACCGGTTAGCACACACACTCAAGGATCGATTGATAAGTATTAGTAGCTCAATTCACATGCAATAAGTGGAACCGAAATACCTACTTGCACAAGAAAATGGTACTTCCTAATTTTTTACAACAGCCCATACCCTCCGAGGTCTATTTTAAAACATTGAATTACCTTCCTGATAAAACTATTGGATACCCCGAGTTAACTACAGCAGCGCAGGGTTAGTAATAATACTTCAATTCTAGAATTATAAAACTGCGATACTTTTAACAACATTTAGCTACTTAAATAGCCAGAAAGACAGATGCTCCAGAAACTATTTTCTATTTGTATATTCATAACCATGGTACCTGTAACGACCGGTGCCACTAGTTATCCAAATATGTACAATAGTATAACAATACCCGTATAGTCTAATTCCTTTTAGATCTGTAATTAGTTGATTAAATCGCACCCCTTTGAGAATCTATTAAAATATCAGTGCAACTTATGATACGTACGTTATGTCAAAATTTCAATATAATAGTTGAAGTTCTAAGAATTTACTAGATGATCGATTTTAAAATTCACAAAGAAGTACTAAATACGCTAATTACGAATTCCAAATATCGTAAAGGATCATACGTGTTGCTGTCGTTCTAATTTATGCTTGTTTAGAAGAACTCTTGATAAGGGACGGGTTTTAGAATCCTCTAAAATTAAAACCTTTCTCATTAAAAAAGAATTAAGCGTCCTTTTCTTTAATTTTATGTTCAATTATAAAATGGTTATTCTTAAATATATGGTAGTGAATAAATTTGAAACGAGATTAAAAATAATATATTTAAGATTAAAAAATCTCTATTTTAGAATATAAAAATACAATTTTATTCCGTTCATTAGAAAATTTTTCTCATTTTTAGAATAAAACAATAGATTTGTTGATGTAATCTCAAACGCGGAGTAATTTAAAAATATTAAGCGGAATTTCCGTTCTAGAATTAAGAATTAATTTCTTTTCAGCAGCAGACAATTAATGAAATAGCGTTATTTTTTTCGCATCGTAAATGGTTAGTGTAATCGAAAATTATAAAGGTGTGGACATGCGTTAAAATAATTTTATAAAATATAGTGTGGTGCGACTTACAATAATATTTCTTTACTTTTATAAGGAAAAAGAAGTTTCAGTAATATTTTGGTGGTTACAAGTGTGTATAATAAAAATAAAACTTAGAAATTAAGAAATTAGTAATTTAAAGTGTTTAACGTAAAAGTGAATAAATATAAAATGTATGTGACAAAAGCAAAGCGATATTGCAAGCGTCAATGAGAAGTCCCATCCCCGTGTAAAGCCGTTATAGGTTTGTATACTTTTACATTTATTTAGTCGCATGAAAATAATGTTTAGAGTTTGTGTATGGTTGTGACTGTGAGTTAATAGTGTTGTGTGTGTGCATATATATATATATATATATATATATATATATATATATATATATATATATATATATATATATATATATATATATATATATATATATATATATATATATATATATATATATATATATATATATATATATATATATATATATATATATATATATATATATATATATATATATATATATATATATATATATATATATATATATATATATATATATATATATATATATATATATATATATATATATATATATATATATATATATATATATATATATATATATATATATATATATATATATATATATATATATATATATATATATATATATATATATATATATATATATATATATATATATATATATATATATATATATATATATATATATATATATATATATATATATATATATATATATATATATATATATATATATATATATATATATATATATATATATATATATATATATATATATATATATATATATATATATATATATATATATATATATATATATATATATATATATATATATATATATATATATATATATATATATATATATATATATATATATTATCTTGATTATGTTACTCTATTAATCTTTCGTTTACATTTTTCACTTATAGATTGCTATTGGTTTTTATATTTTTTATCCAAATATCAATTCTTCGTTTCTATCGAATTGGCCTAGGATCCAAGACGTGTTCGTTAAAATTTTAAACGGAAACATTATGGACGTTAAAGCATTAGAACAATTAGGGAACCTCGGAGATCTTGAACATGGTAAGCTATATATTTCCTATAATATTCAGACATCCAAATAGTTGCATCACTAATAGCAGCGTTGTACATCTATGCGTGCATAAATTAATATTTTTCTTATTAATTTTCAAAATTGTTTTCTTATTCTACACTGTTAATATAAATTTTTCATAATTACCTGTATGGCTAGGTATTCGTAGAAATATTATGGAATATGACGCACAATTTGCGCCGTACAACACTGGATGGTTTAATCCATTAAACGTTATGATAATTGTTTTATTTTTATTTTTTAAATGGAATTATTGAATTAAGTTCAGCATCTTAAGCCCAAACGAATTCTGAAATTATTTTGTCTAAGTTTATTACTCCCCTTTAAAAGTTTTAGAATTTTTTTTATTAATAATTGCGTCCTCAGGATCGATCACCGTCCTCCGAACCCTCTACGATTTCGTTTTTAGACCGACACCCTATATAATTAATTCATCGTAGAGTAAATTTGGGACTAATTTTAAAAACTAGTATCTGAGCCCTTGAATCATGGTGTTAAAAAGCCTTTCGCTTATACATATTTATGTGTAAAATATATTTCGTTGTTCGATATTATGTTTTAAATTTAATGGTACATTATGAGTTGCTTAATAATTATTTATGTATTTTTTCAGATTTACAAAAACCCGAGCTCCACCAACTCGAGCTTGCCACCAGCAAACCGGACGGATATCAAACACAAACTACAAAAAAAAAATGGAAGCCATCGATTGAAAATTCGAAGACACTGAATTTTGGAACTTTCAAGTATTGATTTTTGGAACTTTCAAGTATTGCTTTATTACAACAATCATTGCAAAATATGCCGAAAAAAATCTGGCCCGTTACGCATGTTTTGGTATATGCGTTACGAATTTAAAGCCATAGATATTAAAAATTATTCTAATGTAACATTTTCTAGAGTTAATTTGCCAGTTTCAATAGCAAAGAGCTTATTATTAAATTTATATACTTTCTATTACATAACAAGAGTTTATAGATAGAACTGTTAAAATAATAAAATTTAGTACCATTTCTTTTAGTGAAATTAAACAAATTTTAAGCATCTGTTGTATTTTTTTTATAAATTAAGTTATTATTCTAAAATGGTTTCAGTTTCAAGTATTACATACCAAAATACTTTAATCGAAAATCATACATATTTTATTTTAGAAAAATGTACAATTAAGACCAACGTTAGTCAAAATTAAATATATTTCAACCGAAAAAGAAATTTCACAAAAAATTTAAATAATTTTTAACGTTTAGAACTAGTAGAATACCAATTTATAAATTTGAATAGAAAAATATATGTAAAACCAATTTCAATAACTATATTGGTTGATGGATCAATTTACGCCAAATTTCTAGTATTATAATAATTTTGTATACAATTTTAACATTTATTTTTTAATAAAACAATTTCAAAAATCTATAAAAATCGATTTTATTCAAAAATATAGAGTATAAGCTGAAATTATACAAATCTCTATCCAAGAATAGATTCACTCTTAAATGTGGTATAAACTTTCTCCAATTTAAAATAAAAATATTTGATTTAAGCAAATCCATCAAGATCATCAAGTTTTGTTTTCTTAAATCGATGTTAGGTATTCTCAGTTTTTGATTTAACCATTGTGTTTTAAGAAAATTAAATCTTAAATGAAAAGTGAATGTTCTGTATTGGAACATAAATTCATCTCGAAGTGAGATACTATTTTAAATTTTTGTAAATATGAAATACTGAAATTGAGAAACTTATTCTTCAAAATATGATACTAATGCCTCAAACGAAGAATAAATATTTTACAAAAATAGAATATAAAAATCAATCGAAGAAATTATATTTATTAAAAGTATACATTTATTTCTCAATAACAGATTGCTCGATTTCAATGAATTTAGTAACACTCATCTCAATTCAAGCAAATAAATGCTTAGCACACATTCAAACAAGAAATTTCTTTGAATCGTTCCGTTACCGCTTAATATGAGTTTACTTTTCTCTCAGTGTAAACTTTTCTCGCAATAATTCAATTGTTGCACTTGTTGTGTGGCACGTAGTCTCGTCTTGTTGGAACCAAATGTTATCAAGATCAACTTCTTCCAATTTCGGTCATAAAAAGTTGGTTATCATCGATCTATACAGATCTCCATTGACAGTAACGGTGTTAAAATACCAGCTTCATTTCGAAAAAAAATACGGACCGATGATTCCACCAGACCAAAAACCACACCAAGCTGTCAATTTAGGTGAATGTAATGGTTTTTCATGAATAATTTGTGAATTTCCTTCACACCAGATTCGACACTTTTGTTTATTTACCGCACCACTCAGATGAAAGTGAGCCTCATCGGAGCAGATGATTTTCTTAAAAAATCGTTATCGTTTTCAAGTTGTTCCAAGGCAAAATCAGCAAATTCACGGCGTTTACGGTGGTCCAATGGCTTCAGTTCTTGAGTGAGAATAACTTTATACGGATGCAAACCCAAATCCTTTCTCAAAATCCGCCAGGTTGTGGTTTGAGACAGTCCCAATTCTTGAGAACGTCTTGGAATCGACAAATTGCGGTCTTTAGCAACACTTGCTTGAACGGTAGCAATATTTGCATTACTTCGAGCGTTTCTTTGTCTTATTGGCACTTGAACATTATGTTAAGAAAATGTACGCTCAAAATTTTCAACAATTCGACGAATAGCGAGCAGACTTGGACGATTATTACAACTATGAAATGGCAAAAGCGTACGAAAAGTTGCAATTGGAGAACTATTATTATGATAATAATTAAACTAAATAATTTGTAAACGTTGTTCTTGCGTATATCTCACCATGTTGAAATTGTAAACATTACTGAATACAATGAAACAAAAAATAACAGATCATGACATATTATATATTGCCGAAACGTCACTTAAAAATCATATCATTCCTGTTGGAGAACACTATATTTATATATACACATTATTTACATAATAATTAACGGTTACCATGTTTTGCATTACATCAAATAATGAATGTTTAAATTTTTCCAAAAAATGTACATATTTTAAATCCACTGATAAACCATCCCAAGTACCAATTGTGTTTAATAAACCAGAATTCTATATATATATATATATATATATATATATATATATATATTATATATATATATATATATATATATATATATATATATATATATATATATATATATATATATATATATATATATATATATATATATATATATATATATATATATATATATATATATATATATATATATATATATATATATATATATATATATATATATATATATATATATATATATATATATATATATATATATATATATATATATATATATATATATATATATATATATATATATATATATATATATATATATATATATATATATATATATATATATATATATATATATATATATATATATATATATATATATATATATATATATATATATATATATATATATATATATATATATATATATATATATATATATATATATATATATATATATATATATATATATATATATATATATATATATATATATATATATATATATATATATATATATATATATATATATATATATATATATATATATATATATATATATATATATATATATATATATATATATATATATATATATATATATATATATATATATATATATATATATATATATATATATATATATATATATATATATATATATATATATATATATATATATATATATATATATATATATATATATATATATATATATATATATATATATATATATATATATATATATATATATATATATATATATATATATATATATATATATATATATATATATATATAGTATATATATATATATATATATATATATATATATATATATATATATATATATATATATATATATATATATATATATATATATATATATATATATATATATATATATATATATATATATATATATATATATATATATATATATATATATATATATATATATATATATATATATATATATATATATATATATATATATATATATATATATATATATATATTGGTTCTGTTAACACATTGTACAAGGATGACGTGAATTCACGTCTTTTATTTTCAAAAGTTGGAGACGGGAGACGTAGATTCACGCCATTTGGAATTTCAAGCAACATCGTAAAAAACTGCAATTATAAGTAAATAAAACAATAATCGAAGAATTGCTGTTATAAACAAACATGTGTTGAAGGTTGCTGAATAATAAAGAACCGTTATATGCAATTCAGTGTATAAAAAAATTATCATGATATGCTCCTCAGCCGAGGGTACTCGGAGGGCTTCGGCTGTCTCTGTGTACACCTAGGTAAGATCAAGGTAGCCGCGTCCTCGTTGTGGGAAGCGGGTACTGCTTCGGCAGTAGCAAAGTGCTACCGGGGACCAAATGCCAGTGGTATAAATTGGCTAAAACAAACAATGAGTACAAAAAATACGGAATTTAATACCCCAGTGGCACTATTCTGGTTTTGGGAAAAATATTTTCATAGTATTTTTGTTTAAATTGTATTTTTCTGGCCTACTGAGGAAATAAGTTTGGTATAAATATTTTCGAAATAAAGTTAAATGGGAAAATATTTTTCCCTATAAGAATTTTTTTGGAACAAAAGTTTCCCAATACACTTTGTTTTGAATTTTTTTGCACCAAACTTATTTTCTCAGTAGGCCAAAAAAACACAATTTAGACAAAAATACTATGAAAATATTTTTCCCAATTCCCTATTCCCAGGGAAAACCAGAATAGTGCCACAGGTGGTATAGTAGCAGATATGCTGACAAACCCACACTCTTTGGAGCTAGTCCCAATAGATTCTGGGGTGGACCAATCATTGTTTAACCCATTTGGACGAAGTTTCAAATTACCAAGATCTTCAACTGAAAATATATTTGACAACGAGAAGGAAAATGCCGAACTCCGTGAACAACTAAGGCAGATTAGGGAATGTACAACTAAATTGAAAGAAGAATTTACTATTTTAAAGAAAAAGAATGAAGAACTCAAAAAACAGTTGAAACGCGTGAAGAACTTGGGACGACACCTAGCCTGCAATCAATGATGACATTAATTCATTCCATACGGATGAAGTAGAATTTGAGAGAGAAACAAATTGGATGTTGAAACGGAGTAAAAGACCAAGTAAGAAAAGGAAAGCACAACACTCACCAGAAATGGCAGAAACTTTACCATCCACTTCAAAAGAGGTTTGTAGAAAACAGTTAATTATCAGCTCTTGAACAACAACCAGCTAAACCAAGAGAAAATCACCTCCACGAATAATGTCGCTGAGTCCTCACCAGAGGTAGAAAAATCACCCGAACGGCAACCAGCTCAACATTTTAAATCCAAACACATACAGAAACTTGTTAATGAAGCTGAATACAGAGAAAAATCAGTGGTACAAGCACGAACATAAAAACGATGGTCCCATCAAGGTCATGGCAATACGCCTATAATAAACCTGTGAAAGTAATTCAATAATAAAGGATCTAGAAAATAAAGGATTTAGCATGCTTGATGAAGAGAAATAAAGGATTTAAAATCCTTGTGAAAGAGAGACGTAGCGGAGAGAACCGACTAGAAGTTGTTTCAAAAAGAGGGTTTCCCCTGTTCATTCTAACGTTTGATAAATCCGAGCAAATAGAAAAAAAATTCTAATATAACTGGCATACTCAATATAAAGAAACGTTCGCGCGCGCGAACCAAGATATGTGAAATGTGCTGGAAAGCACCCAACACAAACTTGCAAACAGTCTAAAGAAGAACCAGCAAAATGTATAAATTGTAATGGGCAGCATCCAGCCAGCTACCGAGGATGTGAGGTTACCAACTAGCTACAGAAAATGAAGGATCAGGCACGCAAACCCTCTCTAAGTCATCCAAACAGACATCGAGCAAGAAATGAAGCATATCTGCGTAGGGAGAATTATACATTTGCACACACCTCTTCAAATTCGAAAGAAAATGATACCAACGGTACCGAAAATTTTAAAAGCACTGTCCAAGAAATTTTAAATAGCCTTGAGGAACAGAATAAAGTTATTGGAAATACCAAGTTCCAAAATAGTTAAAAATAAATAATGTCTGCAATACATAGTTCAATCCAAAATTCCGGAGCAGAAACCAGACATCAAAACTACTCATTAAGAATAGCCATACGGAATGCAAACGGATTATCACAACACCTAGCAGAATAAGAACGATTTTTAAGTACCGAGAAATTTGATATATGCTTAATATCAGAAACACATTTGTCTAGCAGCTCCTATGTATCAATCCGGAGATATACTTGTTACCATACTAGACATTATACAGAACAAGCAAGAGGAAGATCAGCTATATTTATTAGGGATATTATCAATCAGCATGAAGAATTAAAAATAGAAAAAGAATCCATGCAAGTAACCACCGTGACGGTTAAATTTGGTCATTAAAACACCCGTAATATATCTGCAATATATTGCAGTATATTGCCCCCACGGTATAACCTAACGAAAGAAGACTGCATTAACTTGTTCCAGAAATTAGGAAGTAACTTCACTATCGGAGGTGACTTTACTGCAAAAAATACATTCTGGGGTTCAAGATTACCCCTCTTCAAAAGACAAAGAATTGCATGCAGCTGGCCAATACTTAAATTGTGAATTTTACTCAGGAGGGAAACCAACGTACTGGCCAACTGATCCCAAACGTATGTGAAGTTGTCCCCTGATTCTATCTCGTATTACTCTTGTGTGAAATTAGCCCCGCCCGTTTTGTATTATATTTTATTCCAAATACACTTCATATGTGAAGTTATCCCCGAATTTTATTAAAATTATTTTAATTCGGAAAACACACAAAATAAATGTAATTTAATAAAATGAAGTAAAATAATTTTTAAATTGGCTCATAAATTTGTCAGATAATGATAATTTGGTTATAAGATGGAAAACACATATCTCACATTTAGGAAAACACGAAAAAATCGTACCGTTGCAACCTAGCCAAATTAAGCTCCAAACAAAATAACGTATTACATTGTTCTGAACCAAAAATTTTCACTTGACATGTAAAAAGTATTAATTTGTCAGATCAGAGCTATATGGTTTTGTGCATCAAACTTAAGGCACTCATAAAAGCAGTGAAAAATGAAACAATTTTAAAATACCTTTGTTCTCTAGCTCCAACTAAAGATACCGACTATTTCCCCTGGAGAGCAACAATAGGGTTAAAACAACCAAAAACGCAGATGCCCCAACCAAAACAAACGATTGGAAATTGTCTAGGAGTGCGAAAGATAAAGCTGACCTGCTTGGTCAACATCTTGAAGGAACATTTCAACGTCTAGGTCAGCAGGTCAGTTACACTGCTGGTATGCCCAGAATAACTGGTTTCGCGGATATCAGGCCTGCAACATTGAAAGAACTAAAAGCTAAAATTAAGAACATAAAAGCAAAGAAAGCTGTTGGTTACGATCTGATAACGGGTCAAATAACAAAAGAGCTGCTTAAAAATTGCAGCCAACAATTACTGCACATAAATTATGAATGCGATCCTCAGGAAAAAACATGTGCAATGCAGTGGAAAGTAGCAGAAGTAATAATGATTCCAAAACCGAGCAGGCTATCGGATGATAGCAAATCTTACCGGCCAATTTCACTTCTACCAACACTATCGGAATTGTTTGGGAGGCTGTTGCTCAAAAGATTGAAACACCCATAGAATAAAGAAACCTTATCCAAGAATATCAGGTTCATAGGCTTACAGCTTTCATTGAGAATACATTAGAGAGAAAAAAGGTTTTCTACTAAGATGTGGCGCAGGCCTTCGATAAGGTTTGGCACAGGCATTTACTCTTCAAACTACATAGAGATTTTCCGAAACAATGTTATATGATTTTAAAATCATACATAGGGAATCGCCACTTTAGTGTGAAATATGAAGATGAATATTCCGAGCTATAAACGATTCCAGCAGGAGTCCCGCAGGGTAGTGTTTTGAGACCTATTCTTTACCTACTCTACACCAGAGATTTGCCTCAATTAAACGATGTTACCGTTGCAACATTTGCTGATGAAACTGCAGTTCTCTCAGTAGAAGACACTATCGAGGAATCGACAACAAAACTTCAAGAAGCATGTAAAAAAATCATAAAATGGACAAAAATGTGACGTATCGGACTCAATGAATCGAATTTTACTAATCTAAAAGTCAGTTACAAACCTGTAATCATTAACGGTCAGCAGATTCCGTATGCAAATAAGGCTAAATATCTAGGGATGACCTTAGATACCAGGCTGATGGAAAGAGCACGGTAAAAAGAAAAAAAATGAACTTAATATCAAATATCGTAAAATGTATTGGCTGCTCGGGAAAAATTCGGAATTGTCAACCAAAAATAAATTGCTATTATATTAACAGGTGCTAAAGCCTGTATGGACTTACGAAATACTGCTCTGGGGCTGTACAAAGAAAACCAACACCAAAATAATACAAACTTTTTAAAATAAAATGCTACGTGGTATAGTTAACGCTCCGTGGTACATTAGGAATGATGACCTTCATAGGGACCTAAATATCCCGACGGTTCAGAATAAATAAACAACTTCCAGTAATTCATGGACAACGTATTTATCAACTGGACACTTCACATGCAGTAAGATGATTGGAGAGAACGAAACCAATTGATTTAATGGATTAAGGATAGCAGAGCAAGGACTACTTCAGTAAATAACCTATAAAGGAAGCTGGCCATTAGGCCTCTTCCCATTCATAACTGACTAAATTAAGAAAGAAAAATTATAAATGAATTGCATTCAGTTGTAATAATTTAAATAAATAAAAAAAAACTTTTTATTTATATAATTTCAACGAATTCATTTATATAATGCGGCAATTCATGTTATATACGCTTTTCATCAGATACCGTCTTCAATGTAATAATAGGCAGATTAATATTTTTCGTGCGCAGTGATTTTGAAAAATTAAGTAACTTCAAACAAACGTTTCGATGAACCATCGACATACACCAAAAACTACATCACAGTAAGTGAAAATTGGCACAACTAGGGATTTAATTAATTGTATGCGTAAATCAATTGGGAAAACTTCTTTAACAATCTAAGCTTATAAAAACTATAATTAACACGTTGACATACAGAATTTACATGTTCATCCCAGGTAAGTTTCGAATTTAATATTAATCCTAAATTGTTAACCAAGGGAACAAATAAAATAACATCGTTATCCAAAAGAAGTGTATGAGTGAAATTAGGTCAAAATAATTAATGACAGATCATTGATATATATGGAGAAAAGCAATGTTCCCAAAATAGAACCCTGGCGTACACCAGCAACCAAATCACAAGTGCTTGAACAATCAACACCATATCTTACAAACTGCTTACGATTATACTCAGATACGAATGCATTAATTTAACGGCAGATAATGAACATATGATTCACAATATCGAATGCTTTTGAAAAGTCCAACAAAACCAAAATTCCAAACGAATTTTTCTTATCTAGCAAGCATAGCGGAAAGATCATCAATAATATGCACTAAAGCTGTAGTGATATGACCGTAGTAGTGTGTTTTATATCCTGATTGGTACTTATATAAAAAATGAAATTGTTTAAGATGCTCTTGAATTTGCAATTGCATAATCTTTACAATTTTATTATCTTAAAATCAATAAAATCATCAAGCTAAATATTCCCGCGGAATTAAATATATTTAATCAAGTTTGCGTTGACTTTTTTCTTATTGCGGAAACAGATTTCATTAAAACATTTTAACAAAACTTTACAAAACTTTTAACTGGCTTTAAAATTAAAAATGGGCAATCAAACGAAACACGGTCATCTAGTTAGTGCATTCCATTCCATTGAATTATAAATATTAATATTTTGATTGTTGAATTGATATTTGTGTGTGTGTGTGTGTGTGTGTGTGTGTGTGTGTGTGTGTGTGTGTGTATGTATGTGTGTATGTGTGTGTGTGTGTATGTGTGTGTGTGTGTGTGTGTGTGTGCGTGTGTGTGTGTGTGTGTGTGTGTGTGTGTGTGTGTGTGTGTGTGTGTGTGTGTGTGTGTGTGTGTGTGTGTGTGTGTGTGTGTGTGTGTGTGTGTGTGTGTGTGTGTGTGTGTGTGTGTGTGTGTGTGTGTATGTGTGTGTGTGTCTGTGTGTGTGTGTGTATGTGTGTGTGTGTGTGTGTGTGTGTGCGCGTGTGTGTGTGTGTGTGTATGTATGTGTGTGTGTGTGTATGTGTGTGTGTGTGTGTGTGTGTGTGTGTGTGTGTGTGTGTGTGTGTGTGTGTGTGTGTGTGTGTGTGTGTGTGTGTGTGTGTGTGTGTGTGTGTGTGTGTGTGTGTGTGTGTGTGTGTGTGTGTGTGTGTGTGTGTGTGTGAACGGATCCGCTCGAAACGCGATATTTCAAAACGAGATATGACAAAACGAGATATGGTGCAAAACGAAATATTTCAAAATGCGATATTTCAAAACCCGATGTGGTACAAAATGCGATATGGTACAAAACGCGATATTTCAAAATGCGATATTTCAAAACGTGATACGGTACAAAACGCGATATGGTACAAAACGAGATATTTCAACACGCGATATTTAAAAACGCGATATTGTACAGAATATGCGTTGCGAAGCGACGGGAGCGCAGCGACCCACCTGATACCGATCCTATGTACTATCGTTACTATAGACTTTTAAATTCCTATAAACTGAAATTAAATTTCCCCTTAAACTTCCCGTTTTGTACCGTATCGCGTTTTGAAATATCGCGTTTTGATAGTTCGCGTTTTAAAATATCGCGTTTCAAATGGGACCCGTGTGTGAACTAATTAGTCATAAACTGTTAAGATTATTGAGAACTAATAAATTGGAAAAAAAACTATGGACGTTATGTGAAAATAAGTGAATTTCAGTTAAAAAATGGCATGCCAATTGCCATGCGTATTAGTGTAAAGATATGATTGAAAATAAATTTTGGGACTATTTATTTAATTAAGGTATTTTAAGTATATTTATATTTCTTTAGATAGGTTACGGGTAATAATAGGTACATTATTTAATTATTTTTTAAGTTCAAACGTCTATTTATGAATTCCGGGTGTAAATATTTTGTTTTACTTTAGAAATAAAATAATTACCCGAAATAATTTGTTAGTTACTCTATAGGCGTAAATAGAATTCGTATACATAGTTGAATAATTAGAAATCCTAATTTTGTTGGTAATTTTTTTAATTTTAATTTTATTGGATTAATATAAATTTTGAGACATATTTTTTCTTTCGTAAACTTAAATTTTTTTTCAAATTCTTAATTAATTTTTCAAACAATAATTTTGTTTTGCAATTATACCGTTAGTATTAGTTATTATAATTGTATCAATCAGTCGATTATTTTCTTTTCATCTGAATAAATATTTAAAACAAAAATGGAAACGCCATGTTTTATTTTATTATGAAAAATTAGAGAATGTGACACGATGTGTTAAGATCACCTGATGATGGGAACGGTACGCGACAACTCGGCGACGGACAACTCAGCGACGGACAAATCGACGACGACCCACTTAGCGATGGTCAACTCGGCCACGGTCAACTCAGCAATGGCCAACTTGGCGACGGTCACCTCGGCGATTGGGCCAAATTCAAAAATTAAGATATAAAAATTGACTAATTGCGGGAATGCTGTGTTTTGTCGCCACAAAGTGTAATTAAAATATGATGCAGATACATCTTCGTGGCGTGCATGTTTGGTTTGTCTGTGTTTAATTAAAAATAGTGCTTTGTGGAATAGATTTAATATTAGAATACAATAAATTCTAGTTAAATAATCAAATTGTAAATATTAATATGTTTAATTAATTTTTAATAAGCGTAATTGCCAATTTTTGGAGGTCGATTTTGACCAAGTATTATTATGTAAATTTTAGCGAATAAATTTTTATTCGATAAAAGCTTTATTTTGTCATATAAAAGTCAATTTTATTATTAATGCTTAAAAAATAAATATACAATTGAAATTAATAACAAAATATATATCAAATATATATCAAAATATATAACAAAATAAATATACAATTGAAATTAATAACAAAATATATATCAGATCAGTTGGTATTTTGTCCTTTAATTTAGTAAACGATTTTTTTAATTAATTCGGAATTTTAAAACCAATTTTAATATTTTTGTGGGCTTCATTAGGTTTGACTATTTTCACAATCTGCTGTGTTAAATTGTTGACATAGGTCATACTATTAAATTTAACGGTGGAATCCGAATCACTAGTATGGGTTTGTGGTTGCGAATTATTATTCGGTTGTTTTGCTATTGCTTTTCTAATGATTTTGTTTGGGTAATTATTTTTATGTATAATGTCAGTTATGGTATTGATGTTATCGTTGTGGAATTCACTATTAGATAACAATAGTACTCTTTTTGCAAATGAGACAGCCAGGTTGAACTTCTACCCAAAATACATAAACAAGGATATCCATTAAGACCTATTGTATCTACTATAGATTCACCGTGTTACAATTTAGCCAAATATTTGTGCCATATATTAAACAATTTTACAAAATACAGTAGATATAATATAAAAAATTCTTATGAATTGAAAGATGTGATCGATGACTTGACACTCCAAAGCAATGAAATTTTAGTCTCATTTGATGTAACATCATTATTTACTAATATACATACCGAAAAAGCGATCAGTGAAGTAAAGAAGAAATGGGAAGAATTAGAATTTGAATGTGACCTAGACCTTAACACTTTTATGAAACTATTAAATTTCGTTATTGACAACAACAACTACTTCAAATATAACAACACAATTTATAAACAGAAATTTGACCTTGCGATGGGCAATCCTTTGTCACCATTACTGGCGGATCTAGTAATGTAAAGGTTGTTTAATGAATGTCTACCACAACTTGAGCGTCAACCAACTTTGATTAAAAAATATGTAGATGATATTATTCTAGCTATTCCCAAACAATATATCAACGATACAATTCAATGTTTTCATACTTTTGATAGGCACATCAGATTCACTATTGAAGAAGAAAGAAATGGCATACTTCCTTTTCTAGACATGACCTTAATTCGTAACAATTGTCATATTAAAACGTGTTGGTTCAAAAAAGACACTAGTTCAGATAGAGTTTTAAATTTCATCTCCTCACACCCGAAGAATATGAAATTCAACCTGGCTGTCTCATTTGCAAAAAGAGTACTATTGCTATCGAATAGTGAATTCCACAACGATAACATCAATACCATAACTGACATTCTACATAAAAATAATTACCCAAACAAAATCATTAGAAAAGCAATAGCAAAACAACCAAATAATAATTCACAACCACAAACCCGTACTAGTGATTCGGATTCCACCGTTAAATTTAATAGTATGACCTATGTCAACAATTTAACACAGCAGATTGTGAAAATAGTCAAACCTAATGAAGCCCACAAAAATATTAAAATTGGTTTTAAAATTCCGAATTAATTAAAAAAATCGTTTACTAAATTAGAGGACAAAATACCAACTGATCAACAACATAATGTAGTATATGAAGTTCCATGTGAATGTGGTAAGGCATACATTGGTCAAACTAGCAATAAATTACGTAGTCGGTTACAAAAACACCAAAGTGATGTAAGATGTAGAAATCGTGGTACAGCATTAACATCCCATGCACTCGATAATAATCATGTTTTCCATTTTGATCAAGCCAAAATTCTACACAAAGCAAAAAATCAAAATAATAGACTAATCATAGAATCAGCTGAAATCGCATCTAATCCTATTAAAAACATTAATTTCAAGACCGATACCAATAAATTATGTGAAGACTTCAAAAAACGATTAAGACTTATAATAATCAGCGAAAATCTAAATTTAAAAATTAAAATTCCTAATCAGCACCATCTAACCTACGTCATGTTTATCAACCATCCTATGTTCTCAACTTTCCTATCATATATCCAAGACGCATTTTTCATCGTTGGTATATAAATTTTTTAATTGGCATTTTTTTTAAATAATATTACAATACCGAATTACATAGCTCATCATTAATACAACCATGTTCTTGTTTGTAACGTCATTCTCTACTGGAAGGGAATCGATGAACTCATCGATGAGTTCACCATGACTCATTCAATGAAGTCTCAAATGAACTTTATTCTGTGCCCGGGACTAAAGTCATTTATATATTTAATGAAGTTGTACGTGATCTAATGAAGGATGTTCATAAGTAGTTTGCTGTATAACGCATCGATGAATTCATACACGATTTTTGTAAAGAAGTCATTGAGATAGTAATAAGGCAGTTCTTACGGAAATTCATGTAAGTAGTGTGCTATAATCTATTAAGGGGCATTTCGAATGGTTCTTTATGATTTGTGATTAATATTTTATGTTTTAACTATAAAATAAAACACGTCTTTACTTTGTAAGTCACTTTTAGTTCAGGTACACATATTGAATTATTTTTATTTTCTTATGTTATTGAAATAACATCCCATAATTAAACGAATTGCCCAAGTAAATTAAAATTGTGTGTTTAATCACTTCTACAATTTTTACTAGAGTAACATGTTTATACAAGTTAAAAAATTAAATGATTTCTCTCAGTGAAATTGGATTTTACCGTTAGAAAAGTACAAATAGCCTCTCCACTAATGACTTTTATTCACAAGTTCATTAGTTGATTCAGTAGAACGCCCAATACATAATTTTAATTTCTCACGGAGAGAAAAATAATCGCAACATATCTTATGACCAGAATTTCATCGAGAAGTTCACTTATGTTGTCATCAATTGCTTGACTTACAAAAAATTCAGTCACAGACAATCAAATAAAATTTGAAGATTTTTCAATACTAAATCAAAAATTTATGTAATTCGTATGTTTGTGAGAGTTTTTGCGTTACTGTGTTTGAGCCTTGATGAACATTTTCCGGTTGGGTTGCTATTATTGCCGTACACAACAATAGTATAACGATTTATATAACGATACTATTTCGTCTATTGCCATAGTATATAAGTATGTAATATCTATGTACTTATGCAGTTGTGGATGCCGTGATGTGTACCGAAATATTCAATATACAATTTTTGGGTATTTGTATATATGTTGGTACATCGCTACATACAAAACTGCATAATAGCAATTAATTATAATTTTGTATTGTGTTCTGTTGGATTTGTGAGTCAGAAAGAAATTATGACAACCTGTATCAGGGCATAACTCAGTGTTTGTTTGTAAAGTAAGAATAATTTTTATGAATATACTTGTAGTATATTTATTTAAAAATTTTATGTTTAACTTTGAATTAAAATAAGAAGATTTAAACTACATATAAATATTATATTGTTAATTTTAATGTTATGTAAGTAAGTTTTCTATACTTAACAATTCACCTGTTTTTAATACGTCATTTATATCAATCTTGTAAATTTTTTATTTTTAGTTAACTCTTGATAATGAGCATTTGGCTCGAAATATTGAATATATTAAAATTTTTTTAAAATTCAAGAAAGAATTTTAATTAATGTTAAAGAATATAAGGCTGAAAACAAGTTAAATGATCGACAAATATTTAGTATATTTAAATCAGCTGTTTTATAACAAGAATAGTTCTCATAAATAATTAAAAAAAAAGATTACTCACAAAAATTACTTTATACATTTGGATTTTCTAAAATAATTTATTGTTTCTGATTTTGTAGCAAAGGAATAAGTTTCCGAGTTTTTTCAGTTTTTTTAATTACATGGTACAACAATTACAGTGAAAATCAACACATTTACGCTTAAATTCTAATTTAGTAAATCCTATTTCTTTTAGTTCTAAAGACACTCAGCAAACGTGGAAGTACTTTCAGAAATGGTGCAAAAGTAATGAACAAAAGAACTTCATTATTTATGAAAAAGATAGGACAGTGGAAAAATTTTCATCTGTTTGAAAAAAGTACTTAAAAGTAGTACTTAATTATAAGTAATGTATGTTCCAAAAAATTTATTTTAAATAAATCTTCAATATTTTGTTATTAATTTAAATTGTATATTTATTTTTTAAGCATTAATAATAAAATTGAATTTTATATGACAAAATAAAGCTTTTATCGAATAAAAATGTATTCACTAAAATTTACATACTGATACTTGGTCAAAATCCACCTGCAAAAAATGGCAATTACGCTTATTAAAAATTAGTTAAACTTATTAATATTTACAATTTGATTATGTAACTAGAATTTGTTGTATTCTACAATTATATCTATTCCATTTTTAATTAAACACATGCACGCCACGAAGATGTATCTGCATATCATATTTTATTTACACTTTGTGGCGACAAAACACAGCATTCCCGCAATTAGTCAATTTTTTCTTAAGTTTTGAACTTTTTAAATTTTTTCCCGTCGCCGAGTTGACTGTCGCCGAGATGACCGTCGCCGAGTTGCCCGTTGCCGAGTTGTCCGTCGGCGAGTTGACCGTCGCCGAGTTGTTTGTCGCCGAGTTGTCCGTCGCCGAGTTGATTTCGTCGAGTTCATCTGTTCCGATATGGGAAGATAAGGTAACGGTAGCGTATCTCCAGAAATGACCTTGTACACTGTATTTTAACGAAAATACTGCATTATAAAAATACAAGCTTCGTATGGTGTGTTCTGAAAAACACACTCCTTTCTACTTAGCTTCAGCCTGGCCAGTGTAGACCGCTCCAAAACCTCCATCACGATAATGATTTAGTATCAATGAACATTTGACGTAATTGTTTTGCAACTTATGACCTACAGAATTGGTACACAGAAAATGGTGTTGCCGATTCCATGCCTAATACACGAATTTATAACTATAGCAAAAGATGAGGTATCAAATGATCTCGTAATATCCAGGAAGGTACTCATGAGAAAATGTTTGTTAGTCATGGGTCGTTCAAACCTATTAACAAGTTAATGCAGTGCCGATTTACAGGATCTGCCAACTCTCAAGGAGTCAACGATTGTTTCATAATGATTTCAAAAAATCTTAGAGTCGGTCGTATAATCCGACCTGTCTTTTTGGGTATAAAAACGCCTCGACTTCTTCTCCACGAGTTAGGAATAAAACCAAAAGCCACGCAAGCTGGAAAGATAAGAAGCACCCTATTGTAATTTAGCGGGGAAACCCCCATCATGACTACCCGTCGTACGTAATTGTCCTTTGCGAAATATAATAGACCAATCGACCGTAGATACAAAAGTGCTACCTTGTACAGTGGCAACAATATCTAAGCCAATGATGTTGTACCCAGGAAAATTAACACTGAGAAGTAGTTGACCAACTTCATTTTGAAGAAGTTAACTTTCGGTTATGTAAACGAAGGGCTTCAAGTCTGAAATTGTCATTTTTGGCCAAAACTTTGTTGAGCGTGGTGAACGCCCACATGTAGTTTAGGAAGTTATCTAATCGGCCTGCAGATTTATTTTCCTAGTCACATTCTTCAGTTTCCTAGTAGTTGTCCTATATTTTTTAAGCTTAGAGCACTAGAAATTTTTGTTCTCAGATTTTTGGGTGGTAATTAAAATTTTCTGGAGTAAAGTTCTCAGTTTTTAAAATTTTTATTTCGATAAGGTTTTAACGGTGGTCTCTTAAAATTACAATTAAAAGAAATGCACTTGTGAACAGAAGTTACAATATCGTTTGTTACTCTCCAATTTAGTATTACATGGATGATGGACTTGAAACACAAACTAATGTTAATCACTTCGAAACGAGCGGAGTTGACAAAAGTTGGTTAACAGTCAACGTTAAGAATTTCAAGCTAAGATGGGTCCAAAGAAATTGGAACTTTCCCAAATAGTAACCAATAACAAGCAATTATAACGGGAATATTCTTAATCAGAGTCCAAGATGTAGTGCTACAAGTTCCTTCAACGAAGAAGGGATACAAAAGGCAGATGTGCAGAAGCTAAAATTACCTCCGTGCAACCATTCGAAGAATCAAAAGCAACGACTACAGCCGTGAGATCTGCAGTGAAGCACTCACAAATGAGAATGGAACTGAGGTTATTTGATAAAACAGTGCATGCTCTAGGTTTTATTATTACTAATATTCCAACCAGAAACCACACCATGAACAAGGTACAATTCAAAATCGACTTCTGTTAAAAATATAATATAATATTAAAATATATTAGTTTACCAGGCAGAAAGGAATACAATGAACAAACCTGATCCATTTATTGGCCTGAAATAGAAGCATTTATCAATTATATTTGATTTGAACTTATTGTATTTGATCTTATGACTGTCAAATTTTTCTATCAAAAATTTGAAGTACAGAAACAAATATGTTCACCAAATTAATTATCACTATTACTAGATTATCATTTAATTCCAAATTAAAAAATTAATTTTTTTTTTCATATGTTAAGATTGGCAAGCAATAAAAAAGTTTTATCTATTTTTTAGCAATACTCACACTTTCTCGTAACCGCTTGTCCGTATTAATTAACCGCAGCTCATGTATTAAAAAGTATGTTCGATCAATTTGTTTTTGAAACACTCCAATCACATAAAACATAATGATCGTTTGGATAATATTTGTGATAACAAGAACTGTCCCGTTGAGCACCACAGTAAAAAACACCGGAGTTTTGTAATCCAAATACCAAAGTTCCTTGGAGCAGAAGTACAATTGAGCTATTACATTTGAGAGCTTTGCCAACAGGAACACAAGTATCTGATCTGCAAAGTGTCGACTTAGCATACTAATTCCACGGGAGATTTTATAGAGATATCCGGCTATTTGCTCAATAAAATCACACATATCAGACATTTGGTTTGTTTTGACTTGACGATTTGGTAATCTTTTATTGATGGCATTGACTTTAAAATTAAATGTTTTGTTCACACGATTTAAAATTATGATCATTATTAAGAGCGTTATTTCTAAATTATGCAGTACGACAATTTCAAAGAAATTATGCATAAATGTTTCTACGTAATCCCAGAACCGAACTAATGAATAAGAATAGTTCGCCACTGATACCGTGAATAACGTTAAGCCAATACCAAAATAGTTTATTACCATAATATAGTTTACCCATCCAACGATTTTAAGATTTTGAATGGAATACTGTCCGGCGACTGCGTTATAGACTTTAAAAACTTTCCTGATTATTTTGTAACTTTGGCGGAATTTCACTAGTTTATGGTAAAGTGCAATATTTAAAAATATAAATTTTGCCGCGAAATACACTTGAAATGTTATCTTTGAAACTTCCGAAGCGAATAGGTGTCGTATATTGATGATTAAATAGAAATGATTGTAATCGAAAATTACCCAAACAATTAGGCCATGCACAAGCGACCAATGGTTTAGTTTTGCTGAAACATTAAGCGAATTCGAGCGGAGTATCCATTTGAATTGGTAAACGCCGTAAAGTTTGGCGATAAATAAAATTATCTTAAGAATTCGGTTGTTCATGTTCAACACAACGTAATATACTGGATGAATGACACTAAACACAAATTGGTTAGGTTCACAAACACAATGAGTAGAACAAGTAATATTTTACCGCCCAATTTTCGTGAAAAATCGATTAGAAAGGGCGGGAAACCAAATTGCTGGTATCTATAAATTTTTATTATATTGAATCTAATAGAAAAAATTCTGATCAAAATTAATATTTCATTGAAATTTCATAAAATCTTTTATGTTATAACTCACAACAGGCTGACTGTACATCCTCTCTACTATACTAGTTAAAAAATCTTTTGAAACTAACTTTTCGCTTAACCGACACTATCCTGCATATTTAATGCGTTATTTGATGATTGAACACCCAATTGTATGTTCTATTGGTAACGGACACATGTCACAGACGCTAAAAATAAAAGATTCTCTGTTTGAGACATAAACTAAATTGATAACACTAATTGGTCTTCTAAATGACAATCGTGCTATGTTTTACAACCCTTATGATCAATTGAAAATCATTTTACGATAACGAAGTTAAAATTGTTTTGGAAGACCTTAATTATCCAATCGGCAGTGCAAATAGCGCAGATCTAGAGGTCCAGCAGCATGAGACAATTTATGTTTGCAAGAACTACGTTAGGAATCAAAAACCTATGACCCTGACTAGTAATAACACGATTCAACTAAAACAAATTCACAGACCTTTACTATATCCTAGGCCATTAAATCAACAATTACTTCGACCAGAAAAAATTTCCATTTCGCCTCAAACTCAACCGCAGTGCTCAATTTATCATCTTTTCGGCAAAACTAAGGGAACTGAAAACCTTTACTGCCACTTTCAGCGACAAAACAATATATGAATAATAATAAAACAGCAGAGTTCCATCAAATTGTGGTAGATCCGAAAGATGCACAAAAACTGAACTCACAGTCGACTTGGGACACTACAAATTCGTGAGAATACTATTCGAACTCAAAAACACTCCATCAAACTTTCAAAGGATAATGGACAACATCCTACATGTTGAAGTCCATTAAAATCGTGTGTGTTATGTGGATGACATAGTCATCGTTTGTTCCTCTCTTCAGGAACATATGGCAAACTTAAAACAGGTATTTCTGAGATTCAAAACTGCAAATCTCAGAAAGGCAGTTAGACAAAAGCGAATTCTTGGCTACAGAATTAGCATTCCTAGGCCATATCATCTCTGTAGATGGTTAAACCAAATCCGCAAAAAATAAAATTTGTCTAAGCCTTTTAGGCAGTGTGAAACGGAGAGATAGATCACTGCCATGTCTGATCACTCTCCAATAGAAAAGCGTCTCGAAGTTAACGGCAGTACTCGAATGGTACTTATTGAAATATTGCCAACGGAAGCCCTCCGTGGCACTGTTTTGGCTTTCTCTGGAAATAGGGAATTGGGAAAAATATTTTCATATCATTTTTGTGTAAATTGTATTTTTCTAACCTACTGAAAGAATAAATTTAGTGTAAATATTTTTGGAACAAAGTTAAATGGAAAAACATTTTTCCCTATAAAATTTTGAGAAACAATAGTTTCCCAATTAACTTTGTTTTGAAAATTTTTGCACTAAACTTATTTCGTCAGTAGGCCAGAAAAACACAATTTGGAGAAATATGGTATGAAAACATTTTTGCCAATTCCCTATTTCCAGGGATTCACGAAACATTGCTAATTGGAATAAACAGTTCCAAGCTCCCTCTAATATACCGACAAGGACCTCAAAGTTAACGGAATCCAATATCTTCCGTTAACTTTGAGGTGATTATTAAAACATTGGCATCAGGAACTAACAACTAACTCCAGAACTACGATTCCCACAAAAATGGTTATTGACAAGGATGCTTAAACGCACCTTTTAATAGAAAAACATCTCAAATTAATGGCAATATTCGCATAATTTCAATACATATTGTACATATTGAAATATTGGCAATGGGACACCTCAAGAATTTCGATTCCCCTAAAACTTGTTATTGGCATTGATGCTCCTGAACGGGAACCGCTCGAAACGCGATATTTCAAACGTGATATTTCAAAACACGATATTTAAAAACGAGATATGGTACAAAACGCGATATGGTATAGAATATGCGTTGCAAAGCGACGGGAGCGCAGCGATCCACCTGACCGATCCTATGTACTATCGTTCCTATCGACTTTTAAATTCCTATAAACTGAAATTAAATTTTCCTTTCACCCGCCTGATATAACCCGATCTTAAACTCCCGTTTTGTACCATATTGCGTTTTTTACGACCTCGCGTTTTAAATATCGCGTTTTGTAAAATATCGCGTTTTGAAATATCGCGTTTTGATAATTCGCGTTTTAAAATAACGCGTTTCAAACGGGACCCCTCCTGAACACCCTCAAGAGAAAATAAGCTGAAAGGTAAAGTTACTGGAATAATTTTGACACGGATTTAAACCGAACACAAATTTTACTTGAAAAGGTACATACTGAAATATTTTCAATGGCAAACCTCCAGAACTCGGATTCCATCAAAAATAGTTATTGGATTGGATGGTCCTGATCAACCTCAAATAAAAAAGCTACTCAAAATAACCGGCAGTACTAAAATACTTTCGACATGAAAACAAAACGGTTGAAACGGAAGAAATCGTCAAGCGGCTTACTGTTCTAGAATAACCTGGCGCTTACACTGATTTCTTAAAAATTGAGCGATCGAACTATAACGCGTGGCATAAAAGATGAATTTATAGAAACTTAACAAACGGTTACAATTTTTTGAGACATTTAGTGTGCCGTATTTTTAGATTCAGATTTTCAAACTAAACTCGAATCTATTCTACTAAAATATTTCAAAACAATTTGTTTCTGAAGATATTGTATATTGCACCATAATCAGCTTATTTTTTGCAAGCTTGTTTTTGTTTACAGTTTGTGTTTCTAGTGGGATTTGATATCAAAACTCACGTCCACGAAATTAAATTTTTTTAAAATAATTTCTCCCGAAGGAATGATATTAGATGACTCCTTAGAAATTAGTTTGATTCCAATAAATTATGGACCTCAGCACAATAATCCATTCAGAAATCTACTCAACATTAATATAATTTTGAATGAATTGGGACTCGAAAAACGTGCGAAAACGAATTGCGCGAAGATACAATTCATCGACAATACTGTTGGCTCAGATTTTGACAGTTTCCCATGGTTTTATTCCAAAATGACGTTCTGCGTAATTGCTCAGCATAGCCTAGAGACTTTCCATGTGGATTTTCATGATCATTGGAACATTTTAGAACATGGTCTCTTGTATGAAATATATTGTTCAAAAGTATTCGTCGGTACATCACTTAACAAGAATATTCAAATCTCTAGAAATCGTCAAGCGGCTTACTGTTCTAGATAGTGGAAGAACTATAGCATATCTATGTCAAATAACATATTTATCTGAATTACCTGGAACTTACACTGATTTTTTTTTGTAAAAAAGGGCAATCGAACCGTGACAGAAAAGTAGAATTTATAGAAATTTAACACAGTTTAGTTTTTTGAGACATTCTAGTGTGTAATAATTTTTATATTCAGATTGTTAAACTAAACTCAAATCTATTTACCCGAAATATTCGAATTATTATAACACTTCAGTTTGATTTAAAAAAATTATGCTCCTTATCACAATAGTCCGGTTCAAATTCTGCTTAATATCGATACAATTTTATTTTTTAACCGAAGACATCCTATTGTTCAATATTTTTTAATATGCATTACGAGTCTCGATGAATTAATTATTTCTGTCTTACGCATATTTGATTTTTTATGAATTGTTCAATGTTCAGTGTAGAATTGTTTCCGTGTAAAAATGTCTGTATTACAATTATTCTTCTCCAAATTCATTTCTAATAATTATTTGTAGCAGTTTTGTGATTTTGTTAAATTATGTTGCACGGAAACCATTCAGAATTCCGATTAAGGGTCGATTTATATTATCCGTTCCTTTCAGATCCGTTCCTTTCAGATTCAGACATCATCAATTTATACTATCAGATCAGATATTTTCATCGTATGGTTATCGTATATATTCGTATTTTTTGGTTACGTATAAAGTAAAACATAACATAAAAATCCAAAATGTTTTAGTAGCAATTTAATTTTTGTGTATGCAAGTTTGGGAAATAAAGTTTTCGATCTTCTTAAACCTAACCCCGGCAAAATAGTATCTTTTATTTTGACCACAAAATGAATGATTTCTATGACAAATAGCATACCATTGGAAAGAGCATAAACTAGAGAATTAAAACAAAGCTAATTTCAAAATCACTTCTAGTTTTTTAAATGAATTTAGAAAGTAGACATTTTCCATACTTTTACACATTTTGTATGATTTGGAAGGCCATAAGCCATTTTTCTTTAACCAATTCTATTAAATAATGATTTATTTAGAATAAAATCACATTGCACAATGCAATAAAAGTTATTTCGAGCCTTTACGATTACAAACAAAAAAGTTATGACCATTTAAAGGCGAGCTTTTGGGTAATTTAAAAGAAACTTAAAAATATCAACTCAATTATCGTGACACTTTGGAAATCTGTTCCATAGGATAAAAGGTTCCAAATGACCCACCCTATTTGCCATAAAATTTTACCGTTCCACGCATCAAAACCCTGTATAAACGTTAAATAACAAGAAAAAAAAATTTAAAACGAATTCAATAGAAAATATGAACACATGTTTTATTGCTCAGTTCTTCAGTAATAATAATCCAGGTATATACTCATATGCTCCTTACTTTATTTTACTTTAACAATTTTTTTTATATTTTATAGTTTATTAGACTAAAACTATAAAATATATGGGATATTTAAAAGAGCATATAAGAAAAGTTAAGTTTAGTGGCGACAAACATTAGCATACGATTGGCATGACGAGAATATAAACAAATATTATTAATTTGTTTCACACATGCTGCATGTATTCGTATCTTTGGTTACGTATAGACTAAACGATAACAAAAAATCCAAAAATGTTTTAGTAGCAATTTAATTTTGTTTTGATTGTTGTTGCTGGAATATATATAAATTCCACTTTCCTCGCTATTCTTTCGTATTTTTTGCGTTCAGACATCAGATAAAACATTCTTTTCAACAATATTTATCTGAAACGGAAAGTAAAGGATCTGAACGGAACGGATAATATAAATATTTATATAGAAAACATGTGTAACAATATTTTTTTTGTCTGAATCTGAAAGAAACGGATCTGAACGGAACGGATAATATAAGGGTCGATTTATATTATCCGTTCCGTTCAGATCCGTTTCTTTCAGATTCAGACAAAAAAAATATTGTTACACATGTTTTCTATATAAATATTTATATTATCCGTTCCGTTCAGATCCTTTACTTTCCGTTTCAGATAAATATTGTTGAAAAGAATGTTTTATCTGATGTCTGAACGCAAAAAATACGAAAGAATAGCGAGGAAAGTGGAATTTATATATATTCCAGCAACAACAATCAAAACAAAATTAAATTGCTACTAAAACATTTTTGGATTTTTTGTTATCGTTTAGTCTATACGTAACCAAAGATACGAATACATGCAGCATGTGTGAAACAAATTAATAATATTTGTTTATATTCTCGTCATGCCAATCGTATGCTAATGTTTGTCGCCACTAAACTTAACTTTTCTTATATGCTCTTTTAAATATCCCATATATTTTATAGTTTTAGTCTAATAAACTATAAAATATAAAAAAAATTGTTAAAGTAAAATAAAGTAAGGAGCATATGAGTATATACCTGGATTATTATTACTGAAGAACTGAGCAATAAAACATGTGTTCATATTTTCTATTGAATTCGTTTTAAATTTTTTTTTCTTGTTATTTAACGTTTATACAGGGTTTTGATGCGTGGAACGGTAAAATTTTATGGCAAATAGGGTGGGTCATTTGGAACCTTTTATCCTATGGAACAGATTTCCAAAGTGTCACGATAATTGAGTTGATATTTTTAAGTTTCTTTTAAATTACCCAAAAGCTCGCCTTTAAATGGTCATAACTTTTTTGTTTGTAATCGTAAAGGCTCGAAATAACTTTTATTGCATTGTGCAATGTGATTTTATTCTAAATAAATCATTATTTAATAGAATTGGTTAAAGAAAAATGGCTTATGGCCTTCCAAATCATACAAAATGTGTAAAAGTATGGAAAATGTCTACTTTCTAAATTCATTTAAAAAACTAGAAGTGATTTTGAAATTAGCTTTGTTTTAATTCTCTAGTTTATGCTCTTTCCAATGGTATGCTATTTGTCATAGAAATCATTCATTTTGTGGTCAAAATAAAAGATACTATTTTGCCGGGGTTAGGTTTAAGAAGATCGAAAACTTTATTTCCCAAACTTGCATACACAAAAATTAAATTGCTACTAAAACATTTTGGATTTTTATGTTATGTTTTACTTTATACGTAACCAAAAAATACGAATATATACGATAACCATACGATGAAAATATCTGATCTGATAGTATAAATTGATGATGTCTGAATCTGAAAGGAACGGATCTGAAAGGAACGGATAATATAAATCGACCCTAAATCGACCCTTACTCACATAATTGCGCCACGAAAACAAAACGGACGCAAATTTATGTTAAATAGCATAAATATTGCAATTTCGGTAACCGTCCAAAACCCCGATTCTCCCAAAATTAGTGGCTCGATTACCCTCTAACAGAAAAGTATCTCAAAGTTAACGGCAGTACTCGAATAATTTCGAGGCAGAATTAAAACGAACGTATTAACTATTTTTTTCTAAAATAGACTTAAACCACTTTCAAAATAAACGAGTGTTTTAAAAACCGATCAAATTTTCCCGCCCCAGTGAAACCTGGCACCGACCAAATTAGCCCGCCCCAGTGAAACCTGTAATATAATTTGTTATGTGTAATAAAATCGGAATTTGTTGTAATAAATGTATTACAAATTATAGTACAGGTTTCATTAAGGTAGGATAATTTGGGCGGTGCTGGTTTAAAGCACTAAATAAACGGCTCATATGATATTTTGCAAACGGCATTGCATTTTAGACTTTCGCATAGTATTTTAGGTTGTGAGTGTTTTCTATTTCACGATTATTATTTTGGTATTGCCAGCTTATAAAATATGGCTAACTAATTCTATTAAACTGTTTGAGGTTTATAGTTGGCAATATACTGGCCAGAGAAGTTGCATATTTACAATTTCTCTAACGGCAAGGGCACTACGGTTTGGAGGAGTGTTGAAGTATTGCTCCAAAGAGGCAACGCAGTAAGAAGTATCAAAAACATTTAAAATCTATATGACACAAACGTCACCATAAAAACATTAATAAACCAAGCACCAAAATAGTAAAAAATGATTATTACCTGCCTGAGTTGCAAATTAAATGGGAATCGTTTATTTAAACTCTCATAGTGATCCGATGAGTAGGATCCCTGATACGAATTTATTAACTCTATTTAGAAATTAAATTAAAATTAATATTCGATAATTAAATTTAGTTTAACCAACATTTCTATTTTTATTTATTTTTTGAATTGTTAAATGTTTTACCGCCTGGCATTTCTCTATAGTTTTCTGACTGTGCGTACTTTATATGATATGATAAAAGAGAATAGGCATCCATGAATTATCCTTAAATTTTCCAAATAGTCTCAGTATGACCTAAGTTATTAGAAAACCAACCAAAAATATTGGTTACTAGTGAAAGTTTTTGAGATATTGGTCAAAAACTAAAAATGAATTATATGGCCGCAAAAACTAAAAATGAATTAAATTCTACTTCACAAATTTTCTCCAAATTTTTCATATAGTCGTAGTATAGCCTAAGCTATAAGAAAAACAACCGAAACTATTGGTTACTAGTGGAAGAAATGCCGGAATGACGGAATGTTGTTAAATTTCAACCCTTCCTTTACTTCGGAGATCTATCAATTTGCCATTTTAAGGATCACTTTTAATATTTTATTCCGCTGAGATGTTTTATTTAGTGAAAAAATATATACATAATGAATAAAAAATTTACGCTGGTAATTACATAACAAAATAAATTCTCTTTAGTGATAGTGCTGCCACTTGCGGCGAGTAGCTTAATTTCTTATTTTTCACTGTCAAAATTCCGCTATCTTATACAGCATGAATGATATCCTATCTACAAAAA
This sequence comes from Nephrotoma flavescens, assembly GCA_932526605.1. Lineage (NCBI taxonomy): Eukaryota > Metazoa > Arthropoda > Insecta > Diptera > Tipulidae > Nephrotoma > Nephrotoma flavescens. The sequence goes on along the minus strand of OW052221.1, from coordinate 126,112,071 downwards.
ATATTCCTTCATCAAAAAGTTATAAAACAACACATGTACATATTTTATTACAAAAAGTACAAGGAAAAATGCCGTTTTGTACCTACACTCGCAAGAAAAAGTCTACGTACACTTTACAATATTTATATGTTTATCACAGAAAAATTTAAAACAAAAAAATATTCTCGTAAATTTGTTTTGCGTTCATTTTGTTCTATATTCTTTTAAAATACTCAGTTATTCAAAATTAAAAACTATAGAAAGTAAAAAAAAATCAATGCTCCATTCCACACGAGGGTTTTTTTTTGAGTTGTGTGATTGCACAGAAAATTTAAACGGGGAAACGAACGAGGAAAAATCCGGTATTTTTTTTCTCGTGTGGCATCAGCCATTAGGAAATTTCCATTACAGTTTGACTCGTAAAATCTTGTTTTATTCTCTTTTGTTATTAACCCAGAGATTTCCGTTGGCCTTTATAACGCCACACAAAACACTGTAGAAAATGCAAGTACAACTTGTGGAAATCGAAAGCCCCGTTAGGCCTGTTTACTATATCGCGACGCGACCTAAGAATGAAATAGTCCTATTTGTATAAAATTCAATACTGAGAAAACGGCAAACAAATTTTTGGATCGTACTATCATTTAAATTATTTACATGACAATAATAATTCTTGAAACGCAAAATTTTATGAGCATTATACATAAATTAGTAAGTATAAAATTAACATAGTTTTGGCCGTCCGGTTGTAAAATGAATTTTAATTATTTGGATAGAACCTTTTTCATAATTATTATGATTATCAATTTAGTTTAAAGGTTCTATTTGCATGATAGGACTTTTTTGCTTTAATTATGAGAAATGATGAAAACAGCAAAGTTCTATTTGTTCAAATAGTTTTAGCTATTGTTTAAATAAAATCTTCATTGAATTTTTAAATAAAACTAAATTTAGTGGATACATAATACATACTTCGTGTATTTACTATGTTTATACCATTTAAAATAAAAAATATAGTTTATAAAAATATAATAAACATTAAACAAAATAAAAATTATTATAACATTTAGTTTTGTAAATAGTAATTCGGGTACATAAATACTTCATTTTTAAATCTACATAATTTCTAATTCAGTTTTAATTCAACACAGCATCGGTTCTTAATTTTTGATCATGGTGAGTTATTTTTATTTTGTGTTGGAATTTCGGTTGAATTTACGTGAACTACTACTTGCTGATCATTTTGGAGTCTCACAAATGGGTTTATCATCTGAAATTAAAAAGATTTATCAAAATTCGATCACAACTAATAACCAAAAATCTTACCAGCATTGAGAACCACTTTGTAATAATCAATATCTTGCGCCGTCATGAGGGAAAATGCAGCGTGCAAGTCGAATTTTTTTTAGGTCGATCTTCGGTTTCTTTTTTATAAAGTTGACACTAGCTGTATTTTGTTGAGACAATTACAACAACACCACCATGGCTAAAGCAAAAACTAAAGCATTTTAAAATTTTGCTTTGGCTGAATGATAATGCAGATTTGCATTAGTTGAAATAGCTGAATAGCGCTGATTCAGCTAAAGCAAAAATGTTTTATTTCTCAACAAAATACAGCTACTGTTTTTTTTTTGTTTTCTTAAATTACTGGTTTTGAATTCCTCGGTGTAATCCAGCTTGAATTTAACGGCGTACGGTTCTTGACTGAATTGAAGTATTTTAACTTTGTTAAACGGCACTTCTTTAAAGTTATAGATCATTTTGAATACTCCTCGAAGTCTTTAACATTCGATGGCTTCATTTGGATAATACAGAATAGTTTTCTTATATTTATGGTTTTTAAAATTCTTATGAGGCCTAAAGGCGACATAAACTCGTTTTTTCTAAATACTTTTTCTATTTGAGAATGTGCATTATCAACTTGCTGTATAGCGGAATGGCCAGCGATGGAATATTTCATCGTGATTTCGACGATGTCAGGATGACTATGTATAAAGTTTAAAATTGTCGTTGCCATAATGGAGTTTTTATTTTGTGGTGCGCACGAATCGCTTCATGTGACAAGTTTGGTAAACCCTGTGTCTTGGTAAACTTGCTCTAAAATTTTTACTAGCGCTGATGCTAGATCATTTCCAGTGCGCCCAGCTTAAATTCATATTCGTTCGATAAACAACAGTAAATTTTTTTAGTTGTAGAATAGTGCGCCGTAAGATTGTAGACGTTTAGCTTTGCACTATAAAATAAGGAACCAATATTGGATCTGGGACAATTTATTACGTTTTGTAAATCAAAGCATAACACTGGAATGGTTTCGTCGTCCTGATCCATTTTTCTTTCAGCACGTATATCATCGCATAAAATCAGCGGTAGATTTCGGTGTGCATTCATTTCCTTTCTGAGCGACTAGATAGGCTTCACATTTGCCACAGAGATCGGATTTTGGTTTGTGAAAATCCAGTATACGGATCTGGTCTCAAATGTGTGAAACGAAATGAGTGTAACCGGAAAGATATAGTAGTAGCATTTGTGTTTGTGTTAGTTACGTGCGTATGATTGTTTTACTGCATATGCACACCACGTATCATTCTTTTTTTGTTTATTCATATTAACCCTTTGAGTGCCAACGTGATTTCGGCTAGTGTATCGAGGAGCACGATCGCGCTTTTTGGCACTCAAAGAGTTAACCATTGTAATCGCCATATTTTTGTGTTGTTTATGTATTTTCAATTTTTTTTTAAATTAACATTTTATTTTCAAAAATTTATGAAATTTAAAATAAATTTATTAAAATTTTATTAAAACATATAAAATTAATTTATGATAAAAAAAAAAATTAAATATAAAATATATTAGCATGTTAAATAATACCGGACAAGTGGTGCAGTGGTTAAAGCTTCGGCACCTGGACCGGGAGGTACTGGGTTAAATCCCATCAGAGGCTAGATGCAAATCGAATTTTCATCATCGATTACAATCGGTGATGTTAATAAACACAACTAAGACCCTCTGATGGAGTGCAGAATTCAGCGCCGACCCACCGTCCATTTCAATGTACAGGTTGACATGGAGCTTGCAATGTGCAGGTGGTATACTGTAGTTGTGTGAGTATATGAATAGGGGCGTGAATGCGTGGTATCACAATGAGCCAAAAATGGCCTAAGTGTCAAACCACAGAACCTGAAACCTAGTTAAATAATCAAACTCCACAGCTCGAGAGCAGGATTGCGTTCACGAGATTTACATTGTTAACTATTGTAACAATTGTCATTGTAGAAATGACGTAGTAGTTAACAATGAGATTGTCTCAAGTGTCAAAACAAATGAAAGCAATAAAAAGTTGATCTCTTAATTTCTTCATAACATAAAGTGTAACATAATATTATAGAGTATCAAAGTAATGACCGTATCCATAAAACACAAATTTTTTTAAAATAAATATATTAAAAATTGAATTTTGTTCTTTAAATTATTTTTCAAAACTACATAATGGTTGTTGATAGTACGACCATGATAAATACACCATTAAAAATGACATTTGTAGAGGCAGTCTCGAGTAGGGTTCAGAATGACATTTGTAACAATGTAGAGTTCGTGAACGAAAAACGCACGTGGTCATTGTTACAATGTAGTTTCATGAACGATTTTGAGCTGTCATTGTTAACAATATTGTAACAATGTAACTCTCGTGAACGTGCTCCAGACGTAATGTGCTGAGAAAAGGAAATAAGCACCATAAAAATTAAACTGATTCGCCCGGATCGCGTTATTTTGATACTGTTCACCAAACAAATGACACAAATACGAACAAAAGAAAAATACAAAGACATAAAAACTTAACATAAAAATATATAAGTGTAGAATATAATCCAACTACATGTCATCTTATTAATAAAATTTTTAAAAATTTTGGTTACAAAACTGCATATTGTAACGTGCGTTCCAGTTACGAATCGCGTATACCGAAACTTTCGTGCCACAGTGTACCATTTTCATTTATACCATTTTAAATATTGTTACGCCTGCGACGTAGGCATATGTTTGTGTATAGTATTCGTCTAGGCGATTTGATTAGTATGATTATGACTTGCAGTTTGGGGTACGCACCATATTCTATACGTAAGCAAAAATCGTACGATTAATATTTTGGATTAGCGGATTTTCTTTCGTGGTCGTACGGCATAGACCGACCGGATTCTTTCTTGTTGTTGGTTGCATTTGTAGACAACGTAAAAATAATTTTGTTAAGTTTCATTATTAGATAAGTATCGTTTGAACTGCATGGCAGGCAAATATATCTGGTGCAGTGCCCAAATTAAAATTATTAAAATTACAATTTATTGGGTAATACATTAAAAAGTGGACGTGATAAAATTACCTCACAGATATTGTGCTGAGGATTTGTGGTTGAGTGATAGTTTTATTGCGAATGAGTGACAATAAAAAAGTTAAGCTTAAGGTTTTGGTAAATTTATCTATAGACAATGGTGAATATAAAACAAATTCAACCCAGTGTTAATTCCACTTGTTATGCCTGACGCGAGCTTTTACATATAAGTTTAAGCGTAGGTTTTACAACAAAAGAACTCAAAATTAGCGAAATATATAAGTGTTTTCGAGTCGTTTTGTTTTTCTCTTGCAATCAGCAAATATCTTAATTTTTGGTGTAGTTATCCATAATTAAAACGGAAAATCAGTTAAATACGGGGAGGGGGGGGGGGGGGATGTGATTTCTCCTTTTGAGCAAAAGTTTTTTTTGTGTGGTGCATATACGAAATGGCGTTTGCTTTGGCAGTTAAGATATTGTGAATTCAAGGTTGTGATTCAATAAGGAAATTGTGTGCGCTAAAACAGTTAGAAGCGGATACTATACACGCGTATTGTGCCGACACGAGTACATGGTGGAAAATTTCCGAGCAGCCATATCCTATGCAAATGGATGGGTATAACTTAAATTAGAAAGTTCGAGTCATCATCCGAGGGAAATTTGGAGACAGCAAGTTCCAGTGTCAACCTGTTGCACGTGTAAAACGGTAACCCAATTACGGTGGTTGGTGGAAGCGGGGCCGCATCTCTGCGGGTATCCAGTCAAGGACAGCAACAGTAATTCATCGAAGCATTTGGTTAAGTTACCCTTTTTATATTTTTCTTACATTTGAATTAACGTTTCTTTGTTTTGGTGTATCATAGTATTTTAATATTCAATTTTTCTCTGTTCTTGGTACTCATTAATTAAATTTCTGGTGATTAATCTTACTAGCATATGTGATCAGACTATCTATTTATTTAATTTTCTCAGTTAATCAAACATTTTCTTTTATTTTTATTCTTGCCAATATTGGTCATAGGAAACCGACGCAGTACAGGTTGTGGGAAGCGCTTCTTCGCATAGGATACTCCGTTAAGGTAACCGTTTATTTTTTTATGTAATTTTTTTTTATGCCATTGATCATTCCGGATGATAAGGTTTGATTAACTTAAGAATTATTTACGCATTTGATTTCGCACAAATAATAAGTGTAGTCAGTTTGCTTTATATACTTTACTTTCTTTATTTTCTTAATAATTTCTTTTTTTTATTGAAATGTATAATGTCTGAAAAATAATTCTTTTTTTTGATAATAAATGTGTAATATTGAAATTTTGTTCCAAATTAACTCGAGTGTCAAATTGTTATTATTTAAAATGAGTGGTTAAACTAATTGACTATATGGAGTGAGGAATGAGTTAGAGTGGAGTGAGCTTTCATCGATTATAGGTCATGTCATAGTTGTGCTAGATCGACCAGTGCACAACCCCACGACCAAATTTACCTCCACCCCTGAGCTAGCGGCGGAAATTATGACGTGCACTGGTGTAACACAATTCTTCGTTTTTTTTGTTTCTTTTAAATACATTATTATTTTTTTTTTTTTGCTAACGGCAGCCAATCTCGCAGGCTGACGTTACAATATAAAACCAAACACAACATTTAATTAAACCGAAAAATAATATACATTTAGAAACAGGAGTTTATAAATTAATATGCTCGGATTTCCCATCATTTTATATAGGACAAACTGGACGTTCATTCAACATACAATTCAAAGAACATATTAAAGACATTGGAAAAATGAATACTGAATCAAAATTTGCCCAACATATTAATCAGCCTTTACATAATCACGGAAGTTATAATAACAATTTGGAAATACTTTGCAAAATGAAGAAAAGCAACATGTTAGACCGCATAGAGGAATTTGAATTTTATAAAAATCGGAATAATCAAAAATTACTTAATAACAAAATTAATACAACTACTAATAAATTATATGACCTCATTTTACATAATATTCGTTAATTAATATTCATAAAATTACAAGTACAAAAAAAAATTACAAGTACATATAAAATCATTTTTTAAAAAACAACGTTAGTAGAGTAGAAAATGTTTTTTGACGATGATATCTTGAATATCGTAATCGATATAATATCGAATAAAAAACAAACTATTTGTTTTATTAATAATAATATTTTTATATTTTTTCAAAATATATAATAATAAAATAGTAAAATTGCCGTACGTATAACAATTCAACATGCATTTCATAAATATTATAAACATTCATTCGTTATAATGTCATTCGATGCAAAGCAAAAAGTTTAATTTGACAACATCTGAGTTAAATATGTTAATAGTCTCGATTTGAAGGCTGGCGGAAGGAAGTTAATTATTTCCAGCAGTGAAAGTTTTTCATTATGGAGCCGAAAGGAAAGGAAATTACCGTAAGTGAACGTAAAATAATTACAGATTTATGGAAAGAAGGAAAAGTTTTCGGGAAATCGGAAAATTAGTGAAAAGAGCCAATTCATCTATTCAGATAGTAGTGAATAATTAAAAAAAACGAAAGTTCTTACATCAGAGAAAAGGATACCCTACCAGTTATTAATTTACTTTTTGATGATGTTAAATAAATAAACTATTTATACCTTGATTTGCTGTGCGCAGACTTCTTCCGTCTAATTTTTGTTACTTACTTTTGTTTAGTTAAATTTGTTTTCTGTACTTGTTTTTGCTTTTTTGTTATATTGATATACAGTAAACCCTTTATTAATATACAGTAAATCCTGCTCGATTTAACGGACGCTCGATTTCACGGCCATTTTTTTTATTTTCCTTTTTCTGGTTATCGATTATGATGGGATTGGGTATGTTGACCCAAATGACAAATTCTGGAATATGGCCATTTGGGACGGAACTCGATCAATGCTTAACCCCGTTTGGAATGGGATTCTTAAACGATTTTGGGAAGAAATTCTGGGATATGACCATCTGGGACGGAACTCGAAAATCATTTAATAATCCCATTTCCATCCAACATGCCCAATCCCATCATAATCGGTTAAGAATTGAAGGAATTCCGTCTCAGGTGTCCATATTGTAACGATTTCTTGATTTCTATAAGAATTCGTTCCATGTAAAACAAAAATTACTTGAATAAAATCCACTTGCGTTTCACAACAATTTAAATTTACTACGCACTGTACAATTAATGTGCCCATACGTCACGTAATAATAATATATAATATTTCTGTGTATCATCAAGTCCTAAAAAGCTGGACTATATTGAATGTTCTATATTGAAATGTAATTATTATTATGATTGTCTTAGTATTAATTTGGGGGGAACATGAATGCATATACAACGAGATTTTTTAAATGCTTCACGAAAATAATATTTTTAGTATGCAGGCAATCGAGGTATAATTTTCAAAGCGATCGGTGTTATATATAGTAAATATGTAATAATAATAGCTTTAAAATCGCATAATTCTAAATTATAATACAATATATATAATCTCGGACTTGTAATAATTAATAATCTTTAAAACAAAAAAAAATGATAAATTATTCTATGTATTCTAATATCTATATTTAAAAATTAATCAACTCTAAAATTCATTTGTTAATATCGTGCGTTAAAATATCTAAAATAAACGTTAATGCTAAGGTGATATGTATAGTCGTTCCATAAAAACGGAACAACTTTTAATTCCCGCTGTTTTTCATACAGTTCATGAAAGTGGCCTGATAATGTAACAGGTAGTAAATGTAAAAACTAAACTCGATATGTATTAGTGAATAGTGTATAAAAACTTAAAATTAAATTTATAAAGTGAAAATTTCATGCATAACCTTCCGTGTATCTATTGTGTTTCAAAAGTGAAAATTTAAACTTTAAGAAAAGGCACATGTATTTAGAATACAGTTTTAATGTAGTTTTTTTTCTTGAATGTGCTCACATAATCTTAAGTATAACATCGAGTTGGTTATGAATTATAAAGTGTCAATAAAATATTACTAGTCTCCATAATAGGTATATATAGTAAAAATTTAATTAATAAACATTTCTAAAATTTAAATAATAATGATTAGTTTAACTTAAACTATAACTCAAATGTTAATAAATAACGGTGCTAATTTGGGTTGGTCATAATAATCAGAAAATAATACTTTTAAGCTAATAAATGAAATCAATTCAATTTTAATAATAATAAAATTAATAAAATTCATCATCATAATAATAATAATTCAAAAATTGATAATAAATAAAAATAATAAATTTTATGAAATAAAAGATTTAAAATTAAAACCTCCTTCATATTAAAAATGGCATGCCATGATAATAAAACATGTACGTCGTTCTCGCCGCTAAAAATTGTACAACTTGGTTATTTAATTTATTAGCGATCTACGCTACGAATTTTCGTGAAGGCATTTGTTCAACAATGGCGCCCATCGTTTAGTTAAGGTACTAATTTTAAGATTATTTTAGAATTAAGTTTACTAAATGCTTATTTTATTTTATATTTTTTTTTTCTTTTCTATTTTCTAAACTAGTTTTTTTTTTATTTATATACAGGGTTATCCAATTCGAGGTTGATAAAGTAGAAATCTGTATACCGACATCTGTCAAAGATAAACGTCAAGTACGCTGTCATTTATTTAGTTGACATTCTGCCATTTAAGAATATGGAGCATTTAACAATCGACCAACGCGTTAAAATGATTTAACTGATTTAAAAATGATTTAGCTGATTTTTCGAACAAAATTTTCTTCAGTGATGAAGCTCATTTTTCGCTTGGTGGATACGTTAATAAGCAAAACTGTAGAATTTGGGGCTCAGAAAATCCACAATTGATTGTAGAGAAGCCATTACACCCGGAAAAAGTCACTGTTTGGTGCGCATTGTGGTCTGGTGGTGTGATTGGGCCGTATTTTTTTGAGAACAACCATGGACGAACCGTTACCGTCAATTCTGAGCGCTATGGCCGCATGTTAACCGATTATTTTTTTACGAAAATCGAAGATTATGATCTTGACGATATGTGGTTCCAGCAGGATGGAGCAACCAGTCACGTAACACGAGCAAATCGAGATCTTTTGCAAGAGAAATTTCCTGGACGTTTGATTTCGCGATTGGCTGATGTCAATTGGCCTCCAAGATCCTGTGATTTAACGCCTTTGGATTTCTTTTTGTGGGGCTACGCGAAAGATCGTGTTTACGCAAACAATCCTCAAACTCTTGACGAATTGAAAACTAATATTCGTAAGGTAATGGCCGAGATACCGCCCGAAATGTGCCGAAAAGTCATTGAAAATTACCTCAAAAGAATCAAGGCCTGTAAGAAGTCCCGTGGAGGACATTTAAATGATATCTTGTTTAACTAAAAATGGCAAGGATCAATCTGTAAAATGAAATAAAAATTACAATACATTCCGAATATTTTGTGTGTTTTTTTTAAGTTTACTTTATCAACCTCGAATTGGATAACCTGTTATCAATTGAATAATATTAAGCTCTAATGTTTCAAAAAAATTCAATCCATATAAACATTTTTTTTTTGATGGAATTATTTAATAATTATTTTCAAATCAAACTTATATTTTTGGTGTTTATATTTGCTTAAAATGATTGTGTAGAGAATTAAAATGAGGAGATGAATTGATGAGTAAGTATGTCTTCGGTAATTGGTCAAAACAGTTTGTTTTTGGGAAAAAACAATTTAATATAAGATACGCAGTCTAGCAAGATCCGATGAAGTCTTGTCAACCTCACCCCGTACCGTGAGCTCTAGCCAGGCTATTGATGACTGCATCAGGACCTATCATCGAATAAATAACAAAAATTTTGTAACAAAAGGGGTGTTCATCGCGAGTGGAAAGTCCATATCGTTCTTACAACCCTGTTACAGGGCGATCATGTTTAGCCTGCTTGATAGCTACTGTTATTTTGCTACAATATTCCATAAATTCTTCCAAAACTCATTTAATAATCCCATTTCCATCCATCTCAACCCCATCATAATCGGTTAAGAATTGAACGAATTCCGGACCAGATGGCCATATTCCAGAACTTCTTCCAAAAATCATTTGATAATCCCATTTCCATCCAGCATACCCAATTCCATCATAATCGGTTTAGACAAGTTTCATCCCAGGTGGCCATATTCCAGAACTTGTTCCAAAAAACATTTTACAAACCCATTTCAATCAAACATACCCAATCCCATCATAATCGGTTAAGAATTGAACTAATTCCGCCCCAGATGGCCATATTCCAGAACTTCTTCAAAAAACTGTTTATGAATCTCATTTCCGTCCAACAAACAAAATTGCTTCATAATCGGTTAAAAGGTACACGAGTTCTGTCATAGGTGGCCATATTCCAGAACAAGTGCAAAATCTATAGTCGATTAAATTTAAAAACATTCCATTCGGATTTAACGGACATTCGGACTCGTTAAATCGAGGTTTTTCTGTATTTTGAAATGGTATAGGTCAATGAATATAAAACAAAATAAATGTATGTGAAAAAGTTACGTTGTTTCTTTATTTTTGTGAGAAAATTTTTCGATGGCCGGTGTACCCAGACTTTTTGTTGCGAGTGTTTGTCGTTTTGAAATATGCAATTTTGAAAAATGCCATTTTATACCTTATGCCGTTTTGAAATATGCAGTTTGGAGAAATGCTGTTTTGAAAAATACCGTTTTAAAACATGCCATTCTGGCCGAGATCCCCTTTTCCAAAATAATAACCGAGAGGGCAACAAAATGGTCACATTTGTATTTTTCTGTTTTACAAACAAAAGTATACAATGATAATTATTGATGTGCGTGTGTATGTGTAGATATTTACAAAACGTGTAGAGAGATCAAGGAGAGCTCATATGGATATCCCTTGTTTGCGAGTATATGCTTTTAAATAAACATGTACATAAGTTGAAAATAATATCGAGCGCAACATCAATAATTGCAGAAAGAGAATGTTATCATCGATTGCTCTTTCACAAATTAATTGGCCCTATGCAAAACATAACACTAATTTGTGATCGTATAACTTTGATGAAAACGGAGCGTTAAAAACCGGGTGTGGTACGTAATCTCGCATTTCAAAATCTCGCATTACAAAATCTCGATTACAAAATCTCGCATTTCAAAGCCTCTCGCTATTAAATCATTATCTCTCGATAGTAAAATATGGGGGGTGAAGGGTGAATGTATGATTTTTAAATACGACTTTTATAACACGGGATTTTGAAAAGCGGTTGTAATGCGAGATTTTCAAAACGCAAGATTTTGTAAATACGAGATTTTGAAATGAGAGGAATCGTATCGCTCCCCGGAAACATCAAAGAATGAAGGAATAATTCACATTACAAATTGAGAGACAGATATCATGTAGACACCAAAATTCAGACTTTTACAGGAATTTAATAATTCGCGGTCCATACGTATGTATAAATTGTTTCAAATGTAGTTCAAAACTAATTTAACATTCGACGTATCTGCTACTTTTAATATTTTAAAATATATGTATAATAAATAAGTGAATTTTGTTATTAAACATTTTATTATATTTGTGCTATTACTTTGATAAATAAAAAATCATGCTTTATATATAACAGAAGTCATCCTCTATCAATCAAAAATTGTTATATTTTTATTAAACCAGCCACACTCACGCTTGTCCTTAGTCGATCATCTGCATTGATTATCCTTAGTTCATCAATCGTAAAAATTATGTCATCAATTTGTTTTCTATAAAGGCTCAGCACCGAAAATGTTATAATCTCCTGCGTGGAATTCACAATGATCAGATATATTCCATTGGCAAAATGCATTAAAATTTCTGATGCACTAATTTCTAAATACCGAATTTCAAATAAAATGAAGTAAAAATGACTGGTCACGTTAAAAATTTTCATTGTCACGAAAATTAAAATCTGATTTGCAAAGTAACTATTTAGCACACTCGTGACACGGGCGATCTTATCAAAATATTCAATTATCTCCTCGATGAAATCGCTGAGCTCGCACATTTGGTGAATGTTGAAATGCCGGACTTTTGATGTCACTCTATCGTTGAATGTTGTAATTTTATAATTTAGAATTTGCTTGATACGATTAAGTATTACCGTGACAATCAGTATAACAATTTCAATATCATAAAATATAATGATTCCAAAATAATTAAGAACACACTCAATTATATATCGCCAGGTATCAAGTGCTTGTGTTGCATTATACTCGTATCTCAATACTGATATTATCAGCAAGGTACCGCCAATTCCAAAATAATTTAGAAAGTAAAGCTGGTCTAGGCGATGAACAATTTTAAAGTTATTGAGTTTATACTTTTGCGTGAACTTCGTATAGAATTTAAAAGTTTTATTTATTATCTGATACATTTGCCTAAATTTAACAATTTTATTGTAGTAAGCAATATTTACAAATAGGCAATTTGCACAGAAGAATATTTTCAATATAATTTTAGGTACTACTGATTTGATTACCGAGTTTGCTTTATTATACTGATCAAACAAACTGTAGTCGAATACTAGGCAAATAATTAGGGCATACACTAACGATAAACGATTTAACTTTTTTACAATTTTAAACGAGTTTGGCTCTAGATTCCATTGAAATTGATGTATGCCAAAGAGATTAGCGATAATAACAATGGCCTTGTAATAACTGCGGCTGTTCATGTTGAACAAAAGATTGAATAGCTCTTGGTAAAAACAATTACTAAGTTGTTCAATTTTATTGTTTTGTATCCCGCCCAAATTGTATGTTAATTTTTGTTGTGTAACAATTTAATTACAGGTAATTTAAGTTTAACATGATAATTTTAGGGATACTAAAACGAACTTTACGGTGACACCTAAACACATATTTCGGATTATTGTATTTATACTATTTATGGTTACTATTCTGATGGACAGCGGATCGTTCTAGTCAATATTTATTTCAAACAAGATGCTTTGAATTTTTAATTAATTTTGTGAAATTATTCAAATTAAAATTTTGGAAATTAACTAGTCGTCGTTGAATGATATTCAATATTCTTAAAGTAATACAAAAACTTTTGAAAGTATAAGGGTGAAAAGAGAGGAAGTTTGACGTGGTTATCACGACAGAAATTCCGATAGGTTATAAGGAAGATCTAACGAAGCAAACTTTAAGAAATGCAAGAACATCGTGAATTTCCTTCATGAAATACTCCATGATTGGGTAATTATTTATAAAATTTGTAATTTTGAAAAAATGCTTTTTAATTTTTATTTATAATACACATTGGGACGCAAAATTAAAACAGATATAATTTGTGTAAAATTCGATTAATTTGAGTATTTTCAAAGAATGTTTCTCGTTTGCACCAACCCAAAAAATATATCGCCGCAAATTCGTCTATATACAAAAAAAAATCGGACCAGTGGATTTGTAAACTAAAGTGCAGATTATAAAATAGTTGGTTTAAGAGCTTTCAAACGATTTATTTGCTGCGTTTTTTTGAAATCTTGTGTTCGAGACTGCGATAAAATACAGGGAAATTTTGAAAGGAACATTTTAGTACAACAACTTTTTACTAACCTCAAGTGAATCATTTTGACGTTTTAAATAAATTACGAAATAAATAATAAATTAGTTAAAATTAACAAAAATATTTTATAAATTTGTAGTTGTACTCAATAATAAATCTAATTAGGTAATAAGTTTTTAAGTTTAAAATTTGAGTGCTGTGATGTGAAAATGTGAAAATCCAATTTAAGCGAATGAATAGTTCGAATCGAGCTTTTCTAAATATGATGGTACCGAATAACTCGGAAATTTTATTTGATTACGATAATCCGTACTGGGATAATACACAAAATGAATTTATACTCAATGAGGACGCACCCGTTGTAAACGAAAATTTTTATGTGATATACAAAAGGCTGGACGGCCCCGTTAAAATTCTGATAATCTTTAGGGAATACAAAATTAGTGATACGCCGTGCGACATGAATAAGTACGTATTTGGCTGGAAACATCTAAATAAGGGAGCTATTCTTAACGATCTTTTTAATTTCAGAATGCTGCAATCAAGCGTAGGTGATAGTAACATAAATTTAGATGACAGCGGTAGTGATAATGGATTTATCGGTGATGATTTTCATAATCAAGCTGAAATGGATGAGCCACAAGAGATGGAATGCCGCGTATGACATTCGCATACGATGCAAATGAAGAAATTGAACAAGTGCAAGAGTTACGAATAAGTGGCGGGTGCTAAACGCGCCCAAACCGTAATCGATTCATTGCAACCGTCTGATGCGTCGACGAAAATTGGAATATTCGTACCGACCACGTCTGGACCATCTTATTGGAAAATTAAGCCATTGCCAAGGGTTCACACGGAGAGACAACAGATGAGGCGAACCAGTGAAGCGGTTAAAGCAAATTGGAATGCTGCAGCTAAGCGAAATCAATAAAAAATATACGTGATATGCGATCAATATTTAATAATAATACAACACAGGATTCCGATTCATTGACATTCAGTGGGGATACTAATTCGCTCAATTTAAACTATGCGTATACTGAAGAATATCGTCGAATGGATTATATGTAGTAAGTGGTGATACATCTCAATCAGTTCGAATCAATTTGTATGCTTCATTTTATATGCATATTATAAAGAGAAATGACAAAGTTACGACAAATGATGTTCCAGCACAAAAGTGACTTAATAATTTATTACAAAAGAATTAAATACTCGAATATGTTTTTATTTCTAGTTAAATCCCGTTTGGACGGTATGTGGCAAATAAATCAGTAATTCGTATGATAGAAAATTTCGATTTAACGGCAAAAACTTGCAAATATCTGGATCGGCATTTAACTTTTCCGTTGTTGGAATTTTTGTGTGACAAGAAAGTATGTATGATGACAACATAACCTACAAATTATTTACACGATAAAATTTTGGAAACCGTGAATCCATCAATGCATTACCTTAAGTATGTTGGCATTACCTTAAGTATGTTGGTCGATAAATTAAACATAAAATCAAAGAAAGCTGATTGCTGGATTGTGAATTTAATTCGTAATGTTCGACTCGATGCTAAAATTAACTCGTAATTGGGACCAGTTGTAATGGGAACGCGACCTTTGTCATCGTATCAACAGCTAGTTGAAGTATTGATTCCCTCTCGGTTCGTTCGGATGCTCTCACTGGTACTGCAGAAAGAACATAAAGCTAAAGCACAAATGGTGAAAATTGGAAGTACTACTAAACAATCTGTGTAACGCATAAACATTTTTCTTTTTATAGTCACCCGATAAAGTTGAGAATCCAGAAAAGCCGAATTTATGAAAAATAAATTTTAATAAAAAGCGGAAAATTTCAATTAATCAACAGTAGTGTTTTATTTTTTAAAATTTCAGGTGAACTACATGTGTTGTTCTGAACACAATAATTGATGAAGTACCGCCAATTTTACTCGATGTACATTATAATAGGGTTTTCATTTATTCGTAGGTTATAAATTGAAGTGTCCCATGAGAAACGTCAAACATTTCAGGAACGAAATCACGATATAAACCGGACATATCCATATTGTCGATTAAATTTGTCCATTTCTTATTTATATTTCATCCGACTCTGCATATCCCTTTCTGGTTCACAAATTTTTTTATTTGCACCATAAATTTAGTCTAACCCACACAAATGTGTGAGTAAATACGTATATTACGAAAACTAATTTTCATCATAAAATTTCATCAGAACAAAAGCCCATCTTACATAATTGCGCCAGTTGGGCTTTAATTAACATCATCTAAATTTTGAGTATTGTATTAGATAAGGCAGGTAAGGAAAGGGATATCCCCAAAAACAACAGAAAATTTGAAATTGAATATAAAATGACAGTTCTGTCTCTAAAATGAAGTAACGAACAATCAAAAAATTGTGCACTAAAAAATTTCCCTAGTTTCGTCAGTTCAGGAATTATTAAATTTTTTGATGAACTCGGTTGTAGTCTACACTCTAATATCAAGAGTAGATCAGAGTTGTTAAGACCAAGCAATTATACACTTTATTCAACAATATAATACATGATATGGGCTTAATATAAGTTCTTTAGGATTCGATACAGTGAATACGAAGCACAAATATTTTAAAATTATTTAATTTGTTTAAAAAATCAAAATATAATTTATCGCGGTCTAGTTCAGCATTTTCAAAAAAACGCAGCTATTATACGAGTGTGTGGAAATAATAAAATAGAGTGCGAGGCATCAGTCGGGACAGTGTTGGCTGGTCCACTGATCTTTAAAATTTACAATTGTCCGAATTGTAACTAGAAGAAGACTAACGAAAAAAAAAATTAAAGAGCACACAAGCCCTTCTCCAGAAGATGTTAATTGACCAGTCAATACTCTATTCAATGGAAAAAAACCAAACTGTACATTTCAAGGTAGCAACTAAATGAGATTCCCTATAAAGAGAACACGCAGAAGTAACGCTTAGATCACTAATCGACGCGTATATAGTATGTAGCGGTATTGAAAATTTTAAATTATAAGCCGTAAAAACACTTTCGTGGTTTTAATATCTCGAAAGTAGTAAATAATTGAATGGAAATGAATAATTTGCCTTCATTCAAGAAAGAATACGTATAGTTATAACCCGAACTCAGCCCGTGGAGGTTAAATTTGTCGTGAGTTTTTATTTTCAAGCATCCCGATGACCCAAGGAATATAACGTGTAGCGGGTAGTTTCTTTCACTATAAGAAACTCCGCACAATTACTTTCAACGGACAATCCTCCGTTCACATAATTCTTTATAAATGGACAATTCTCCATGTAAAGAATTATTCCAAATAATATACAACAATCTTGTATATACAAATAATGTACATAACAACGTGTACATACATAATCGTACAAAAACACTTGTACATACGAAATTTGTGTAAGCAAAATATAATTGAAAAATTATATTTTGCTTTCACAACAATTTTGCATTACAATAACCTCTACAATCAAATCATTGAGAGGTACATAAAATCGTATTGATTTTGCAAAACCAAAATCACGTAAAACGTACATACACACTACCATGCCATTGCACAATAGATGGCATGGCAAACAATTATGTTGGGTTAAACATATTTGCCGCGGGTGCACCAAAAACATTTTGGTGCATGTAAATATCAAAAACCAGAAAATCAGGTTTTGATTTTTTTGGTTTTATATTTTTGGTTAAAAGATAGGTGAGGAGGAATAACAAAAAGAAATAAAACTTTCTATTCAATTTGGATTTTGCTGGAGCAACATCAAAAGTTCACTCACCAACCGCAGCAGGATAATAAATTAATTATCCATTAATAAATTATAAAATAAAAGTCTTATTTAAATCGTAAATATAAAAGTGTTTTAGTTTACTAAGATTTTGTAAAAGTGTGAAAAGTGCTCCACGTTGATCACTCCCGCATCTGCGACAAAACTTCAACAAACGAAACGAAATCAAAGGAATATAGCGAAACCCAAGGATGACCCAAGGAATATAATGAAATGAAGCATAAAGTCGAGTATCAGCTCCCACACTAATACAGGCTTCAGTAATAATCAATCTTAATAATTCACTATTTTACTATGAAGCAAATGTCCCGGGCATAAGGAAAAAAATTCAGAGTTAGAGGTGGCATTAAAGTGGCTTTGAATACGTGTTGATTCGATATTATCGAAATATTTGGCCGGTGCTTGTTGCGGCTTCTTCCGTGTCTCTGAGATGGTCCGTTTTCCGAGGAATTGCATCCCCAGAGATCCCAGACCTCGGTTTTCCGTGTCCCCTGACATCAAAACAATTTGTTTTTAAGATATCTGGAGTAAAGGGGAGATAGGATCCTGTGGTATCACAATGGGCCACTACTGGTCTAAGTGTGCGACAGCAGCCACTCTAACCTAACCTAACTTAAGATACCTGAATCGGGTGTGTAACGAAATCTCGGTTTTTTTCTAAATCTCGGATTTCAAAATCCCGGTTTTCAAAATCCCGGTTTTAAAAATCCCGGTTTTGTATAAAAAACTCGATTTTTAGGAAATGCGGTTTGAATTTTTAAAATTTGGCATGTGGGAAAATGGGAGTCTTAAATGATTTTTTGACAAAATTCAAAAATGAGTTTGCGATAAAGTTCTAGAAAATAGCTAATAGGGATGGAATTTGGATGGAGAGCTAAGTGCCCGTGAGAGTGTTCGAAGCCGTCAGCCTCTACAATTATTACATTTCAAAATGTTGCATTAACAAAATATCGTTTTTTTGTTAATCTTGCAATTACAAAATGTTGCAAGTATACAAATCTTGCAATTAAAAAACTTTATTAATTAGTTTGTGCAATTAGAAGTAGAAGAAAAGAAAATCGGAATTTTGAAAACCCTTGGAAACCGGGATTTCGAAAACCGAGATTTTGAAAACCGGAATTTTCAAAACCATTTATCGATTTTGTCTCGTGAGTTACTCATATAAAATGAGTGAAGCAAAAAAAAATTGAATACGTATACTGTGTATAATACACAATTATGTATTCGTATTTGTATTTTTTTTTTGTTCGTATTTGTGTCATTTGTATGATGAACAGTATCAAAATAACGCGATCCGGGCGAATCGGTTTAATTGTTATGCTGCTTATTTCCTTTTCTCAGCACATTACGTCTGCTCTCAAGCTGTGGAGTGTCATTATTTAATATGCTAATATATTTTATATTTAACATTTTTTAATCATAAATTAATTTTATATGTTTTAATAAAATTTTATAAGTAAATATATTTTAAATTCCATAAATTTTAAAAATAAAATGTTAAATATAAAAAAATCGAAAATATGTACATATACGACACAAAAATATGGCGTTTACAATGGTTAACTCTTTGAGTGCCAAAAAGCGCAATCGTGCTCCTTAATATATTAGCCGAAATCATGCCGGAACTCAAAGGGTTAATATAAACAAACAAAAAAAAGAATGGCACGTGGCAGTAAAACAATCATACGCACGAAACTAACACAAACACAAATGCTACTACTATATCATTCCGGTTACACTCATTTCGTTCACACATTTTGAGACAAAATCCGTATACAGGATTTTGAAAACCAAGAGTTTGAAACCGGAATTTTGAAAACCGAGTTTTCGTAGTACACCCGTCTGAATCACCACATCCTAAACAAAATATTTTGGTGACTGCTACAGATGAGGTGACGATCTTAATATCCGGAGGTATACTCTATGATACACTATAGGTTGTCCTTACAATAATAATCTGGTAAACCTTCACAACCGAACAGATAGTTTGATAGGGTTTACTAAACTTGGCGTTGATCATCCCCTTCGTCATTTCGTTACGTACCTTTTCTCTGGTACGGTGAGCACTATTTACAAGGGGTTAACAATATTGTTGTCCATGAAAATAATAAAAAAATTATATTCCGAATTAATTTTCTATAATATTAAGGTACAGTAGCACCCTTCCAAGTAACAATGTACAACAATTGTTACAAGCAATGTAGAGAATGAAAAATGTAGAATTACGAAACGAAAGATGTAAACTGCCACTGTGTACGTGATATCGGGAGTTAGTTCGGAAAAAATACCATCATATCGTACCGCATATATTAAAAACAATGTTTTGCGTCTACGCGTAATTCGGAATTATCGACATCTTGGTGTCGAAAATAGTGTAGACAATTCATTTTGGCGTAGACACTGTCGAAAATTCATAGAGTATGTACACTATTCGTAAACAATGTAGATTAATACTTGTTTTGTGGTTTTCTCATTGTTTTTTTCAGAACGAGGTTGCCAACTGGAACTGACAGTTTTACAGTTCAAATTGCGAATTTCCAATATTGGGAAAGTTACAATTAAATTTTTTACGAAACAAATGGTTTATGTTTAAAATAATTCAAGTGATTCTACTTTAATTTCCAATTTTTTATTTGCAATGCCATATGTTTTTTGTCAACACAAACTCTAGCGTCACATATTATATTGCATTCCTGGGATTATTTTTTTACTTCAGTTGTCACCATTTGAACATTTCTTTTAGAAAACATGATAATTTCCAAAAAAGTCTCGAACAAAACTAAACTTTTAAAAAATTTATTATGAAATTGTCAACGCCATCTGCTTCAACTGCCTCCGACAGGTCAAATCAAAACGTTAGTTTTCAATTCTTGCGGTAAAATTTATTTAATATGCGCTGTTCGGCGTAAAATTTTCTTATTCACCTAATCTTCCAATTGTTTTGGTATCATTGTGCGTCCTATTATATGTAGCACCACTTCCATCAATGGTTTACTTTCGATATCGAGTATTTGCACGCAATATTTTACAAAATTTTCATAGACAACTATGTACTAAAATTTGCTTCTTCCCATTGAAATCTACCTTCAACAAGCTCAAATGATCACCGTTGATGTGCTTGAAATTATATCTAGCTATATTAGTATATTCTTCTCGCTGGTCAAGATCAATTTCTAATGATTTCTAAGAAGGTGCATTGCCTAAGTTTATCTGAATTTATGGAATTGAATTATGTTCAAATTTACGTTTAATGGCCAATGCAATTGTAAACAACCGAACTCATTTGCCAAGCCTTGTCTACCGTTAAGACTGGTACTATGAATAACCGATGTGTCGCGTAACCGATGCTAACCGTTGGTAAATTTAAATTTTTTTGTTTTACAAATCTAGGTTTTACATGAATTATAATAACACTGTGCTAGTTGAAAAATGTGACAAGCTGGGCACCCGGGGGATAAACCTAATTCGTATACGCTGAATTCAATGGTGCTACTCCTATTTCAAAGTTAGTTCCCATTTTTGAGATATCGCTTTCGACATGTTTTGGCTCTGAGTCAAAACATACCCTCATTTTCACGTTGTTGCGCAAGTCAAGACCAACAACTGTGCTGAACATATCAAGACCAGAAAACCACATCCACCATATATGTGTGTTTTACTTAGGCCAAGGTTAGGTTAGAGTGGCTGCTTCTGCACACGTAGACCAGGAGTGCCCCGTTGTGATACCACAGGAACCTATTTCCCCTTTACCGCAAATATCTCGCACTCCACAGTTAGCGAGATCTGAACTAGGATGGCCATACTCTACACGCCCAAATACCTATGCCTTCTGTATGATAGTGCCGGACACGAGCATAGGAATTTATGTAAACTCTCTTCTTCCTCTTCATCCATGCAACTTCTATAAAGTCATTCATCTGTAGACCCAGTCTTCTCGCATGTTCCTCAAAAAGGCAGGGTCTTGTCAGTTTTGGCAAAAGCATCTCATAGAAGACTCCGGCTCCTACCTTGCCGTTTAGAAAAACATGGGTATACAGGTAAGGCTAAATACAACTGGAAGTCGGCATACTTAGGCCAAATAGGACGCTCATTTCAGATGAGATACAAAGAACATATCAATGACATTAAAATTTAAAAAAGTACATAAAATCAAGTTTCGCACAACACACATAAAAACTGAAAATCATAGGTACACTAAATTCAATAAAAATGTAACCATTTTGCACAGAATCAAAAAAGGACTGAAATTAGACAGGTTAGAAGACCAATGCCAAGGCTATAAATTTTGGGTACAATTTGACTCATAAGTCATGAGACATTTGCATACTGTACGTATATAACTTTCTCAAATTACGGTCAAAATTCACACCCTGAAAATATTCAAAAACAAAAACACCAACAATTTAATTAGCGAGAAAAGCAACACAAAAACCCAATAAACAAAACAAAGGAGGTACCTAACAGCAGCGCCTAGCTACAGTATATAAAGAGCTTCAAATTAAATTATCTAACAGTAGTAAAAAATAAACCGAAGAAGAGATTATTCTTAAAAACTATATTTCTAAAAAAGTTAAAAAATTGGCACAATAAGTAAGAACTAAAAACTGTAATATAAAATTAAAAATAAAAAGTTTTTCATCTAAATATATAAAGGGACAAAAGAACACAAAAAATAAAGTGAAAATCGTCTTGTGAAATAAATAATATGGATAGGTATTTTAAACTCAAGTGCTTTTGTTATGTGTGTGGAAAATTTACAATTATGAGCAATCGCCGCAAAATAAGTGATGAGACCGCTGGTTTATATCGACTATACTTTTCACAAATAGTTATTTTATTTTATTTTTGATGTGTAAACATCTTTACGCGCGCCTATCAAATTTTTTTTGTATTAGAGTAAACTTGTAAATGAAACGAACGGAAATGACGTATACCTACTTCGTTTGAAAAACAAGTAAGAAACTCATAACAAAAACAATTTTTACTATACAAGGCATGCTTTTATGTATATGTATAATATTAGGGAAAATAAAAAAATTAATTTAATGAATGAAATAGAAACCATCGATATTTCCATCGATCAGAAAAATCAAAAAAAAAATTACGATACGAAATACGAATTACGATTACGAAATTGCATACTAATACGATTAAAAACACAGTCAACAACTGCTGTATATTGCTTTATCACGAGTGACGAGTCTCTAGGCGCTGTTCATCACGTCGGCTATCAATGATCATGTCTTCTACTGAATGGGGTTATAATGACATCTCGTTTTTAACATTGAACTGCCAGAGTCTCAGGTCACAGTCACGCAGGTATGCTCAATTCATTTGGTTTTCGAGACCTGGCTGCGCAATGACGAACTTGTTAATATTCCTACGTTTGAATGCTGTTTTCAGTTCAATAGATATGGTCAGTGGGCTGCCGGAGTAGCAATTCCGTAAAAGATCCATAAAATGAGCATAGTGGACACAAATAATTTGCCGTACTTTTTCAAAACTAATATTGACGTAACAAATGGACTGGCGAATGGAACTATGGGCTGTCTAAAGTATATCAAATGCATAGGCATCCTAACCAGGACAACGAGAACGATGAAAACGTCGACAGTAAAAAATGTCAAACGACTCTGGATGGATTTCGGTTCAAATTCACAAGTTGGCAAGAAGGTCAGGTGGCTTGAAGCTGGATGGGCGCAGAAAACGAATATCGACCGATGTTTGGTGCCCATTTCTAGAAAAAGCTCAACTATTAATCGAAACAACAATTAATGTTAAGCATAAACAACAATTAATGTAAAGCGTCGTATCTTCATGTGCCACCACAATTCATGCATCACAGGGTGGTCACCTATAACGAGATAGTCAGTATATACTCTTACGATAAAAGACACAGTTAATAAATTGTGTATATTGCTTTAGCACGAGCAACGAGTCTCGAAGGACTGTTCATCACGTCGGCTATCGATGATCGTGTCGTCTACCATGGACGTAAAAATGGGAGCTCAACGGGTCTTCTTCAAAATTAGCTATCGCGCCTCACCACAAATCCCCTTTATCCGTTGTAATGGCGAATTTTGTACGAGATAATAATGACGTCTGTTTTTTAACATTGAACTGTCAGAGTCTTAGGTCATACACATCACCTCGACCTAACTGACACAGTCACGTAAGGATGCTCAATTTTCTTGCTTTTCCAGATCTGCGTTCAGTTCAAGAGAGACGGTGAGTGGCTGCCGGAGTAACAATATATAAAAATTCAAATAGAATACTCATACCATACAGTCACCTCGCATAAAGAAATCATCGTTGGACAAACAACTGGTATGAGCGTAACAACACAACTCATTGTTGATATATATACGGCTGAACTTCAGCTTCTCAATGGGAATAAGATGCTTTCTGTAGTTGTATTAACCTCGCCGAATAAATCTTTCGAAGACATAATGAAGTTCATACATTTCGTCCTTGCCCCATATCCTAAAGAATTTCATAAATTCTCCAAGGAGACTATCTCCTTTTGCCGGTGATTATGAGAGAGGATTTCAATATTAATGTTGCTGATCCTCAAGCTGAACCACTTATAAATTTCCTGCGAGACGAATTCGATTTGCACATGAACTCAGATCGAAACATATTTACTACTAGATATGGAACAACCATATTGTGCAGTTTTTCAATGAAAATTTTTAAAGTTAGAGTCGACAGTATATAATATATCTTATTTTAGCTACCAAAATCCAATTGCGTCGATTATACCGAAAAAGTAAACTGTACCCACGTACTATACACACGCCATGTTTACACATCTCCTTGAGAGTACTAATGGACTCACTCATTTTTTTTTAACAAACAAATCCAATTTATTAACATTATTTTACATATTTGTTTCAAACTATTTGGGTGGTGGATCCATATAAAGGCCACCCACTTACTATTATACTATGATGCCCGCTGTCCCGAATTTAGGCACTCAGGTGCATCGACTATTTTATATTACAAAATATACCGGGTTTTTTTTTATATTTTTAATAAAATTTATGCTAGCACACATAATTCAAATTAGATGGTAATTTATATAATATTAATATTAGGAACCGACAAAAAAAATGTTAACAAAAAATCAGAACAAACTATCGTGATACATTTACTAAAACCATTTACATACACATTCCTAACACTGTAACAAGAAAAATTAAAATTTAAAATTAATGTTATTTTATAATCAACTAGACTACGCTAAACTATCTGCTATTTCCAATAATCTTTATTGGTGATAAGGTCTCGCGCCATTTAACCACCAATATTTCGCGCATCTTGTTTGGTATTCATCCGGCTCCATCTTTTTTATCTTCGTGTTGTACCTTAGATGTTCGTCTGGATTCTCGAATTTGTCACTCTCAAACCATTTCTCGTTCGGTCTCCTTTGGACCTGATAAATTATTGGTATGCCCGCTCGATTTTGGATGTATCCCAGCCGGTCAAGATGCGTAAACGTATTTGGTCCGGGTACTTTCCCGTCCATGCTATAATGATTTGCCAATATTGGATCGATGTGATATGGCCCGTATACTAATGAATTTACCGTGTTTGAACATGCTCGTAGTATATAATTTCGTGTTAACTTTATAATATGATTGTAAATGCGGTCCGCATCGAAATTGTCATATTGTTTCTGATTCGATATGTAATGTGTGTATTCTGTTTCTGCTTTTCAATTTACGCCGCGACAATGACGTATACATTTGCGTTCGAAAACCCTTAGCCGTTCCATAAATCTTGGTGCTTGGTTATACCATACTGGACATCCATATGTTATGATTGGTCGTATTAATGCCTTGTACCCGATTGTTTTAACTCGTTCACTGATGTGTTTGCTGTAGAAAAGTCGACGTGTCCCCATAAATGCACGTCTTACCTTTTCTAATTGTTTGCTCGTATGTTCTGCCATGTAACACATGTTGTCTATGTTCACACCCAAATATTTTACTGTTCTTTTTAGTTCTACCGATTGATTATTAATTTTGACATTTAATTTTTTCCAATTTCTTTCTAGACCACGATTTGCACTTCTTAACGGTCGGCGAAATAATATTGATTCACATTTAGAGGTGTTCATCTCTATACGCCATGTGTTTAAATAGTCCTAAATGTAATCAATTGCCTTTTGTAGCTGTGCCTGAATGTCACCCACCAAATATTTCGAACTGTAAATTATCATATCATCTGTATAAGCGCACGTTTGTATGTTATTGGAATTTAGCTTCTCATTTCCAATCATCTCTGCCGTGTATAAATTGAACAGTATTGGTGCTGTTATTGATCCTTGTTGTAGTCCGTTCATAATTTTAAATTCCATAGTTAATACTGCGCCTCCCGTTGTAATACTGAATTTTCGATTGTATAATAATTCATATAAAATTTCGATAATCTCGATGTTCTCCTTTAATTTTTCCAATAAACCATCCAGCCAAATTGATTAAAATGCCTTTTTTATATCGATCATCACAGCGGGATTCTTAAAAATTAGTTGGTGGCAAACATCCGACACTAATTTTGTTATGGCATGCACAGTACTATGCCCCTTTCTGAATCCAAACTGATTGTCCGGCATTAAATTGTATTTGGTTACATGGTATAGAATTTTTTCGTTATGATCGTATACTTTACCCAAGTTTGACAGTAGACTGATGGGTCGGTAGTTCTCTGGATCGGATGAATTTTTTGACTTTTTCAAAATGGGAAAGACGCGTGCCATTTTCCAGCAATTTGTTATTTAAAAGGTTATTAAATAGTGTACAAATTTCGATAATAATTGATTCTGGTAAATGTTTTAATATTATATTTGGAATTAGGTCTGGGCCAAAAGATTTTTTATTATTTGCTAATTTTAGTACGTCCGAAAGTTGTTCTACCGAAATGAAATAATTTGGTTCGTCTGCTGGTTGATTTTGTGCGTTTGCTCGATTTTCTACCGAAAATTGTGATTTTGTGTGGTGTGTCAGCTTGTCCTCAAAATGTTTTTGTTTGATGGGCCCGATTACTCCATCCACTCTTTGCTCGTGTTCCAGTTTGCCTAGCGTTGGATTCCTTTGTGTGTGTTTCTCAATATGTTGTCCAATTATATTTAAATTTGTTTGCTCGTCGAAAATTTGGAATTTATTGTCAAGTTTTACAATTTTACTCCACTCAATATTCAGATCAGTGTACTCATTCGTGTTGTTTTCGTCAATTTCGAGGATTTTGATGTTCATATCGTTTGATGTCACCTTCGTTAGTTTTTTGATCTGCGACCACATTTTGGGACCCGGTTTGATTTCTTTCATTATGTTTACCCAATATTTTTCGATTTGTAATCTGACATTTTGTTCGATTAATTGAACCGTTCGTTTTATTTCTACTTTCCATTCGTCAATTTGTTGGGTTACTGCCATGTTGTTATTGCCGCCATAATTTCTCCCTCGATTCCTATTTATGTTGCGCCTTAAAGTCTTAATTTTTGTAATTAGGGAACTTTTGTGTTTGTATAATCGCTCTATTGTCGCATTCGTATAGCAAACCATGTTGTTGCAGCGTCTCTGCTTCGGTACGTTTTCTTTTATATTACTCAAAATTAACCGTGTTATATTTCTAATATAAATATTAATTTCGTCATCGTTTAGGTTTCGATCATTTGGTATGAGTACTGCAGGAATCCCCTTGTTATAATTATTATTTGTTGTTACTGCCGCACGATATGCCTCCTCTAAACACTTTGTCCACGCTGGCCAATTTATCCCGTTGAAATTATATCTCGTTCGTTGATGTTGGTCCTCTTCGTTCATGCCCCTTTCGAATTCCCTGATTCCTCGTACAATAATTTCGATTGCCTTATGGTCGCTGTCATAACGGTGTGTTGGTATCTCCTGCTGACTGTTTGTATCAATTTGAATGCGAGTGTCCATAATGGCAAGATCTAAATAATTTCCCGAACGTATCATTGTCGGTGCATCCACTCAAAAAAAATTTCTGTAAATATACAGCACACAAAATAATTTGTAACTTATAAAAATAAATTGTAAAAATAACAAATTTTTTTTAATAAATTCAATAAAATTTTCATAAAATTGAAAATATTTAAAAAAATACAATAAAATTTGTAAATTTAATAAAAATTTCGTCAAATATACAAAATATTAACAATAAAATTGAAAGGGACGGGAGGGAATTTACAAATTATTTTGTGTGCTGTATATTTACAAAAATTTTGTAAATTTTTTTTCAGTGTTACTTTTATACATTTTCAATCGATATTCCATATCGTTTTCATTTATCTAACGATTTAAACGACCCCCCCCCCCCCCTAGAATTATTCGCGGCATTACCCCAATTTGCATGCCTCGCATTCAGGTCACCTGCTATGATATAGAAATGATTTGGATCGTCTAAATTTAGTGTTATGAAAATTTTGTTCCATTTTTCAATAAAGCGATCGTCTGTAATTTGGGAAACGTTGCCCGTGCAATATATCGAAATTAGAAAAAAACTGTTCATTGAATGTTTTATATTTAATTTGATGACGGCAACTTCTATACCCGCTCGATTACTTATGGCTTGTGCCGCAATTATTTTATATTTTAATCCGCTTTTTATTAGTATTGCTGTACCACCTCCTTGTTTAGCGTTTATTCGATCCCTTCGTATCATCTCATACTCTTTGAACTCAATTTTATGATTTGAATTTAGCTTTGTCTCATTAATTAGTAAACAGTCCGGTTTATGATCATTCAAAAATTTTAATAAATTTAACCTCCGTTGAACACTCACGATCGAGTTCACATTTAAAGCGATAATTTTGAAATTTGGATTTACCATGACCCAATTATTTGCAAAAATTGAGCAATTTGCTCACTCTGTTGCTCAATTGTACGTGCCATGCCATTCATTCGTGATGTAAGCTGCTGTATCGTTATCTCGTTTTGTTGCCTTTGCTGCTGCTGTTGTTGTGGTTTCTGGGGACCACCACTCATCATTTCTGCAAACGTTCCGTTTTCTTTGTTTACCTTCGTCGTTGTGAACATTTTTGGTACCACCGAGATCGTCTGGTTCTTCTTTCTTCCATTCGTTGTTTTAGCCGCTTTACCATTGCCTGATATACGGGGCAACCTTTTATGAAGCTGGATGACCGGCCTTGTTGCAATTGATACAATGTATCTCATCAGTTATTGTGTTGGTCTCATCAGTTATTGTGCATTCTCCTGGTTTATGGTTCCCTGTGCATTTGACACATCTGAAATCTAGATTACAATTAACCGCTGTGTGTCCGTATCGTTGGCAGTTCCTGCATTGCATAATGTCCCCTGTTCTATTTAGTGGATGCCATGTAACCCTTTGATAATTTAATACATTGATGCTATATACTTTATTTAGTGGCGTATTAGCTGTGAATTGGACTATGTATAGTGGTAATAATCGTCTTGGCTCATCTACTCGTTTTGATCTCATTTGAATAATTTTTTCGATTTTAATTTCACGGTCGCATTCTATGTAATAATCGTCTTGGCTCATCTACTCGTTTTGATCTCATTTGAATAATTTTTTCGATTTTAATTTCACGGTCGCATTCTATGTGTAACAGGTTTGTAGTTCTGCAATGTCTTCATTCTCTGTTAGACCACTTAGTACTAGTGATTTTAATTTCAATTCTTTTGGCGTGTAAGTAAAAAATTTTGTTTTGACATCGTTGAAAACTGTTTTTAAAGTATTGTAGCTTTCTAAAGAGTCGGTTACTACTGTATGTTTGTGTGTGGCACGAGTGTACACTTCAAAATTATTCACTTTAACACCCTTTGCTAATTCGATAGTGTTTCTGATCTCCTGTCCGTGTGTATGTAGTGGCGGTGGTCGAGGACACTTCCGCTTTGATAGTGAGTGGTGTATCATTTTTATTACTATTATTGATGTTTATTATTTTTTTTACACTTATTAATTGTTTGTTATTGATTTTAATATTTTTGTTAATTATCGTATTAACATTTCTTGCGCACACTCGTTGTTTAACTAATTCAAAACCCTCATTCATATCTTGATTTGAATTGTCATATATCGTATTACAATCGTTTTCACTTTCATTCTCTATCTTTTGTATTAATGGCGCGAACGAATTTTTCGATAGAGTTTATATTATTATTAGTGCTTTCTAAAATGTTTGATCGTAATGCATCAGCCAATTGGTCTTTCAAAATCTTGACCTCGTTGTTTAAATGTTTAATTGTATTTTTCAAGGTGAAAAACTCACCCAACAGATTTTCGTTTTCCAATATTCGTTTCATTGGCCTTACTGTTGTGCTAGATGATGCCATATTTGTGCTATCCTCACATTGAGACTCTTCATTGGTTGTGGATTTTGTTATCTCATTTTTAAGCTCTTGTACACTTGTAGCCATTGTTATAATTTTGTTTAACTTATTTAAATTAGATACCGGCGAGTACCGGCTGGTAAGGCTATTTCGTCTTTGTTTTACCATGAACACTAGTTTATTCACTTGTTTACACTACTATCCACTTAATTCCTCACTAATACCACTTATTAAGGACATTGTCCGTCCACTAAATAATAAAACCAAAAATATTCAAAATATGAAAAATTTTCAATCAGATATTCCGAAAAATTAATTGATAAAATAATAATTGAAAATGAAAAAAAATAAATGAAAATTCTAGAATAATAGGTACCCCAAAGGGGTCCTTAAAATATTTAACGGGCACATGACACACTTTTTGTAGTTTAAATCACCAAACCGAACCGAGGGTAACCCCATACTAGGGCCCCTTACATTTTCAGAACTAGTTCACGGAAATGGCTTTTAGCCCCATAAATTAATTTATTTTATCTATTCACTTTATACATATTATATTTATATATAGTTATTATTATTACTATAAATTTAGCATAAATGCTTTGATTAATTAATTATTTATATAATATAAAATTTCCCTATAGGAAAATTGTTTTATTATTTTAGGAAAAAAACAATTTGACATCCTTTCAGTGCGACTACTCGATTTGAATTCATTTATTTTCACAAACAGTTATTAGTGGTGTAAATTGGACGCCGTCTATTGTTTGTACAACATGCATTTTCCATCTGCATAGATGGCAAAAGACTGGCCATTTGGTGTCCCAATGATATGGATCGATCAACAAGGACATGATGCAGTTCAATGTTATGGGTGCATGAATTGTATTCTTGGTACAAACAGAAACAAAATTGGTTCTTTGACATACACTGCAACGACAAATGCTCAACTACCGCTGCAGTATTCACATGAAATACCTGTTCCGGAAAGATCCAACCCAGCTGAGGAATATTTACCAACAACATTTGAATCAGGTGAAACCGGAGAAACATGTGCATCACATTGAACCATCACATTGAAATCTCGCAAAATCGTTTGGATATTATGATAAGACGCCTGAAACTACCGCAGTGGCAAGCCATTCTTTTGTCAAAGGATTTAAAACAAGTGAACATTTTGGCTCCAAATGTTCGGATATCGCAATAAATCGTCATCGTCATTTTACGAATTTTTTCAAATCAATTGAGAATAATTCACTGGCTTTTTGCACTGATATCCGAGGATTGGTATCCACAATGCATATAATCCCGAAGATTGGCGATTGTTTTTCGATTCCTCTAAAACCAGCTTGAAGGCAGTTCTCCTTCACGGTACCAACTCAAAGAATTCCATTCCAATTGCACTCAGCACAAGCAAAAAGGAAACCTATGCATTAATGAAAAAAATCATTGATTTGATTAAATACAATGACCATCAATGGAAAGTTTGTGCAGATTTAAAAGTGATAGCTCTTTTAAGTGGCATGCAATTGGGTTACACTAAAAACATGTGTTTTATGTGCTTATGGAATACACGTTTTAAAGGCGACCAATACAACGAACGGAACTGGGCTTTACGTGAGGACATTAGATTGCGATACGACAGAATCGTTGAGCCCCATGTGCCAATTAAAAAAATATTGCTATCATCACTTCATATCAAGCTTGGAGTAGTTAAAAATTTTATCTAAGCGCTGAATCCAGATGGAAATGCGTTCGTCGAATTGCGTACACATTTTTCCACGGTTAAGTGGAATGAAAATAAAAGAAGGTTAGTGCTTCCAATCTACTCGAATCTAAGTTTTGATCAAATGAAATTTCATCTCGCTTCTTGTTTTTTATTACAGGAATACTTAATGGACCAGATATTCGTCGTTTGATGAACGATGATGCATTTGAAAATACTCTCAGTGAACGAGAGCTTGTGGCATGGAAATGTGTAAAAGAAGTTACTAAGAATGTTCTCGGAATTGATCGAGCCGATGATTGGCGCAGATATATTGAAAATATCCTGACTGATTTTCATAATATAAACGTTTAGAATGTCACTGAAAATACATTTTTTGCATTGTCATGTGGAAAAATTCTAGATACACTCTTCGATGGCAAGCTAGATGCACTCTTAGATGACATTTGTTGGAGTTTGCAAGGAAGGAATCAGAAAATTAAAATTATAAAAGCTAAGAAAAATGTCAATTTTTAGGAAAAAATTAAGAAAAATCACCATAAAATAAACTTAATCGATTTAATTTTCTTTTAAGTAGTTTTTATTGTATTTATATTTGTCGATGCGATGCTAAATCGATCGATTTAAATTCAATAAATGGACAAAAAATGATAAAACATGTTTTCGTCGAAATGAAACGCAAAAAAAAATAACACAAAAATGTGAATGTAGATGTCGTTTTTCAGTCTTGATATGTTCCGCAAAGTTGTCTATCTTGGCTTGCGCAATGACTTTGCTCAAGAAATCATAACAAAAATCTTAATGGTTCAGGATCAACGTGAATATGAGTGTATATTTTGACAAATTTTTGACTCAGTCGAAAGCGACATCTCAAAATTGGGAACTTACTTTGAAACGGGACTAGCACCATTGAATTAGGCAAAGTCGAATTAGGTTTATCCCCTGGGTGCCCAGCTTATCACAAAAAAAAAGTTGTTTACTCTCTGTCTAATTTTCAGTGACAACTTGCGGACGGGATCTGCGATAAGACTCGAACCATAGTAATTGCATCGGTTCTAACTTCAGGATTAACTGGAGCTTGGCGAGCAATATGTCATTATAATTTTCGATCAAATGAACACAATTCGGATATTTTAGCTTAAGTTTAAAAAATTGCTCTCGCATTTTGATATCGAGGAGTAATTCATTTGTCATCCACAGTTGCTTAAAACTTAAATGCCGAGATACAGTTTTTACTTGCGTAAAATGATTAACAAAGTTTCCGAGACCAGCAACTAGATCATCTAGATTTTGGTAGCTCTCTATGATTTCCCAGAAGGAGCCTTTCTCAGCTAAATCATAATTAAAAAATTTGAAATCGCACATCTCGGGGCGTTTTTCCAAGTGGAACCTTATTTTGATTTGAATCACTCTGTGATCTGAGAAAGAAATATCCTCCAAAAACAACCTATTTATTAACCCAATTTGATCAGTCAATACGTGATCAATTAATGTTGAGGTGGTAGGTAAAATTCGTGTTGCGTATTCCGAATTCCTTTTACCATATGAAGAAATGATGTCTAGGTATTTCCCAACTTTGGGATTTCTAATATCCAAAATATTTAAATTGAAATCCCCGACAATTACCGCATTAGGAAACTTCTCTACAATGCCCTCGAACTCGCTTAGAAAATTATCAATTTGTGATAAATATCAAATAATCTTATTTGGAATTACTTGGCAGTCAATTTCTCTCTTATCTCTTGTGGCATTATTGTCGTTGGACTCAATTCCTTTTATTTCGACAGTTACACCTCAATAGAGTAAAGAAATTTTACGATAGGCTTGATAGCCCGAATTATTTTTTCTTTGTTTAATTGGAGCAATGGAAAACTGTGCGGCTATATATTGACTCTCCGTTTCTTTTGGTTTACTAGTCATTAAGCACTTATGAATCTGAAATCTGGTCAAGTTTCTTTAATCATTCATCTCGTGTAACAATGTTCATAGCATCGATTTGTACATTCAAATAATCAAAACGAATTTTTATTTATACAGTAAAAAAAAAAGAATTAAATTTTTCATTATTAACTAATACTCTAGTGGATTACACCGTTTCTGCTTTCCAGTATTTACAAATCGTTTCTGGACAAAAGAATTGCATACTTTTGGGTTGTCAAAAGAACCTCAACTCTAAATTTTTTTTGAAGCCCCATTTTATTTAACGGTGACCACTGGTACTTTCAGTATAAAGAGTACAATTTTTATTTTATTTACTTTTTAAACAAATTTAAATCTTTTAAATATTATTCTATATTACCAATGAAATTAATAACAACCTTGCTTGGACCGATTGAAATTTTCTCACACAAATAATACCATATAACTTACACTATTTACAAGTCGTTCATCTAAATCCCTCACCAGCATTACTTCATAGAATAAATTTTGTATATTTTCCAGCTCAGCGTAATAAAAATTAAACAACTCAACGAACACCACCAAGTGCAGCAAATGATAAATCATGTAACAAATTGACGGTGATAAGCTAAATCCATCCTCGGGCTCCAAATACACCGAATGGTATATAAAAAATAATTCGCATGAAGCGTGTGAGATTTTCGCCCCGAAAAAAATAATAATCTGGCGCGCCAACTGTCGATTGACCAGGCGAATTATTTTATTAACTTTACGGAATATTTTCACCAACTTATCTATAGAATCGCACAATTGGCACATTCTGTGCTTGTATTTTTGATTAACTTCATAAATTTTTTGCGAAAATTCATTCGCCAGCCAATGGAACACATACATAAGTACCATCACCGTTGAGGCAATATTAAAAATGGCAATAATCTCGAAATAGTACACAAAAAATGACATGACCAGCATAAAATCGTTATAGAATTCAGTGAAATAAATTAAATCCATAATGTAGCTGAGGAATAAGCAACCGCCAATGCCAATAAACATGATCATGAATAATTTTTTTATAAATTGCTGATATTTTCCACTGGGCTCGTGTTTCAAAAGAGTACTGCATGTGTTTAACAATTTAATAATTTCTGTAATTAATTCGCGGTTATAATCGTGTCGTATCAACAAATCGAAAACTGTGTTATTCATTCCAATGAATAGTGATAACGCTATGGTTATATAACTTATTGTGACGACGAAGGTATCAGACAGCGGAAACGTTGTCGAAAAGAATGTGATTAGAAAATAGTTTACGACAATTATGACTGTAACTGTACGGATATTATAAAATTTTAAATCGTTATACGAGAATTGGCCATCAATTAGTATTAGGCGAAATTTAAATAGTCCGTAAATTTGTGCAATACCGAGGACCACATTAATAATTTTGTACTCCATGTTATTCCAATTTACGTAATTAAACTAAACAGCTGTTCAACGTTCGGTGATAATATCATTAGGGATTATTAATTTTTAATTAACCAGTGGTGATTAGCATTAATTGTTAATTAATTTTAATCATTTTGGGAATTTTTTTATTATGTTCATACCTGTATGATCTTAATAAAATATTATTAATTACGAAAATTAATACAAATTCCAGTTATTTCCTACCCCTTCAAATAAACACAAATTGAAATTTTTGTTTACTAATTTTATTATAAAAGTCAATCAATAAAAAAAAAATTGAACAAGTACTCAAAATTCCCAAATCCAATTTCTTACTAACATACGTCCCCTATATACAGCCTGCATATTTTAATCAGCTTTATAAATTTTCGAAATATCCACGAATCATAATCGTACGCGAAATATTTATGAGAGATTACGTACGCGAAATATTTATGAGACATTAGCAAGATAATTGCAGAATACAGTTCATTTTACACGAGGTAAATTGCAACTGAGTATATTTATGGAACTTAACCCTCGTCAGCCGGCATAGGTACAATTGTACCTTTTCTGTTTTTAAATACTAATCAGTCTTCTTGTAGAAACCGGAGAGAGTTAAAGCTTTGTGAGATTTCTACATTTTATTATTGTGGAAATTCCAAATATTATCTATTTACAAAAAATATGACTACAGTGACGATTTTCATATAAGATATATGAAAGTACAATTCTACGTCTGCCGCCTTTTAGCGTAGTAAAATTATGACGCCGGTCGAGGGTTAATTTTATTTAACTGAATTATTTAAAAAATAGGTGGCATGTTTTAAAGTTCCAATAACAAACCACCGAAAATTTTATACAAAACGGGTTGGTACCGAAAGATGTATGAATAGAACATATTCGCAAAGTTTGTACCAAAATGTCACTATTATCGGATGATTGCTATAGACCTTAACCTTTCAAATAAAATTGGTTGGGTTACCAAATGGATTGGCCGCGATAGAGTTTTTTGATTAAAACTCGTTCATTGAATTCGTTGAGTGGTACACGTTGAATGACCAATAATAGGTCATCGTAGAGTTTGTCCCAAAATCTCATTATATACTGATTAATTAAAAATATTAAAAAGTTATTAATGATAATTATTAAAATTAATAATTTTTAACTCTACACAGTTGGCAAGTGAAATAAGCATGTTTGTTAATAGGTACGTAAGCAATTCTATAAATTTAAGGTTAGATAATCCTCATGTTATTAAAGTTTAGCTGCAATGCAAAATGTCTACTAAACTTAATTAAACTAAACTTTTCAGATAGGGTTTGTTGACTTGGAGAGAACTTGCTCGTAATTGTGGTGGTCCTCTTAATATTTATTTCCTTTCAATAGCGCTATAATATTTGTTTGTGTAAAATGTGATAAACTGTGTGCGACTTTATTAAAATATAGCTCCCATTTAAGAATCCATAAATTAGAAACAAGAGCTGTTTTCAAGTGCCTGTACAATTATAACTGTAACAAGTTTTCTATAGGCATAATAATTACCTTTTTCACGTTTACAGAAATCACAGAATAAACCCAAAAGAAAAAACGGAAATTGAAAACAGTTTTCGTTGTTCTGAACATTGCTGTTTATTTATGTCGAACATTTTAGAAAACGTTTGCATCATGTTATGAAACATTTTTCACAAACATGTGAAATATTTGTTAGTTTCAAAACAGTTCCCAGATCAAACCAGCCCATAGTAACATTTAAAAATATTCATTATTTTTTGGAATACTCGCTGGCGATATCTTATAAGCATATAGTGGGACTGTTAAAGCTAATATCAATGAAAATTTTTCAAATTGTGCTTTTTATGGAAACATCTTTTCGATGATTTTTAATTACAAATTAGGATTATATGAAATCAATAATGTATACAAATGAGATAATGGTCGTTCGTTCCGATTTGTCCTCTCTCTTTTCTTTCATGACCTATACGATTGAGCAGTTGAATACGCTACATTAACATGGGCTGTTCCTGGTTAAATTTCATAAAACCAACATGGTGAACCCTCGTTGAAAATTTAATCTTTTCTGCAAAAATTTAAGAAATCCCTACGAAATAAAATGTCCACCAGGTTGTGCTATAGATGTCCAATTTTCGTGAAATTAATTTTTTGATCAAAACTCGCCATTAAAAATATAAATGTATTTGAAAAACCAAAAAATCTCGTGTAGTAGCTAACACTTCCGGTGGGCCGACTTCGGTCAAAAATCACTCTGATCTCCGAAAAAACTGTAAGTATGAAGTTTCACCCTGATTAGTTGATCCGTTCTGACAACCAACTACATTTAGTCTGCACGTTACCACACACGCATGAGGTTGAAAATTTTCATTATTATACAAAAAAAAAATAGTTTCTTGTAATGAAACGACATTTTCGCTTATATTTTGAACCGAATTGATTTGAACTGATGTTGGTGAAATTTTAGATCAATATAGTTTTCCTCGTAAGTGATATATTTTTCAAAATATTTGCAAAAAACCAAAAAGCTCCTATGGGGGTTGCCACTTCCGTTGGAACGGTTTCAACAGAAACTCATTGGGATTTCCAAAATTATGAGAAATGGTTAACTATAAACTTTTATCTCGATCAGGCAATGGGCTGTAGAAATCCAACAGACAGTTAGTCTTTAGAAAACCACATAGGCACGCACATACAGAAATTAACTAAATCGGGCTTAATTGTATTTTATTAAATTAATTTCTCAAAAGTTAATTATGTATTGTGCTATGACATACATTAATTTTCAGTTTCCAAAGTATTATGTATTATTTTTATATTATGTGTATCATATGCATACATACGTTAATATTTCAGCATAAAAACTGCTTGTTTATATTAGAAAATTATGAAACCTACAAGAAAATGATTGCATTGAATAATAATCGCAATGAGTAATAATGGCTTGCTGCATGAATATTAGGGATTTTATATTTTTGATAAACTAGTGGTGAAAATCATTGTTTTAAAATAAACAAAATTATTTTAGATCACATTCCATAAATACTTACAAATTGAAATTCCTTCTTATCTGCTCGGCCGCTTATTTTTCTACAGCTCTCGTCAAGAACAAATTGAAATTTATGTACTTCATCATTAAAAAAATCAATCAATATCACAATCATTGTAAAGTTTGAAACCCGAAATATTGTGAGATACAATCCAGACAGTAGATGCAGAGAACTGCCACTGTATAGATCAAATACGAGATACAAGCCATAAAACATTTCGGCTATCGAACCAAAAACGCTTGCAGTGAGAAATACAATTAAACGTCTTGAATAAATTTGATTAAATAATCGTAGTACGCCATTCATTTTCGTTATTACGTCAATCGCAATTAGAAGTATTTCGTATAATTCACTAGAACTGCACTTAGATAATGTTCGATTAATCGAGTTAACTAAAACGACTAAAATTGTTAAATTTATAAATGCACTAAAAGTCAGCATATTTTGAAAATGAAATGTAAATACGGATGTTACAAAAGCAATAAATGAAGTAAGTTGCGAATTTTCGGCATAATCAAAAATACAACCGACAACTACCATAAACCACGTTAAAATAAAGAAGCACGCATTTAAGGCGACCAATTTTCTTACTAGCATAGGGCCAGCATAGAGATTCGGCCTGTAAATTTTAATTAGCTTTATCATTTTTCCGTATATAAATGAATCATAATCGTATGCTATGAGATCGCTGTAAGTTCCGCATATTATTATAAGCTTATTGAATGCAGATGTCAAATAGATAATTTGCAGCACTAAACCGATAGCCTGGTCAAAGCTAAGTGTGTAATGAAGAAAAGTTTTAATTAGCAAGGTGAAAATTGCAAACGAGTATATTTTATAGAATTTTATTTCATTTAAGTAAATTTGACTATTTGCAAAAGTCACACGATATTTAAAAATGCCGTATATCTGAGCGAGCTTAATAATTATTTGCAACACTGTAAAATTTTTCATTGTCGTCCGGTGAGTTTTAATTCTTGAACAACTTGAAATAAAATATGTCGATTAGAAAATGTATTGTTTTGTGTTTTAATTAAGGCTAATGGTAATGATATACATAACGCGCCACTAAATAATGCAAAATGCATTATCATAATTGTGAATACAATTTGTATATTTTGACCTTTCATAAAAATCGAAATACATGACAGATGTATTTGTTTTGTTGATTTTAAATACAAAACAAGAAATAGCTGTCTTGAATAATATACGTGTGCAAAACCTGTCGAAGATAAAATATTATTTTCAGGGGTCGTATTCTTAAAATCAGTGGAAATTTCCCCAATGTTCCATTCCACACAGGGTTTTTTGTATTTTGGTATTTTTTTCAAGGCAAACTAGTCGTAATAGATAATGTATATAAGTTTGTATGTGTGTTTTATTTTGTTTTGTTCTGTTCGCTCTTAAATAAAATTTAAACTAAAATGAGTCAAAAATATCCTTGAAATATTTTTTATTTAATTTATGTTTGAGTTAGTGTGGTTGCACAGAAAATTTGTTTAGTCGCAATTAAAACTTGTATCATACATAGGTAAGCGGGGAAAGAAACGAGGAAAAATACGGTATTTTTTTCTCGTGCGCCATCAGCCAATCGGAATACAATTTGCCTTGAAATTACTATATTTGGCGTGTTCAGTCCGACCAAAATGATAAAATTTATCATGATATTTTTTGTCACCCTAACTTCACTCCATATAATTTTATGTCAAACCCGAGTGAACAACCAAATCGAAAAAATAATTATAAATTGATTCTGCACGTCAACACATTGTTGACGCTGTCATAACAATTTACTATTTACTAATGTCTAAGTGTATTTCACAATAGTTTAATACTTCACATCTTAACGCTAATAAAACAAACCCGGGGAGTATACAACATAGTAATTCACTCATTTAAACATTCATTCAATTATAATTTACGACAGAGATTTGCAGATGAACTGATTGCTCTAAAAGCTTTCACAAATTGTTTTTAGATGGCATTTATATGTGTAAAAGAAATCACATTCTCGCCCAATTCGTGACTACACGAATAATTTTAACCACACAACGTCGCACCTAATAAATCATTCAAGGCGGCCGCATGAAATGTCTCTCGACTCTCGAGCCAAGCCAAGGAAGTTAAAACTTAAAAATGTGTGATCTCAAAAAGGCGGTACACAACATTTGCAATACAACAACAATAATTTACAACAACAATTTGCATTATATCACTCATTTTTAGCTTTGTTGCCTCACCTCGAGAGTTGAGACACATTTCATGCGGCCGCCATCAGAGGATTGAAGATTGAAAAAAAACACAGAAAAGAAACTACACACACAAATCATACACAAACAATATTTGTTGTTGAGTTTATTAAAGACTCTGATTTCAACTACATTGTTCTTAATGTATTATTGTTTAATACAAAAATATAACATTAAAGTTGAACAAAATGCTGTCCCTGTCCGTGTCCATGTAAAATCATAGCGCAATAACATTAGAAATAAAATGTACATACATTTTGACAGCCAGAATCGAAAATTTTTTTGGTTTTTTTTGTGATAAATGAGTGCGTTTTATGGCAAAAACTGATAAAAAATATCATGATAATTTTTATCATTTTGGTCGAACTGAACACTAGGATTATTCGAATTTTTCGCCGGCTACTTTAATCATTTTTTCAAATTTGTTTTCAAGTTTACAAAATATTTGTCTATATTTGTCCCTACTAAGCGAATAATTTCAAATCGATTTACCCAGTCGGAATTTTTCGATCAGCCGTGCTACATGTAGTCTCATAAGACCGGCTTCACCTTCCTTTCTTTCCCCTTTTACCTACAAAATCCATTTTAACTGCGACATTAAATTTTTCGGTGAATCCGTAATGAAAAAATAGAAATGAAAATAAAAAAATTTAAGGCCATTTTCCACATGTAGATTTTTGTTTAAATTTTATTTTTGAGAGAACAGAATAAAACAATACAAAAATATTTGGCGTTTTAATATAAAATAAGGGTTTAAATTAACAATAAAAATCTATTGCGACGTAGTTTGAAACCAGTAACTTAAATCTCGTGTAGCTTGGGTGGATTAGTAGGGGGAACAAATTATGTTTCTTAATTTAAATAGAGAAAAGAAATTTAAAATAATATTTAAACTAGCCGGCGAAAAATTCGAATAATATAGAGAATTTCAAAGCAAATTTTATTATGATTTGGGAAATTTGAACCGATTTCAAGAATACGGCCCCAGGTTCCCGAATTTACATTCGACATGACCTTCGTTCATTATACTTTTATGCTTGCCATTTTTAAGGGGAAATGTCAACAGAGCGAAAGACATTAACAAAAGGACGACACGGACTAAAGGTCGAGTCACTGCGAATATGTACTAGGCCAAGTCGAAGGCACATAAAAAAATACGGTATATATGCAGGCCCATGAAACGTAAACACGAAAACAAACTTTCATACATGATTGTGAAAAACATATCAAAAATAATACTAATAATTAACACTGTTCAATTTAAAAATATTCCAATTTAATTTGTTGTATTTTGAAATTGAAACATTTTTAGAT
Source organism: Nephrotoma flavescens (assembly GCA_932526605.1). Lineage (NCBI taxonomy): Eukaryota > Metazoa > Arthropoda > Insecta > Diptera > Tipulidae > Nephrotoma > Nephrotoma flavescens. Next base: position 126,070,386 of record OW052221.1, on the reverse strand, counting down.
TATCTTTAATATTTATGTTAGAGAAGTCCCTGAACCCCTAATAGTGTCGCTGTGAAGATCAAACAATTTTCTAACAATTGAATAACGCGAGATTTTCTACCGCGAGAAAGTGATATAATTCACTAAAAAACATTTAATTCTAAAACAGGCTATTTTAGACAATTTTCCAAAAACCTTACGTGCGTGGTGAAAAAGATTTAATTATGATGATTTTTAACTTGCCCAGCGTATTTTAAACAATAGTGGTTTTGATTTCAATCTATTTTCAAATTTTTCTATCACCGCTCCTAGAGATGTTCATAGTTTAAATGTATTTTAGCATGATGATATTTACTGCGTCATACAGGCTGCTAAGGAGTTCCATGAATTTAATAAATTTACAAACTTTATTTCAACGATCGCGAAGTTCTCGGGATCTTACCTACATGGTAAAATAAATCAGTCAAAATTCTATGAGCGTGGTGAACAGGATCTAATTATAGTGATTTTTAGCTTGTCTAGAGACATTACGATAATATCGCCTATCCCAGAAATGTTCACGGGATCTGTTTCGTATATTCGAATATGTCAAAAAATTGTCTATCCACGAATGATGATTTTTATCGCGGTTCTCAAAATTTAACATTATTTACTTTCCAATTTTATTCTCAATTGGAAATTTTGGTAATTTCGCCATTTGGAATTTCACCCAATTGACATTCCCAAATAAGCTACCTACGAACCCGATTTATTATAAATGTAATCAAATAACAGTAGTCCTAGAGATATTCACAAGGTCACGTTTATACTTTTGGATAGGTCAAGATTCGACTTTCGATAGTTCCGGACAGAGTTTGGTTATGATGATATTTACTGTGCCATACACGACTTGAAGTTTGCCTAATTATCCCTGTGAACATTTCTGGGACATTAATGTAAAAATGTCGCTAGATAAAATAAAAATCACAATTGAATCTCGTTTACCAAGCTCATAGGGATTTGACTGATCTATCTGACCATGTAGGTTACACCCCGTGAACATCTCTATAATCGGAGATATATTAGATGAGCAAGTAGAAACTCGCCTGTGAATGTTGTTTTTATGACATAAGTTTCAGTCATTTACAGGATGTCGTTCCGTGTGCATCAATTTTAAGAGATGGATGTTGATAAGCAACATTTACTTCATTACATTCAATTCTGTTTTCAAATGAAAAAAATGCTGATCAAGCTATGGAATTGATTAAATAGACTTTAAGTTGAACATTCTGTGAGTCATTCAACAGCAAAAAGTGGTTTGAAAGATTTTGTGATGGCAATTTTACGCTTGAGGACGATCCAGGTCCCGGCGCGGTAAAAGAATTTGAAGATGGAGAACTTAAAGTTTTACTAGATGAAAATCCGTGTCAGAAATAACTTTTCTGCAAGTTCAGTTAGGAGTTACTCACTAAGCAATGACACTTCGATTAAAAGAAATAAATGTTTGCACAAAATCATCACGAGTGCTGAAAAGTAGATATTAGGTGCTTTCCAATCGGCCACCGCAAGTACTTGTAAGTGCAAAAAATTTGTATTGGCTAAAGTGTCGATTGGAAAGCACAAAAAATTACAAAAGCAAAACATAACCTACAAACGTGTAGTTTATGATAACTTTTTAATAAAAAAATATCTAACATATACCGAAAATATATTAGCGCTTCATATACGACATTCAAATATATTTTTGACAGAAAAATACTACACACAATCACCTAGCGGACACATATATCGTAACTGCTTTCAACTACTCATAATAAAATGGTAGAGCAGTTGTGAGTAGTTAATTTATCAAAGGCAAAAACCATAAGTGTTTATAAGTACTTGCGGTGGTCGATTGGAAAGCAACTATTGCACGATATTCCTAGACGCAGAAAGCCATGGGTTGATCCAGGCCAGCCATCAACATCAGTTGCGAAAATGAATAATCATGCCAAGAAAGTGTTACTGTGTGTCTGGTGGAATTGGAAAGTAGTAATTTACTACGAGCTTCTGAAACCTGGTCAAACTGTTACAGCTGAACGTTACCAGAGGCAGATTTACAGCATGCGGCGTATTATCAAGACTTAGCTTCCTCTGATTACCGCTTATTCAGATCGATGTTATCATATTTGAAAGATATCCGAAACCACCAAGTTTCCTTCGCGAAGGATCTGATAAATGGCAAAAGATCATAGATAGTAATTGCGAATATTTCGATAATTATTCTTTGTAACAATTATATTTTGAATAAAGTTGAATTTAACCAAAAAAAAAACGGAGTTTCTAGTTGCGCAACTGATATAAAGCTTTATTCGATCGGTCAATCTGTGTGGGCTGTTGGATCTTAACAGAATTTTAGTCTTTAGGGAAGAAATAATTTTAAAAAAACACTAAAAAATGTTCAGCGATAGAGCGAGTAATTTTGATTATTTACGTAAAAGAAAGTAAATTAACTGAATTGGGCTAAATTGAAATTTATTAAACCAAGTAATTTCTCAACAGTTAATTGTTGTGCTGTGCTAAACGAATTCTACGTGTTAAAAATTGTATTGTTATATAGGGATTCCTATTAAACAGACCCGAGGTTATCTAAGAATCTTGGTGAGTTCGACATATGCATTTTATGTAATTCTAATTTTCAATTTCCAAATACTTACAATTTCCAATTCCTTCTTATCTGCTCGGCCATTTATTTTTGTACAGCTTTCGTCGAGAGCAAATTGAAATTTATGTACTTCATCATTAAAAAAATCAATCAATATTACAATCATTATAAAATTTGAAATTCGAAATACTGTGAAATACAGTCCAGACATTAAATGCAAGACACTACCACCGTATACTTCATGTGCCAAATACACGCCATAAAACATTTCGTCCATCGAACCAAAAACATTTCCGATGAGAAATACAATTAAACGTCTTGAATAAATTTGATTAAATAATCGTAGTATGCCATTCATTTTCGTTATTACATCAATCGCAATTAGAAGTATTTCGTATAATTCACTAGAACTGCACTTAGATAATGTTCGATTAATCGAGTTAACTAAAACGATTAAAATTGTTAAACTTAGAAATGCGCTAAAAGTCAGCATATTTTGAAAATGGTACATAACTGCGGTCGTAACAAAAGCAACGAATGAAATAAGTTGCGACTTTTCAGCATAATTTAAAATGGATCCGCCAATTACCATAAACCACGTTAAAATAAAGAAACATGCATTCAAAGCGCTCAATTTTCTTACAAGCTTACGGCCTCTAGTCGGTCTGCACATTTGAATCAGTTTTATCATTTTTCCGATTATACACGAATCATAATCGTATGCAATGAGATCGCGGTAAGTCCCGAATATTATTATCAGCATACTGAATAAAGATGTCAAATAGGTAATTTGCACCACCAAACCGATAACTTCACCGAAGCTAAGAACGTAATAAATATAAGTTTTAATTAGTATGCTAAAAATTGCAAACGAATATATTTTATAGAACTTGATTTCATTTAAGTGAATTCGATTATTTGCAAAATTGACACGATATTTAAAAAGGCCGTATATTTGAGCGAGTGTAACAATTATTTTCAATACCATAAGCTCCATTTTGGTTAATTAAACGAGTTGAAATAAAATATGTTGACAAGAAAATTTATCACTTTGTGTTTTAATTAATACAAATGGCTATGACATGCATAACGCGCCACTTAATAATGCATTATCATAATTGTGTAAACAATTTGTCTATTTGGACGTTTCATAAAAATCGAAATACATGGCAGCTGTATTTGTTTTGATGATTTTAAATAGACACAACAAGAAATAAGTGCGTTGGTGATAATAAATATGTGCACAAAACCAGATGGCTTTATAATATTATTTTCAGCCAACCCCCCCAGTTATGTATGACTATTCCAGCCCAACAAAAGCTATAAGTAGACTTCCCGTTCTCTTGCTTGTCCACATATCAAAAATCATAATACAACAACCACATCGGGCAAAATGCATACTATTATATTTGATACTATACATTTTCATAATCAATACAACATATAAATATATCAACAAGAAATTATGCCATAAACCACATCTGGCAAAATGTGTGCTACACTAAGAGAAAAAACGAAATTTTAAATTAGATAAAAAAATTTTAATTCAAAAATACTGCTTCATCAGTAAGAACAGGCAAAACATTTTATAACTAAAACTACTTTTATTTAAATTGAAACGATAAAAGGTCTATGAACTATGTTGTATGACTATGTATATATTAAAAAAATAAATGTATTAGAAACGCTTTAGTTTCAAATTATATCGCATTCAAACTAACACTTAGTATTTTAAAATTATATACAATTCATTTTGGTTATTTTTTTTTTCATAATAGTTGTCAACACGAATAAAGACAGCGGTTTCCTCAAAAATGTGCAAAACAACATGACATACATTTCCAACTTCGCCATAATTCGCCAAATCGATATGTTCTTGTGTTATACTGCGTACTGCTGTGCTAAATAAGAAAGCGGTAACTAAAAAAAAATCAATTTTATGTTTTTTATAGCTATGGATAGCTCGTAGCAAAATGCATCTTTTGAAATTAACAGAAAAGCGGTATCTGGATTAGAAATTGCCTAAAAAAAAAAATAAGAAACAATTCCGTATCTCAATTTTCAAACATTAATCTAAGAAAATACGGCGTATCTACAATTTAGTAAGCTTAGAAGCCGTAATTCAATAAATATCTGATTCTCTTTACACAATCCTAATAATTGCCTAAACTAATCACAAGCAATAATATCTTAAATCAGAAATAATTAACAATAACAGCGTTAACTTTTCCAGCCTGTGGGGTGCGCCTTTCTTACTAAGAAAAACATAGTTACCGCTCGAATCATTATTAATTTCAACAATATTTAAATAGTACTACTATATTTGGTACTAAAAAGCAAGAGAATGTGCTTATATGTGCCGTTTTTGCTTAGTAAAACCTAGATATCCCTATTCTTTTTTTATTTTCAACGTTGTTTTAACAGAAACACTAAACCATAAATTAGTTACCTTTATGTGAGCTATGAGATGAACTTTTTTCGCTAAGCAAATGATAGATACGTTTCGACTAAATATTAATATCTCATTTAATTGAGAACTAAAGCAGTAACCATCGAAACTGTAAAACCGTAACACAAGATTGCGATATATGGAAAATCAATTAAATTGCACACCGAATATTTAAGAAATTGAACGAAAGCTTCGTTAAAATTATCTACAGAGCGAAAAATTTCGTAACAACTGAAGGAAATGTCTTTTCGCGCGTGTTGGTCTCAATGTACAGCTATTTTTTGAGAGACTACTTTAACCCATTAAAACCCATTAGTGGCCCGATTTCTCAAATCACAATTCACGTATATTTCAAGTCGAAAAATGTAATTGTAAAAAAAATCCAATAAGTCATGGCAATGGGGCTCTGGAGCTGGTATGATATATCATACAATGGGCAGAAACAGTATATTTTTTTATATTGTTCCACCTTTTTTATACTATATACCAAATATACTATATACTATATTTTATACTATATACCATTTATATACTATATACCATCGAAAATATGTCACTATAATTCCTTTAATTAAATTAAATTAATTAGTATATCCTTTTTTTAAAAAATTTACATAACACACAATAAAAGTTAATGACACAACTAATTAGAGACTTTATAAATCTCTACTTTCCAACGACGATCCATTTTGTCCTTAATGCACATCGATCAAAATGCAACTACACCTTTTTTTATCCGTTAGGTTTTAAATTATTTTACTAGTATACACCATCCTCAACCACTTAAGAGGGTCTTGTACCAAAGTAATGGTATCTTGTGCAGGTTCGATAAGCACTTGTGTGAACATTTTCTTCTAGAATTTTTTTATATTCATTAGATAACATGTAAAACTCGTACCTATTTTTTCTAGTTTTTCCAAATTTCCTTTTAATATTTTGTTATTAGCTCCCAAACTTGGACAAGTTGTGCAGGTTCGACTGGAATGTACAACTACAGTAGACAAAAAATTCTTTCACAAGAATCAACTATAACTCTTAATCTCGTGCCTAAGTAGTTTTCTTCTTTTCTAAATATTTTTCAATTTTAATTAATAAATTATAAAAATGAAAATAGTTTATCAAAATTTTCCATGAAAATAAGTTCAGCAATATTCCGATTGGTGGCTATTTCTCGTTTGGTATGCGCGCGCACATGAAGGGAATCAAATGCTTGTGTATTTGTTAATAATTTTACACGGAGAAAACAATGGTGAAGAAAAAACACGTAAATGAATGAATTTTGATAGTGTTCTATCAAAACCAAACACAATCATATTCTATAAGCCGTATTGTTGCGACACACATGTAATTTTTCACTTCTGTTTAATTGTATTGTGCGTATCCGAACATGAAATTTTATTCTCTATTTACTCGAAGTTGTGCATATGTTTCGAAAATACATTTACATAAAAAAATTTTTTTAACCCTTTGCGGCCTTTTGGTATATAATATACCACAAATTTAAAAATTAATGCCTCAACTAGCTTATAGCATACTCAGCTATATCATGTTTCAAATGCAGTACCTCATCCTCTACTCTCTCACCTTTCAATTAGAAATAAGATTTTTGAAATGTGCTTTGTTCATTATGTTTATTAGAATGGAAAAAATTAAAAAGAAATTCAAAAAAAGTATGGTTCGCATTGCGGCCCGGAAAGGGTTAAAGGAAAAAATAGAAAACAAAAAGTAGTGGGTGTGCTTTGTTTGTTATTATATAATTAAAAAGTGCATTTCGATCACGATTTTTATTTTTTATTTCTATTTTTCATTATTGTTTTAGTCTTTTTATGCATGAATGAGGCGTGACTTCACATATTTGATCTTTAAATATGTTTTGTTTTTTGTTGTTTGGATAAACATAAACGAGAAATCTAGAACAAATGTGTCATATTCGATTTCTATTTTCAGTATACAAATACTACCAAATAGAAGTTAAAAATTTACACCAATATTATCAAATAGGAGTTAAAAAGTGATATTAACTGCGTGTATAGCCGATTATAAGCCGGCTTATAGAATATAATTGTGTTTGGTTTTGCCATAATCCATAAATCAACAACACTACACTATGTTGATTTTGTTTCCATTCATAAGCAAAACTAACAAGAGATCAAAAGTATACATATTTACCACTACTACATAGGAAAATTATATAGTATGATTGTACATGTGCGTATTTTAAATTTTAGGTTAGCTTCAAAATTAAAATTTATTTTAGTAAAGGACCCTCTTAAGATAAAAAACAAAAAAATTGTATGTATAGTATTCAAGAGAGAAGAAGTTAAAAAAGTAGTGATTTGCCTTAGATATATCATACATCGGGCTTTAATGGGTTAAAATAAAAAAAAAATTCGAAACAATAAATTAATTTATTTTAATTAATTAAAAGGAAATAAAATATTTTTAGTGATAAATAACTATAAATGTAAGTATTATCAATTAAGAACTATGATGGTGTGCGAATACAAATTGGAATTTATTTTCCTTTAAATTCACATGAACATAACCTATAAATACATTATAATGAATATGCTTGTTATTATTTTATTCTAGATTAAAATGGACTACTCACAGCTTATAAGTGCTGTAGAAAGCTACAAATGTTTATATGATATGGCAAACAAGGACTATAAAAATATTCTAGTGAAAGAAGATGCGTGGGCTGAAATTGATGAAAAGATGGAATTTGTTGCGGGACAAATTCAACAAAGAGATTAAAAAGTGAGATGATATCCCTTCAGGCAGTGGGGCAACCATAGAAGAGTAGACGTATCTTGAGAGCGTAATGTTCTTAAAACAATTTATTCAACCGAGAAGGTAAGTACATTATTATATTATATTCGCCGTGTAATATGCGTCATTTTGTTGTTGTTTTTTAGAACACGAACTAATAATTTTGGTCATCTGGAAGAAATCGAGGATTCATCGAGTGCCTATGAAAAGGATTTAACTCCGACAAAGCGAGCAAAACCAGAACCATTCGCAGATTCTTGCGCTATGTTTAATGAGACTCTTCAACAACTTAAAGATGGTTATAAACGGGAGAAGCCTCCGAAATTGGATTGTATCGATGAACAATAATGACATTGATTTTATTATATAAAGATCTGCCTGAATAGGTAAAAAACACTGCGCGGGCAGAGATGATGAATTATATAACAGAATTACGAGCGCTACATTTAACAAATTAAATGATTTTCCAATTTTGTGAAATACCTATATTCGGGAGAATTTTAATGCAATTATTTTCATTTTTAATTGAAATATTTAATTTTGGATTTGGTAATATTCATTCAATTTCCTTTATGATTTGTGATGCATGTGATTATTTTATGTTATATGTACTATTATATATATATTATACAAAATATATATTATTTTGATTTTATTAGATATTTTGATACCGATTGTTTAACCTTGAACAATTAAATTGATAAGACTGAATTTGTTGAATAATAAAAATAAATTAATTTCAAAACAGTTTAGTTTTATTCAAATAAATTAAGTATATCTTGAATGAACTATGAATAATGGAATGTTAATGGAGCCATTCTAGACGTCCTTCGTTATTCACATAGCTGCAAATAGTATTCCTAATTTTTAATGCCGTGCTTCCTCCGAGTATATGGATGCTACGGGAGGCTTGAATGACGGAATATTATTGACCACTTCTTGTCTCCAGATGCCTTCGTGTAGCTGATGGTTACTGTCTTCCCAATTCATAAATTGTGACAAGGCATAAAGGTTTTTAATTTCTTTGTTTAATCGTAAGAAATAATGTAACCCAATTCGCAGGCCAAAACTACCTTTTCTGAATTATGAGGTCGCATACTTAGCGTAGTTAACAGGATGCGCCATCGACTAACCATTATCCCAAAAGCGTTTTCTATAACTCGTCTGGCTCGAGATAATTTTTGTTGAAGATTTCGTTTTCCTTTGGGAGACCTATTCCTGGGTAAGGTTTCATCAAGTTCGGCGTGAGGGTAAAAGCGGCATCACCAACAAAAAAATGCGGGACCATTGTGCTGGTATCTGGTAAAACTGCAGGTTCTGGGAGGTCAAGTTTAGCACCACATAACCGCTTTCCAAATCTTGATATATTAAAAATTCCTTAAAAATAAAAAAGGAATGAAAGTCTCATTAGAAGGTACTTTTTATAAATATATTACCTCCGTCACTTTGGGAACCATAAGCTTCCAAATCAACATAAGTGAACGTATAATTGGTATCACATGCGGCCATCAGATCAATGCTATGAAACTTCTTATAGTTGTCATATTGACTTCCGGCCTCTGGAGGACATTGAATGGCGATATGTTTGCCGTCGACGGCGCCTACACAGTTAGGGAAGTTCCACATATCTCTGAAGTTCTGTGCAATGAGGATGTTGTCCTGCAATTTTGGCTCGGTGACGTACAATTGTCCAAGAACTTGCCATATCGTTTCACACGTTTCGTATATTATCAACCTTGTAGTTTCCTTGCCAATCTACCAACTCCATGCGAGAGTTTGAAAGGTACATCCCTGTTGTAAATACATAAAAATGATAAAAAATGTATGTATATCCAATTCATTAAGATTAATATTTTTAACTTACAACAGAGTGAGCGCAAGGCGAAATTCGCTGGTAAGCAAATTTCTGGACCTTTCTTTCATTTGGGGTTGCAATAGATTTAATAACATTTTGAATGAATAAAAAATTGGGCTTCGTCTTGCATTTTAATTTCACAAAATGTAATCTGAAATGTAGAATCAATTTAGTTCAATACAACACGGTTCAATATTATGCTAATAAACTATTTCTTACCTTAAAATAGTCAGATTTATTTCGAGTACGGTTAAATTTTCTAATCCCACATGATCTATACTTTTTGTGTATCTTCTTCAAATTTCGTAAATAGTTTAGTTCTCCAAGGAACAAAAACATTCGTTTGACGTCCTCAAATTCCATTTTTGATTTATTTTTCAGTAAAAACAAATCAATTTTTAAATCACACATAAAAAATGTTTACACTTTAATGGAAATATAATAGTCAAAATTCAACGCCATATTGGCAAGTGACAACTGTACCGATACGGTTTGAGTAACCAAACTGTCAAATTTCCATAAACATGTTTTCGTTCATTTCAGTAAGATTTGTTACAGTTTTGCTGGTTCCGCCTTTACTCATATAAAGTACCGTTATAGTTTTGCTTGTTTAGACAATAATGTGCAGGTGGTTCAGTTTCGATAGAATTTCGTATAATTCGGATGTTGATTTTGTATGTGATCAAGTGATTTTGGTTTGTGCATAGTAAATTTACCGTCAAAGTGAACAATTTATTGCATAATATTATGATGAATGGTAAGTTATGAAAAAATTATGTGGTGTGTGGTTTAAAAAAATGCACAGCCATTTTAGATCATTTTTTTTCTCAGATTCAGGAAACATGTCGCACAGGAGTACACAAATGTTAATGATACTAGCGAAAAAAAAAAACAAATTACTAAGAGAAAAATTTCGAAAAGAAACAAAATTGAAAATCTACATTGACTCAGTTTTATTTTTCAACTGCCGATGAATCAGATGACGACCCAGAAGTGCAATATCAAAACCAGCAAACGATTAAAACATCGACAGCAAAAATTTATGAGCCAGTAAAACTATTACAAAAGGATATACCTATTAAAAAATCAGCTGATGTCTTGCGAAAAGGAAATTCTCCACCAATTAAATCCGTATCGGTTCCAATCGACACAAAAGAAACTATGACAAATGATAATCAAGCAATTGTTATAGAAGTGCCAAACACACAGCCTTTTCAAAATACCTCTGATATACGGTGAAATTATATTAATACATCGAGGGTAATGAAATTAATAACAATATCAACTATAGAAAATGAAAACCAAACCATTGACAACAAGGCCTATTCAATCGTTAATATTAGAAGAAGAAACAGCACATCCTTTTAAAAATAACTGTGATATTTTGCAAAATAACATATCAACGTACGGCAATGGCAACTCTAAACAGAAACCGACCTTTTGACCAGAATCTATTAAATGTTTCCAGCTTAAGTTTCACCAATTATGACTCGAAAAATATGGAAGGTATGAGTTAAATACAACCGAACAGTTTGCAACTTTTAAAACTAACGAGGTAATAGACAAAGACAATTGTTTAAATGTAGATACCACAGAGGAAACAAGTATTAAGATGATCGAAAATGATATATTGACGGGTTTGAACCATCGAAAAGCAACAATAGATTATATCAAAACGGAGACAGTAGGGAAAAGGAAGAAGTATGACACATCAGTGAACGAAAGAAATTTGGGAAAAAACTAAAACAAATAGTAAAACGTCCACTTCAACCACCGTATGCATGCATATAAAAATGTCTGCAAAATGTATATGAAGATCGTTGTAAGGCGTTAAACGAGTCATTCTGCACGCCTATTTTGATCCAGAATTGGGAGACAAAACCAAAAATTTGTGTATACATATACGACGTATAATACGCGTAACAAATGACAGGACACTTATTCAAAATTGTGTATTATACGTCGTAGACGTATACACAAATTTGTGGTTTCGTCTCTCAATTCTGGATCAAAATAGGCGCACTGGCAGTTAATTAGTTCGAATAGGAAATCGTTCATGTTACATCACACATCATCTCAACCAGTGAAACAAAGAACAGTAAGAGAATCAATAGATCAACTGTACCACAGGCAAAAATCTTTTTTCTATACCTTAAAGGACGCAAATGGTACAGCCCATATAGTCTGCAAAAAATTTTTTTAAGCACCCTAGAATTTAAGGAATCAAACGACAAGCCTTTGCAAACTGCGTTAAAAAGTTATAGGGACTCGGTTGAAGCTCCAAAATATTACAGAGGGAAACATTCCGCTCATAATAAAATTGATGATACACCTATCAAACAGCACATATTAGGATTTAATCTTAATATTTTGCATTATAGAAGAGAACATGCGCCGAACCGACTGTATTTGCCAAGTGATCTATCAGTTAAGACGTTGCACGAACATTTTATAAAGAACAGCTTAGATTTAACTTGCTCATATGAGAAGTATCGTAAAGTCGTTCGTGATTTAAATACATATATCGTTTGCTAACCTGGGGCATGAGGAATGTGAGAAGTGCGAAGAATTTATTTTTCACGATAAAAACCATAACTAAGAAAGTCTGAAAGATGATTGCGCCTGTTGTACGTACAGAGTGGAAAAAACATATTAACAGAGCTAACGAATCCAGAAAACAATACAAGCAAGATGCTGATCTTATTGAACATGGTACCGTAATTTATTCAGCAGATTTACAGAAAGTTATCATGCTACCACGTCGTGTATAATGAAACATTTGCCCCGGTTGAAAAAAAAAACATACTGAACAAACGTGAAGCGTTATCTGGACGCACGAAGGATGAACTCATAAGTTCATATTATAAATTTTTCAAAAATCACAGAGATGTTAAAATAATAATATTATGGGGAGATAATTGCTCAGCTCAAAATAAAAACTGGGCATTTTTCCCCGTATCTTATTTGTCTTGTTAACTCTGGCGAAATATCAGCTGAAACGATAACTATAAAATATTTTGAGATAGGCCATACATTTAGTCGGCTGACTCATTTCATCATCAAGTTGAGCTATCGATGAAAAGATGTAAAAACAAATTGTATGATTTCGAAGATTTTAGACAAACAGTTACCAGTGCTGCAAAACACGTAGAAGTGAAACAAATGCTGCTTGTAGATTTTTATGATTATGGCCTGATTATACCTCTCAATATAAATTGAAAAAAAATAACCCCACGTCCATACACAAATAAAGTGGAAGTTATGATTTTTTTACAAGATTGACCATAATAAAGAGCCAATAAGAATCAATTTCATAAATCAAAATTTTTTAAAAACGAATGTGTTATCATTGCCTCGCAGCAAAGCCAAAGCCCAAACCAGTTGGTATAAATAAGGAAAAGAACAAAGTTTAATTCAACATCTGGGAAAATTAATGCCTACCCAGCTTCAGTTTTGGATTAATTTACCGGAATCAGAATAATGAATTAAAAGATTTACATACCGAAGATAATTTCATGTTTTAATTATAAATTTTGACTCAAATATTTTTTTTTCAAAATCAATGAAGGTTATTTTTAGTTTTAGCCAAAAAATGTTGAATTTTTTTAATTTATAGATTTAAAAAAATAATTGATTTTGTATTTAGTTTATTTATATGTATTTTAAGAATTTGAAGTTTCATTTATTTTCTTATGGAGAAAAAAAAACGCGATAACTCAGAATAAAAAACGTAAGACACTAAGTGAAAATGCAGTATCTCAAATAACTTCTAAATTTAGTTTAAATTTAATTCTTTTATAGTTAAATAAAGTCAAAAAAAAAAAATCTTAAATATTGCAAATTAAATTTTTTGCACATTATTTAAGATTGTCATTTTCTCTGAATTAGTTGAAACTGAGATACCGCTTTTTAAATATATAAGCGCGGTAGTGTAGGTATAAAGCAAAATTTGTGTTTTTGCAGTTTGGTCGTTGCGCAACTTGATGAGTAGACCAACTGTATATCAGTACGAAACCAAACAGCCCAGAAAGAACTTGAGGAGGTTTTAATTTTTTTTAAGGGTTGTATATATTTACACAATGATCCTGGGATTCAAAATGGGGTGGGGGGGGGGGGGGGGGAGAGTTAATTTTCTACTTTTTGTGGTAGATATATTATGCGTACATAACCTCTTTGTTTTTTGGTGACTTGAATAGTCATAAAGATTGTGAATGTTATTGTCAATATTTTATCTACAAAACGACCTCGAACAGAAACAATGAAGTAAAATATGCGATTTCTCAAAATATGTTATTGAAAAAATATATTAGTTTTGCAGTTTGAAAATGAAATGAAAGAGAATCTGTTGTATTGAACATACATATGTATTTGAATTAAAATTTTCAAAATTTATAGATTCATATGCGGTCAACGTATTTATATCATTAATGTTGAATTTTAAATTTAAAAGAAATGTAAACACTATTAAAGTTAAACTTTTAAATTAAAAACCTCAGCAATATATTTCTATATGTTAACCGATTTGAAATAAAAATTAATCTTTTATTTAAAGTTGATTTATTTTTAGATCTATATCTCGCACGGATTCTTCTAACAACTAGTAACTTCTATTATCTTCAGATTACAACAGTTTAACTATTTTAAATTTTGAGTCTTAAACAGTCTATTTGCCATGTCCCTACGGTCTTCCCAATTTTCAATTTTTTTGTTTGCCTTACCGATTTCACCTGTTTGAGTAGTTTAGATGTCGACTAAGATTATGAGGATCACAGGGACTCTTCTAAGACGTCATCAGGAAGTTAAAATTGAAAATTGTAATCTACTCATGCAGGATGCAGGTGAAATCGGCATGGCATACAAATTTAAAACAAATTGATAATTGGAAAGACCGCACAGACACATGGCAAATAGACAGTTTAAATGTACTATCGCTTTTTTCCTTGTGTTTTACTTTTTTCTTGTTTGTCACATCTTAGAATAATCCTTGGTCAAAATTTAAATTACTTAAACTGTTGTAATCTGAAGATAATGGAAGTTACTAGTTGTTAGAAGCATCCATGCTATTATAAGAAAATTAAAAATTGTAATAAATTTAGTCTTACGATGAATTTTTTAGTATTTTTTCAATTGCTTTTAAAATATGTAGTTTTCGTTATTACTTTCATATAAAATTCCAAATTGAAAAATATCGGAAACGGATAATTGTTTAGAACGGGATAGCACTTTTCATCTCTTTCTGATTTTATACGGATGTGAAGTTTTTCCAAAAAAAAAAAAAGTTATTCCTAAAACCAACAACAACAATAAAAAATATATGTATGTATGTGCAAAATTCGTAAAATCGAATAAATTAAATATATTCGTATAAACGGGTAAAATAAATAGAAGCATGATCCTAAATAGCTAGTTAATTTGACTAGGACTAAAAAAAAGATCATGAAATTAAAACAATTTCCAAAATGAATTAAAACTATTTGACCGCATAACCGGGGTTATTCAATAAATTCGGTTTTTCCGAGTTTTCCGATATTACTAAACGGCGGGATCACTAGCGGAAAATAGATTTAAGTTGGTATGCCTGTGTGAACGGAAAATGATACGCATTTTCCAAAAAGTAGGGCCTCTGGTAGTTAGAAATAAGGATATTTGAACACATAACCGGGGTTAATAAATAAATTCGGTTTTCCGAGTTTTCCAATGTTACTAAACGGCGGGACCACTAGTGGAAAATTAATCTGAGTTGGTCCATGCCTGTGTGAACGGAAAATCATACGCATTTTCCAAAAAATAGGGCCTCTGGTAGTTAGGATTAAGGATATTTGAACAGATAACCGGGGTTATTAAATAAATTCGGTTTTTCCGAGTTTTCCGATATTACTAAA
Organism: Nephrotoma flavescens; assembly: GCA_932526605.1. Taxonomy (NCBI): domain Eukaryota; kingdom Metazoa; phylum Arthropoda; class Insecta; order Diptera; family Tipulidae; genus Nephrotoma; species Nephrotoma flavescens. The sequence continues at coordinate 126,054,826 of OW052221.1, read as the reverse complement.
CGGCAGGACCACTAGCGGAAAATAGATTTAAGTTGGTCTAGGCCTGTGTGAACGGAAAATTATAAGCATTTCCCAAAAAGTAGGGCCGCTGGTAGTTAGGATTAAGGATATTTGAACAGATAACCGGGGTTAATAAATAAATTCGGATTTTTCGAGTTTTCCAATGTTACTAAAGGGCAGGACCACTTGCGGAAAATTAATCTGAGTTGGTATAGGCCTGTGTAAACGGAAAATCATAAGCATTTTCCAAAAAGTAGGGCTCCAGTTGGTTAGGATTAAGGATATTTGAACACATAACCTGGGTTAATAAATAAATCCGGATTTTCCGAGTTTTCCGATGTTACTAAACGGCGGGACCACTAGCGAAAAATAGATTTAAGTTGGTCTAGGCCTGTGTGAACGGAAAATCATACGGACTAACTTTTGTACAAGATTGCAATTAAAAAACTGTAAATTAAATCGTCTTCGATTATATAGAATGTAAAGAAATATCCTAAACATGTTATACCTTCCAGTGAAGAAAAATTAACTCCGGCAACAACTCATCAAAACGCCCCAATCATCGAAGGTGGTAATAAGAGCGTATCCGATGCATTTAATATTCAAGACGATATTTACTCGATCAATGCCGATTTAAACGAATTTTCGCTAAACAGCACAAAAAATACATGCGGTGTGAATATTGAAACTATGGACATTGTTTTCGAAAAACCCGAAACGCTTATATATAAATATAAATAAATATTTCACTAGATTTGACAAAACCCTGGGAAAATGAAGACTTGCGAAACTCCATCCGGGAAACTTTAAATGCAGCAAAGCATTCTTGTGTTTTACAGTTTAACATCAGCAACTTCAATCACAAACAAAAAGTTGTTACACAGTATGCGAAATGTTTATATGAGAACCAGGAGCACAAATTTAAATTTATAATCAATGAATTTAAAACCATGCACATGTTTACAAAAGGAGAAGATCTTGACGACCACGGGCAAGTAAAAAAAATCCTGCAATTAAGGGGCAAACGACGCCAATAAACTCAAAATGAGCTTGAACATACCCACGCCTACCTACACAGTCTGAAGCAGCTAGAAGACGTCGACGTAACATCATTAAAGAGTGGAAATACTCAAAATATTGTTTCAGCGACGAATTTGCGGAAGGCTCTATCTGAGAGAAAGTTATTGGGAGATTTGGTTAAAGGTTGCGAAGTGATCGACCTTAACTATCGTGTAAACCTTCAAAAAAAGGAGAATTCTTATATATATTTAGCGAGTAATTCAATTTATGTTATTATAATGATGCAGCAAACATTAAAATTATTACATTCGGTCGCAACAATTCATGTCGATGCCACCTGGAAGTTTGATTCGGATTCCCAAATGTTGTGACAATCACGATTACAATAGAATATATTATTATGCTTGCGTGGTTAAATTAAATGGTATAACCATACCCATTGCAGAACTAATTAGTGCTCGTCATGATCAAACTGCAATTAACATATTTTTTGAATACATAGTGGGTGAGATCCAGCCAGCAAAAGCCGAAAATCACCATGCCAAAAATTTTCGTAACGGATTTGTCATGGGTTTTTATAAATGCTATTTTAGCAAAATTAAACCTATAATGGATGTGAAAACTTACCTTGAGTTTGCGTTTCAAGTTTTAACAAAGGACGTTGGAATGAAACAAAAAGTGGGAGTTTTATATGCTGTTCGCATTTTCCAGGCATCATCATACGGCAAATCAAATCAAAATTACCAAATTGTTCTAGAGAATTAAGACAGCATATAATGATATTCGTGTTTCTACTAATTTATTGTGAAAATTAGCAAGAAGTAGATGAGGTTTTCGAAATTTTTTGTGTACTAAGCTGTTCCAAACGCAAGAATAAGCTATTCATCGAAGCGCAACAAAAGTTGGCGACATTAAAATGTTCGTGGATGGCAAACAAAACAGATTTTGAGGAGAAAGAACATTTGCCCTTATCTGAACATAATGTGTCAGATACAGTATTCGATCTCGATAATACTCCATTTATCGTTCGGTACACATGTATTTATAGTAAAGTTTTGCAAAGATTGAAGCAGCATAAAGATTTAGATAAAACAAACGATTTGTTTTGTAACAATTTCATCGAATTCTTTACTAAAAGATACATGAAATACCTACCATTGTGGTCAACCATATTTTTAAAAAAACTCGGAATGAAAGAACGTGTGTCAAATGGCCCAATAGAAAACTGGTTTCGTCTTTTGAAACACAATATAATTAATGAGCATCGATGCACTTGAGGAAAATGTCGATGCACTTGAGGAAAAGTCCGCATTGCTATTAAAAGCAATAGAATGTGGGTCGTTACATCAAAAAGGAGCCATGAAAATTTCGGGTATGAGAAAACATACAGGGCAAATAGAAAATGCACACCATACTCGACCCCTCTTAGTGTGAGAGATGATGAAAAGGATCCCAGTGATAAAATTCAGGAAAACTGGAAGAAAACATTAAAGCCTCGCGAAACAAAATATGCTAGTCAGAGAGCATTAAAAAGATACATGGAAAAATCTTTAAAACCCACCCGCTTACCTGAAGATTACTATAAAATTATAGGGCAACTGAACTATAATCTAGTTATTTTTAAATTTCGTTACAACGGTCTTTGGGAGAGCTGCGTTTATAACACTTGTTATGAATCATTGAGTGAACGCAATTTCTTAACATGCGACATCGTATGTAACTCAATTTCAATTATTTTTAGAGAAAAAAGTTGTGTTTGCTTGAACCATTACACAGCCCTCAAAATTTTTAATCAAAATAAGAGGTACAAGGCATCAGACGATAAAACGCAACGTGAGTTGGGGCTTTGTATTAACAAAAATTATGTTGTAATCCCCTATTGCAGCAATAATCACTGGACGGTTGCAATAATAAACTTTAAAATTAAGGAAATCATTACCTACGATCCTCTAAACCCAAATAAATCACTTTTTAAAATGGATGGAATAGCAAATGATGTTTTGCAAATGATGTATTGCAATTTTTCAAATTAGTTCCGCAAAATTTAAAAATTGTTCCAGGAAAGGGTCTTCCACAACAAAAGGATGGATTTAATTGCGGAGTATACGTTATTTACGCCGCTGATTTTATTATTAACGGAAGAAATGTTATTAATATTCATTCTGATATTGCAGATGTAAGCGAAGCAGCACTTCAAGATTATCGCAGAGCCATTACAGAAACTTTAGCAGAAAATACCGAAAATATGGACCAAAAATGTTTCTATTGTTTTGGCGAACTGGAATCGGAATGTGTGCAATGTAAATATTGCAAGTGATACGTCCATGTTGACTGTCAACCGTTTCTAGAATTTAATAACAATTTTTGTAAAATTTGCAATTTATTAAATGAAAGTTGATCTATTTTAATTTTAAATTAAAATTTAATTTGAAATTCTTTTATTAAATAAAATTTAAAACTAAAACTGTAAAACTTGGGACTTTCTTTTTAAACCGCCGTTTATAGTAATATCGGGAAATTGAGAAAACCGAATTTATTTATTAACACCGGTTATGTGTTCAAATATCCTTAATCCTAACTCCCAAAAGCCCTATTTTCTGGAAAATGTGTAAAACTTTCCGTTCACACAGGCCTAGTCTAACTCAAATCTATTTTCCGCTAGTGGTTCCAACATTTAGTAATATCGGAAAACTCGGAAAATCCGGATTTATTTAATTACCCCGGTTAAGTGTTCAAATATCCTTAATCCTAACTACCAGAGGCCCTACTTTTTGGAAAATGCGTATGATTTTCCGTTTACACAGGCCTAGTGGTCTCGCCGTTTAGTAATATCGGAAAATCCGGATTTATTTGATTAACCCCGGTTATGTGTTCAAATATCCTTAATCCTAACTACCAGTGGCACTGTTCCGGTAGTTCTCATTTGATAAGGAACTAGGGAAAGGATTTATATGTAACTTCTGTTCAAATATTTTTGTTTCCTGCCTACTGAGGAGAAAAGTTTGATGTAAATATTTTTATATTGGGAATAATTTTTCCATATTTAAATTTTCATGAAATATTACTCCCAGTTTATTTTTGTTTTCAGAAAGTTTAACACTCTATGTTTACCTCAGTTAGCCGAAAAAAAATATTTGAACAGAAAAATTCTTTCCACAGTTCCCTTTTCCCGGAAAATAACCAGAATAGTGCTTCAATTCCGAAAATACTTTCATATATCAAACAAATTTCTTTCATACAAAAAAAGCGATTTAGATTCTCACGCAACGTAAAAACACGTAAGCAAATAAATCGGAGAAGAAATTACAAAATCTAAAAAAAACAATATTAAGAAATTTCACATACGGAAATCAAAGTTAATTTACGTAACTTAAAACAAAATGATTAAGAATAAATAGTACCAACACTTAAGATGCGTGGTTATTATGTTCAATACCTATTTATTAAAATTAGAAAGCAAATGCATAAAAACTGTAACTAACATAAATTAACCATATTTAACTACGTAATAATGAATAAATAAAATATTACATAATTCAATTTCTATTTTATTTGGAGTTTATATATTATTTACACTAACACATTAATGTTTATTTAGTACTAGGAAATACTTCACATTTCTTTACTCACACGTGAAGTTTTTCCTAAAAATATTCCTAAATTTTTTTGTTTTGTTTTAGGAAATAGTTCACGTACATGATTTTATATATCTGTCTCATTAAGAAATATGTTTTAACAGTGTAACACTAATACAAAAAGAAGTTTAATAATCCAATTGGAATCATATATGTATACTTGTTAATTTTTTGTTAGAAACTTCATTGCCGTTAAAAATAAATAAAGATTTCACACAATTTATTTAAAATACATTATTTTTAGTTTATTTTATAGTTTTTACTCAAAATTATTTATGAATTTTTTTAACAGTGTATTTACTAATATTTGCTTATTTTTATTATTTTGGACATATTTCACTGCCATCAAAAAGTAGAAGATTAATTTTTAGTATAGCGTATGATCATGAAGTTAGAGGCTATGTTCTACCAACCATTGGAGAGGACCTCAGATTGTGGATAGGTTCAGCAGAGTGTCTCATTTTGATTGACTTTTTGGTGTTGTTCGTTAAAGAAATTTATTGATTGTAACACTAGCTCAATTTCAGTCTAATTCTGCTTTTATAGCATAATCAAAATAATTTAAATACATATTAACATTTTTTTGTGAGGTTTTAATAAATAATTAGCATTGCTGTTATCAGTCTTAAAGCATGTTGTGATATTTTAAAGATTTTTGAATTTTTTTGCACTAATGAAATTAATTTCGAAGCACGAAAACAAGCTGAAAAAATGTATAATATCATCGAACATCAATGCGTATGATACTTAATATGAATTATGTCGAAAAACGCAGCTTTTAAAAGATATTTGAGAATATGATTTACCGCCCCCGGTTCAAAATTTTATTACAATAATCATCACAGTTGTACCTATACTTTAAAATATTGTCAGCAAGGTTTAATTACTTACAGTATCCACCAGTCTTTCATCTAGATGTGCTGCGTATGTAACTTCACATAAAATTGATCGAATTGCCCCCACTCTACCGTAAAATATCGTTAGTAGTTGTATAAAGCATTTTAAATTGACAACGTGATACATCATGTACATATTCATTTGAAAAATTTCACTCAATATCACTAAATTGGATTTGTTTGAATTATACATCTTATTAAATGCATAATAGTGAAAAAATATTTCACAAATCATTCGCAACCAATTTGAGAATAAATAAATTATAAATCGCTTTGCATATCGACTATTTAATAATCGTTTCAATTTGTGTACTTTAAGTGCAACAAGAATTATTCGGTCGAGTTCATCGCTAAGTACACATAAGGTGGTAGTATTTTGGTGATCGTTTATCATTTGTACAACTCTTAGTAACTTTTTTTCCATACAGTTCATTACAAAAACAAAAATCGCGGTTATGACAATCCCGCTTATCAAGAGCACAATTTCCATATTAAATAAAATACAGCTTGCCACCAGATGAATTAATCCGTTTTCTGAATGCTTCGTAAAATGGCTTTTTATGAGTGGAATTACGATAAGGAATGTTGATAAGTAGATTGTGGTAAACAGCAAATGATTTAAATTGGCCGTCTGTTTATTGTTATTATCTGCATACCCACATGAATGATATAATTTTAACACTTTTTTTATTAAGCTTTCATCGTAATTATGTTTCAACATCAGTTCATAAAAAGTCACATAAATCACGAGTACAAATGTTATAAGAGAACCAATGAACGATGTCAAATAAGGAACTCCATTTTGTATTAATTGTATTAAGTATATCCATAGTTTGAGGACGCAATAGTTTACCAACACAAATATTGCGACCGAATAGATTCGGTAAAATTTGATTTCTCTCAAAAAAATTTTGCTATTGTTAATTACTGCCCTGTGTCGAAATAATCCATACAACTGGGCTATTAAAATGCATTGCTTAATTTTTATTAATTCCATTACAGTTACACTCGAAATTAACATGAAATAGTGGGTACTCGTATAAACGTCACAATGGATGATTTCCATAAAAAACGAAATTTAATTGAAACTCCCTAAAGGGCAATTTACATTAATACGTATTAGGCTAATTTAATGAATAAAATAATAATGTGTACCGTCATTAATATTAAGATAATAAGATCTAATCGGCTCAAAACATACCTTGGACAGTTTAAACCGAGTTTTATCCCGCTGCCTATAAAATGCCGTAACTGTTTCGGGGAACACTACTAAATTTATTATGCGCTAAATTTTTTATTAATGTTATTGCAACTGTCAAAAATTGGTTGTTTGCTAATTTAACATTCATTTTTTAATTGAATTTCATTTTTTAGAAACATTAATTTTTTTTTAATTCACGGGTGGAGAAGCCAAACTTCCATCGTGGCGCGTCCCCAGGTGGCGCATAAGGGAATGTCTTTAACTGGCTTGCCGGAGGGTAGGTGGGCGTGGGAAATAAAATGCCATCCGTGGACCAAATCTGGTAAGGGAAAGGAACCCCGAACAATAAACCAACCATGGCAGATCAGGAGTAGAATTATGCTACGGTGAATGGATTAGGATGCCCAGTACCGCCGACTTCGGAAAGTGAGCAAGCGGGCTTGAAGTCGTTGATATCCAGCAATGTTTTAGTAGTGGCAAGCTTAGCTACTAGAGCAGATAAAAGTATAAGCCCCCTATCTCCAATAGAATTCATGCATTCTCCAACATTAACGAAAAGACACTATATGCTTCAAGACGGCAATGAAATGACATCAAAATCAACCTTGCTTGAGCGCCAGAATAATGAACTAAGCACAATATGCCAGAAATATGAGTTACAATGTAATAAATACCAAGATATTTTGGTAAACTTACAAAACAGAATCGAAACACTAGAGAGGCAAAATAAACCTTCTACGTCTACTAATGGTAGAAGTCAGACCCTACAAAGTCTCGGCAACGAATACTCTACGAATGAAGAAGAACTTGAGAAAGAAACCTAACCTAGACAAAATAAAGTAAATGTAAATAAAAAGAGGAGACTCTCCAAAACGCCATCACCAAGGGTATCTCTACCGCAAGATAACGAAATACCAAAACAACCATAACATGCACACCAAAAGGAACCCTTACCACCACCAATCAATTTCATCAATGTTAGGAATTTTAATATAAGACTCAGAGCTCGAGTATTAGCAGTGACAGAGAAACCTGCTCAGTTTACAGCAATATCCAATAACGATATCAAAATAAAAACGCAGAAAAAGGTGCACCAAAACGGTATTTTGTTGGTGTGGTACCGACGTTGAGGCCATTCGGAGGTGCGTGGCGGTTTTAAACTACAAAATCTGCTACAATTATATTTAAAAACAAAATAAATTATGAATATATTGCTAAGAGGTAAGAATAGGCATAAAATATGAATATTATTAAAAGTTGATTGGAATTCAAAAGAATACAAGTCGAAATTTTACTAGGTAATAATCGATCTCACTATGCGTTTATGTTTGATCGATCAGATGACTATTTTCATGGTGATTTTCATTTTAAGAGACTACAACTTTGGAAGTAGTTTTTTTCACTTTGAACTAGACCCAATCCAACTAGAAAACACGAGATTTCTGAAAAGAAGTAGGATAACACTGGGTTTAATATTCAAAAGTTATAGAAGTAAAAATTGAAGTGAAACCCCTTTATTATGTGATAGATCTAACATAAAAAGATCTAGAGATCGATGACCACCTCCCAAAATCTCGACTTGTATTCCGTGGAAATTCAAAAAATAAGTTAAACCATCATGATAAGCTGTTTGGGCGGCCATGTTTGGTCTTTCCAGAACTATGACAACCTTTTGAAAATTGCCAATAATGTTAGATCTCTCTTTAATGTTAGATCTCAGATGACTAGGTCTGATAGATCTAACATTAAAGAGAGGTCGATGACGACCTCCCAAAATCTCGACTTGTATTTTTTTGAATTTCAAGGAACTTTTAATAATATGTTTATTTCATGCTTATTCTTACCTCTTAGCAATTTATCCATGTTTTACTTGGGTTTTAAATATTGAATTCAAGCAGTTTTTGAAATTTTAACCTATCACTACAACTATATTTGCTACAACCAATTATTCAAAATTGCATATTTAACTACATAGTTTCGCCTAAATGTTTGTTTTTTGTGTATATAGAGTTTTCCAATAGGAATGATATGATAATTAAGTGACGTTTCGGCCATTTGTATTATGTCATGATTTGTCATTTTTTATTTCATTGTATTCAGCAATGTTTACAATTTCATCATGGTGAGATATACACAAGAACAACGTTTACAAGCTTTATTATCAAAATAATCGTTCTCCACTTCCGCACTTTTCGTGCGCTTTTGCCATTTTATAGTCGTAATAATCGTCAAAGTGTGCTCGCTATTCATCGAATTGTTGAAAATTTTGAGCGTACATTTTCTTTACATAATGTTCAAGTGCCAATAAGACGATTCCAAGACGTTCTCAAGTATTGGGACTGTCTCAAACCACAACCTGGCGGATTTTGAGAAATAATTTGGGTTTGCATTCGTATAAAATTGTTTTCATTCAAGAACTGAAGCCATTGGACCACCGTAAACGTCGTGAATTTGCTGATTTTGTCTTGGAACAACTTGAAAACGATAACGATTTTTTTAAGAAAATCATCTTCTCCGATGAGGCTCACTTTCATCTGAGTGGTGCGGTAAATAAACAAAACTGTTGATTCTGGTGCGAAGAAAATCTACAAATTATTCATGAAAAACCATTACATTCACCTAAATTGACAGTTTGGTGTGGTTTTTGGTCTGGTGGAATCATCGGTCCGTATTTTTTTCGCAATGAAGCTGGTAACACCGTTTCTGTCAATAGAGATCGGTATAGATCGATGATAACCAACATTTTATGGCCGAAATTGGAAGAAGTTGATCTTGACAACATTTGGTTCTAACAAGATGGGGCTACGTACCACACAGCAAGTGCAACAATTGAATTATTGCGAGAAAAGTTTGGAGATTCGATTATTTCAAGAAATTGTGATATTGAATGGCTTCCAAGAAGTTGTGATTTAACACCATTTGACTATTTCTTGTGGGTTTATTTGAAGTTATTAGTCTTTAGCAATAAACCAAACTCTTTTCAAGCTTTATAAGTCAATATTGAACGTGCTATTCATGACATACGACTTGATTTAGTGAAAAAAGTGCTCGAAAATTGCCTTCATCGAGTTCGTTCCTGCAGAAGAAGTCGTGGAGGCCATTTGAATGACGTTTTATTCAGAACTTAATTGTATCGATTGTACGAAATAAAAACATTTCAATTTCCTTAACAATTAGTGTGTTTGTTTTTTTAAAGAAATCATATCACTCTTATTGGAAGACCCTATATTTACTAATACACAAACACGACTGATACTTAGGATTTATTTCATTCCGGTATACAGGGGTGTTAAATATTCCCTAAACCATTCCTAAACTTTTTTACCTTAGAATAAAGTAAGGAGCTATTTCACGCGCATTAGGAGGTATTCTTCTGTGAACAAATAATTGTGAGTATTTTAGTTCGTCACATTGGTTCTTGATTCTTCACTTTCTTTCTTGGGCTCACAGAAATGAATATTTTCCTGCTAAGGCAAGATTTAAGAACGGATCGTACAGATTCTCACATAACACCGCCTTTTGCGGAACATACTTGAAGGCTGAATTTAGTATCTATTGACTTCTGTAGAAACTGCAAGGTCGATAAGGTGAAAGAAACTGTAGTTTTTATTTCCAGTTTCTGACCAGCATTAGCATGCAGAGGGTCTCGCAAGCTGTAAAATGCGAATTTTACGCAAAAAGCAGCTAAGAATGGTCTCTGGTCAAAGTGTGCTTAGGCGGGCAGTAAAGTCTAGCATAACCTAAATTATTTAATTTTGTAACCTACGGTTGTGAAGTTTGTCCCAAAAAAAATCCCGTGTACATATACAATTCCAATAAGAAATTTTTAATGCGGAACATGTATTAGTAATTACACTGTTAAATTGAAATTTTTGCGAAATAACTATATCATAATAGAAAGAGACGAAAATAGGCGAGAAATTTTTTTCGTATTCGATTTATTTTGCAAAAATGGTAGCAAGAGAAATAGTAAATAATATTCTTGGGAAAACAAAATAAAACACATTGTCATTTAATTGAGGTCAATAAATTAATTAACTAAACATTATTTAATATATAGATTTATTTTTTTAAATTAACTAAAAATACATGAAAAAGTAAACAAAATGAATTCTTGTAAGAATACAAAGTATAACTCAGAACAGGAGCTGATGTGCGTGGATTTCATTGATAAAAATATTTAAGAAAATAATTCATCTGTCGGAAAAGTCAATTACGATGAAATGATAGCCTTAAGATAACATTCAAGGTAGCTTTCCAAACGGTAGTAGTGATATTATTTTAGATCTCGTAAATGAAATAGATTTTTATAGTTTGAGTAGTTTTAATTTAGATAAATTCTGGATATCCTAGAGTTTGTCGGAAAATTTCACTATGTCCAAATGTTAGCTTTAGGTTAGCACAATCAAATAAATCAAGAGCCATTTCCATATCTAGGGGAAAAATGTCATTTTTCGTTCTCGCACCTCTAACCGATCTTACTGGTTTGAGTAGTTTTAATTTAGATAAATTCTGGATATCCTAGAGTTTGTCGGAAAATTTCACTATGTCCAAATGTTAGCTTTAGGTTAGCACAATCAAATAAATCAAGAGCCATTTCCATATCTAGGGGAAAAATGTCATTTTTCGTTCTCGCACCCCTAGTCGATCTTACTGGTTTGAGTAGTTTTAATTTAGATAAATTCTGGATATCCTAGAGTTTGTCGGAAAATTTCACTATGTCCAAATGTTAGCTTTAGGTTAGCACAATCAAATAAATCAAGAGCCATTTCCATATCTAGGGGAAAAATGTCATTTTTCGTTCTCGCACCTCTAACCGATCTTACTGGTTTGAGTAGTTTTAATTTAGATAAATTCTGGATATCCTAGAGTTTGTCGGAAAATTTCACTATGTCCAAATGTTAGCTTTAGGTTAGCACAATCAAATAAATCAAGTGCCATTTCCATATCTAGGGGAGAGGTGTCATTTTTCGTTCTCGCACCTCTAATCGATCTTACTGGCTTGAGTAGTTTTAATTTAGATAAATTCTGGATATCCTAGAGTTTGTTGGAAAATTTCACTATGTCCAAATGTTAGCTTTAGGTTAGCACAATCAAATAAATCAAGAGCCATTTCCATATCTAGGGGAAAAATGTCATTTTTCGTTCTCGCACCCCTAGTCGATCTTATTGGTTTGAGTAGTTTTAATTTAGATAAATTCTGGATATCCTAGAGTTTGTCGGAAAATTTCACTATGTCCAAATGTTAGCTTTAAGTTAGCACAATCAAATAAATCAAGAGCCATTTCCATATCTAGGGGAAAAATGTCAGTTTTCGTTCTCGCACCTCTAATCGATCCTACTGGTTTGAGTAGTTTAAATTTAGATAAATTCTGGATATCCTAGAGTTTGTCGGAAAATTTCACTATGTCCAGATGTTAGCTTTAGGTTAGCACAATCAAATAAATCAAGTGCCATTTCCATATCTAGGGGAGAGGTGTCATTTTTCGTTCTCGCACCTCTAGTCGATCTTACTGGTTTGAGTAGTTTTAATTTAGATAAATTCTGGATATCCTAGAGTTTGTCGGAAAATTTCACTATGTCCAAATGTTAGCTTTAGGTTAGCACAATCAAATAAATCAAGAGCCATTTCCATATCTAGGGGAAAAATGTCATTTTTCGTTCTCGCACCTCTAATCGATCTTATTGGTTTGAGTAGTTTTAATTTAGATAAATTCTGGATATCCTAGAGTTTGTCGGAAAATTTCACTATGTCCAAATGTTAGCTTTAGGTTAGCACAATCAAATAAATCAAGAGCCATTTCCATATCTAGGGGAAAAATGTCATTTTTCGTTCTCGCACCCCTAGTCGATCTTACTGGTTTGAGTAGTTTTAATTTAGATAAATTCTGGATATCCTAGAGTTTGTCGGAAAATTTCACTATGTCCAAATGTTAGCTTTAGGTTAGCACAATCAAATAAATCAAGAGCCATTTCCATATCTAGGGGATAAATGTCATTTTTCGTTCTCGCACCTCTAACCGATCTTACTGGTTTGAGTAGTTTTAATTTAGATAAATTCTGGATATCCTAGAGTTTGTCGGAAAATTTCACTATGTCCAAATGTTAGCTTTAGGTTAGCACAATCAAATAAATCAAGTGCCATTTCCATATCTAGGGGAGAGGTGTCATTTTTCGTTCTCGCACCTCTAATCGATCTTACTGGTTTGAGTAGTTTTAATTTAGATAAATTCTGGATATCCTAGAGTTTGTCGGAAAATTTCACTATGTCCAAATGTTAGCTTTAGGTTAGCACAATCAAATAAATCAAGTGCAATTTCATATCTAGGGGAGAGGTGTCATTTTTCGTTCTCGCACCTCTAATCGATCTTACTGGCTTGAGTAGTTTTAATTTAGATAAATTCTGGATATCCTAGAGTTTGTTGGAAAATTTCACTATGTCCAAATGTTAGCTTTAGGTTAGCACAATCAAATAAATCAAGAGCCATTTCCATATCTAGGGGAAAAATGTCATTTTTCGTTCTCGCACCCCTAGTCGATCTTATTGGTTTGAGTAGTTTTAATTTAGATAAATTCTGGATATCCTAGAGTTTGTCGGAAAATTTCACTATGTCCAAATGTTAGCTTTAAGTTAGCACAATCAAATAAATCAAGAGCCATTTCCATATCTAGGGGAAAAATGTCAGTTTTCGTTCTCGCACCTCTAATCGATCCTACTGGTTTGAGTAGTTTAAATTTAGATAAATTCTGGATATCCTAGAGTTTGTCGGAAAATTTCACTATGTCCAGATGTTAGCTTTAGGTTAGCACAATCAAATAAATCAAGTGCCATTTCCATATCTAGGGGAGAGGTGTCATTTTTCGTTCTCGCACCTCTAGTCGATCTTACTGGTTTGAGTAGTTTTAATTTAGATAAATTCTGGATATCCTAGAGTTTGTCGGAAAATTTCACTATGTCCAAATGTTAGCTTTAGGTTAGCACAATCAAATAAATCAAGAGCCATTTCCATATCTAGGGGGAAAATGTCATTTTTCGTTCTCGCACCTCTAATCGATCTTATTGGTTTGAGTAGTTTTAATTTAGATAAATTCTGGATATCCTAGAGTTTGTCGGAAAATTTCACTATGTCCAAATGTTAGCTTTAGGTTAGCACAATCAAATAAATCAAGTGCCATTTCCATATCTAGGGGAGAGGTGTCATTTTTCGTTCTCGCACCTCTAATCGATCTTACTGGTTTGAGTAGTTTTAATTTAGATAAATTCTGGATATCCTAGAGTTTGTCGGAAAATTTTACTATGTCCAAATGTTAGCTTTAGGTTAGCACAATCAAATAAATCAAGTGCCATTTCCATATCTAGGGGAAAAATGTCATTTTTCGTTCTCGCACCTCTAATCGATCTTACTGGTTTGAGTAGTTTTAATTTAGATAAATTCTGGATATCCTAGAGTTTGTCGGAAAATTTCACTATGTCCAAATGTTAGCTTTAGGTTAGCACAATCAAATAAATCAAGAGCCATTTCCATATCTAGGGGAAAAATGTCATGTTTCGTTCTCGCACCTCTAATCGATCTTATTGGTTTGAGTAGTTTTAATTTAGATAAATTCTGGATATCCTAGAGTTTGTCGGAAAATTTCACTATGTCCAAATGTTAGCTTTAGGTTAGCACAATCAAATAAATCAAGAGCCATTTCCATATCTAGGGGAAAAATGTCATTTTTCGTTCTCGCACCTCTAATCGATCTTATTGGTTTGAGTAGTTTTAATTTAGATAAATTCTGGATATCCTAGAGTTTGTCGGAAAATTTCACTATGTCCAAATGTTAGCTTTAGGTTAGCACAATCAAATAAATCAAGTGCCATTTCCATATCTAGGGGAGAGGTGTCATTTTTCGTTCTCGCACCTCTAATCGATCTTACTGGTTTGAGTAGTTTTAATTTAGATAAATTCTGGATATCCTAGAGTTTGTCGGAAAATTTTACTATGTCCAAATGTTAGCTTTAGGTTAGCACAATCAAATAAATCAAGTGCCATTTCCATATCTAGGGGAAAAATGTCATTTTTCGTTCTCGCACCTCTAGTCGATCTTACTGGTTTGAGTAGTTTTAATTTAGATAAATTCTGGATATCCTAGAGTTTGTCGGAAAATTTCACTATGTCCAAATGTTAGCTTTAGGTTAGCACAATCAAATAAATCAAGAGCCATTTCCATATCTAGGCGAAAGGTGTCATTTTTCGTTCTCGCACCTCTAATCGATCTTATTGGTTTGAGTAGTTTTAATTTAGATAAATTCTGGATATCCTAGAGTTTGTCGGAAAATTTCACTATGTCCAAATGTTAGCTAGGGGAAAAATGTCATTTTTCGTCCTCGCACCTCTAATCGATCTTACTGGTTTGAGTAGTTTTAATTTAGATAAATTCTGGATATCCTAGAGTTTGTCGGAAAATTTCACTATGTCCAAATGTTAGCTTTAGGTTAGCACAATCAAATAAATCAAGTGCCATTTGAATATCTAGGGGAAAAATGTCATTTTTCGTCCTCGCACCTCTAATCGATCTTACTGGTTTGAGTAGTTTTAATTTAGATAAATTCTGGATATCCTAGAGTTTGTCGGAAAATTTCACTATGTCCAAATGTTAGCTTTAGGTTAGCACAATCAAATAAATCAAGTGCCATTTGAATATCTAGGGGAAAAATGTCATTTTTCGTCCTCGCACCTCTAATCGATCTTACTGGTTTGAGTAGTTTTAATTTAGATAAATTCTGGATATCCTAGAGTTTGTCGGAAAATTTCACTATGTCCAAATGTTAGCTTAAGGTTAGCACAATCAAATAAATCAAGAGCCATTTCCATATCTAGGGGAAAAATGTCATTTTTCGTTCTCGCACCTCTAATCGATCTTACTGGTTTGAGTAGTTTTAATTTAGATAAATTCTGGATATCCTAGAGTTTCTCAGAAAATTTCACTATGTCCAAATGTTAGCTTTAGGTTAGCACAATCAAATAATTCAAATGCCATTTCCATATCTAGGGGAGAGGTGTCATTTTTCGTTCTCGCACCTCTATTCGATCTTACTGGTTTGAGTAGTTTTAATTTAGATAAATTCTGGATATCCTAGAGTTTCTCAGAAAATTTCACTATGTCCAAATGTTAGCTTTAGGTTAGCACAATCAAATAAATCAAGTGCCATTTCCATATCTAGGGGAAAAATGTCATTCTTCGTTCTCGCAAATCAAATCAATTTCGAGATAAATTCTAATTGTTGTTCAGTTTGTCGAAAAATTCCAGTACTTTGAAATGATTCAGTTAGGATAACAGACAACAGCCGTATCCAAATTTAGAGCAGGATTATCCAATTCGAGTTCCTTCATCAAAATAATTTTATTGGTTTAAGCAGTTTTGTTTTGATAAATTTAGATAACGAATATTTGTTTCAACAAAGCATCGTTTGACCCGGAATCGTTAGAGGGTGGTTAAGCCAACCGAGCAGTTTGAGTTCCCCCTTTTGTAAACTTCTTTTTTGCTGTAACTTCATTGCTTTAAGAAAAGGTTATTCCAGATGTTGTAAACCTAACTATTGCAATGTGTAGTGGTTCAATAGAGATAAAATCATTTGCTAGGTTCTCAGTGTTTGGTTATGCCGCTGTTCTTCGGTCGCCAGAGCCTCGTTAGTTGATTTGCAGGAGGTACCACGTGCAGGTGAGGTTGACATTTGGGTTGGTATATAAACGATCAAGACCGACGCCCCTTACCCCCCTCCCCCCCCATAAAAAATAAAAATAAAAAGTGAAATAAAAGTTAATGAAGAAAACTATTGCAGCTAATGGATGGGTGTGAAATTTTATGAAATTTGTAAAATATGTAGGTATTGTAATTCATAAAAGAAAACTCAAATAAAACTAATGTAGTTATCATCAAAATAATATAGTAGTTGGAGCAGCTAAAATTCGGTTGGTTATATAACAAGCTAAAATTACGTTAGGATTAATTTTTCATATAAACTAAAACTGAGGGGTTAATGCAAAAATCAGGTTTTACTTGAGTTGGAAATTTTCTGAGGTCATCATGGCACTCCCAAACTTCATTTGGTCTTTTAATAAAAGCCGTGTAGTGTCCAATCGCTCCTGATATTGCTGGGTGATGATAATTTATTATACCTTTCAGATATACTGGTTCCTCCAGTAATGTAAGCTTTGGTTGTAAATCACGTAATCGTATTTTATAAACCGTATCATTATTTAAAGGTTCAACGTCAACCAATACAATTCCGTTTCGTGAGTATAATTTTTTCATTGTAAAGCGTTTTCGACAATTACTGCAAGTTGCGTGAGGAAGCTTTATCTTATTTTGGATTTCTTTGAAATGATTCTCGCAGAATTCAAAGTATTCAATAGATAAAAACAACACGTCTTTCGATAATTTGACGCAAGATTCGGAACATTTGTATTCTACATAAAGCCGTTATATTTGAAGCCATCGAAAGCGTTGTGGCCGTATTTATTTCATTTTCTAAAATTAAGGTTGGAAACGATTTCGCTAACAGTTCCGATCGTGAGATATACGTTTCTCGTTTTATACCATTAGTTAATATCTTTGTGATAAATTTAAAATACAAATTTTTTTTCTCGGATATAAACAATATTTTATAAAATTCTATATCCACTGCCGCAGAATATAAAATTTGAGTTAATGCGTCAAAACCGCACGTTTCGGTAATACTTATTCGCTTATTGTCGGTACTACAGTAAGCAAAGCCATTCGTTAATAATAAAAGAGGCTTATTCGCCAGGATTTTAGGTATAACGGAATTATATTGTTTTGATGTAGGTTCCTTGAACTTTTTAATTGTTTTCTGAACAAATAGTTGTTGGGATGAATATCTCTTCAATACTTTTTCTCCCATATGTCTGGGAGATCCGTATGTTCTATTTTTTTTGTTCCACATTTCTTCGTGAATAGAAGTATTGTCACTAATAGATTCTAGAGGATCTGGTGGTGAATCGACCTGGTATTTTTTAGTTTGATTAGGGGAATGTTGAGGTTTTGGTGTAGAAGATAAAATTTGAGAAAATTCGATTCTTTTTAAATTGTTGGAGGTTTTCTCATTTAATAAACTAACAAATCTGCCAACCTTCAACTTTTTATTTTCCGTATATTGGTTTTTAACTATATGAAACCAGTTCTCAACATTGGCGTTTGACAACCGTCCTTGAACTCCTAAAACTTTAGATAGACATGTGCACCAAAACGGCAAATACGAAAAATACTTTTTTATTGCAAAAGTGACGAATTCGGGATAATAATATTGGTTTTTATGTTTTGGTACCCCACTCTGCGGAATTGTACTCAAAACATTTTCATGCAAAAGACAATATTTTTTAAAAAATGGACTAGAAGAATAGCCGTCATTTTCTTCAATTAATTCTTGGTTAGCTGCCAAATCAGATGAATTTAATTTAGGAACTTTTTCATCAACATAACTATACAAAGATTTCGTAATTTTTTTAAATATATCAAACGCTCCAGAAACCTCGAGTGTATCACAAGGGCTGGAAAATATTATACAAAAGCATTCAAATATTTTGTCAATATCATCAATTGTAGAGCAGTTAAGAACTGCACAAAAAATATCTAAGATTAAATTTTTTATGAGAGGTTTTATATTACCACACTTTTTTGTAATTTGTTTTGCTATTATATTTATAAAATGTGCACAGCAAATAAATACACCGACTTTACCTTTTCGTGGTGAATAATTATTTTCCAAAATATTAAAAGTATATTCTAGGTAACTTGCAATATTCATATGGTTTATCGCATATACGATAGCAATTATCGAAGCCCAAGACCAATCAACCACATAACATTTAGGCAAATAAGCTTTTGATAATTTTGACATTTCAGAGTGTGTATCCATTAAGAATTGCGCAAGGGTTTTTGCATCGTGCTTAGAAGAAATCATCTCAGCAACTGGTATTATAACGTTATGAACTTTAATGATACAAGCATAATATAAAATTCGTTTTAATTGGTGATCGCAGCATGTTGGATTTCTTACTACATTGCCGGTTGCATCTACATGGACCACCATTGGTTTATGTTTCATAATTAAATCCAGCTGTGAATCTCTTATCATAATGACTTTTAGTGGTATTGAAAAGGAAAATATATATTTATTGTCCTGTGGTTGATGAAGACTTTTGTGATACATATCGGTTATATCACAATTTGTCACTACGTCGTTTTTTTTCAAATGTTCAGATCGGATCTTCCGTAATACTTCACTCGACGTGAGGCGTTGAGTATTTCCTTTTTCGGCCAAAATAATATCCGAGTTTTTTATCACATCTAATTGACAGTTATGGGGAGTTTTATGAGCTAGTTCGTTTTTTATTTTCTCTCTTTGTTTCCCTCTTATTTGGTTAAATAATTTATAACCAGAATGGAACTCCACATCGTTCCCTTTAACATAAACATGAAGAGATTTTGCCACTCCAATAACGAATTTATATTTTTGACCGTGTGACTTATATTTACAATTACCGTAAATTATAATATTTTAATGGAATTTGTTTGCCCGATGCAACGTTCGAAATGATATTACACATGTATTTTTGACACTATTTAATACCTCGACAATTGAAGCACGAATTTCTTCATTGGTTTTAGGGTAATCTGAAATTTGCGTTTTTAATTTAAGTCGCCAATCAGGTAATTTACGTGTATTGTCATTTTGAAATAAAATTGGTAGTAGTCCGGAATTATTATCGTTAAAAAAATTTTTATCTGAAACATCAGCGACTTGGGAACCATGTTCAGTTTCCAGGTTCAATTTTTTTAAAGTAACCGGTTTATCACTTGTCTCATGTATTTCTACTAGATCTAATGATTTAGTGCATGGTAATTGATCAGGCAATTCACTATTTTTTAACGTTCTAGTAAGTGCAATTCTAATGCGTGATTCGTTTGTTAAATTCACTTTTAAATTTAAACGCAAGCAAAGTTTCTTTAAAAGGTTGGGTGAAATTTTTAAATTGTCCGATTTTACACCCATTTCCAATAAAATACATTCTAACAATTTTTTGTTAATTGCTTTCTTTAATTTATAATTATGTTTTTTACTTTTTTCTTTTAAGTGGTTCATTTTCATATAACTCCAAAACCAGATTTTTCAATAATTTCACAATATCTCTTTCGAGAGAAATAAAACGTTGTTCGAAATATTATTTTCTTTGTTCTATTAACATATACATCAAATGAACAATAGTGAAATAAAAGCAGTTTAATGCACAGCACCGTTTACTGTAAAAAACAGTGGCAATATTTAGGTTGCGTTTAAATCAGATTTCCTTAATCAGTAAAACGCAAACAATATCACATCAAAATAGTTTTAAAAAAAACTGTTAATAAAAATTCACAACAAAAAAATACTATTTAATAGCACGAGAAGACAACAACATACGAAGCGCACAGTACGAAAGTTGAAAACGAAATGACACAAAGAATACAAAAAATTTCTTTATATACTCTTGCGCTTTTTTTAAATATTCATATTATTTGATGTCATTTAAAAACTTAAATATACAAAACTAACAAAAATTGTATTGACATATTAAATAAGAATGTAATTAATTTTCTAATAGATAAAAATGGTATATTAAGCGAGATATATATATATATTGTATATATATATATATATATATATATATATATATATATATATATATATATATATATATATATATATATATATATATATATATATATATATATATATATATATATATATATATATATATATATATATATATATATATATATATATATATATATATATATATATATATATATATATATATATATATATATATATATATATATATATATATATATATATATATATATATATATATATATATATATATATATATATATATATATATATATATATATATATATATATATATATATATATATATATATATATATATATATATATATATATATATATATATATATATATATATATATATATATATATATATATATATATATATATATATATATATATATATATATATATATATATATATATATATATATATATATATATATATATATATATATATATATATATATATATATATATATATATATATATATATATATATATATATATATATATATATATATATATATATATATATATATATATATATATATATATATATATATATATATATATATATATATATATATATATATATATATATATATATATATATATATATATATATATATATATATATATATATATATATATATATATATATATATATATATATATATATATATATATATATATATATATATATATATATATATATATATATATATATATATATATATATATATATATATATATATATATATATATATATATATATATATATATATATATATATATATATATATATATATATATATATATATATATATATATATATATATATATATATATATATATATATATATATATATATATATATATATATATATATATATATATATATATATATATATATATATATATATATATATATATATATATATATATATATATATATATATATATATATATATATATATATATATATATATATATATATATATATATATATATATATATATATATATATATATATATATATATATATATATATATATATATATATATATATATATATATATATATATATATATATATATATATATATATATATATATATATATATATATATATATATATATATATATATATATATATATATATATATATATATATATATATATATATATATATATATATATATATATATATATATATATATATATATATATATATATATATATATATATATATATATATATATATATATATATATATATATATATATATATATATATATATATATATATATATATATATATATATATATATATATATATATATATATATATATATATATATATATATATATATATATATATATATATATATATATATATATATATATATATATATATATATATATATATATATATATATATATATATATATATATATATATATATATATATATATATATATATATATATATATATATATATATATATATATATATATATATATATATATATATATATATATATATATATATATATATATATATATATATATATATATATATATATATATATATATATATATATATATATATATATATAATATATATATATATATATATATATATATATATATATAATATATATATATATATATATATATATATATATATATATATATATATATATATATATATATATATATATATATATATATATATATATATATATATATATATATATATATATATATATATATATATATATATATATATATATATATATATATATATATATATATATATATATATATATATATATATATATATATATATATATATATATATATATATATATATATATATATATATATATATATATATATATATATATATATATATATATATATATATATATATATATATATATATATATATATATATATATATATATATATATATATATATATATATATATATATATATATATATATATATATATATATATATATATATATATATATATATATATATATATATATATATATATATATATATATATATATATATATATATATATATATATATATATATATATATATATATATATATATATATATATATATATATATATATATATATATATATATATATATATATATATATATATATATATATATATATATATATATATATATATATATATATATATATATATATATATATATATATATATATATATATATATATATATATATATATATATATATATATATATATATATATATATATATATATATATATATATATATATATATATATATATATATATATATATATATATATATATATATATATATATATATATATATATATATATATATATATATATATATATATATATATATATATATATATATATATATATATATATATATATATATATATATATATATATATATATATATATATATATATATATATATATATATATATATATATATATATATATATATATATATATATATATATATATATATATATATATATATATATATATATATATATATATATATATATATATATATATATATATATATATATATATATATATATATATATATATATATATATATATATATATATATATATATATATATATATATATATATATATATATATATATATATATATATATTGATTTGATTTGCTAGAACGAAGAATGACCCCTTTCCCCTAGATATGGAAATGGCACTTGATTTATTTGATTGTGCTAACCTAAAGCTAACATTTGGACATAGTGAAATTTTCCGACAAACTCTAGGATATCCAGAATTTATCTAAATTAAAACTACTCAAACCAGTAAGATCGATTAGAGGTGCGAGGACGAAAAATGACATTTTTCCCCTAGATATTCAAATGGCACTTGATTTATTTGATTGTGCTAACCTAAAGCTAACATTTGGACATAGTGAAATTTTCCGACAAACTCTAGGATATCCAGAATTTATCTAAATTAAAACTACTCAAACCAGTAAGATCGATTAGAGGTGCGAGGACGAAAAATGACATTTTTCCCCTAGCTAACATTTGGACATAGTGAAATTTTCCGACAAACTCTAGGATATCCAGAATTTATCTAAATTAAAACTACTCAAACCAGTAAGATCGACTAGAGTTGCGAGAACGAAAAATGACACCTTTCCCCTAGATATGGAAATGGCTCTTGATTTATTTGATTGTGCTAACCTAAAGCTAACATTTGGACATAGTGAAATTTTCCGACAAACTCTAGGATATCCAGAATTTATCTAAATTAAAACTACTCAAACCAATAAGATCGACTAGGGGTGCGAGAACGAAAAATGACACCTTTCCCCTAGATATGGAAATGGCTCTTGATTTATTTGATTGTGCTAACCTAAAGCTAACATTTGGACATAGTGAAATTTTCCGACAAACTCTAGGATATCCAGAATTTATCTAAATTAAAACTACTCAAACCAGTAAGATCGATTAGAGGTACGAGGACGAAAAATGACATTTTTCCCCTAGATATTCAAATGGCACTTGATTTATTTGATTGTGCTAACCTCAAGTTAACATTTGGACATAGTAAAATTTTCCGACAAACTCTAGGATATCCAGAATTTATCTAAATTAAAACTACTCAAACCAGTAAGATCGATTAGAGGTGCGAGAACGAAAAATGACACCTCTCCCCTAGATATGGAAATGGCACTTGATTTATTTGATTGTGCTAACCTAAAGCTAACATTTGGACATAGTGAAATTTTCCGACAAACTCTAGGATATCCAGAATTTATCTAAATTAAAACTACTCAAACCAGTAAGATCGACTAGAGTTGCGAGAACGAAAAATGACACCTTTCCCCTAGATATGGAAATGGCTCTTGATTTATTTGATTGTGCTAACCTAAAGCTAACATTTGGACATAGTGAAATTTTCCGACAAACTCTAGGATATCCAGAATTTATCTAAATTAAAACTACTCAAACCAGTGAGATCGATTAGAGGTGCGAGGACGAAAAATGATACCTTTCCCCTAGATATGGAAATGGCACTTGATTTATTTGATTGTGCTAACCTAAAGCTAACATTTGGACATAGTGAAATTTTCCGACAAACTCTAGGATATTCAGAATTTATCTAAATTAAAACTACTCAAACCAGTAAGATCGACTAGAGTTGCGAGAACGAAAAATGACACCTTCCCCCTAGATATGGAAATGGCTTTTGATTTATTTGATTGTGTCAACCTCAAGTTAACATTTGGACATAGTGAAATTTTCCGACAAACTAATTGTGTAATTTCAACATAGTGGCTTTGTACACAAATTTTGTATACCCGGCATTTAGATATATTGTAATATTATCTTCTGCAAACTACTTACAAATGGAAATAATTTTCCGGGGTTTTATGAAGAATGTAATATAATTTTTTTGAGTTTTTTTTCTATTTTTCACTCAAAATTCTTATAAGAATTTTTTAACAGTGTATATACTAATACATGTTTATTTTTGTTATTTGGGACATACTTCACTGCCATTGTAACCTTCGAATTTTTTAATTAGAGCGAAAGTTAATTAAGATTTAATTGATTATCGTACGTATGACTCAAAACTACTGATTTTGTACTTACTATGTTTTCCACATACCGACTTATTTCAAACGTATTGACTTATTTGACGCCATCTTGAATAAGTCCGCCAAGCTGTTTCAATTGATTTTGTCAACCACAAAACAAATTTATAAAAGATTTTTTTTTAATTTAAAGCGAAATAGATTTAAATAAAAAGGATAAAAAGAAATAATGTTTACTACTTAAATATTAAATTGTCAAAAAACGTAGTTTAAATAAATTAATAAATAAATTTATTTGCAGTCGTTCATGTATTTAATTAGTTTGACAGAACTCAAATAAGAAAGCGATAGAAAATGAGTCACCTCGATAGCAGACTTATTTACATAAAAATGTTGTGTTTGGAAAATACCCTTTGGAATTTTCTCAATATAATAGTTTTATTGAGGTGAGACATTGCGTTATAGGGAATCTAACCTGCGTAATTTTATACAGTATTTCAACCATGCATATTGAAGGCTTGTACATGTTTTTTTATTTTATATGCGACAACTTGATAGTCTACTCATTGCTCGCACTACCACGGCTTACAACTAAAGAAAAAATTCGCTTGTATCTGAATAATTTTGGAAATTTTACAATTCACGGTAATCTTTCAAACGTATGTGAAGTTATCCACGAGCTACGACTATATTCCAGAAAATAAAAGATTTCAACAGGCAACACTAATCAATAAAATAAAAAAACATTTGCTCTCGCGTGAATTTGGGCCGGCACACAATTTGTTTAAATTTATTTAAAAAACAGTAATTTGTGAAGATAGCGAAGCACGGAATTTATTAAAATCACGTTAAATACAAAAATTAAATTCTTTCCTTTTAAATTTTGCGGGATTTAACCGTGCAACTTTTATATCTAAAGAACATGTATTTGAACGAAACAAAAATTACATTAAATAGGATAAAGGTACTTGACACGGTAAAGTTAAGAGTAGTTTTGAGATTGACACACTCGTGCCTTATTTTTAGAAAAAATATTTCTGTGGCAGCCTTGCGAAATTAGGCCATGGTTCATATATATCCATACAACTCGTATTTGAACAAAAATTACACTTAAATTTGGCACGTTAAAAGTATAAATTTGTCGGATTAAGGGTATGTGTTTTTGAGATGAGCCCAATTTTGCAAAGTTGCCACAGAACGATTTTACTCTAATTTTTCTAAAAGTGAGGCATGTATGTGACGATCTCAAAACCACATAGCAATCTGACAAATTAATACTTTTACTACTTTACTACGTACTAAGTACCTTTATCGTATCTAATGTATTTTAGGTTCGTTCAAATACATGTGCTTTAGATATAACGGTTGCCTGGTTAAAATTCGCAAAAATTAAAAGGAACGAATTTGTTTTTTATAGGGGTTTTTAATAAATTCCGGGCTGGTCCAACTTCAAAAAAGAGCAAACGGATATTTTTATTGATTAGTGTTGTCTGATGATTTTTTTTTTATTTTCTGGAATATAATCGAGGGTTAACTTCACATACGTGTCTTTCAAGTTTCAATGAACAAATATATTTCTTACAGAGGCTTATACTTACAGTATCCTTAAGGTTTTCATCTAGATGTGCAGCGCATGTAACTCCATATAAAATAGTCCGAATTGAATCAGCTCTTCCATAAAATACAGTTAATACTTGTATAAACCATGTCAAATTTAAAATGTGATACAAGATGTTGACATTCATCAGAAGAACCTCACACAAGATTTTAAAATTTGATGTGTTTGAATTAACACTCTTATGAAATGTGTAGTAGTAAAAAAATATTTCACAAACCGTTCGTAACCAATTTGAGAAAAAATAAATTATAAATCGCTTTGAATATCCACCATTAAGCAATCGTTTCAATTTATGTATCCTTATTAATACAAATATTATTCCGTTGAGTTCTTCGCTAAGTACGAACATCGAGGCAGTAGCTTGTTGGTCGTTTAGCAAGTTTACGATTTTAAGTAACCTTTTTTCCATACAGTTCATTACAATAATAAAGAGGGCGGTTACGATAATTCCACTTATCAGTAACACAATTTCCATGTTAAATAAAAGACAGGTTGCCACAAGATGAATTATTCCGAATCGTAAATGCTTCTGAAAATAGTTGAAGATTAATGGAATCACCATAAGAAATGTTGAGCAATAGATAGTGGCAAATAGCAAGCGATTTAAATTCAACTTCTTGCTAATTTTGTAGTCTGTATCGGCACATAAATTATATAATTTCAGAACTTTGCTTATTAAACGTGCATCATAATTATGTTTCACTATCACTTCATAGAAAGTCACATAAATCACTAATACATATGTTACAAGTGCCCCAATGAATGATGCCATAAAAGGAGCACCGGTTTGTAGTAGTTGTAATAAGAATATGGATAATTTGATGGCGGAATAGTTTACCAACCCAAATATGACGACCGAATAAATTCGGTAGAATTTTATCACCCTCAGCGAAATTCTGCCATTGTTAATTATTACCATGTGGCGAAACAATCCATACAACTGGGCTATGAAAACACTTTGCTTAATTTTTATTTCTACCATTGTACATAGTTGCACTCGAAAGTAACATAAAATTATGTTATTCCGTAACTAAACCATAAACCAATTTTAATTGAAACTCCCAAAAGGGCAACTCACAACAACGCATATTAAGTTAATTTTATTAATAGAATTTTAATTACAACCGTTACTAATATAAACATAATTCTATAGTTATATAAAATGAGGGGTATGTGGCTAAACAGGAACAATATTGTATTAAAATAGTCAATATACTCACAGTTTCGGCAAATCTGCAACTAACAATCCTTGCCCCATAATAAGCTTCACCCAGGTTAAATCTAATTTTATCCCGACATCTATAAATTACCGTTAGTATTCTGATGCACAGCGTTAAACTCATTACCTGATAAATCATAAACAGCAAGCCTGCCACCAAATAACAAAAACGGTCAAAATCCTTTCTGTTTGCAACAAAAACATTGTGATAATATAGAAATATTTCGAAAGCCATTCGTTCCATATTCGAAATGAAATATACTAAAAATCGTTTTGAATATTTACGGTTAATCGAGCGTTTAAGCGTATGTATTTTACAAAGTAATCGCACAATTCGTTCCAACTCCGAATTCAAGTCGTACCAATTATATGTGATCCGATTGTTTAGAGCATTAATCCCCCGAGTCGAGTTTTTTCTGCACTAAATTCATGGCCACCGATAAAATTGTTATCATTAAGATAAGATTGATCATCATGATCACTTCTAAATTAAATATCAGGTACGTGGTGGTTACATGGAATATAGAGATTCAAAGCGAAGAGTAAAATAATACTGGAACCATAAATTGATATCGACACTAAGGTGTCCAATATGGAATTTATCTTAGATTTTGTATTTAACATTTCAACCGAATTAAATAAATTATTAAATTTTAACAATTTCCGAAAGATGATAACATCGTAATCATATTTGACAAACGTATCGTAATATGTGACCCAGCACGATGCAAAAAATGTATGTATCAATGTTAGATAAGACGTTGCAAATACAAAGCCAAGGTCCAGCACTATAAGGACAAAAAATGTGAACCTAAAAATAGGATAATTTAAAATGATGAACACTACAATCGAATAGACACGGTAGTATTTTAGCTTCTTGATTGAAATCCTCCCTTTTTCGATTATCAAGTAATGTTTGAAGAGGCCATAAATTTGAGCAAATAAAATAATTAGTTTGAATTTACGTAGAATCATTTCATAAACCGTATATATTACAACCGTACGAACGTGACTAATTATTTTTATAGGGAAACCGGGTTTGTTTAGACTATAGGTTGGTTATATATAGTCAATCATTTTAATTGGGTATTAATTAATAGTTGATTTATGTACTTAAACATGCGATATAATTTCTAATATATTTTTTATCTAGTTATTAGACATATTTATTTTAAATATTAACGACGAAATGTTAACGGGGGACTAATTTAAAGTATAATTAAAACCTTTTACCACCCTATGTTTACCGAGTAAAGGAATGTTTTTGCAAATTTACTACTTACGTTACCAACGCGATAACGTTTCTCACCATGTTTAGAAAATTGAATGACATTGTGGTATAATTGTGTGCCAGATAATTACTTGAACATATTATTTTATTTTAACCCTTTCAGTAGATTTGTCCCGTACATATGATGTCCCATATTGAACGAAGCCTAGCTCTAAAGTTATATCATATTTTTTCTTTTTGCTATGGTTTTTTATTTGTTTTATATTTCTCTCACTCATTTTTACTACACATCAGGTAACCCTCGAAGAACATGATTAATTGGTTCCGTGTTCTTTGAAACCGTGCTGTTCGATAAACGGGAATGTGGAAATAAAAAGAAAACGTTGTTTTATATTTTTTTGAGAATTTACTGGAAACTCGTTTAGTTTGAAACCGTGTAATTCGAGGGAAGGTATCTTGGAGGGTTAACTGTGATCTTTACACTAATTAGTATTTAGTTGCTGTTTTTTCAATGTGAATATTGTGAATGGATAGGCTGTCAAACGCCAGGTAGGATACCGTTTTTACTTTAATAAGTATTCGTGTAAAAGGTGTTCTACCATACTAAGGAAATATTTTCCTAAACTTAACACTTCGTGTTTGCCGAGAAGGTAGTAGAAAAAGAAGAGGAACTAACTGAGACAAATAATACCATTTTAAATATCGAAAGCGAAGTACAAACCCAAAATTTCTCGGATTACACTATTTTGGCTGATCAAAATTGTCAAATTGTGGGAAATGTAGAATTTCAAGACGACAGCATTTGAATTTGTGAAAGATCCTTTAAAAAAATACTTCACGGCTGTTTTTTCGAAAATTCAACAGTTTGGCCGGAATTACACTATAAACAATCTTTGACAAAAGTGTTTTATAAAACATTTTTATCAATTTTCTTTGATAGTGTACATGTTTTATAAAAGTATCACTTTTATAAAATATTTTATCAAATTTATTTTCATGCAGGTAAATTTGATAAATTATTTTTAACATATTGTTTTTTCAAAATGGCAACTAATACGGACGGCAAAACCACAAAAATATTAATTCAAGAATACGAGGAGAATGAATTTTTCTAGAAAACGAAGTGTGGCCATTAGTCTGTCCTCCACACTTTTTGAATTTCGTTTAATCAACGGCGAAATTTTGTGGACAGTACTGAAATATTGTATGTAACACATGACCTGCTACATAAAATATTTAAGAATGAATGACAATTCATTTAATTTTATTGGGGTCTGCAACTCCTTTAATAAATTTTGATGGACATCTTTTAAATCCCGTCTCCATATTCAGGGTTTCACTAAGATTCTTTTTTTATTTTTTTTAACGATATAATAATAACAGCGTTTAATGTTCCTACACACGCTGCTCGGTGTTGTTCAATTTTTACTGAAGTTTGAAGAAAATTTCAATAAAATCTTTTAAGTAGTGTAATTTTCTAAAATTATTTGATCAAAATCGTAAAAAAAATTGTTTCAATATTTTATAAAACACCTTTGACAAAGATCTTTTATAGTTTAAACAATTTTTTCCAACATTTAAATTGTTCACAAATTTAAAACAACAAAAACTAATCGCGATCGGAACTGCAAGAGTCAATCGATCTGGCCAGCCACCTTTAACAAATGATAAACAAACACAAAAGAAAGCAAGCGGTTACAGTGAAGAAGTTGTTGATCGAGGTGATAATGTCATACTCGTAAAGTGGGTGACAACAGATCGGTGCATTTCTCTTCAAATTTTGTTGGAATTGGTTTACGGAAGATGGTCACTCGTTGATATAAATCTGGAAAAAAATCTGTTTCTGTTCAACAACTGTTCTGGGCGGGGTGATTTAATAGTTCAATTGATCAGTATTATCGCACTCTCATTAGTCTAAGAAATGACCATTAATAAATTTATTTCATTTTGTTGAGCTGGCAGTCTGCTCTAGCTGGTTGGATTCCAGAGAAAATTTACTTATAGGCGGAGTTAATAAAAGCAATATTATGGATCTAATAACTTTTAAAATAGCTCCGGCAAACGGATTAATTAAGAAAAATCAAACAGCTCAGGAGCGCGGACGACTGCCGAACAGCAGTGATTTTAAAGAATATTTTTCATGGCGGTTAAATTAAATATTGAAAATGTGTAGTCGCATCCCGAAAAACACACATATGGAAAAATATATGTTTAAATTTTTTTTAGAAAGTGTCTTGACCCCCAATTTAAATAAAACAATTTCTAATATTTACTGGAATACAAATTTATAAACAAACTCAACCATGCATTGTGTAGAAATAAGAAGATTTTTGACATCAAACTCGACCTGAATCATGATCTCAGGGAATGACTGATAATGACATCAGTACACATAGAAGATTAAAATACGTAGCAGAAAAGCCGAAGCCGTGTATTATTAGCAGTAGGTAGTTATAGTTATTTAATTCAGTGGCAAACTTCAGGAACTAACTAGACTTGGATCACGACGTCTGGGAATGACCGATAATGACCAACCCAATTTGAGTAAAAATGTCACACGTAGAAGATAAAAACTACTAGTAGAAACACCGAAAACGTTATTCTCACCAGGTGATTTTAGTTAGGTGACTCAAAGACCAACTTCGTGCACTAGCCTGCAGACCTGAATCACTATCTCCAGAAATGGCATGTAATTTCAATCAATATTTGCTATAACACTTAGAAGATCAAAATCCGTAACAGAAAGGTCAATGTTAAACTTTATGGACTAGAAAGACCTGAATCACACATGGAAGCACACATGGAAGAACAAAATTCGTATCGGAAACGTCTTCTACGTTCGTTGGCCATTGAGTCACCTAGGTGACTATTTCATGCAGTAGTCAGGGCTGAATCACAATCTCCGGGAATAGTCTATATTGACCATCCAAATTTCAGTAAAAATTTCATAAGTACTCCTAAAGAATCAACATTTATAGCAGAAAACTCGAACTTGTGCATTTATAATATTTGGTAGGGGCTGTTAGGAGACATATTGACCAACTTCATGTACTAGTCAGATTTCAACCACAATCTCCGGGAATGTCATTTAACTAAAACCATCTAGTGCATGGCTTCAGTTTTATAATTACAAATTTTCCTTCTCCAGCTCCTTTTATTTACATATGTGCTTTTAATTCTTACATGTAAAAGAGAAAATATCCTAATTTGATTCGGTATACTTTTAACACTGGAAAAATCTTTGGAATTTTTGTTAGTTCACTCAAATGTTAGAGTTGGACCCAGTTTTCCATTGTGTAGAAAAAATTGTTTTAATTCTATTGACGATTAAAGTCTTATGGATTCCATCTAGCGGATTTTTTTAAACCAAATCAGCTATGCTTTTGACGTTTGTTTGTTCATACCCTCTAAACATTGAGTTTAGAGTATCGTTTTCGAATCGCAATGTTTAGAGGGTAACAAATAAACGTCAAGGCACAGCTCATTTAGTTACATTTGTTTCCGCTAGATCGGCGCTTTTCTTACTTTTACAGTTGTCAATACTCAAGTCCGTACTACAAAATATCAAAAACGCAAAAAATTTGATTTTGGACAAAAACATATTCTTTCTCTTTCGTTAAGTTTTTAATTTTTTTTTGTCAGTTTTGTTTATTGATTTGTATCTTAAGTTTAATATAGCACTTGCGAGGATAACACGTACATTTTTGTATTTTTTGTGATATTAAAATTAGTTATTAATCTTTAAATTACTAAATATATAATAATTGTATTACGTGTTTGTGGCCAATAAATTAGGATGTAAAAAATGGAAATAAAATAATTTTAAAATGGCGTCGTCATAACTAAATGAGATGATGGAAATTTCCGATCAATCCTATCGTTTTTTATTTTCCAAGGTTGTGCATATTGGGATGTAAAATTGGATTTCGGATACTGATGAATATGGATGGGTTTTATAAAATTTAATATTAAGTGTATATTTATGCCAATAGAAAATTAATATTTATTTTATATCAAATGCAAAATTTTAAAAATTATTATTTATTCCAATTAAAAATTTATACAAATATGTTCCTTTTGTTTCGTACATAAAAGTGTCTGAGATCAGTATGGAAAAGACTGCGGAAAAAACGCGAATTTCCGAAGAAATTCCATCTAATTTCCAATTTGATTTTTTCTCTTTTTAGTCGAGATTCACACCCACACGTGGTTTTTGCACTTTAATTTAAACGACATTCCGTTAGCATTGCATATTGGGATATGCTTCTACTTCTCATTGACAATTTCACAAATTAAAAATCATAAGAGTGTACTCTATACAAATATATAGAAAAAAAATTCAATTGGAATTAGCAGGATTCCAATAAGATTTGAATATGTCGATGAGAAAATTTCATTTTTTTTTCTACTTGTCAAGGCATTTCGTTGCCTAAACGGCATTTATCGCACCAAAATACATTGTTCAATCAACACAAGCATTTTTTCCGTTGTTTTCAAAATAACAAAAGTAGATTTACCAAAACAACAGTAATTTCCACCATTTCATTATCTATGAAGCCTCGAGACTATAAAATATTTGATAATAAAACTCCACTTCAGTGCCGTTGGGAAGTAGTGAAGGTGCGATTCATAATGTAACGGAGTATCTTGTATCACGTGTTTCTACTTAAGCGCGATTTGGTAGTTTAACTAAGGATAAAATTAAATTAACAATTAAATTGATTTCTATTTTAATAAGCACTGTAAGCCTAATTATAATCAAGTGGTCTTTGATTCAGGCTAATTTTGGATGTAAAAAATATGCCCCATGTGATACGTTTTTTTGGCGGACAAATGGAAAATGACGACGCAATATGATTCTCTAGGGCCGTCACGGTTACATTTCCTGTGAAAATACGAGTACGATTAGATTGAAACACAACCGCCGACTAGATTGTTGTTGGTTGGTTAAGGCTCCATAATCGTTATAGGGAGTCAATAATAATGTTCTTACCGCGTAAGCGTATTTTATCAAAAATCCTGGCCGGTGGATGAACTTCAGCCGAAAATCATTGGGATCTCCCAATCTATGAGAATAGCTTAAGTATGAAGTTTCGGTTGTAGGAAGCTACAGGTTTGGCGCAACACCACACACGAACACACAAAGTAATTCTTTAAAACTACTTTTCTACTACGGCGATATAGTGAATGGTAAATCTGCAAAAATCTCGAGATCACAATTTTTAATAATTGCTATACTTCATTAAATGGGCTTTCGTAAAACTCCAGGCAATTTTTCGAGCAATTATTGCACACTGGTTTAATAACAATATTTTGTTGTGACTGTTAATCATCGCCTAATTTCGTAAAGATTTATCATTTAATTTTTTTTTGATATATCTTTACGAAAAGAGAGATAAACGAATTGTATTTGGTAATAGATACATGATCTCAATAGTTTGTACATAGTTTTCGATCGCTAAATGCCAATTTTATTTCTTTAACTTTGCTTCAAAAGAGGTTTTGCGTATTTCCCAACAACAAGAATTGGTAATTTTTCAGAACAATCCGAATTAGCTGAGGAAAACCTCAGTTCCCCTGCAGCAGTTTCAATGTAGTAAAACCCTGCAAAATAAAGCATTATAAGGCCTATTATTTCGTGGCTTGATGGGAAAAAACAATAGAAAAACTAAAACTTTATAAAATCTAGTTTAGTAATGGCCAGTTCTAGGGCCAACAAACTAAAAATATTAAGTCAAATAAAACCCAAACAGACCAGGCCATAACAGTACATTGAGTAGACTAATTCTAATTGATAAAAACAACGAGTCTTCAGAGAAAATTCCCGAACGGTACAAGACAACATTTTCCCTCCTATTCGGATCAAAACAATTTCGGAGCATGGAACTGGAGTAACCGGGTTTACACTTAATAAACACATTTTATTAAACAGTTGTTTTTTCTATTTCGCATAAAATTAAAATTAGAATTAAAAAATTTGTTCAAATAGTTTAAAAAATCACTAGATCGATTTTGAATTGGTTCACATCGTTCAGGTTCATATCGTTTAACCTGAACGATGCGAACCTTAAATCCTACTATTCCTAGTCTTTAGTCGGGCAAAATAAGAGAAAACGGCATTTCATAAAACGCACTCATTCACAAACTTCAGTATTTTCTCCAATAACTTGAATTACCTGTACAGGATCAAAATATGAGCCAATTATATACATCAATAACATATATTCTGTGCAATTAAACGATACAAACCTGAACGGTGAGAACCTTAAATTCTACTATTCCTAGTCTTTTGTCGGGAAAAATGAAAAAAAATACCACGCCATAAAACGCACTCATTTACAGACTTCAGCATTTGCCCCGATAATTTTGACTATCTGTACAGGATCAACATATACAGGACAGGAGAGCCAAACTGTAGACATCACTAACATATATTCTGTGCAATTAAACGATATGAACCTGAACGATGTGAATCTTAAATCCTGCTATTCCTAGTCTTTAGTCGGGAAAAATGAGAAAAATACAATGCTATAAAACGCACTCATTTACCACAAATAAACCAAGGGAATGTTTGTACATTTTGTTTTTACAAAAATCACATGCATAAATGCCGTTTAAATATAACATTATATTTGAACTGCATTTATGCCACCTAACAACTGCTTATGAGAGATTTTTAACCCAATAAATTTTTTGCGAATCTTTGTTAAACGTGAATAACGATGTACTGCTCTGGTTTGTTTTATTAGCTAAGAAAAGTTTTGATATACTAAACTATTTTGAAAAACACTTAAGAATTACATAAATCACAATTCATAATTTTTGTTATCATTCATTCAAAATTTTTGTTACGTCAACAGGTTTCGATGAACAAAATCAAATTATATGTTTTTGTTCGGTTTGGTCCCTTCTCTCAGGTTTGACCTAAAATTATATAGAGTGAAGTAAGGGCCACAAAAAATATTTGAATCATTTTGGTCGTATTGGGCATGTTCAATACGACCAAAATGATTAAAATATTTTTATGAAAATGTACAGAAATTTTGATAACTAAAATTAAAACTATGCTTGGTTTTTTGTGATAAATGAGTGCGTTTTATGGCTAAAGCTGATATAAAATATCGTGATTATTTATCATTTTATTCATTTTTACCGACTCTTCACTAAGCATGATCAAACACATAATCAATTTAAGCATTTCCTTCAAATTCAGAGTTACAATTATCACTCGTGACATTTTGGTCAAAACTACTTATTTACACTATTTTATAATAATAATTTATAATTATATTTATAATTATAATACAACCACGTTGAAAGTATTAAGCAATCAAACAAATTGCAATCAATCGAAAAAGTCCTACGGAAACTACCAATTCCGGTGAACCGATTTCGTATAAAAATCATGTGGATTTCCTAATTTATGATGTATGAGGTTTCGTCTCTACCGTTCAATTCATCTTGGCTGTAGAGAAAGAAGCAACAACATTTAGAGGGTAGGGAACCACGCATACACGCACACATAGATTTTCTTAAAAAACACTTTTTTGTCTTAGGAGAAAAGATAGTAAAAGGCAAGTTCCTGGAAAAATCCTGTTGGACACTGATTAGAGAATACGACATGGCCATGTAACCCAACGAACAATTTTGGTTTACAAAATGAGTACTGTAACTTTACTCTGTAGCTGTAACGTTTCAGTGGTAATCGTACATTAAACGTTCTGTAAGTATTTAGTATATATTTTGGGGAATATTTATCGTGTTTACTGATCATATACAGATATGAATCAATGTAAACAATATGTGTGAATATAGTTCTGCATAGTTACAGTAAGTATGCAACAATTTCGGTTACGGATCTATTACAAATAATTTACAATCTTATGTCTATTTTGCACACTTATATAGGTTTAATTTTGTAAACGAAAGTTATAAATAAATTTGTATGTATTTATACAAATTTATTTATTTCCCTGAGTAATATAATAATGATAATAAGTTTATAAGTTTATAAAAATGACAACAATAAACAATTTTATTTTTACTATGTATGTAATATTTTCTGAAATCAAAAATATTAAACTTAACTATTTTCGCATATTATGATGTTGAAATTTACAAACGAATACCATTTTTTCGGGTAAAATTCTGAAATAGCTTGAAAAGAGCGATGCGCCATAAAAATAATGAATTATATTAAAATTTTAATTATTTATGAAACTTTTTTTTTGTTTACATTTTAAATTAGAGAGATACTACCGATTTAAAATTTGATTTATCATTATAATAACATAATTTTATGTAATATCCAGTATATCAGAAATCATAAAAACAAATAAATTTGAGAAAATATTAAAAAATTATTTCGGTTTAAAAGGCTTATTCAATATGGAGGTCATTAATTTTGTAGAGAATGGCTTTTTTCGATCTGTAAACTTGAAAATACACGTAAATTTTAAGTAGATTGTTTGAGAGTAAGTTGAAGGTGAGCATTTACAGGATGATAACATTTACAATTCCCTATTAAAAATGTTTACATCACTACGATATATTAATACCACTTTATAATAGGCCGTTTTATATAAAATCGACGTTAGTATGTTTGTTTTTCTGAGGTATTGACGATATGTATTAACGATTCGTGTTGGTGATGTACAAATAATCATACATATACAATTTCTTATTAAAAATCCTAACATGTATATAATATGTATACGATATGGGTTGGTTCAAAACCAACAACAATTAAAAGCCCTGAACAAAGTCTGAAACGCAGATACCAATATGCAACAAACTACAGAAGATTGTATGGTTACACTACAAACCCATGTTAACTTTTTGATGTGTAAACATCTTTACGCGCGCCTACCAAAAATTTTTGTATTAGAGTAAACTTGTAAATGAAACGAACGGAAATGACGTACCTACTTCGTTTGAAAAAAAAAGCAACAAACTCAATAAAAACAATTTTGTACTATACATGGCATGCTTGTATGGATATGTATAATAGTAGGGAAAACAAAAAAAGTAATTTAGAAAATTAAATAGAAACCATCGACATTTCCATTGATCAGAAAAATCAAAAAAAAAATTTACCATACGAAATTCGATTACGAAATTACATACTCTTACGATTAAAAATACAGTCAACAACTTGTATATGTTGCTTTATCACGAGTAACGAGTCTCTAGGAGTTGTTCATCACATCGGCTATCAATGATCCTGTCTTCTACTGAATGGGGTTATAATGACGTCTCGATTTTCACATTGAACTGCCAGAGTCTCAGGTCACAGTCACGCAGGTATGCTCAATTCATTTGCTTTCATGTTGCTTGAGACCTGGCTGCGCAAAGACGAGCATGTTAATATTCCTACGTTTGAATGCTGCGTTCAGTTCGAAAAAAAATTTGACAGCTGAAGCTGTATGGCAAACCAGAACAAACTAAAATTTATTTATTTGTAATTTTTAAACTTTATGACACAACTAGTAAAGTTTAAGGAGGGCGATTGAACGTCGTAGAGGAAAGATGTGTTTTTTGTCTCTCCTCTAAATTAATAAATAAAAAAATAATTTAAATGTGTTTTAATAAATTAATTAATTAACTAATAATATATATGTGTTCAAATAAATATTAATATTAAAATTAATAATAATAATTTGTGTGTTCTTAATAATTAATAAGTAAAGTGTAAATGATCGATCATTTACACTTTGAAATGTGTGTACGCGTTGTTTTTAATTTTAAGTTTAATCTAGTTTTTTGATTATAACAGTTAACTATTTTCAAAAATAATCATATAATAATAATTAAAAAGTGGTGTCCAGTGGATCAAATGTTTTTATATACATTAAACTGTGTTGAAATATTTGTAACGGGATATATTTCTACGCGAAGTGTATGTCGTTTTAATTTTTCGATATTTGTATATGTATATATCTGCATATGGAAGTGCAATTCAGAGAAGTTTCTTTTTTATATATTTTATTATATACATACATAAATGTTGTATATATTTATGAATGTTTATATGTTGTGGGTGTGTGTGTAAATACAGTGAGGCTTCTGTAAGTCGAATTATTACTTAAATCGAATTTCGATTTATGGTAGGGACATTTTTCATCAAAATTTCCTGTTTAAATAATACATACATATAAACATATATGTATAATATCTAATATTTGTATATATGCTCGGGTAGTTCGATCGAAACTGGTTTTTGATTTCTTTTACTCGAATTTTCTCTATCTTAAGCATACTATTTTGGCAACTAAATGGATCAACTTGTAGAAGTTTTACTGTATAAGTTAAGTAGGAAGAATTAAAAGGTGTTTGTGTACGCATGGATGTTGTTTATATGTAAATTATAAATTTCTTTTTCTTGAAGCTCTCTTCGCTCTCTCTATTCATTTTGTATTTACACACAACGATGATTGTCTTAAACAAAAGTATACAAAGCAAATGTGTGTATTGATATATAAATGTATGATCCATGATATCCCTTTTTCTACCAAAAAAAAATGGCACTATTAAAGTCCAAACCACACAAATGTGTGAGTGAAAAAAAAAACATAGTATGTAATGGCGTTTTTGATAAATAATTTCGCTTGATTGTGTAAGTTGGTTCAAAAACATATAAAAATAATTTTTTTACATGATTCTTTTGCCTTACCCACACAATTGTGAGTCAACAAACATGCCTTTTTTTTCTTAAAAACCCTTATTTAAGTTTGGAAATATAGTTGAAGACATTTCTTAATTATTTTCTGATTTTCAAGTCCCAAACACTTTTGGACCCTTGAAAAGACACCATATTCTAACAATCCATGCTTTATGTTTAGGATAATTGTCCTGATAAAAATGAAAATTATTTTCTATATCTAGTTTTCGAGCTGATTCTTATAAATTTTTCTTTAAATGTTTAAATATTTTACCTTGACGATAATGCCATCAATAAATTCTAAATGACCAACTCCTTTATGACCCATAGCTCCCCAGAACATTACAATATTTCCACCGTGTTTAAACGTTGGACAAACATTTCTAACATTACACTCTTCACTGCGTTTTCTGAAAAAATTTTCTTGCCTTTTACCACTTTGAAACATGGTAAATTGACTGTCATCGATGAAAACCAAATTTTTCCAAAATTCAATACTTTAATTTTTGTATTTTATTTTAAACAATTTTTTCTTAAAATTTTAGTTAATTCCACTGCAGTTAACTTAGGATTTTGTCTTATTTTGCGATTAATGAACTTTTCATTTGATGGTGATATTTGTCTCGGAGCTTTTGTGCTGAGTGTATTTTGTTTCCGGCCTTCTTTATAATATCGATCATAAATTTTTGTACTTTTGATTTACAAATTGTTAAGTATTTATTATCGCGATTTCACTCAATGATTTCCCTTTTCTTCTGTGGACTATCTAACTAACGATCTAATATTAACCTACGTACTCTTAACCATTTTGAAAGACCACAATCAATTACATTACGGGTGTGAAATAAATTAGATATGGAACTGCACTGATTGAATAATAAACAAAAAGCAAAGTAAAGAAAATACGCACTAAAAAATTATAGCTCAAGTGTTTTTCCGTGAAGTCGTATACGACTGAATCAGCCAAGCTACACACGATTTCAGTTTCTGATTTCAAACTAAGTCGTAATAGATTTTTATTGTTAATTGGAACCCTTATTTTATATTGAAACACCAAATTGTTTTGTATTGTTTTGTTCTGTTCTAGCGGAAAAAGGTGAAGCCGGTCTTATGAAACCGTGTGTAGCATGGCTCAATGTTTGTAGCTTTTGTGATCTTCTGATTGGTATTAAGGGGTGAATCCTTTTTTGTTATTGTTGTCTAGGATGGTGGATGGACTAGGATTGTAGGGAGGGTCTGGGGAGATTTTCGTTTTCTTATTAAATTTCAACACTTTGATAGAAGAGACGTGCCGTGTACGACTGAATGTTTCTGACTGTATGTGTATATATGTATATGTATGAATATATATGTATGTACGTGTTTACATATGTATGTATACATGTATATATTAGATGCACAATTGAATGTTTTTATTTATAATTATTTTAGTTTATTATATTATTTTTTTTTTATTATTATATATTATTATTACTTTTTTTTTATTTAATTAATAAATGTTCATATTATTTAGGTTTAGATAAGCAGCAATATATTAATTTATTATTAGTTTTCAGGTAATATACATAGGCTTGTGAAAATAATATTTCTTTGTAATATTAATTGTTGATTGTGTAGTTTAGAGTTGTATTGCTTTTGTGTTACTAATTATTGTCTTTATCTAGGTTTGTTTAGGAAGTCGAAAAGTATTAATATAGTATTCAATTTCAGGTGACTTCCAGATACATATGAAATAATAACATTTTTTCTTAGGTTACTGTTTTAAAGAAGCAATTGTTGATGACCAATACCATCATTATCCATTTAACATATTGAACCTCTATCCTTCTCCTAGTAGATTAGTTTTGTGCTGTCTTTCTGGACCTTACTTATATTATTTTTAAGTTAATTAGTAAATCTTTTAATTTTCATGACTATAACGAATTAATGATCACTTATTTGATACACATTAATTATAAAGTATTTGCTAGGGTCAGTTAAAATTGCCGAATTTAATTGTCATTGCGGCGTAAACAAACTCTTTTCTGTATATCTTTCTTGATCGAGTAAAATTCAAATTTTTAATGATTTTAACTAAATTTTTATTTTCTGTCATTTTGCGCGTGAAAATCATGTTTTAGTATCTTGTTTTTATATTTAATAATAACTTATGTAATAAGGTTGAATATATTGAATACAATTAAGTAGTCAATAATAATCATACAGTTTGTTTTCAGGTTTAATAATTAATATATGTTTACTGAGTTATTTTAACGACCCGTTTGCAGTGGATTTATTAAATGCTAAGGGTTTTAGAGAAATTATTAATAGTTTAATATTAATTGTTAATATAATTCAATTTATTATTAATATAATTCAAATAACTATGGTTTCAGGAAACTATATTGTAAGTTGTAGTGGATTAAATTAATAAATATTTATATTATTTAGGAAACCAGTAGATTAATTAAGAATTAATTTCAGGAATCTTTAGGTGGTATGAATTAATATTTCTTTGAAATATTAATTGCTGGTGGTGTAGATTAGAATTGTGCTGTCACTATCTTACTAACTATTGGCTTTACCTAGGTATTTGTAACCAGGCTGATCTAATTAATCAATTTTGTTAAGGTAGCTGAAAAGTATTAATGTAGAATTATATTACAGAAAACTTCCAGATGCACGTGAAATAATATTATTTTTTCTCAGGTGAGGCAATTGTTGAAGATTAAAGCAATACCATCGTTATCCATTAAACCTATTAAGCCTTTATCCTTCCACTAGTAGATTAGAAGTAGATTAGAATTGTGTTGTGCTGTACGATCGCTAGGTGTCTGCAACCGGATCGTTCCGTCCCAAAAAAAA
Organism: Nephrotoma flavescens; assembly: GCA_932526605.1. Taxonomy (NCBI): domain Eukaryota; kingdom Metazoa; phylum Arthropoda; class Insecta; order Diptera; family Tipulidae; genus Nephrotoma; species Nephrotoma flavescens. Next base: position 126,012,203 of record OW052221.1, on the reverse strand, counting down.
AAAACCTTTCCTATCCTTCCTATTATTATGTGTAAACAGGCTGTAGGAATAGGCCCGGCGTTATCCGGGACTCTTGGCTAGCACTTGGTTCTACAGTCCAATCAATCAATCAATCAATCAGTTTGAATGCTGCGTTCAGTTCAAGAGAGATGGTCAGTGGGCTGTCGGAGTAGTAATTCCTTCAAACGACCCATAAAATGAGCATAGTGGATACAAATAGTTTGCAGTACGGACTTTCTCTTGTCATAGGTTGGTCTTACTTTCTCGAAACCAATATTGACGTAACAGATGGACTGGCGAATGGAACTATGGGCTGTCTGGTATATCGAATGTCGAGGTATATCGAATGCAGCCATCCTGACCGGGACAACGAAAATGATGAAAACGTCAATAGTAAAAAATGTCAAACGACTCTGGATGTATTTCAGTACAAATTCATAAATTGGCAAGAAAGTGAGGCAGCTTAAAGCTGGATGGGCACAGAAAACGAATATCAGCTGATGTTTGGTGCCCATTCCTAGAAAACAGTTAATCGAAACAACAATCGGACAATTAATGTTAAGCGTAATCAGTATACTCTTACGATAAAAGGCGCAGTCAACAACTTATGTATATTGCTTCATCACGAGTAACTAGTCTCAAACGACTGTTCATCACGTCGGCTATCGATGATCATGCCTTCTACCATGGATGTAAAAATGGGACCTCAACGGGTCTTCTTCAAAATGAGATATCGCGCCTTACTACAAATCCGCTAAGTATAACAACTCAGGTTGTAATGGCGAATTTTGAACGAGACAATAATAACGTCTGGTTTTTAATATTGAACTGCCAGAGTCTCAGGTCACATCACCTCGAACTAACTGATACAGTCACGCAGGGATGCTCAATTTTCTTTCTTTTCGAGATCTGCGGGTACGCAATGACGAGAATCTTAATATTATTAATTTTGAATGCTGCGTTCAGTTCTATAGAGATGGTCAGTGGGCTGCCAGAGCAGCAATATATAAAAATACAAATGGAACTTATACAGTCACATCGCATAAGGAAATCATCGTTCGACAAACAACTGCGGAGCGTAACAACACAACTCATTGATGATGCATACACGGCTGTACTTCAGCTTCTCAATGGGAATAAGACGCTTTCTGTAACTGTATTCACCTCGCCGAAGAAATCTGTCGAAGACATAATGAAGTTCATACATTTCGTCCTTGCTCCATATTTTAAAAGTATTTCAAAAATTCTCCAAGGAGACTATCATCTTTTGCCGATGATCATGAGCGGGGACTTCAATATTGCTGTTGCTCAAGCTGGACCACTTATAAACTACCTGCGAGACGAATTCGATTTGCACATGAACTCAGATCGAAATATGTCGACTACGAGATATGGAACGACCATTGTGCAGTTTTTCAATGGCTGATACCACACTAGTGTAACTGGTATCCGGTAACTCGTTTGTTTCCTCTTTACCAATAAAATCAATCAAAAAATTGCGGCGTAGATAAAACCGATTTTATTGGTAAAGGGGAAAGAAACGAAAAAATTACCAGATAAAAGTTACCCTAGTGTGGATATGCTCAATGGAAATTAGAAAAGTTAGAGTCGACAGTATATGTATCTTATTTCAGCTACCATAATCCAATTGCGTCGATTATACCAAAAGAGTAATAGACCAATTGAAAGAAAATAAACAAATGAAAAACCCTGGTTAGTAAAATTGCATTCCTTTTTCCTTCAAAGTAAACTGTACACACGCCATGTTTACACATCACCTTGAGAGTACTATGAACTCACTATTTTTTTTTTTTCTTTCGCACCACTACTTATTAAACTAGTGCGCACATTCTTTGTACACATATTTTCTAATACAACTATCTATAGTGTAGTTTTTTCTGTATTTGTTGCATTAGCATGGCTTTATATTGTTGTTGGTTTTGGTTGGTTATGTAGAAGCAATGCCTTCTTAACTAGTGGCCGCTTACACCAAATGATGACGACACGCTAAGTCGACGTTGTTGTTGCTTTCTCTAGTTGCTTTGTTAGTGTAAATATCCTAAAATTATTATTGCGCAGTCTCGGTATAGACTTAAATTGACGTCATGTGCGAAAAATGAGAGTAGTAAAAGGCCAGTAGTATAGAAGGCATTGGTAGAAGTAAACGTATAATTACACTTTCATATTAAAATTCCTTACATGTATAGGATATATGTTATGTGAAGTTCTTTCGGAAAAAAATATTTGATGTAAATCAAAAATATTTGATTGAAATCAATTTTTTACGTTCTTTGCGACACAAAAATGGCAGATAGATTTGATTTAAATCAAATTGTAATTTTTTGAAGGATTTGATGTTTTTTCGATTTGATCGACACTACCACCAACAAACATTATTGTCAATTATGTTATGACAGCCGGCAAGCTGCGCCATGTTTATAATTTGTATTTCGTGATTTTTTTCTTGTTGTGATCAGTTGCGTTTCGTGTATAGTGTATTTTTAAAGAGTTTGTGTATTTTTAAAGAGTAATTTTTGTGTTTAACTGCTTTTAACATCGTTTTTAATTTACAAAAATGGAAGCAGTTCTCTGTGAATTGATGGAATCATCTTCGTCGTCGTCATCGTCATTGGACGATTCATTAAAAATGGCCTTGCTTTCGTCTTCAGATGATGAGGATTTAATGGCTATTCAAGCAATCTTGTTTGAAAGGGAACCGAAAGCACGGGTGCGAAATTTTGTGGAGGACTTTTGTGAAAAATTACTCAGAACAGGAGGTAAGTTGCGACAGTTTTCTTAGAGCAGATATGACTCATGTAGAGTCTGCCAAAAATATATAAACGTTATGTATTTTCGGTAGATAATGCTTAATTCAGGATTCGTAATAAGTTTTAAAATAAATTAAACTAATTCCTCTTTACAGTTCCGAAATAATTTTCGCGTCTCCAGGCGGATGGCAGCTTACTTAGCGGAAATGTATAAGGATTCTGCACATTACAAAACCAAATTGAGTGGTGGAAGAAAGGGCACCAGTGCTGAATCTCAATGTTTAGCCTTTTTATGGTATTAAATTAAATTCTAAAAATGAACCAAAATTTACGTTAGTATATTTCTAGGTTCGCTGGTAATGAGGAGAGCTACAGGGAAGTAGCAAACCTATTTAATATAACCAAATCAGCAGCCCATACGCAACGTATGTGAAGATAGCCCGAAAACCATCCCGAAAAATGACTTTTCAAAAATTGGTTCGAGCCCACGCTAAATACGATAAAAACCTTTCGGCCCGAAAAACAACATGAAACTTCTCAAAATTATACTCTATCCCGAAAATAAAAAAAAAATGATTTAAAAACCTATTTATTATTTCTATTAGTTTAAAATATTTACGTTGCAAAAAAATGTAATGTGTTGTACGTTGTACAATAATAAAACAGTAACATAATTAGTTTAAAGAAAATCTTAGCACATATTTTTCTGTATTCTAAAATATTATAAATTTAATAATGACGTGTTGTTGTGTTTACACATAATATTTAATTTACCTACCAAATAACACGCATATGATCAATAAAATTAAATACCTAAATTTATAGATATTTAAGTATAAAAAACCAAATTCAAAATTAAACATACTCAAACTTACATATTTCGGCTCACATAGATTGCCGAGTACATTGGTTGATGCGATTGACTCGATTACATCATTTCTGATTTATATTCGGTAGCCTTGTTGCCATACGATAGGGAATAAAAATATTTCTGGACCCAGATTTAACCAATGTCCGTTGTATATGAAAGGCGCCCATTAATACTCATATATCGCCGCTCACAACGATTGCCGAGTACATTGGTTGATGGGATTGACTCGATTACATCATTTCTGATTTATATTCGGTAACCTTGTTGCCATACGATAGGGAATAAAAATATTTCTGGACCCAGATTTAACCAATGTCTGTTGTATATAAAAGGCGCCCATTAATACTCATATATCGCCGCTCACAAGGATTGCCGAGTACATTGGTTGATGGGATTGACTCGATTACATCATTTCTGATTTATATTCAGTAACCTTGTTGCCATACGCTAGGGAATAAAAATATTTCTGGACCCAGATTTAACCAATGTCCCTTGTATATGAAAGGCGCCCATTAATACTCATATATCGCCGCTCACAACGATTGCCGAGTACATTGGTTGATGGGATTGACTCGATTACATCAATTCTGATTTATATTCGGTAACCTTGTAGCCATACGATAGGGAATAAAAATATTTCTGGACCCAGATGAAACCAATGTCTGTTGTATATGATAGGCGCTTATCAATACTCATATATCGCCGCTCACAAGGATTGCCGAGTACATTGGTTAATGAGATTGACTCAGTTACATCATTTCTGATTTATATTCGGTAACCTTGTTGCCATACGATAGGGAATAAAAATATTTCTGGACCCAGATGAAACCAATGTCTGTTGTATATAAAAGGCGCCCATTAATACTCATATATCGCCGCTCACAAGGATTGCCGAGTACATTGGTTGATGGGATTGACTCGATTACATCATTTCTGATTTATATTCAGTAACCTTGTTGCCATACGCTAGGGAATAAAAATATTTCTGGACCCAGATTTAACCAATGTCCCTTGTATATGAAAGGCGCCCATTAATACTCATATATCGCCGCTCACAACGATTGCCGAGTACATTGGTTGATGGGATTGACTCGATTACATCATTTCTGATTTATATTCGGTAACCTTGTTGCCATACGATAGGGAATAAAAATATTTCTGGACCCAGATTTAACCAATGTCTGTTGTATATAAAAGGCGCCCATTAATACTCATATATCGCCGCTCACAAGGATTGCCGAGTACATTGGTTGATGGGATTGACTCGATTACATCATTTCTGATTTATATTCAGTAACCTTGTTGCCATACGCTAGGGAATAAAAATATTTCTGGACCCAGATTTAACCAAAAATATTTCTGGACCCAGATTTAACAAATGTCTGTTGTATATAAAAGGCGCCCATTAATACTCATATATCGCCGCTCACAATGATTGCCGAGTACATTGGTTGATGGGATTGACTCGATTACATCATTTCTGATTTATATTCAGTAACCTTGTTGCCATACGCTAGGGAATAAAAATATTTCTGGACCCAGATTTAACCAATGTCTGTTGTATATAAAAGGCGCCCATTAATACTCATATATCGCCGCTCACAAGGATTGCCGAGTACATTGGTTGATGGGATTGACTCGATTACATCATTTCTGATTTATATTCAGTAACCTTGTTGCCATACGCTAGGGAATAAAAATATTTCTGGACCCAGATTTAACCAATGTCTGTTGTATATAAAAGGCGCCCATTAATACTCATATATCGCCGCTCACAAGGATTGCCGAGTACATTGGTTGATGGGATTGACTCGATTACATCATTTCTGATTTATATTCAGTAACCTTGTTGCCATACGCTAGGGAATAAAAATATTTCTGGACCCAGATTTAACCAATGTCTGTTGTATATAAAAGGCGCCCATTAATACTCATATATCGCCGCTCACAAGGATTGCCGAGTACATTGGTTGATGGGATTGACTCGATTACATCATTTCTGATTTATATTCAGTAACCTTGTTGCCATACGCTAGGGAATAAAAATATTTCTGGACCCAGATTTAACCAATGTCTGTTGTATATAAAAGGCGCCCATTAATACTCATATATCGCCGCTCACAAGGATTGCCGAGTACATTGGTTGATGGGATTGACTCGATTACATCATTTCTGATTTATATTCAGTAACCTTGTTGCCATACGCTAGGGAATAAAAATATTTCTGGACCCAGATTTAACCAATGTCTGTTGTATATAAAAGGCGCCCATTAATACTCATATATCGCCGCTCACAACGATTGCCGAGTACATTGGTTGATGGGATTGACTCGATTACATCATTTCTGATTTATATTCGGTAACCTTGTTGCCATACGATAGGGAATAAAAATATTTCTGGACCCAGATTTAACCAATGTCTGTTGTATATAAAAGGCGCCCATTAATACTCATATATCGCCGCTCACAAGGATTGCCGAGTACATTGGTTGATGGGATTGACTCGATTACATCATTTCTGATTTATATTCAGTAACCTTGTTGCCATACGCTAGGGAATAAAAATATTTCTGGACCCAGATTTAACCAATGTCCCTTGTATATGAAAGGCGCCCATTAATACTCATATATCGCCGCTCACAACGATTGCCGAGTACATTGGTTGATGGGATTGACTCGATTACATCAATTCTGATTTATATTCGGTAACCTTGTAGCCATACGATAGGGAATAAAAATATTTCTGGACCCAGATGAAACCAATGTCTGTTGTATATGATAGGCGCTTATCAATACTCATATATCGCCGCTCACAAGGATTGCCGAGTACATTGGTTAATGAGATTGACTCAGTTACATCATTTCTGATTTATATTCGGTAACCTTGTTGCCATACGATAGGGAATAAAAATATTTCTGGACCCAGATGAAACCAATGTCTGTTGTATATAAAAGGCGCCCATTAATACTCATATATCGCCGCTCACAAGGATTGCCGAGTACATTGGTTGATGGGATTGACTCGATTACATCATTTCTGATTTATATTCAGTAACCTTGTTGCCATACGCTAGGGAATAAAAATATTTCTGGACCCAGATTTAACCAATGTCCCTTGTATATGAAAGGCGCCCATTAATACTCATATATCGCCGCTCACAACGATTGCCGAGTACATTGGTTGATGGGATTGACTCGATTACATCATTTCTGATTTATATTCGGTAACCTTGTTGCCATACGATAGGGAATAAAAATATTTCTGGACCCAGATTTAACCAATGTCTGTTGTATATAAAAGGCGCCCATTAATACTCATATATCGCCGCTCACAAGGATTGCCGAGTACATTGGTTGATGGGATTGACTCGATTACATCATTTCTGATTTATATTCAGTAACCTTGTTGCCATACGCTAGGGAATAAAAATATTTCTGGACCCAGATTTAACCAAAAATATTTCTGGACCCAGATTTAACAAATGTCTGTTGTATATAAAAGGCGCCCATTAATACTCATATATCGCCGCTCACAATGATTGCCGAGTACATTGGTTGATGGGATTGACTCGATTACATCATTTCTGATTTATATTCAGTAACCTTGTTGCCATACGCTAGGGAATAAAAATATTTCTGGACCCAGATTTAACCAATGTCTGTTGTATATAAAAGGCGCCCATTAATACTCATATATCGCCGCTCACAAGGATTGCCGAGTACATTGGTTGATGGGATTGACTCGATTACATCATTTCTGATTTATATTCAGTAACCTTGTTGCCATACGCTAGGGAATAAAAATATTTCTGGACCCAGATTTAACCAATGTCTGTTGTATATAAAAGGCGCCCATTAATACTCATATATCGCCGCTCACAAGGATTGCCGAGTACATTGGTTGATGGGATTGACTCGATTACATCATTTCTGATTTATATTCAGTAACCTTGTTGCCATACGCTAGGGAATAAAAATATTTCTGGACCCAGATTTAACCAATGTCTGTTGTATATAAAAGGCGCCCATTAATACTCATATATCGCCGCTCACAAGGATTGCCGAGTACATTGGTTGATGGGATTGACTCGATTACATCATTTCTGATTTATATTCAGTAACCTTGTTGCCATACGCTAGGGAATAAAAATATTTCTGGACCCAGATTTAACCAATGTCTGTTGTATATAAAAGGCGCCCATTAATACTCATATATCGCCGCTCACAAGGATTGCCGAGTACATTGGTTGATGGGATTGACTCGATTACATCATTTCTGATTTATATTCAGTAACCTTGTTGCCATACGCTAGGGAATAAAAATATTTCTGGACCCAGATTTAACCAATGTCTGTTGTATATAAAAGGCGCCCATTAATACTCATATATCGCCGCTCACAAGGATTGCCGAGTACATTGGTTGATGGGATTGACTCGATTACATCATTTCTGATTTATATTCAGTAACCTTGTTGCCATACGCTAGGGAATAAAAATATTTCTGGACCCAGATTTAACCAATGTCTGTTGTATATAAAAGGCGCCCATTAATACTCATATATCGCCGCTCACAAGGATTGCCGAGTACATTGGTTGATGGGATTGACTCGATTACATCATTTCTGATTTATATTCAGTAACCTTGTTGCCATACGCTAGGGAATAAAAATATTTCTGGACCCAGATTTAACCAATGTCTGTTGTATATAAAAGGCGCCCATTAATACTCATATATCGCCGCTCACAAGGATTGCCGAGTACATTGGTTGATGGGATTGACTCGATTACATCATTTCTGATTTATATTCAGTAACCTTGTTGCCATACGCTAGGGAATAAAAATATTTCTGGACCCAGATTTAACCAAAAATATTTCTGGACCCAGATTTAACAAATGTCTGTTGTATATAAAAGGCGCCCATTAATACTCATATATCGCCGCTCACAAGGATTGCCGAGTACATTGGTTGATGGGATTGACTCGATTACATCATTTCTGATTTATATTCAGTAACCTTGTTGCCATACGCTAGGGAATAAAAATATTTCTGGACCCAGATTTAACCAATGTCTGTTGTATATAAAAGGCGCCCATTAATACTCATATATCGCCGCTCACAAGGATTGCCGAGTACATTGGTTGATGGGATTGACTCGATTACATCATTTCTGATTTATATTCAGTAACCTTGTTGCCATACGCTAGGGAATAAAAATATTTCTGGACCCAGATTTAACCAATGTCTGTTGTATATAAAAGGCGCCCATTAATACTCATATATCGCCGCTCACAAGGATTGCCGAGTACATTGGTTGATGGGATTGACTCGATTACATCATTTCTGATTTATATTCAGTAACCTTGTTGCCATACGCTAGGGAATAAAAATATTTCTGGACCCAGATTTAACTAATGTCCCTTGTATATGAAAGGCGCCCATTAATACTCATACATCGTCACTCACAAGGATTGCCGAGTACATTGGTTGATGAGAGTGACTCGATTAGATCATTTCTGACTTATATTAGGTAACCTAGTTGCCATACGATGGGGATTAGGATTATTTCTGAGCCCAGATTTAACCGATGTTTGTTGTATATGAAATGCTCCCATTAATACTCATATATCGTCACTTACAAGGATTGCCGAGTACATTGGTTGATGGGAGTGACTCGATTAGATCATTTCTGACTTATGTTAGGTAACCTAGTTGCCATACGATGGGGATTACGATTATTTCTGGGCCCAGATTTAACCGATGTTTGTTGTATATGAAATGCTCCCATTAATACTCATATATCGTCACTTACAAGGATTGCCGAGTACATTGGTTGATGGGAGTGACTCGATTAGATCATTTCTGACTTATATTAGGTAACCTAGTTGCCATACGATGGGGATTAGGATTATTTCTGGGCCCAGATTTAACCGATGTTTGTTGTATATGAAATGCTCCCATTAATACTCATACATCGTCACTCACAAGGATTGCCGAGTACATTGGTTGATATGAGTGACTCAATTAGATCATTTCTGACTTATATTAGGTAACTTAGTTGCCATACAATGGGGATTAGGAGTATTTCTGGGCCCAGATTTAACCGATGTTTGTTGTATATGAAATGCTCTCATTAATACTCACAAGGATTGCCGAGTACATTGGTTGATGGGAGTGACTCAATTAGATCATTTCTGACTTATATTAGGTAACCTAGTTGCCATACGATGGGGATTAGGATTATTTCTGGGACCAGATTTAACCGATGTTTGTTGTATATGAAATGCTCTCATTAATACTCATATATCGTCACTCACAAGGATTGCCGAGTACATTGGTTGATGGGAGTGACTCGATTGGATCATTTCTGACTTATGTTAGGTAACAGCCCAGATTTAACCGATGTTTGTTGTATATGAAATGCTCCCATTAATACTCATATATACCCTGGAGTACCCTGGTTTAATTCTCTACACGTTTCGTCTTGGACAGCGTCCTCAGCGTTTGCACAGCAACGTCAACACCATCTGTTGCTCTGAGAGTTGCTTGCCGGAATGTGGATCTTAATTCTTAAAAGACCAACGATCCTTCTTATTTCGTATTGGACGTTGCTTTTCCCTTTAATGAACTCTGCCAGTTCCTCGATTTGCCTACCCATGCGCTCCATTGAATTATTCTTCCTTTCCAGCTGAAGAGCATCGGAATCCTTAATATCCGATATTGAACTAGTACTTGTATGCCCATGAGTTATTGGACCAGACTTAGGCGATCGGGGTAGACTACTCCTCTGCTCAAACGAAATCAGGTTCGTCACTGAGGTGGTAGAAAAACTTTTAGTTATATCTGCAACAACAGCCAAGTTCCCAACTGCAGAAGCATTGCGGTCGCTGGATTTCGACGGTGTTGAGCCCGCTTGCTCACTCAACAATACCGCCGGTACTGGGTTTCCGACTCCCTGCACCCTAAACATTTCTTCTCCTTCTTGAGTCATGATGGTTTTTAATCGGGGTGTCCATCCCCTAGCATTTTATACCTACTGCCAGGTAAGAAAATTCAGCCGCCTCTTACATGAGGAGCAGACGCTGTTTGAAGCCGCACCTCCTGGTGAACAGACGCTCCTTGCAAGTTTTGGTCCACGAGTGGTATTTTATTTCCCACTTACCCGCCGGTGTACCGGTGAGGGCATCCCCCTATCCGCCACCTGGGGACGTGCCCGATAGGAGACTTGCAACTCCCACGGGTGTGTGTGTGTGTGTGTGTGTGTGTGTGTGTGTGTGTGTGTGTGTGTATGTGTGTGTGTGTGTGGGTGTGTGGGTGTGTGTGTGTGTGTGTGTGTGTGTGTGTGTGTGTGTGTGTGTGTGTGTGTGTGTGTGTGTGTGTGTGTGTGTGTGTGTGTGTGTGTGTGTGTGTGTGTGTGTGTGTGTGTGTGTGTGTGTGTGTGTGTGTGTGTGTGTGTGTGTGTGTGTGTGTGTGTGTATGTTCGTGTGTGGGTGATGGTGTGGTGTTGCGTTGGGTTGTGCAGAGTGTGTGACCTTGTGTGGGAATGGGGTGGAGGTTGTAAATAAAAATGGTTGAATGATCGTTTTAAGGTCATTTAATGCTGTAGTAACAAGGTTTTATTTAACAAATGAAAAGTTTTTGTTTCAACGAATTGCCACAAACAGGTAATATTTTTGGGATATTGATCTGTGATTTGATCGTAGGATAAAATGATATGGGCTATTTGTACTAGAAATTCAGATTACAGATTTGGAATAAATAACCATATGAGGATTGACCTCGACCTTTCTTATATCTCTCACCGTAGGTACATACAGTTTTAGGTCATCATAACAACCCCACTTGTCTTTGTGCTTACAGTAGCTAATGTAATGTCCATCTTGTCCAAGTGGTTTATAACTTATAATGCTTGTTAAATTATAGGAAACGTTATTAAATATTAATGTGGATTCAATTTCATTTATTGTAATTCTCGGTGAGTTTTCTGTTGGATATTCTGTGTATATTGAAATAATTTGATTGAATTTTTTATTTCTCGGTGTCATTTTAGTAAAACAAGTTGGACAATTCTGAGGAGGAATTTCCTCGATACATTGCCCTAAATTTGTAAGTCCAACTTCCATTAGTTTTAATACATTGACAAGTAAAAAGTTTCTTTCTTCTTCAACCACGGTTTCACATTTTTCACATTTTAGTTCTACAACTAAACTTGGTATGCTTTTAAGCACGTGCCCTGCAATATCTTGAATATTGCAATCGCAGTTGGACTTTGTTCCAAAAATTTCAATTAGAATCTCTTTCCGGATACTACTTGCCAACATTAACTCGTTATTTAAGATTTTTTCAACAATATTTTTTATTCTTCCTTCAACTACACCACATTTACTCGTCCCTATCAAATTCACAGTGGCAGCTAAACCTTGAACTAAGGAGTCAAATGCACATGTATTTGAGTAGTAATCGCACGTTTTAGTTCCATTTTGAAGGACTGGTAATGTATTAGTAGTTATATTATTTTTAACTAGAGGCATTAGTCTTTTTTTTACCACTTTATGAGATCGTTTTGGAGTACGAAAATCATCCTTCGACTTCGAATTTTGACTCAAAATTTTAAGAGAAGTGATAGCACGCTCTTCTGGCGACTGGCTACTTATATGTTTTAGTTTGGTAAGGTTAAAGGAAGATCTTTCACTTGTAGAAGGAGTAACATTTACATTTTTTCGCTTCCACACCGACTGATGCTGTTGGGTGTCATGAATTGAAAGTTCATTATCAGGTCCGATTTGAATTTTTGTTTTTTTTGATTTTTCTAGTGACTTTTTAGGTATACCTCCAATAATCTGCTTGTTAATTTTTATATTTCGATCATGGATATTTCTAACGAAACGACCAACTTTAGTTGGTAATTTACCAATATCGCTGGATGTTCTAAATTTTCGCTTTATTGTAGCAAAGTAATTTTCAATGTGACTATTACTGTGTCTAATTCCATCATTGATGATACCGCTCCATAAAGGTAAATAGGTCATGTATTTTTTTAGCACCAAATTTAAAAATTGAGGATTGTATAAGCTATTTAAACCTCCAACTATACAAGAATTGTCTTGGTTTTCACATATATCAGCTTCATCCATAATTTTTTTCATGTCTTGGTAATATGGGCTTTGGAGATATATAGGCTTAGTGCTATCCCTGTGTTCATCCGATTTTTTGTTGTGTTTTATAGTCATTTCAATTGTCATGTCACACTCATTGGTAACTATTATACTAGTTAATAATTCAAGAGCTTCTTGCACATGGCTCTTTATATATTTAGAATTTAAAATAATAACAAAATACTTCCATATGTCTTTAACAATTTCATAATTTGATATCATGAAAATCGACGCAAATATTTCTTTAAATAGATTGTAATTCTCTGGACATTTGGAGAAATGTTTGCGTATGTCATCTGCCATTGTGTGTGTTAAATGACAACAACATAAATATACTTTAACAGTGGAATTTTTCGATTTGTAGCTCTGGCGATTGTTAATCCAATTATGTGTTGCTTTCAAATATTCGATTATATCCATGTCGTTAAAAGCGCTTAAAACTGCATTCAACTCAGCGAAAGAAAAATCAATGACCACAGAATTAAATACAGGCCATTTTTTAAAATTAGCTTCAACATTTAATTTATACGATTTAAGCCAACCACCAATGGAATCAACCGTGTGGCTTGAACTAACCATATCTGTAAGAGGAAATGGTGATACAACATCTGAATCACTGGTTTTTGCAGCAATTACTAGTGCGTAATAGAGTATGGTGGTGCACGGTTTAAAAGGTGCCCGTATCAAACTTCCGGTAGCATCCAAGTATACACAAAGATCTTTATCTTCATATAAATCCCTCATTATTTTAAGAATATTATTTTGCATTGCGCTAAACGTAATTACTATAAAAGGACGGCGCATAATTTTTTGAATGTACTTATCTTCACTTAATTCACCGATTTTCCATTCTTCGTCTATATCGAGAAAATCATCAACGTTTTTATCGTTGGATTGTAGTGCTTCAGATCTTATTTTTCTCAATACATCGTGAGACTTTGACTTCTGAATGGTGTTATGTTTTTGAACAAAGTCAATATCTTCCTCGTCAATTAAATCTTCTGCCACTTTCTCTACAGAGTTTTTTAACAGTTTTTGTTTTAAAATATCCCGATTATAACCTTTAACATAACTAAACTGTTTCAATGGATGAATAATATGGTCTGAGGTAGCATACACATCGAATATTCCAAGTTTTAAATTTCGATTTATTAATTTATATTTTCGACAAGTCTGAAGCAAATTTTTATGGCCACAATAAGTTCTAATTGAGAGACGACTCTTTAAAATATCATACCCCTTTAATTTTATGAGGCAACCGGTTTTTTGAGTTAAATGTTTAGAAATTACAGAACTGTATAAATTAGATTCTAACCTCCGTTCATTGGGTAAGTAAATCGTTTTCCAAACGTTATCGGAAATATTTAAAGTAAAATCACATTTTTTATAAATAATCTTTGCCAAAGACTTTTTTACTTGTTCGCCAGATTGATTTTTGTATCGTTTCTCAATATTATTCGACGTGATATTATTTTGATTATTTTCTAAATTTTTTTCGGCAGAGATATTTAATGGTAACTCAACGAGCTCAGCGTTTGAAGTTTGCTGTTTGTTAGATTCATATTCGTAAATTAGACTATTGTCTTGTATATTTATCAATTCTATTGCAGAATTATTAATCGGGCAATTTACATCATTTTCGTTAATATTATCACTTATATTAGTTTCATCATGTGAAATATGATTAATAAATTCAACTTCTGGGTTTGGTAAATCCACGATATTTGATATGATACCTACAGAATTATTGTGCAAATCGACGTTAGTTTTAATATGTCTTCGCCATATATTGTATAATTGGCTGCGATTTGCAACGTTGTTCTTAACTTTGATTGATTTACACATTTGAGCCATTTCTTCACTATTACCGGAAGTAAATTGTACAAGCGAAAAATTTAGTTGTTGGATTACATTTTGCACAACACCTACACTAATTGTGTTCCGTTTCTTTTTATAATTGTATCTAACACCCTTTTTAAACGGATTATTCATGTTTAAAAAAATAATCAGATGACTCCAAATTAAATATATTCGTTGCAAAAGAATGTCCGTATTACAAAGCGAAGGTCAAAACGAATTGTCGTGAAACAAAATGTTTCAAAATCAATTAAATCTGTGTTAAAGATTGTCCAAATAAATTAGGTTATCAAGTCGAGCAATATATAATCGGTGAATAAAGAATGTCCAAAATCAAGCAAAGGGTCAATAAGTTTTAAAAAAAACTGTTTCTATGTTTAAAATAACTCACAAAAATTCACAAAAAATCACAAAAATTAACACGAAGTAACCAGTACAAAGTCTGTAAACGTATTGAAAATAAATTCAGGAAAAAAATCCTTATATACTAAACGCGATTTTTTTTTTTATCTCTCGCTTCATTCGTGTATATGTTTTTACTTACTTGTTATTTTGTGAAATAGTTTTTAGAAGAAACTGTTTAAAGGGTGGTACAAACTATTTTGTAATTTATAAATTATATAAAAGGGCGGCATATACAGTATTACTTAAATTTTTAAATTGTATAATAATTAAATTGTGTAATAATTAAAGTGTATATGATGAAGCTAGTGTGAAAGTCTATATATTTTTCCAAATCAATGTGAAATTTATGGTTCAAATAGAAAAAACTAAATTGATGTATTTTAAGTATGTATTGATAGTATTAATAGGAGCCATTTCATATACAACAAACATCGGTTAAATCTGGGCCCAGAAATACTCCTAATCCCCATCGTATGGCAACTAGATTACCTAATATAAGTCAGAAATGATCTAATCGAGTCACTCCCATCAACCAATGTACTCGGCAATCCTTGTGAGTGACGATATATGAGTATTAATGGGAGCATTTCATATACAACAAACATCGGTTAAATCTGGGCTCAGAAATAATCCTAATCCCCATCGTATGGCAACTAGGTTACCTAATATAAGTCAGAAATGATCTAATCGAGTCACTCTCATCAACCAATGTACTCGGCAATCCTTGTGAGTGACGATGTATGAGTATTAATGGGCGCCTTTCATATACAAGGGACATTAGTTAAATCTGGGTCCAGAAATATTTTTATTCCCTAGCGTATGGCAACAAGGTTACTGAATATAAATCAGAAATGATGTAATCGAGTCAATCCCATCAACCAATGTACTCGGCAATCCTTGTGAGCGGCGATATATGAGTATTAATGGGCGCCTTTTATATACAACAGACATTGGTTAAATCTGGGTCCAGAAATATTTTTATTCCCTAGCGTATGGCAACAAGGTTACTGAATATAAATCAGAAATGATGTAATCGAGTCAATCCCATCAACCAATGTACTCGGCAATCCTTGTGAGCGGCGATATATGAGTATTAATGGGCGCCTTTTATATACAACAGACATTGGTTAAATCTGGGTCCAGAAATATTTTTATTCCCTAGCGTATGGCAACAAGGTTACTGAATATAAATCAGAAATGATGTAATCGAGTCAATCCCATCAACCAATGTACTCGGCAATCCTTGTGAGCGGCGATATATGAGTATTAATGGGCGCCTTTTATATACAACAGACATTGGTTAAATCTGGGTCCAGAAATATTTTTATTCCCTAGCGTATGGCAACAAGGTTACTGAATATAAATCAGAAATGATGTAATCGAGTCAATCCCATCAACCAATGTACTCGGCAATCCTTGTGAGCGGCGATATATGAGTATTAATGGGCGCCTTTTATATACAACAGACATTGGTTAAATCTGGGTCCAGAAATATTTTTATTCCCTAGCGTATGGCAACAAGGTTACTGAATATAAATCAGAAATGATGTAATCGAGTCAATCCCATCAACCAATGTACTCGGCAATCCTTGTGAGCGGCGATATATGAGTATTAATGGGCGCCTTTCATATACAAGGGACATTGGTTAAATCTGGGTCCAGAAATATTTTTATTCCCTAGCGTATGGCAACAAGGTTACTGAATATAAATCAGAAATGATGTAATCGAGTCAATCCCATCAACCAATGTACTCGGCAATCCTTGTGAGCGGCGATATATGAGTATTAATGGGCGCCTTTTATATACAACAGACATTGGTTAAATCTGGGTCCAGAAATATTTTTATTCCCTAGCGTATGGCAACAAGGTTACTGAATATAAATCAGAAATGATGTAATCGAGTCAATCCCATCAACCAATGTACTCGGCAATCCTTGTGAGCGGCGATATATGAGTATTAATGGGCGCCTTTTATATACAACAGACATTGGTTAAATCTGGGTCCAGAAATATTTTTATTCCCTAGCGTATGGCAACAAGGTTACTGAATATAAATCAGAAATGATGTAATCGAGTCAATCCCATCAACCAATGTACTCGGCAATCCTTGTGAGCGGCGATATATGAGTATTAATGGGCGCCTTTTATATACAACAGACATTTGTTAAATCTGGGTCCAGAAATATTTTTGGTTAAATCTGGGTCCAGAAATATTTTTATTCCCTAGCGTATGGCAACAAGGTTACTGAATATAAATCAGAAATGATGTAATCGAGTCAATCCCATCAACCAATGTACTCGGCAATCCTTGTGAGCGGCGATATATGAGTATTAATGGGCGCCTTTTATATACAACAGACATTGGTTAAATCTGGGTCCAGAAATATTTTTATTCCCTAGCGTATGGCAACAAGGTTACTGAATATAAATCAGAAATGATGTAATCGAGTCAATCCCATCAACCAATGTACTCGGCAATCCTTGTGAGCGGCGATATATGAGTATTAATGGGCGCCTTTTATATACAACAGACATTGGTTAAATCTGGGTCCAGAAATATTTTTATTCCCTAGCGTATGGCAACAAGGTTACTGAATATAAATCAGAAATGATGTAATCGAGTCAATCCCATCAACCAATGTACTCGGCAATCCTTGTGAGCGGCGATATATGAGTATTAATGGGCGCCTTTTATATACAACAGACATTTGTTAAATCTGGGTCCAGAAATATTTTTGGTTAAATCTGGGTCCAGAAATATTTTTATTCCCTAGCGTATGGCAACAAGGTTACTGAATATAAATCAGAAATGATGTAATCGAGTCAATCCCATCAACCAATGTACTCGGCAATCCTTGTGAGCGGCGATATATGAGTATTAATGGGCGCCTTTTATATACAACAGACATTGGTTAAATCTGGGTCCAGAAATATTTTTATTCCCTAGCGTATGGCAACAAGGTTACTGAATATAAATCAGAAATGATGTAATCGAGTCAATCCCATCAACCAATGTACTCGGCAATCCTTGTGAGCGGCGATATATGAGTATTAATGGGCGCCTTTTATATACAACAGACATTGGTTAAATCTGGGTCCAGAAATATTTTTATTCCCTAGCGTATGGCAACAAGGTTACTGAATATAAATCAGAAATGATGTAATCGAGTCAATCCCATCAACCAATGTACTCGGCAATCCTTGTGAGCGGCGATATATGAGTATTAATGGGCGCCTTTTATATACAACAGACATTGGTTAAATCTGGGTCCAGAAATATTTTTATTCCCTAGCGTATGGCAACAAGGTTACTGAATATAAATCAGAAATGATGTAATCGAGTCAATCCCATCAACCAATGTACTCGGCAATCCTTGTGAGCGGCGATATATGAGTATTAATGGGCGCCTTTCATATACAAGGGACATTGGTTAAATCTGGGTCCAGAAATATTTTTATTCCCTAGCGTATGGCAACAAGGTTACTGAATATAAATCAGAAATGATGTAATCGAGTCAATCCCATCAACCAATGTACTCGGCAATCCTTGTGAGCGGCGATATATGAGTATTAATGGGCGCCTTTTATATACAACAGACATTGGTTAAATCTGGGTCCAGAAATATTTTTATTCCCTAGCGTATGGCAACAAGGTTACTGAATATAAATCAGAAATGATGTAATCGAGTCAATCCCATCAACCAATGTACTCGGCAATCCTTGTGAGCGGCGATATATGAGTATTAATGGGCGCCTTTTATATACAACAGACATTGGTTAAATCTGGGTCCAGAAATATTTTTATTCCCTAGCGTATGGCAACAAGGTTACTGAATATAAATCAGAAATGATGTAATCGAGTCAATCCCATCAACCAATGTACTCGGCAATCCTTGTGAGCGGCGATATATGAGTATTAATGGGCGCCTTTCATATACAAGGGACATTGGTTAAATCTGGGTCCAGAAATATTTTTATTCCCTAGCGTATGGCAACAAGGTTACTGAATATAAATCAGAAATGATGTAATCGAGTCAATCCCATCAACCAATGTACTCGGCAATCCTTGTGAGCGGCGATATATGAGTATTAATGGGCGCCTTTTATATACAACAGACATTGGTTAAATCTGGGTCCAGAAATATTTTTATTCCCTAGCGTATGGCAACAAGGTTACTGAATATAAATCAGAAATGATGTAATCGAGTCAATCCCATCAACCAATGTACTCGGCAATCCTTGTGAGCGGCGATATATGAGTATTAATGGGCGCCTTTTATATACAACAGACATTGGTTAAATCTGGGTCCAGAAATATTTTTATTCCCTAGCGTATGGCAACAAGGTTACTGAATATAAATCAGAAATGATGTAATCGAGTCAATCCCATCAACCAATGTACTCGGCAATCCTTGTGAGCGGCGATATATGAGTATTAATGGGCGCCTTTTATATACAACAGACATTGGTTAAATCTGGGTCCAGAAATATTTTTATTCCCTAGCGTATGGCAACAAGGTTACTGAATATAAATCAGAAATGATGTAATCGAGTCAATCCCATCAACCAATGTACTCGGCAATCCTTGTGAGCGGCGATATATGAGTATTAATGGGCGCCTTTCATATACAAGGGACATTGGTTAAATCTGGGTCCAGAAATATTTTTATTCCCTAGCGTATGGCAACAAGGTTACTGAATATAAATCAGAAATGATGTAATCGAGTCAATCCCATCAACCAATGTACTCGGCAATCCTTGTGAGCGGCGATATATGAGTATTAATGGGCGCCTTTTATATACAACAGACATTGGTTAAATCTGGGTCCAGAAATATTTTTATTCCCTAGCGTATGGCAACAAGGTTACTGAATATAAATCAGAAATGATGTAATCGAGTCAATCCCATCAACCAATGTACTCGGCAATCCTTGTGAGCGGCGATATATGAGTATTAATGGGCGCCTTTTATATACAACAGACATTGGTTAAATCTGGGTCCAGAAATATTTTTATTCCCTAGCGTATGGCAACAAGGTTACTGAATATAAATCAGAAATGATGTAATTGAGTCAATCCCATCAACCAATGTACTCGGCAATCCTTGTGAGCGGCGATATATGAGTATTAATGGGCGCCTTTTATATACAACAGACATTGGTTTCATCTGGGTCCAGAAATATTTTTATTCCCTATCGTATGGCAACAAGGTTACCGAATATAAATCAGAAATGATGTAACTGAGTCAATCTCATTAACCAATGTACTCGGCAATCCTTGTGAGCGGCGATATATGAGTATTGATAAGCGCCTATCATATACAACAGACATTGGTTTCATCTGGGTCCAGAAATATTTTTATTCCCTATCGTATGGCTACAAGGTTACCGAATATAAATCAGAATTGATGTAATCGAGTCAATCCCATCAACCAATGTACTCGGCAATCGTTGTGAGCGGCGATATATGAGTATTAATGGGCGCCTTTCATATACAAGGGACATTGGTTAAATCTGGGTCCAGAAATATTTTTATTCCCTAGCGTATGGCAACAAGGTTACTGAATATAAATCAGAAATGATGTAATCGAGTCAATCCCATCAACCAATGTACTCGGCAATCCTTGTGAGCGGCGATATATGAGTATTAATGGGCGCCTTTTATATACAACAGACATTGGTTAAATCTGGGTCCAGAAATATTTTTATTCCCTATCGTATGGCAACAAGGTTACCGAATATAAATCAGAAATGATGTAATCGAGTCAATCCCATCAACCAATGTACTCGGCAATCGTTGTGAGCGGCGATATATGAGTATTAATGGGCGCCTTTCATATACAACGGACATTGGTTAAATCTGGGTCCAGAAATATTTTTATTCCCTATCGTATGGCAACAAGGCTACCGAATATAAATCAGAAATGATGTAATCGAGTCAATCGCATCAACCAATGTACTCGGCAATCTATGTGAGCCGAAATATGTAAGTTTGAGTATGTTTAATTTTGAATTTGGTTTTTTATACTTAAATATCTATAAATTTAGGTATTTAATTTTATTGATCATATGCGTGTTATTTGGTAGGTAAATTAAATATTATGTGTAAACACAACAACACGTCATTATTAAATTTATAATATTTTAGAATACAGAAAAATATGTGCTAAGATTTTCTTTAAACTAATTATGTTACTGTTTTATTATTGTACAACGTACAACACATTACATTTTTTTGCAACGTAAATATTTTAAACTAATAGAAATAATAAATAGGTTTTTAAATCATTTTTTTTTTATTTTCGGGATAGAGTATAATTTTGAGAAGTTTCATGTTGTTTTTCGGGCCGAAAGGTTTTTATCGTATTTAGCGTGGGCTCGAACCAATTTTTGAAAAGTCATTTTTCGGGATGGTTTTCGGGCTATCTTCACATACGTCCATACGCATATGGGAAATTTCATGGAGTTTTTGTGTGACATTGCAGCACAATACATAAAATTTCCAAATTCTGACGAAGAGAAGTCTGAGAAAGCCAGAGAGTTTGCACAGGTATTCCCACTGAATCTTAAATTATTTAAAAATGCTTATAGATATTTTTACTTTTAATTTCAGCTCGCTGGATTTCCTAATGTATTAGGTTGCATCGATGGATGTTGATCTACCTATGTAAATAGACACGGATTGATTTCCCTGACTCTTCAAGGAATTTGTGATGCTAACAAAAAATTTCTTAATGTGTTTATTGGATCACCCAGTAAAATACATGACTCCAGAGTTTTTAAATTATCATTTATTTCAATGAAACGCGATATGTGGAGAACAATACCATTTGTTAGGAGATGCTGCTTATCCTTTAAGGCCATATCTATTAACACCTTATAAAGATTTTGGAAATTTGACGGCAAAAAAAATTAAATACAACAAAAAACATTGTCAAACGCGAGTCAAAATTGAAAATGCGTTTGGCCTACTCAAACAACGATTTAGACAACTTGTTCGGTTGGATTTCTTTACAGTGGAAAAAATGTGTAAATTTGTGATGGGGTGCTGCGTTTTACACAATTTGTGCATCGAAAATGAGAATTTCTGGGAAGAGCAATTAGGAAATGAAGAAACCAGTGCTGCGCTTGCTGAAAAAACTGACCAAAGCTCGGAAAGCATTTCGGACGCCTTATTAAAAGAGTTAGGCGAAACAAAACGATTACAAATTGTGAATATATTATAAATAGAACGATTTAATTTCCAAAAATATAGTTTATTAATTCAAATTTATAAAAATTGTCTCATTCAATAAAAATATCGTAAAAACTAACTATGATAAGATAAGAGATCGTAAAAACTAACTTTGATAAAATAAGGTAAGATATCGTAAAAATATATTGTAAACACTAACTATGCATATATGATTTTTATTCAAGTTATTCCAAACTGTGCTTCAACATGGCCATTTTTTCTTTGTGACGAGCTTGTTTCATTGCCTCTTTTTGCTCAAACTTCTTATCATTTTTCTCATCCGTCGCCTTGAAACATTCTTTTATACTCTCGGTTCGTGCTGTTTTACGTGCCAATATTTCTTCAAAAAACAGCTGGTTCGCTGTTTTGCGAACTCGTTTTTTTGGTTGTGACGCTGCTTGAGTAGTATGAACTTCCTCGGAGCTATCTAAATCTGTAGGGTGTGGTAAGTTAAAATTTGATGAAGCTGGGGAGTTGGAGGTTGACCATTGGGAGTATTGGATATTTGGTGATTTGGAGGTTGATGGTTGATGGGTTTGGATATGTCGAAGTTGAGAAAAAGGTAAATGTGGAGTGTGGGGATTATCGGCCGATTGCCATGACGAAGAACTGAATGATGATGACTGGGAGGTAGAAGGTTGAAGAGATGATGAAGGTTTTATATTAAATTGGGGACGTTTTATATAGGATGATGCAGTAGGAGTGGACGGCTGTGGTGATATTTGAGGCGGTTTTACTGGGCGTGATGGAAATGTGAAAGAATTTGAGTCAAATTCGGAGGTAGAAGGTTGAGGAGATGATGAAGGTTTAATATTAAATTGTGGATGTTTTTTATAGGATGATGCAGTAGAAGTGGACGGCTGTGTTGATATTTGAGGCTATTTTACTGGGAGTGATGGAAAGGTGTAAGGATTTGAGTCTAGTAATGATGATTGATTGACTGATTTTTTAAACGATTCGTCTGGGTCCATGGAAAAATCGGGCAGTATGGAGTCGTCCATAGCCATAATTTCTCCAACCTCACTTTCAAAAGGCGTTTCTTGATAGGATGCCCCGCTGGTGTTGTTATTATCGATCGCCTGTTTTCTCCATTTCATGACGCATCGAAACCTCGTCTCCACTTGTTGTCGAGTATAAGTCATCCCAAACGTTGCCTCTAAAACTACAGCCACATGTGCCCATAAAAGGTTCTTCGTTTTGAACAACTTCATAGGGCCAACATTCTTTAAATTATCCTTATACACTTGGAGAAGCATCTTTGTATGGTCATCTTGCCATTTAATTATTGTTTGGATATTTACTAAAAGAAAATATAAATTATGTAATTGTTCAAAAATTTTCTAAATAAAATATTTTACATTTTTAGATCCTTCATCAACTATTTTTTCGGTTGAGCAGTTTTCGTCTGCGGGTTGTTTGATCTCTCCGGTACTTATATTTTCGTGTAAAGCTGTAATATAAAGGGTGATTTACTAATAGTTTATAATTTTCTAGGATATTTAATTTTTTTATAATATGTATACCTGAGTCGTATTGAACAGGTAACACTGCACACAAATTATAAAATGGTGCGACCGTTTCAAAATCCGCTTTTACAACAGATCCGTCTATAAAATAAAAAATTTGAGGTTAGCATTTTATAATATATACATATTTATGTAACTACACGAAATCCTCACTTTGCACATTTTGTAGTAATACCATGCCGTCTTCCAGCATTACACTATTATTTTCGTCTTTTACAACACTATAATCTATTAAATTAATTTCCATTTTTTAATTGTAAACAAAACACAACACAGATTATTTATAAACACAAAAGATGGTCGCTTACGCGCTATTATCTACACACTCACAACAAAAACAACAACAAAAAATTGTACGTTCTTTGGCAACTGTCAAAACTTGATTTATTTTTTTTCCGAAAGAACTTCACATTAGTTACGTGGAAGTAAACGTACATTTACACTTTCCAATTAAAAATGCTTATAATATACGATATCTAAACGTTTTGTATTAATATTTATACATTTTTTGACATTTATGATACGTAATAAAGTACGTGAATCTTTTGGTAAGAAATTGGATCCACGCAATTTTGAAATCCTAAGTAAATCGTTTAAAGCTCGATGTGTGATTCGATGGACTAATGCCCAGTTTTTTAAATCTTCTATCATCGAAAGTTTGCTTTCAATTTCTTAATCTTCACCGGGATCAGACATTTCATTGGCATAATCGTAGTCATTCTCGGGTTCCGTGGCATTTTTTGTAGTTTGATTTAAATAACTAGGAATGTTGAACTCGTTTTGTGTTGAAGTGGAAGTAATGGAAATATTTAAATCACTACAAACTACAGTTTTATGACCATTTTCCACAATAGTAAAATTATTTAGGAAACGTTGTTTTTCAGAAATTGTTTTGATATTGTTATTTTTCAAATTTGCTAGTCTTTTCACATTTCTATTTCGATGTGCAATGAAAAGGTTTTCTCTTCATTTTGTTAATTTTTTTCATAAAAAATAATTGTTTTTATTTCACTATAGAGATAAATTATAAACAACTTTTTGACATAAGAAAACTGTATGAATTTCGTGGCAGTACAAATACATTGATAATGTCAATATTCAGTAAATCTACGAGGTAGCTATAAATTCTCATTAAAGTTACATCCGTAACTAACATGTGACGGTATAGATCCATTTACAAAGTAATTGTTCAGTAAATCTACAAGGTAGCTATAAGCTCTTGTCGACTCTACAAATCGTAAATATTTTGAAACTGTAATCATACAAAGACATAGTATATAAACAAAAAAGTTACAGGCGTAGCTAGAAGTTTACCTCTACAGTGTAACTTTACAGAACGCATTCTGAAACTACTTTTTTTAGAAGCATACATACAGCTACAAATTTTCGCTACAATAAATGCTCTGTAAATTATACAACAAAAATTTGTGACTATGATATATACAAAATGTTACTTGGGAAAGTACTTGATGTATAGTCCTATGTGCTGTAAGTAGTATGCATGTGATACATTCCGTTGGTCGTACAAATAACAGGTAATTTTTGCAGCTATTATTGTTCACTGTCCTTTACTAGCAATATTTTGTGGTGAATCGCTTATTTTTGTAATGATTTTTAATTTAAAATGACTTCAAAGATTTGTAATCATGAGTTTTTTTCCTTTTAGTGACCACTCCGTTATAACTACAGCTTCATTTTAAGGTCGTCTGTTATAAATTGTTACTTAGGAAAATTGCACAGACCAACGTTTATTAGTTCTATAAATAAATACCGGTTACGGCCTCTAAGGGAAGAATACAAATACAACCAGAACAGACATTGCGT
Source organism: Nephrotoma flavescens (assembly GCA_932526605.1). Taxonomy (NCBI): domain Eukaryota; kingdom Metazoa; phylum Arthropoda; class Insecta; order Diptera; family Tipulidae; genus Nephrotoma; species Nephrotoma flavescens. The sequence continues at coordinate 125,986,564 of OW052221.1, read as the reverse complement.
AGACCAAGAAATTTTTTTCCTATACGTTAAATTTTTTATAGGGAACCTAATTTTTAAATATGAATATTAATAATTACATGCGTTTATGTTAACTAACTGTTTTTTGTTGAAATATGCCGGCAAAGCTTCATTGTGAGTCCATAATTGTTTATTTGAAATAAAAATATTCAAAAATAACGAATTTTTAATACCTTATCGCGAACCGAGGTCAGAAAAATTAGTCCAAATTTTTAGCGTTATGTCTATTCTGCCTATATATATGCTGTGCTCTAAGCCACAATTTAATGTTTTCATTTACATGGAAAACCAAGAAAGTTGTGACTCCATAATATTATTAAGTACAATTAAAATAAATACTTACAGAGTCGATGATTCGGCAGTCCACATCTCGTTCACGACAAGCTAACTGCCTCAAAATAAACCGAATTTTATCACTACGCCGATAAAATTTTGTAAAAATTCTAATAAATAACAGCAAATTTATAATATGATAGCCCATAAAAATTATTCCCGCCACAAAATAAATATAACGGACAAACGTAGTTTTAGTCCCAAGAGCCGTATGATAATAATAAAGAAACACTTCAAAAGACGTCCGTACCAAATTCGTTATGAAATACATTAACAATCGGTTCGAACTTTGATTGGTTACCAATCGTTTAATGTTATGAATTTTAAAAAGAACTCGAATGGTGCGATCCAGCTCAATGTTCAGTTTGGTCATGTTGTAGATTTTCCGTTTGTTGAGAATTTCAATCAATCTATGTAATTTTAACTGGGCCGATTTTAAAAACGCCGTTAAACTAATGATAATTAAGAGGGAGTTAATCATCATAACCACTTCAAAATTAAACAAAATGTACGTTAATATTGTTGGAAGTATATTGTAACTTTTTGGTGGATGCAGTATTGAGTCAACACCCATCCCAATTAGTAATATTAGGCTGGTACCATAAATTGCCGATTTTAATTTTGAATTTAGTTTTGACTTGGTATTCGCCAATTCCGCCGGATCAAAAAAATTATTTAATTTTAACACTTTTCGGATGCTAATTACATCGAAGTTACATTTTATCATAACTTCATAGTATGTTGCCCAGCATGCAGCATAAAATGTTAGTATCAGCATAAAGTAGGAAGTGAAAAATACCAAACCTTGTTTCCGAACGATTGTTAACAAAAAATTAAATTGAAGATTTCGATAGTTTAGAAATAGGAACATGAAAATCGAATAGAGTCGATAAAATTTTATTTCTTTCAACACAACTTTTCCATTTTCTATTATCAGGTAATGTTTAAACAAACCATAGAATTGAGGAACCAATAACGTTATTTGTGTTGCTCGCAGACTCATTTTACAAAAGCGAACTTTTAAATCGTTTCCAATCGCAACTGGCTTTTGAACTTAACTGAAAACTGATTCCCTAAGCAATCGAAAGTTTATTTGATAATATAATAATTAATTGGTAATTAGTAAAACATACTGTTTAATTATTAATGGAAATATGAAAACAAATAATTTGACCTCCGCATAATGGTAATTTATTATTTCCGTGAACAATTTCCTGAACTACCCTAAAAATTTAAATTATGAAGGTTTGGGAAAAACTTCACGCTTGTTCAAATACAAAGTGTACATTCGAGATAATAAGGATTCAATAGGAACCAGAGTGTTAATAAGGGTGTTTAGTATGTTCAATTCGCAATACAATAGATTTACGTTGTATGCGAGGGGCAAACAAAACATGGGAAAATTTTATAGGAAATCGCTTTCAACGTAAGTTATCGGATTGCGAATTGAGCATCCTAAGCACCCTTGGCCCCTATAACTTTTCAAGGGAAGATGATTTTCAGTTCTATTGAATCCGTATTATCTCGAATGTACACTTAGTATTTTGTGGGGGTTTTCTTGGGACATGGGAAAATTTTATGGAAAGTCGCTTACAACGTAAATTTATCGTACTGCAAATTGAGCATCCTAAGCACCCTTGGCCCCTATAACTTTTCATGGGATGATGATTTTCGGTTCTATTGAATCGTTATTATCTCGAATGTACACTTAGTATTTGGTTGGGGTTTTCTTTAGACATGGGAAAATTTTATGGAAAAACGCTTACAACGTAAATTTATTGAATTGCGAATTGAGCATACTAAACACTCAATTATTGTAAAATTATTTACATTATTTTATATAAATTATAATTTTCTCGTTTATACGAAATTTTACGCATACATTGAAATAAAAATGGCTAATTTAGATTTTTAGGAAAGTTCATGAAATACTTTATATCATAATTTATTATTATAACAAATTGAAAGTAAAAATAATACTTACAGCATCTACAAGTCGACAATCGAATTTCATGCTGTTCTGAATGACTTGATTAAGCCGACACATAATTTTTGCGACACGTTCATAATATATAGTTAACAGTGACATAAACACCACCATATTCACAAAATGATAAAGTGCGTATGTAGCTGACGCCATTAGATGACTCATTTTCATATGTCTGGTTCTGTGCAAAGGCGTTAAAAATACCTTTTGATATAAGAAAAAAACTTCACATGCAAATCGCAAAATATTCGACATAAAATATATGATAAATCGTTTCCCAAACAGTCTATTGTACAACCGTAGCAATTTAGTAATTTTATACAGAATCACAACAATTCGATCGAGATCGTCACTAAGCTCACACATTTTTATATTACTTAGGTGGTCGAGTTTCGAAAAGCACACGACTTTTTTTAGGCTCTCACACATACCATTCAGGATCGTTACGATCATCATTGACACCAAAATTATATTCAGTATCATAACAATTTCAAAATTAAAATGAAAATATGTCACAAGCATGTGAAAAACACTGAAGTCTCTGACCCGCTTTGTAAAGTGGTCGAAAAATGTTGCGAGCAGTAGTACAATACATGCCAAATATATATTCACCAATAAAATTTTCTCCGCCAGTCGATTTAAATTTAAGATTTTATTGTAGGCATTATTCAGTTTTAAAATTTTTTTTAAAATTTGTTTATCGTAATTCGTTCGAAACGCGACTTCATAAAATGTTCCGTACTGTGACGTAACAAATGCGGTTACCAATGCGACGAATACTACCGAGAATACATAGCCCTTTTTAAGCATTCCAAGTATGCTGCGCCCTAGTGTTGCTAGTGGGTAATTCAATGCGATGCACACCAGTATCGAGTATATTCGATAAAATTTTATTTCCTTAATCAATATGACATTGTTGGCTATAGAGAGTCTATATTTAAATAGACCATAAAGCTGGGAGATTAAAATAGTTAGCGCAATAATTTTTGAATTCATAGCACTGGCGAATGGTATTTAACTAATGACATTTAAAAACAATAAATTGATTATTATTCATCGATTAGTAAATCTGATAACCCAAATAACGCAGTATACTAAATATCTCAAACACATAATTACTTGCTTTGGGATTACATATTATTTTCATTACATAAATAAATAAGGCTACGACGTCCTCTAAACGTCAATGCATCGCAATTTTAATTTGTTTTCGATTTTAAATTTTTATAAATTCGAGTGCTTCTGAAACCGGCTGTAAATTTAATGGAAACAAATCGTTTATAATTTATATTTTAATTAGAATAAATAATTTAACAAATCCAATAATTAAAATATTCAACAAAGAGAAGCCCTAACGGTTTCAAAACCTCTGTCCGAAAATTGACAACCCGTAAAAATCACTGGAATCACTGGAAAAATTTTGCTCATTAGCATTGAATTTGTAAAAATTTGTAAAATTTGTGAATTTGAAAATTTTTGTTTTCCATCATCGAAAATATCGAACAAATTTTAAATATTTCCATGATACACAATAAAAAACTGATAAATTGCATTAAAAATATTAGCCACAAAAATACTAATGGCCAGTTGCACAGTAAAATGACTAACGGTCGGCTAGTTGTGCGTCGTTAAATGTTTTATATGAAATCTGGATAGGAACCAAGCACACAATTTATCGATAAAAAAACTCAACAAAAAAAAAAATATTTTTCAGGGGAAACTGGAGAAAGCAAATGCTGCTAGACTTATATTGTTTTTAAAGTGAACCAAATCCATCAAGAAAGACTATGTATATAAAGTTTTGTTTTTTGATCACCCATATTTTGGAATTTTATAAATATTTAATTGATTTTTTTGACGTTCCTTTATTTGATATATGAGCTCCTATTGCGAGAAACCCTGGTTGTTTTGAAAATCTTCGCTTTGGATGCACCTTTCCATGTTGCGTGAGCAAAGCTTTAGCTAGCTCGCGCCGAAACTCGTATTGGTCTAGTTGGCAGTTATAGGTTTTGGCTAATGACCACGCATTTGTAATGGCCAAATTCCACCCATAAATTTATTATAATTGGTGATTACGTATGGCTGTGGAATGCCAGTTTGTTTTGCTCTGAATGGTTATATGGGTGAGTTGTAACTAGCCGATTTATGCCAAAAGCATTCGACATCGGAAAAACAATTTTAATGTCCTGCCATCTTGTAAGAATTACTTCATATTGTTTATCTATAAAACTTTCGTAATAACCCCGTATCTTTTTATTTGTGTGTTTTTTATCGGTCATCTTGGTATTTTTCAAACGATTTTCTCGTAACGTGCCTGTCTCACCACATTTCACATCCCTAAGTGTCTTACATATTAAACTTGGTCCAGTAAAAAAGTTGTCGAAAAAATATGAAAAGGTAATATCTGGAAACCGATCTTTAATTTTTTTGCAAAGTCCATCATCTAATCACGCTCCTGGTTGCGTCCTTGGTAAATGTCAAATGCATAACAATATCCTGCTGGACAATATCCTGCTAGCGGCAACCCAAGTCCGAAGCACACAGGTTTATTCCGCATATCCTGCTTACATGGATGTCTGCGGTAATATGGAACCATTGTTTCGTCGACGGAAATGTTCAGGATAATCGGCGCATATTACAAGAAGAGTTCATTCAAATGATTTATAAACATTCGTACTTTTGCAAGTCGATCTCTGGAACTCTTCAATCGTCAATTAAATCATTAGCTGCTTTTTTTTTAAAACAATCGAGTAGAGTTCGCGATAGCCATTTTCAAATTTGTCCAATTTAAAATTAAAAATAAATTTTTTTTTTAATTAAATAATTTAAATTTAATAGTAATCTATGTATGACCAAAAAAATCTATCTTAAATTTGAATGGTTTTATTGTAATATCGTTGTTCTGTATAGTTCTGAACCCCGTTATTATACAGAACTATACAATGATATTATTAGAAACCCATACAACTTTTATGATGAACTTTTTTGGTTATACATAAATTCCTAATTAATTTAAATTATTTAATTAAAAAAAATAAAATTTTTAATTTTAAATTGGACAAATTTGAAAATAGCTATCTCAAACACTTCTCGATTATTTTCAAAAATACGCAGCTATTATCGCAGAAGTGGATGTTAACAAATATGTCTTCAAAGGCAGTACAGCGCATCCATTGTACTATACTAACTCTATGAAATCGCCGGTGTCGATCGATATGTATAATTTAATTTTTTTCTTTGCGGCATAATTTGTGGTGTAATTTACGACTGCTTCAACCTTTTGTTTAACAAACAACTTAAAAAATTCAATCGGGTCGCGTTATCCCCTTAGGTTGAGTGGGCAAGTTTTTGTTCCATCCCACTTTCTATGGTTGTAATAAAAACCACATAATTTCAGATCATCTTCATCCCCATTTTCCCATGATTGCTGATTTCTTTGATGAGACATACTTGGTGTTTCGATTTCATTTTCTTCAATATTCCCAACTTCAACTTCTTTATCAAAATTTAAGTCTACTTAAAAAGTTGGGATCGTTATCCACCTCCCCGCCTGAATCTGCATCTGTGTCTGGAGGATGTAAATACATATCGAGTGGCGTTGGGACATCATCTGGTAGAATTTCCAGGGCATCTAAAACCTCTATGAGACTTAACGGAGTTTTCCTAAAAAAGATATAAATTGTCATTATATGCCTATCGGTGCCTTTCGCAAAAATTTTGAAAAACGATCACAAACGTGATATTTCACATTTATTTTTTTATTTTTGTTGTTAAAAATACAAATGACAGAATATTTAGAAACTAAATAGTACACAAAACTGTAAATATATACTTATAAATTAACATACCAGTAACGTTGATTATTGAAGTCCATATTTTTTAACAAATTATTGTCACTTCTAATCGTCACTCTATAATGATTGAACTAAAACAAAAGAATGTTTTTTTTTGCTTTATACTCCCATTTCACACGAGATTTTTGGTTTTTTCATTATTTTTTCCAGGCCAACTAGTCGTAATAGATAATGTATATATGTATGTGTGTTTTATTTTGTTTTGTTCTGCTCTCTCGAAAATAAAATTTAAACTAAAATGAGTGAAAATGGCCTTGAAATATTTTTAATTTCATTTATGTTTGTGTTAGTGTGGTTGCACCGAAAATTTGTTTAAGTCGCAATTAAAACTGGTATCATAGGTAAATGGGGAAAGAAACGAAGAAAAATACGGTTTCTGTTCTGTGATACCCCGTGTGGCATCAGCCTTATACATTCTCCGATCTAACGGGAAAATTTTCTTTTTATATTTCCTAATTTCATAGAAATTTTTTCATCAGTAGTTTACAAAAAATTAAAAATGAGAGAAGAGTCTTACGATGCAGGAACAATTTTAAATGGGTTAAAATGATGTTCGTGTGCAACATAAGTAACATAACCTCAATGTGAAATAAAATAGACTACTTATAAAAGACAACGTATAAACAGACAATTTTCAACATATTTTTGTTTTATATTTTAGGAAATAATACCATATGTCTGCAAAACGAAAATTATTTTCTTTGAATTTGAAAATGCAAATACTCGGCGAGTATAAACCGAATACTGCTGGTTATGCTTTGTTAGCCGCTAAATCGCTAAAAGATCCAAATATTTCCGCACGAGTGGTAAGAAATTTACCGAGGAGGCAGAAATATTGATTTAACCTTACTGGAGACAAACCTTGTAAATTGAGTTAAAAGTCGAAACGAGAAGGGACTGCGTGTCAAGGATAAGTACATCGTAGCGAAAGCACTAACCATTAAAAATGATGTTGACGAAATTTATAAAAATTTTAAAGCTGTTAGCAAACAACGAATCGCACTCTCCTACTAGATGCTGATAAAACTGTAAGGGACTTCATCCATAAAATATAAAAAATTATCGATGTGTATTGTATCGAAAATAAAAATATTTTAAATATGAACCAAGTTCCGCGGTATTTCGAATGTGAGCCAAGTAGTATAATTACATTCAAGGGAATCAAAAATATTATAGCACGAAAGGCCAGTTGTTCCCATAAAAAATTTACTGCAATATTTACAATTTCTGCTCACAGGAAAATGTTAAAACCGCATCTACTATTTTCAATATTAGAACGCGTACCATAAGTAGAGCAAATTGCATCGTTGAGGTCAACAACTAAGGGATGTGGAGTAGTGAAATTTTAAAATCTTATATGAACAATGTAATACTGAAGAAGTGTCAAACTAATTTATTGCGTCAACCAGTTATCCTCATTACTGATTCATATGGACCACATGCTGCGTTAGCCGCCAACTGTAATTCTAATCAAAAACGAAATGTAATAGTACAAAATTGCAATAGTACCCCCAAAAATGACTGGTTTATTACAACTGCTGGATGTGATATGAAGAGAATTTTCAGGACCATTATAATGATTGTTATGATAAATACATCAGTGATGCGATTCAAAATAGTGAGAAGCAAACAAAACAAGGGAACCCCACAATGCCGCATTCTAACATCGTATGCGAATGGGTTGTCGATTTTAAAAATCATTTATCAACTGAGAGCATTTCTAACGCTTTTGTGTGCTGCGGGCTAATGCGAAAGCCCAATTTTAATGTTGATAAGGTGCACACTCCCTTTAAAAGAGCTTTATAAAGATGATGTCGATAAGGAAGAGTGGATTTTAAAAGCCAAAGACAAACGGTTAACAATATTCAGGCGGCATAGGTACAATTGTACCTTTTCCGTTGTTAAATACTAATAAGTCTTCTTGTAGAAGCCGGAGAGGGGTAAAGTTTTGTGAGATCTCCACATTTTTTTGCTGGACCATGTAGACCTTAGTTTAGAAAAATATCCCCAGCCTCTTCAGAGATAGAGGATCTAATAGTTTTTAGCATTGTAAAAGACTTTTAGCGTTGTAAAATTATGCCGCCGGACGAAGTTTAATGAATAATAAATATTTTTTCGAGTAAGTAGGAGATTGTACGTTTTTCTAGCCAGAAAACATGTTCACAAGTTTTTTTGAATGTGTTAAACTCGCAACACAAGTCTGTGCTCGTTGCATACGACCAATAGTTCTCAAATTTTATTATCGAAACCACGGAATCTAACATAGAAATATAACCACGGAATCTAACATAGAAATATATGCAGTATCTTTCTTTGAAAATTGGAATATAACTTTGATGACCATTGACAGAGAATGCAAGAAATTAGAAGAACACAATATGGAGTTGATGAAGCCGTAAAAGATGTACCATTAATTAGAGTTGAAAACTATAACAGTCTTAAACTTCAAATAACTTATTTTTAGTTCAATTTTCACTGTGCTTGAATCGCAAACCTTTCTTTTGTGACAAGCTGGGCAGCCAGAAGTAAACCTAATTCGAGTATGCTGAATTCAATGGTGCTAGTCCCATTTTAACGTTAGTCTCCATTTTTGAGTTATCGCTTTCGGCATCTTTTGGCTCTGAGTCAAGAATTTGTTAAAATATACACTTATTTTCACGTTTATAGCTCCATTAAGATTTTCGTTTTGTTTTCTTTAGCAAAGTTGTTGCTCAAGCCAAGACAAACAACTTTGCCAAACATATCAAGACCGAAAAACCACATTTTTGTGTTTTTTTTTCTTTTCATTTCGACGAAAAACACTTTTTATTATTTTTTGTCCATTTATTGAACTTAAATCGATTGAAATCGATCGAATAAACATCGCTTCGACAAATATAGATTCAATAGAAACTATTCAAAAGAAAATTAAATCGATTCAGTTGATTTTATGGTGATTTTTCTTGATTTTTTCCTAAAAAATTAACATTTTTCTTAACTTTTTAAATTTAATTTTCTCATTCGTTTGTGTCGTCTTCGGTTTCGGGATCTTCTTCTTTTTGCAAATTCTAACAAATGTCACCCAAGAGTGCATTTTGCTTTTCGCCGCTGTACTAATGTTCGAGCCTTGTTTCAAGGTCTTGATATGTTCGGCAAAGACGTTTGTCTTGTTTTGCGCAGCAACTTTGCTGAAGAAAGCAAAACGAAAGTCTTCAAAAGCTAGCGAAAATGCGAATGAAATATTTTGACAAATTTTTGACTCGGAGCCAAAACATGCCAAAAGCGATATCTCAAAAATGGGGACTAACTTTACAATGGGACTAGCACCATTGAATGCAGCGTACTTGAATTAGGTTTACCCGCGGGGTGCAGCTTGTCACATTTTTCAACTAGCACAGTGATTGCGGTACTAAAACTACACTGCGTAAAACAAAAAACGCAACAGTAAATTTTTTAGAAAAATACCCTATTTTCAAACACTTGCATCTTGGTGAAATGTCCGTTTAAATTTCTATTTTTACTTTTAAAATGTAGCAAATTTAGTCTACTTTCCGATGCTGATGTCCGTACTAATACAATAACTCAACAGCGATTTGTCGTACATAAATTTCAATAGTCTCATTCTCAAGGTTTCTAAATTCTCTACAAAACGGCTTACATATTTGGATTCGCGAATGACACATCAGGATAGTTCGTTGGCAGTCTTAAGGTTTGGGATTTTTTGTCGTTAAAAACATTTTTGTTTGACTCAAAAAAAAGTCATAAAAAAACTAAAATAATAAAAAACGAAAGTAGACTAAATTTGCTACATTTTAAAAGTATTTTTTTACTTCTTTTTTTACAAACGGACATTTCACCAGATACAAGCGTTTGAAAATAGGGTATTTTTCTAAAAAAATTACTGTTGCGGTTTTTGTTTTGCGCAGTGTATAATATTAAAAACCCGAATATTATTTACTTAGAGTTTTAGGATTATGCACATTTTTATTTTGTTGATTTCTTTTTATTACCAAGAGTCTGAATTATTTAATCACAAAAATATGTTTTATTGTGTTTAAGAAAATTTAAAATATTTCGCCTAGGCGTTATATTTAAATGGGCAATTAAAACGAAATATTTTAAGAACTTTGAAAATTTGGTCATTTTTGAGACTTTCGAAAAAAAAGGCATATGCATTATTTACGGGGTGAGGCAATTTTGTGGAATGTTATTGCCTTGAATGACATATTGTTCACGTTTGGAAGCAAATTGAGAAACGTTTTAATTTGATGTAGTTTCCTGTTATTTTGTGAGGTGATGTACAAGAACTGCGTAAATATAAATTTTTGTAAAGTTTTAACTCTTTAAGCAGGATCCATTTAGGTCAAGCCTTGGATGGAACATTTGTCATAAGTACTCACGTATGAGCGCTGTTGACAACATTAATTGGTTTTAGTGTTAGTCTTTTAAAAGTAAAGTTTTATAATCTTATGTTCAAGAAAGCTTTAAAATTGAGCATCTGTAACTTCATTGTATACTATGCTGACAACTATAGGGTTTTCCAATAGGAATGATATGATAATTAAGTGACGTTTCGGCCATTTGTAATATGTCATGATCTGTCATTTTTTGTTTCATTGTATTCAGTAATGTTTACAACTTCATCATGGTGAGACATACGCAAGAACAACGTTTACAAATTATTTAGTTTTATTATCAAAATAATCGTTCTCCAATTGCAACTTTTCGTGCGCTTTTGCCATTTTATAGTCGTAATAATCGTCCAAGTGTGCTCGCTATTCGTCGAATTGTGGAAAATTTTGAGCGTACATTTTCTTTACATAATGTTCAAGTGCCAATAAGACAAAGAAACGCTCGAAGTAATGCAAATATTGCTGCCGTTCAGACAAGTGCTGCTGAAAACCACAATTTGTCGATTCCAAGACGTTCTCAAAAATTGGGACTATCTCAAACCACAACCTGGCGGATTTTGAGAAAGGATTTGGGTTTGCATCCGTATAAAATTGTTCTCACTCAAGAACTGAAGCCATTGGACCACCGTAAACGTCGTGAATTTGCTGATTTTGCCTTGGAACAACTTGAAAACGATAACGATTTTTTTAAGAAAATCTTCTTCGATGAAGCTCACTTTCATCTGAGTGGTGCGGTAAATAAACAAAACTGTCGATTCTGGTACGTAGAAAATCCACAAATTATTCATGAAAAACCATTACATTCACCTAAATTGATAGTTTGGTGTGGTTTTTGGTCTGGTGGAATCATCGGTCCGTATTTTTTCGAAATGAAGCTACGGTAACACCGTTACTGTCAATGGAGATCGGTATAGATCCATGATAACCAACGTTTTATGGCCGAAACTGGAAGAAGTTGATCTTGACAACATTTGGTTCCAACAAGACGGGGCTACGTACCACACAGCAAGTGCAACAATTGAATTATTGCGAGTAAAGTTTGGAGATTCGATTATTTCAAGAAATTGTGATATTGAATGGCCTCCAAGAAGTTGTGATTTAACACCATTTGACTATTTCTCTTGGGGTTATTTGAAGTCATTGGTCTTTAGCAATAAACCAAACTTTCTTCAAGCATTATAAGTCAATATTGAACGTGCTATTCATGACATACGACTTGATTTAGTGAAAAAAGTGCGCGAAAATTGGGTTCATCGAATTTGTTCCTGCAGAAGAAGTCGTGGAGGCCATTTGAATGACGTTTTATTCAGAAATTAATTGTATCGATTGTACTTCACATTAAATAAAAAACATTTCAATTTCCTTAACAATTTGTGTGTTTTTTTAAGATATCATATCACACTTATTGGAAAACCCTATATAAACATTCTACATCAATAGTTGTAGATAGATAGCATGTCAAATTTTAGTCTGATTTGCCGCTTCACCAACAACATCAACTGGTGGTATAATGTCCTTTAACATTAAACGTCAAATGCTGTCGGCAGTATAGTGGGCTATAATGTTAATTATTGCATAACCTAGAATTTTGTCAGCAACTATCTAGTTGATAATTTCACCACTAGTTTCCTCACCAATAAGTAAAAATTCTTTTCGTACTTCACTTCCTTGCAAACCATTTCGCAAGGCACATCAGATTTGCAAATATTTTTGTAAAGCAAAGAAATAAAAGTACTTGCTGGCGGTGTTTTCCGTAACTCTTCTGATAATACAGTTGATGAATGTGATGGTTCGCTTCGACTGTCTAGAAATATCCACATATTTCAGACAAGGTATAAAGAATACAAGGTATGACCTTCTCGCGTTTTGTTTTCATTCGCTTTGCGCATATACGTCACGTGTATTGTAAAATTTATATATCTTATATTATAAAACATAGTATTATTATAGCATAATTAAATAAAAAACACGTTTCAATTTCTAATTCTAAATTCTAATTTATTTAATTTTCTTTTCTTTGTATTTATATTTTCTGATAATTGCGCGTTTAAAATTCTTATTTTAAAAAACATTTTACATTGAAAATATCTTTCTATATCTAATTCGGTTTGATAATAGCGTTTTTATGTAATTTCCAGCAATTTTTAGGGATATAGTGTTGATTTCATTAAATATATCATCTAATCTTTGTAGTTTCGCTCAATTGATCCGTCCATATGAAATGACTGTTTAGCTCAATTTCAACATCACTTCTCAGTATAAGCGGATTTTATATTTATAGCTGCTTTATGATATACTCAGCGATTTATTTCAATCCGTCTTATTGTACATCAGTCTTCTATGACGTTGAATCATGTAATTGACTAAACGAGTATGATGATCATAGAGAACTCCTTTTGCCCGCATAACGCCAAAAAAATTTCCAACGGATCTTGGTTTAATCAATATATCAGTATATAACTAATTTTATATTCCTCTTTTAAACCTCAACCAGTCAGCCTTAAGTTCTTAAGTTGTGCTCCATTTTGGACCACTTAGGAGAGCGGTACGACCACCACAATTTTAGAGGTCAGTTGTTTATTTGTGACGATAAGCCTATACAATTTTGGTGATTGTAGCACTAACCGAAGTGATGCAATCAGCGTTTAACTTAAGAACTTAAGGCTGACTGGTTGAGGCATTAGGTCTACGAATAACATTTTTAATGCATTGATGTTAGTGATTATGCCTTTTTGAAAAAGCAACAGGTTTTTATTACATCCGAACCGCATTCGCCTAATAGTATTCTCCGTGTCGTTTAATATCTCTTTGTGTTCCGGTTTTGCCAAATAAAAATGCAATACACCACCACACCATACAGGTGTGACGAGACGTAAAATTTAAAAATGAAATAGCATGCCAATATGCGCAATATTTTACCATGTATTCTATATACCTTGTATTTCAGATAACGCTGTGAATGGTGTGGTTTTGATGTTTTTTCGAGGATTAACACTTTAGACTTAGATCTAGTGACTCGTTGATATTATGTTGAATTATGTTTCATATGTCTTGTGATAGATTGAACATGGCAAGAATGGTTCTTTGCAGATTTGCTTCTGCTGTCTCAATTCTTTTATTGACTTGTCAAGTAATGAATATAATCTTACACTCCGGGCAATTTCATCAAAAACCCCGTTGCACTCCACACACATCGTTTCTAACGATATTTTTATTGTTAAGAACTAAATAAAATTTTTGACACTATTATGATTTATTTAAGTGCAAATAAAAATTACACTAAAAATAAATAAATTAAAAAAATAAACTAACCAAATTGTTTTCGTATGAAAATTAAAATTCTTTCGATATGAACTACAGTTGAGTTTACCCCATAACTATAAATATACCCTTAACTCATAATTTATAGCTTTCTGAAGGTGATAGAAAAAAACTTACCAGTCGCCATTTTAAATTTTTAAAACTGATACTCACCTGCAACGAAAAAAGATAAAAAAAATATTTTTATTCAAGTACTAAATCTCAATAATTTACTTACACTTTCAACATATCGCGAATCTAAATTTACTGACGTTAGTCTCATCTCAAACAATAAAACCTTCATTTTGTCGATTTGTTCATTAAACACATGACAAATTATAACAAAAAATGAAAAATTTAACAAATGATATAAGGAATAAAAAAGTCGTGATAATGATTGCATTCCAGTGGACAGTTCGGTTTCTTGAGGTCGCATTACTCTCGAATAGTACAAATAAAAAGATTCGCATATAAAATTTGACATATTACACGTCAAAAATATTAATAGCCGCAAGGAATAAAATTGGCTGAAACTTGCAACGATTTTATAAATTTTTATTAATACTTTACGTAGACTATCGAATTCATTATTGAACTTTACATCAACAGTACGGGCCATTTTATTAGTTAACTTAATATTAAATTTTAGATCCTTATTAATCGCATTTAATAAAAAAATCAACCAGGTTATAATTAGTAGAGCCGCAAACATTATAATTATTTCAAAGTAGAATTGTAAAAAAGTTGAGATAATGACGGTTAAACTGATTAAAGGGTATACACTGATATAGTCGATGATGAATCCACTCCCTAAAATGATTGCAGTTCCATATAAATTTAAAAATGTTAACGTTTTAACTAATTTAAAAATATTTGATTTTCGATTGGAATGATTAAATCCGTTAAATAACTTCTCGAACTGGCGAAATATCTTCGTTTCACAGTATCCAGCCCCGATACAATCGTAATATCCGGCATAAGTCGGTAGTACCAGTGACATAAAAATGAGTATGAGCGAAAATTTGACTACAAATCCGTTATTGGTTTGTAGCAAAAATGATAAAAATATAATCAAAATATAATGCGATGTGATAAATATAAATATCGAATATATTCGATAAAATCGTATTTCCTTAAACATTACGCGATTTTGTTTAAAAATTAAATTAAATTTAAATATGCCGTACATTTGTGCCAAGGTACACGTACATTTAATTAACGTTGAATACATTTTGAAAACTAAATGATTTTTTGTGTAGCTGGCTGCTACGTGAAATAAATTATGCTCGTTAATAATTAAGCAGCAATTTATTTTAGTTTCAATAAAATTAATTAATTCTTTCAAAATATCGTGTCATTAATAGTGCTGGTCACTGCAAACTCGGATACAATATTTTATACCTAATATATATGCAAACATAGTTTCTATTGACGGCCGCTACGTTAGAAAATCCTATCATTTAGGAGTATAGTCGGTTGTTGACCATTGAAATATCTTTGGAGAACATTCATATTATCCTGAAGCATTCCAAACAAAACAACGTCGCCATAAAAAAAAAAATGTGGAAGAAGGTGCGAGAGGAACATACGCTTTTTATAATTACTATCAGTGAACGCTACAACTTTATACAAACAACTAAGCATTCCAAAACCCGTTTTGCTAACCTTAATCAAACGATCACCCCAAGTAAGAGTTTTATTGAAAATTAACTCCAAATTTCCAAACTTTTTACGCTATTTGCCGTAGGCATTTGGTGAAACACACTTATACTTAATAAACACATTTTATTAAACACTTTTTATTTCCCCGTGTGGAGATGCCGGTGGCCCCTATCCGCCTGAATGCTCTTTAACCGGCTTGCCTGACGGTAGGTGGGAAATAAAATACCATCCGCAGACCAAATCTGGATAGGGGAAGGAACCCCGAACAATAAACCAACCATTAATGCAATGAGTTTACAACCAAACGGAATGTATACCCCAGGTGGTACGTCAACTTTACAGTTGGCCAATCCACTCTCACACGAGGCAGGCTCAACGGATTCTAGGGTGAGTCAACCATTGCTAAACCCGTTTATACCAAGCACAAGTATTTGTAGATCACCAACTATACAAATGCATCCCGCTATTCAGCAGGAGAACGATAATGATGAATGCAGTCAGAACGGAAACCACGATGTCACTAGAGAAAACGATGAGTTAAAAAAATCGTTAGAAAATTTAATGAAAATCAATGTACAATTAATGAATTAATGAAAAATCAATCAATTAATGAAAATCAATGCTTGGCTTTCTGTAATAAAATCAAAAATTTTATTACCGTAATCGGCTTTTGAGAGCACGGTAATTGTATTGCCTTTATCCGCTTTACACGCTATCAGGTCATGGTCACGTAGTTTTTTCTTTATCGCACTAATCACTTTGAAGTTAGTTATATTAGAAGCAGCAGAAGAAGAGAATGGTGGAGTAGAAGAGTTATCAATACCTTTCTTTATTTGTAGTGCACACACTGATTTTAATTGGGTTGTCTGGCCAAATAGCGCAGTTTCAGCATCTACAGCGAGATTCTCGAATGATCGAAGGCTGGTTTTGTTTGGCGTAGGGGCAAACTTACTCAGCCGATGACTAATCGCACACCTGCGCGATCAATAGATTAATTTTTATTGCTTATTTTTGTCCCTCTTATTTTGTTTAATTTTTGCTTTTTTCTGCTATATATAACTAATTTTTACTTTTACAAATCAGTAGATACTCCTGATGATGACCTAACAAGTCGAAATCGATCGAGTGATTTTTTAAGCTTTTTGAATTAATTTTTTAGTTAAAATATTTAAAAATCTAATTCTACGAAATAAAAGAACAAGTGTTTAATAAAATGTGTTTAGTAAGTATAAGTGTGTTTCGCCAAGTGCCTACGGCAAATAGCGTCAAAAGTATTAAGTTGGCAGATTTGGCCACTCTCGCCGTAATTTATCGTCGTTTGTTGGTAAGAATTTCTTATATTAATAATATAGTTTAATAGTAGTTGTAAAAAATTAAATTTGCTTCCTAACTTTACTTATATTAAATGCAATAGTAAATCTTTGGAGGGAAGAAGAGCTATCACTCTAGCCCGTTGTAGTTGGAGGAATAACGAACTGCGTAAAGGGTATGCTACCTGGAACAACTTATATCTCCATCTTAAAGTTGTTCACGAGTTAGCGATTCGTTTGCACTCTGTTGAATTCGATTGGCTGGACAAAAAAGTTCGTGCAGAGGTAGCGGAAATTTCACATATTCAATATGTGAAACAAAAAGCTAAACTGGATGTTTTGCGGGATAAGGCTTATCCATTTAACCGTAGAGGTAATAGTGGTTCGTCTGGTTTCGAATTTCATCCACGTTTTAAGAACTTGTCCTCAATCGCTTTCTGTGATACAGAGATTCAAATGTTGAGCAACGTTGTGAATTTTGCTCCTACGCCAAACAAAATCAGCCTTCGATCATTCGAGAATCTAGCTGTAGATGCTGAAACTGCCTTATTTGGCCAGACAACCCAATTAAAATTGGTGTGTGTGTGTGTGCTACAAATAAAGAAAGGTATTGATAACTCTTCTACTCTGTCAAACTCTTCTTCTGCTGCTTCTAATAATACTAACCTCAAAGTAATTGGTGCGGTAAAGAAAAAACTACGTGATCATGACCTGATAGCGTGTAAAGCGGATAAAGGCAATACAATTACCGTGCTCACAAAAGCCGATTACGGTAATAACATTTCTGATTTTATTACAGAAAGCAAAGCAATAGTGCTTGGCAGGGATCCAACTAAGTCTTTTTTTAAGACTTTGGTTAGTAAGTGTATCAACCAATGCCCGAAGTTGTTTGATGGAACTGGTTGGAAATACTCTGTCATGAATCCATCCGCTCCGATCCTTTATGGTTTACCAAAAATCCATAAGGAGGGCATTCCGATTAGACCAATAGTCGCGTATTGCAATGCTCCTGCCTACAAGCTATGTAAGGGTTTCATAAATTTTTTCAATTGTCATACCAATTTCGTTTCGGCTTACTCGGTTAAAAACTCGGTAGAATTGATTAACAAAATTCAAGATGTCGACATTCCATTAAATTCAAAACTAGTTTCATTTGACGTTGCCAGTCTTTTCACTTCTATTCCAATTAACATTTTGTCTCAAATAGTTTGTAATTACTTAGATAGGGATGTTGTAGATGAGAGCTTACGTCGTGAACTGAAGTTAGTGTTTAAGACTTGTATTAAACAAAATTATTTCTGTTTTGATAATACATATTTCAAATTGGCTGATGGCCTACTCTCTGTCACTTTTGTTGGCTGAAATTTTCATGAATTTCTTCGAACAAATGATCATATCAAATAACAATCCTTATTTTCGTCATATAATTTTTTAGTGTAGGTATGTTGATGACATACTATGTCTATGGAATGGAACTGATAGACTATTAGACTCTTTCCTTACTTGGTTAAATTCTCAATATCCTACCATTGATTTGACGTTAGAAAAAGAAGAAAATAAATGTATTAACTTTCTAGATATAACAATAACCAGGATTAACTCTTCTTTAGACTTCAAAATTTATCCCCATAATATTAAAATGTCAGCTTTCCACTCACTCATAGATAGACTAATAAACATCACTCTGTCAAATTCAAATTATAACACTGAGCTTAACATAATTCTTCAAATAACAACAAATAACGGATATGCAACTAGGACTATATTAAAGTTATTAAATAAAAAACTAAAGCGTAAAACTCTAACGGGTATTTATCCACCGGATAGTCCAACGCGGGAAAATTGGCGTCGCTTAGAGTATATAGGAAAAACGAGCCAACGGATTAGCAACATCGTGTCCAATTATACCAATATTAGTTTTGCTTTTTATAATAATAACACAACACAATAAAGAAAATGATTTTTAACAATAAACCTAGAGTTGATCGCCTTTCCAAGTCTGGTGTTTATAGGATTAATTGCAATGATTGTAGTTTCTCCTATATTGGCCAGACTGGGCACAATTTTGGAGTTAGAGCTAAAAAACATTTATCTGGTTGCAACCAATTGTTACGGCTGTGTTGTCTTAACAAGACCAAATGTTAATTTTATGGATTACATCCCCATCTTTTGTAAATGTTTGTGTTTCCATTCTCCTCGGTTTTTTGCGTCCGGGTTTTTTGATGTCTAAACGCGGTTAGTGGTGAATGGATTTCCGTGTGTTTTTTTCGTTTTGTTGGTAACTGAACGAAAATGGGAGAGAGCGAGAACAATGCGCATCGAGTGTGTGTGTGTAAAGCAAAACATTCCATAAGAATGTTATTCTTATATGCCTCTCGTTTACATCAATGCGAATTGATGTAAACGAGAAACAGAGAAGAAAGACGATTCTTCTGGAATGTTTTGCGCGTCGGCGTGAGAGTTTTTTGTTTTGTTAATTCATTAGAGTTTTGGTCGTGATAGAGTCTTGTTTGGAATTGTATAAAAAAAAGGTCGATTTTTTTTGGAAAAAATATTCAGGCGAGTTTGGTTCTTTGAACGAAAAAGAGTTTTTTTTTTGGAATTTTTTTTGCGTTTAAAATCTGGTGTTATAATCAATTATAATTATTATGAGATATAATAAAAGATTTGAATTGTTATTGAAGTGTGGAATAAAAGCATGTGTTTTCTTTTCACTGGAGAATGTAGTGTAAAATAGTAATTGTGACGTGGCTTATATAAACAACTCACGCAATTAGATACTGTTAAAGTTAGCCGAAAGTTTCCAGCCGAAAGATAATGCAGATAGTGTCTTGAATAGAGCAAAAATCAGTTATAAACTCGAATTTAGGAGAATTTAGGATCGAATTACATCATTCGGGTGAAGGAGAAATCATTTCAGTTTATAGGAATTTAAAAATCGATAGGGGCGAGAGTATAAAGGGGGGGCGAAGTCCGAGATTCATACCTCCTCGCGGTGCTCTCTGGGTAACGCTAAATGAATCAGGCGGTGTAGTGGAGACGAGCAGCTAAATCCTGTTTATAGTCATGGACACTACATGTCAGGGCGAGCCATTGGCGCCTCAAAACCAATGCCAAACCAGCGTCTGTTTTCCAGGTTAGGAGCGGCTGAAGCGGGCGTCTGTCTTGTATCAAGCGGCTCGCTATATAAATGTGTTCAAGGTAGGACTGGATGCCTCAAGATTCTCACCAGTACGTGACCCACACACGTAACAAGCGGGTTGAGCGGAAGGCCAACAACCTCCCCTCATAAAAACTCAGCAAGTTATGAACCCTAAACAAAGGCCTCGGATAACCATATCGGATTCATTACAAACTCGACCTCGGAAATTGTACACGGACAACGCTTTAAAAATGGGAACATGGAACGTGCTTAGCCTCTTAAGACCTGGAGATCTCCAGAACCTATCGAACTAAGCAAAGAGTTACACATTAGACGTACTTGCACTACAAGAGCTTAGATGGTCTGGGAGTGAGATCCATGACACCACCAATGGTTACACTCTTCATTACAGCGGCCATCAGAACGGAGGAGAATTTGGAGTTGGCTTCCTCATCCATCGGCGCGTGAAGCATCATATCATCGATTTCCGCCCTATCAACATGCGGATATGCACGGTCAGACTTCGCACTAAGAAATTTAACATCACGATCGTTAATGTGCATGCACCCACCGGAGATAAATCAGATGACATCAAAGATCTTTTCTTTGTCGAACTGGAGGAAGTTATCAATAACATACCGCACCACGACATCAAAATCATCGTGGGCGACTTTAATGCAAAAATCGGTAGGAGTGCAGAAAATACATCGCACATCGGTCCTAACAGCCTGCACCTAACTAGTAATAACAACGGCCAACGAGTCACCGACCTGGCAATAACGTACAACTTAGTTGTATCAAGTACGTTTTTCCCACATAAGAGAATCCACAAAGTAACGTGGAGATCGAATGATGGGAGAACGGAAAATCAAATCGATCACGTCATGGTGTCTAAAAGACACTCCACCAGCATATCTGACGTTAGATCTTACAGGGGGGCAGACATGGACAGCGATCATATGCTTGTCATATTTAAATATAAGTGCAAACTGTCATCTACGTTTAACAGACAAGCCCAAAAGACCGTTCGATGGAATATCAATGCTCTAAAAGACCAAGCGTCATTGCAGAGTTACCAATCAGCTGTCACTAACTATTTAGAGCGGCCCAGCAACAACGAAGAAGCTCCCTCTAACATCGAGGAGCAGTGGCACGCTATACAGTCAGCCATAACCACCGCGGCGCAAAATACCATCGGAAGAAGACCTCCGAGAGCCCGCAATGATTGGTTCGATGACCAATGCCGTAGGGTCGTCGAAAATAAACGAACGCTTCGTGAAAAATGGTTGGCTCGCAACACTAGAAGCACTCTAGCAGAATATCTCCGCGCTAGGAAAGCCACGACTAAATACCTTCGACAAAAAAAGCGCGAACATATGAGATTATGCATCGAAAACATCAGCTTCCAAGCGGAACTAGGAAACTCAAGGGACTGTTTTGCCAACGCCAGGAATCTCACTAAAGACTTCCACCCAAGAAGTACAGCCATCAAAGACGGGAATGGAGAGTTGAGAACAAACGTGGCTGATGTTCTCTCAGTATGGCAAACCTACTTTCAAAATCTGCTAAATCGGAATGACGACGTGACCCCCATTAGAGCAATAGCTCCTCCAGGTGACGAGGTCTTTGTCGAATATCCCACAGTGGAGGAAGTAGACGCAGCTATTAGTCGATTGAAAAACGGAAAGGCACCCGGTCTCGATGGAATCCCCGCAGAATTGATTAAACTCGGAGGCGCTACTCTTGCAACAAGTCTATACGACCTCGTCGTCTGTATTTGGGACCAAGAAGAGCTGCCTGAGAATTGGAAGACCGCACTCATATGTCCGCTGCATAAAAAAGGCGACCGTCTCAAATGTGAAAACTATCGTGGCATAGCTTTATTGAACGCTGCTTACAAAGTGTTGGCTAATGTTGTACTTGCCAGACTCATCCCTTTCGCCGAAAACATCATTGGCGACTATCAATGTGGTTTTCGACCCAACCGATCAACCACGGACCAGTGTTTTACCATGAGGATGATCTTGGAAAAATGTTGGGAGTACAACATAACCATACATCAACTATATATAGACTTCCGGCAGGCATATGACAGTATAAACCGCGACAACCTATGGGCCGCGCTCATATGCCTAGGAATCCCAGAGAAACTCGTTTCGCTGTGTAAATTAACAACGTCTGGGTCTGTATGTAGAATCGTAATTGAAGGAACTGTGTCAGACTCCTTTGAAATAACATCTGGCGTTCGACAAGGTGATGCACTCGCGCCTTTGCTGTTCAATTTGGCGCTTGAGTACGTAGTGAGAAAAAGCAACATCGAAACTTCGCGCTGTATATTTAATAAATCCGGCCAAATTCTTGGATATGCAGATGATGTCGTGCTTCTTGGCCGAAGACCTAGCGATATCAAAGACCGTTTCATACCGCTCGATCGCTGCGCAAGAAGACTTGGTTTGGCGGTGAACAGCAGTAAAACCAAATATCTAACAACACCCAGGAACATCTCTAGTGCAAATCTCGGAATTGGCGACCACAATTTTGATGGTGTCGAAAACTTTAAATACCTCGGGTCAGTTATAACATCACTGAATGAAATCCAGGCAGAAATAAAAGCCCGAATCGCTGCCGGACAACGAGTTTTCTACGCCCAATCAAGATTATTGCGTTCGAAACATCTATCGCAGTCGTGCAAGCTCGCACTTTATAAAGCACTAATAAGACCTGTGCTGACTTTCGGAAGCGAGAGCTGGACCATGACCTCTAACGATTGTAGATTGTTATCTACATTCGAAAGGAAGGTCATCCGTTCAATTTTTGGTCCAATTAAAGTTGCGAACAACGAATACCGGATTCGTATGAATCACGAAATAAAGCAACTCCTCGGAGGCAGCGATATCATCGGATTCATTAAATCCAATCGAGTGAGATGGCTCGGCCACGTTACAAGGTCCCCACAACAACGGATGATAAATAAAGTGTGTTACGACTGTGTTGTCTGTAACAAGACATAATATTCGTTTACGCGTGACATCCCCATATTTTGTTAGATTTTATGTTTTTACTCTTGGTTTCTTGCCTATGTTTTTACTCTTGGTTTCTTGCCTATGTTTTTACTCTTGGTTTCTTGCCTCTGTGTTGTTGGTGTCTGAACGCGTTTCGTGTGGAGGGATTCTCGTATGTTTTTGTTCGTTTGGTTGGTAGTAAAACAAAATGGGAGAGAGAGAGAACAATGCGAATCGAGTGTGTGCGTAAAGCAAAACATTCCATAAGAATGTTTTTCTTATATGCCTCTCGTTTATATCAATGCGAATTGATATAAATGAGAAACAGAGAAGAAAGACAATTCTTCTGGAATGTTTTGCGCGTCGTTTGTGCGACGCTCGAATTTTTTTTTGGTATATCATTCGAGTTTTGTTTTTTGAATCATCCAAGTGTTTTTGGGAAAAATTTTTTGAAACTCAGTTGGGAGTTTTTTTGTTGGAAAAATATTTCGTGATATAAAAAGTTATGTGAAATTTGATCCATTTATATATATATATATATAAATAAAGAAATTTAAAAAAAAAAAAAATAAAAGTTTTAATTAAAACTATATAATTATAAAAGTGCTGGAAAAACAGTTTTATTGCGTGCTATATCTTTTGGTTATCTCGTGGCGAAAAAAAAAAAAATTTTTGATATACTTGAATTTTGGTTCTCTTGTTGGGCGTGTCCGCAGTGGAAAGTGTATTTTCATTTGCAATTTTGAAACTTATAACGCTGATTGTTGATGCCGACGTCAAAGTGATAGAGGATAATTAAAATATAAGTTGCAAGAACAGGAGTCGAATCAGATCCAATTATTGCTGAGACCGAATTAAAATATATATATTGGCATTGCATTACGCTGCTCTACGCTACGCTATCGAGTTTTTTTTTGAGGCGACAATTTACATTGCAATTTTGGATGGCGTGTATAACCAGCCTAGCGGATTGATAAACAATTAGGACAATAGACATCACCGCAACTTTCGGGTGGCCAACGGGTCACGTTATTACCAAAGTCGGGGAGTCGACCAACGTGCTGGTATTGGTAACGGTGAAAGGCACCGCAACGGTGTGGTATCGGCACAATCAAGCCGCAACGGTCCGGGTGGGGCAAGGCCACCTGCGGCATGACGGCCGCTCAAGGCCGCAACAGTATTTTTTTTTAAGGTACGATTTTTTTTATATTTTTTTTTTTGCTCATTTTTCTTATTTTTATTTTTTTACATTTTTTATTTTTAAATTTAAATTTATATTTTGTAATCGAGCGCCGCACAGCGGGTGCACGCTCGATGCGCATTGTTTCCTCTCTCTCTCATTCTCTCCTTAGCGTGGTACGGGTGGAGGGGGAAGTTTTTTTTTTCTCGGTGGTTTTTTTTTTAAAAATAAAATGAATATTTAATTTTTTCGGTGTGGTGTGATGGGAGCGGAGACTCCCTCTGTGTCGGTTTAGTGTTTGAGGTCCCTTGGTGCCCGCATCCAATTCCGTAACCAGGGCTTGGCCCCGTTTGAATTCGGATGGATGCGCGCACCAAGGCACCTCTTCCGTTATCATTTTTTTTTATTTTTTTTATTTATTTTATTTATTATTTGACTATCTGCTGTTCGTTCCTCAGGTTCCGGCCGACGAATTTCGGCGGAATCCGGGTTTTATTTATTATTTGCGTTTCCCCAACTTTCTGTTAATCACGGTGTAGGCCAGGAACCATGTAAGCCTCAAACCCCACGACCCTAGCAATTCTCGCTGAGAACTTAGCCGGCAAAAGATCACCGTGGAGGCCTCTGCATGTGTTTAAGTGAAATCTGCAGGTTGGCAGTAGCCAGCCTGTAACAGTGGCGCCCAAGCATTCGCGAATTTTAATTTTTTTGATTTTTTTTATGATTTGTAGCTTCACTCCCTTTGGCGTGCGTGTCCAGCGCCGAAACCAGTGTTTTACTCTGTTTGACTTCGCCTGGACGCGCACACCAAAGCCAGTCTCCCGGTGGACATTCCCCATCTGCGATCGCAACCAGCACGGGCTGTTTGATTGCGCGTAGATGGGGGTGTCATACCCCTATTCTTCAGACATCCGATTTCCGAGCTCTTTCCCATTTCCACTATGTGGTGTTCGATTGTGGTGGAGCTCGGATGTCATTTGTCTGGAGTTTAGCTTAGCTTCATCTGTTTTTTCCCGAAATTTCTCGACCGAAATTTGAGGAACGGAACACTTTATTATTATATTATTATTATTTTTTTATTTTTTTTATTATTTAGCCGACACGGAGTGGGATTTCCACTCTCATCATACCATCCGTTTCGTATTTTTGATTTAAATTTATTTTTTGATATGTTTAATTGATTTTTTTTGATATTTTGATTTTATTTGATTTGATTTTTTTTGATATTTCGATACTTATGATATTTCGGTATTTTGATTTGATTTCTGATTTGAGTTGTGCGTAATATTTTGATTACTTGATTTTTGATATTTTTTATTAAGTTTTGGGTTGTATTTTAACCCTCCGGTTTATTAGTACTTCATTTTATATTTTACTTTTCTTCGCTTATTGTTTTCTTATTTTTTGAATTTATTTTATTCTGCCTGCATACCCTTGGGTGTGTTGGTAGTCTTGGATTCTTTTACTTTTATATTTTTTTTCTTGGTTTTCGTATCGTTTCAAATTTCAACGAGCCCCTCCAAAGTAGGTTCTCATTGAAAAGCGCCACTTTGGGGGGTATCTCGTCCTATCCGTAGATAAACCAATCGTGGGAATACGGGCCCCACAAACCACTACAAGGTAACCATTCCTTCTTTTCTTTTCTCATTATTTGATTTTCTTTGCGTTTTGCTTTATTATTTGGCTGTATTATTTCACTATCGGCGTACTATTGGGTGTGTTGGTAGTTTGATTTTCGCGTTATTATTATTATTTTCTTTTTTATTTTGGATATTGAAAATGTTTTTTAACGAGCCCCTCCAAAGGAAGGTTACGATAAGGTACCGCTTTCGAGGGTTTCTCGTCAAATATCCCGTCGTTAAATTTGGGGATTACGGGCCTCAGGTTTCTAGTGGATCGCGGCTTCATCCCTAGTACCAAATTTCTTGCATTATTTCATTTATATTTAATATTTATATTTATTTTTTTTCTATATTTTTTTTTGTTGTTATTGTGTTTGTGGAATTATTCCGAACTATTTTATTTGAAACCTTCAGTTTCATTTAAAACTAATTGAATTAAAACCTTTTTGTGTATTATAAATTTAATAAAGATCGCATTTTTGAGTTTAATTTTCTTCGCCAAATTAAATCGAGCGAGTTTAACCCTATCCTGTCATTATCCAAAATGGACCTTACAATACTAGATCAAGATGAGTTGGGGCAAAACTTTACCGACCAGCCATTATTGTCTGAGAGCGGCCTCAATTACACTGGATCTCCTTCGGACCTCTCCATCGACATGTTCCTGTTTCAGGTAGACACCATCGCTTCGTCTCGCGGATTGTCCGACCAAACATTGTTATTCGAGCTACATACCATCCTGGAAGATATCGCCTTGCAGTGGTATTGGACATTCCGCAAACATAATCCGAACGCTACCTGGACAGATCTACGAAGCGGTATCATCGAGCGCTTTAAAGACCGTCGCAACAATTACGAAATCCGGCGAACCGTCGAGGCACGCAAACAACGACCTAATGAAAGTTTCACGAATTTCTACGACCAAGTGTGGAGTTTATCGCTACAATGTCGTACACCGTATTCGGACGAGGAGCTCATCGAAATTTTAATGGCGAACATGAAGCCAGAATT
This sequence comes from Nephrotoma flavescens, assembly GCA_932526605.1. Taxonomy (NCBI): domain Eukaryota; kingdom Metazoa; phylum Arthropoda; class Insecta; order Diptera; family Tipulidae; genus Nephrotoma; species Nephrotoma flavescens. The sequence continues at coordinate 125,959,752 of OW052221.1, read as the reverse complement.
ACAGTTTCATCTCACCGATCGTCGGTTTAGCACCATAAATGAGCTGATCAAAAGTTGCTCTGCTTGGGAGGAGTCTTTCAGGCGGATCAAAGCTACGGCGGACCCTGCAATCCATCCACGACGCGTGATCAATGAGTCATCAGGCAGTCCGTATGATGATGTTGGAGCATATGACTCTTATGAGAATTATCTCTTGACTGATGTTCTACCCGATAACTCAGTATCCGCAATTCACAAGGGGAGCAGGTTTCCATCGGCAGCGGCGAGACGTCCTGGCGGACAAGTCCCAGCAGACAGCTCGAGATCAGTTGGTAAACAACAATCAAATTACGGTAAAAATGTCGTCACCACAACGGCCACTCAGACGGAGTGTACCGAGATCAAATCCACCTCCACTCAGACTGAGAGTACAGAGCACAAATCAACCTCAACCCAGACTGCTGATAGAACAGAGGATAGAGCCACTCAAACTGATCCAGAACAATGCAGCGAGCAACACAAACGCGGAACTCCGCTCCCCATCGAATCCGATGAAGAAGTAAACTCGTCTGCCAGTAATGATTCCTTTCCCGATTCATCTTTCCTATCCAATCCTTCCCTTCCTGTCGCTCTAAAGTTTTTCTATAATTCTCCGTCGTTAGCTAAGTTAGATCGTTTAAAACGTTCCAAGAAATATTGGAACCACCGCGCTACAATGAGAAACGACGTGATTTCCTCCGTTTTGTTCTCCGAGGGTAGTGACACTCGGCCTTACGCCCAGGTCTTTATAAATAAGATCCCTTTTAAGGGTCTTCTCGACAGCGGGGCGAGTGTCAGTGTTCTCGGGAATGGAGCGGAGAAAATCTTGTCAAATCCATTCGTAGAGTTTCATAATTTTCCATCCACGATAACTACCGCGAGTGGTCAAGTCCAACGAGTATTTGGTTACATACGAGCTAACGTCGAGTTTAATGGAATTACTCAAACCATGAATTTTTATGTTGTTCCTTCATTAGAACAACCGCTTTATTTGGGTATCGATTTTTGGAATCGTTTTGGAATTTCCCCAAAAATCTCCGCGTTTAGTAATTCGGACGAATTAGGTGAAACTACCAACACACCCAAATTTCATATTTTAACATCTGATGATCGTCGTAAGTTGGATCTAATCCGCGAATGTTTCCCGAGCAGCGATATTTTAGGTTTGGGCCGCACATCCCTCATCACTCATATGATCGATGTCGGTTCCGCAAAACCAGTCAAACAACGTTTTTATTCCGTATCCCCAGCTATCCAGAAACTCATGTATGCCGAGTTGGATAGGATGTTGTCTTTGGGGGTCATCGAGGAGTCACAAAGTTCCTGGTGTTCACCGGTCACGTTGGTGCGTAAGGCCAATGGCAAAGTTCGTTTGTGCTTGGATGCTAGAGAACTGAACAAGGCCACCGTCAAGGATGCGTATCCGCTGCCAATAATCAACGGATTGTTGGGTCGTTTGGGACACACCCGATTCATTTCGGCGATTGATTTGAAGGATGCCTTTTGGCAGATCCCACTCGACCCAGCATCCCGCGATAAAACGGCGTTTACGGTTCCTGGACGGCCCTTGTATCAGTTCAAGGTGATGCCGTTTGGCTTATGCAACGCCCCACAGACGCTTTGTCGCTTAATGCACCGCGTGATCCCGTACCAGCTACACGATAAGGTCTTTGTGTACCTCGATGACCTTCTGGTCACATCCTCCACTCTGGCCGAACATTTCGATTTGCTTCAACAGGTTGCTGGATATTTGTCGGATGCTGGTTTAACAATCAATTTGACGAAAAGTAAGTTTGTGTTGAAAGAAGTCGACTATTTAGGTTATATTGTGGGTGATGGTTGCCTCCGTACAAACCCAGATAAATGTAAAGCTATTCTGGAGTACCCTATTCCGAAAACGACGAAACAGATTAGACGTTTTCTGGGAATGTGCGGATGGTACCGTCGCTTCATTCCGAATTTCGCCTCCTTAGCTTCTTCTCTCACCGATCTTACTGGTAAAAACACTAAAGTATGTTGGTCTGCAGCTGCTGATTCTTCCTTTAACGCTCTCAAAACCGCCTTGTCAACTGCCCCAGTTTTGACGCATCCTGATTATACAAAACCCTTTTTTATTCAGTGTGATGCCAGTGCCGTTGGGGTCGGTAGTGTCTTATTTCAGGTGGACACCGAGGGGGTGGAGCGGCCCATTGAGTTTTATTCCCATAAGCTCAATGCGGCGCAGCGAAACTACTCGGTGACCGAGCTGGAATGCTACGCTGCCGTCCTCAGCGTGCGAAAATTCCGTCCTTACGTGGAAGGCTATCCGTTCGTCATTTATACCGACCATTCCAGTTTACGCTGGTTAATGAGTCAAAAAGACCTCTCCGGACGTTTGGCGAGATGGAGTCTTAAACTCCAAGCGCTGGATTTCCAGATTGGATACCGAAAAGGGTCAGTTAACATTGTACCTGATGCGTTGTCTCGAGCTTTTCCGGATGAATCCGCTCTTTGTGAGGATGATTCCGAAAGTAAGAGCACGCCTGATCCTGGTGTTCAATTTGGAGATCCAGTCTTGTCGAGTAAAAATATCGACCCTTCCGTGGATGCGTTAGTTCCTTCGTCAGTCCCTGTATTACACGTTGATCAAAATTCGGTTGCGTTCCAAGATCCAGATTACGTCGATCAGATCGCGAAAATTCGTTCATTAAAAGATTGTTCGCACAATTACAAGATTCAAGATGATAAACTATTAATATCCCCTTCGTTTGGTTTTAAATACACGGATACTGACCTCTCGAACTGGAAATTAGTTATTCCGAATAGCTTGACCCAATCACTAATCGAACAGGCTCACGTACCTCCCACTTCAGCACATTTAGGCGGCAGCAAAACTCTCGAGCGCCTTCAGCGTCAATTTTTCTGGCCTCAGATGGCGAAACAAGTCAAACAATACGTTGCTAGCTGCACTAAATGTAAAATGAACAAGGCTGTTAATTACTCAACACAACCAGCCATGGGAGCACAGGTTACGTCAACTCGCCCGTTCCAAAAATTGTATGTTGATTTTTTGGGTCCGTATCCACGTTCGAAACTCGGTAACACCTTCATCGTTATCATCTTGGATCATTACTCGAAATTTGTCGTTGTAAAACCTCTACGGGAAGCGTCTGCTCTTTTGCTGTGTCGATTCTTAGAAAACGAAATATTTCTGTTGTTCTCGGTTCCCGAAATAATCACGTCCGACAATGGGAAGCAGTTCACCTCGAATCTATTTAAAGACTTGTTGGCTAAGTACGGCGTAATGCACATTCGAACGCCTTTGTATTCGCCTCAAAGCAACGCCTCCGAGCGTGTCAATAGAACTTTAATTGCTAGCATTCGATCATATTTGAGCGATCACGATCATAATTTGTGGGACAAGAATTTGCAAGAAATTGCAGCCGCGTTACGAAATGCTGTACATGATACGATACATTATTCCCCTCATTATGTCGTGTTCGGTCAACATATGTCGATGCATGGTTCGGATTACTCACTGCGACGATTACTCGATGAACATGATCCCAGCGAAGTCCAGGTATGGGCTAAGCCAGATCGAGTAAACCTCCTAAAAGATCGTATAACTCACTACTTACGCGTAGCACACGAAAAGGGGTCTCAACACTACAACCTGCGTAGTAATAAGCGTTCTTTTCGAGTTGGCCAACCCGTCTTTGTACGATCTTTTGTTTTGAGCGATGCGGTGAATAAATTTTCCGCCAAATTGGCTAGCAAATTCAAACCCGCGGTAATTTCCGGTAAAGTAGGACAAGTGGCGTACGCAGTCGAAGATCTGAGTGGCAAAAACCTAGGTACTTACCACCTTAAAGACATTCGCGCCTAATCATATCGCCCACCTCGTTTGTTTACATCGTTTGTTATCTCGATCCCATTGTTTGTTTTAGGCCCGGCTTATGAGACATCTCAGGGTGTGGGACGTTCCCACGTTTGTTACGACTGTGTTGTCTGTAACAAGACATAATATTCGTTTACGCGTGACATCCCCATATTTTGTTAGATTTTATGTTTTTACTCTTGGTTTCTTGCCTATGTTTTTACTCTTGGTTTCTTGCCTATGTTTTTACTCTTGGTTTCTTGCCTCTGTGTTGTTGGTGTCTGAACGCGTTTCGTGTGGAGGGATTCTCGTATGTTTTTGTTCGTTTGGTTGGTAGTAAAACAAAATGGGAGAGAGAGAGAACAATGCGAATCGAGTGTGTGCGTAAAGCAAAACATTCCATAAGAATGTTTTTCTTATATGCCTCTCGTTTATATCAATGCGAATTGATATAAATGAGAAACAGAGAAGAAAGACAATTCTTCTGGAATGTTTTGCGCGTCGTTTGTGCGACGCTCGAATTTTTTTTTGGTATATCATTCGAGTTTTGTTTTTTGAATCATCCAAGTGTTTTTGGGAAAAATTTTTTGAAACTCAGTTGGGAGTTTTTTTGTTGGAAAAATATTTCGTGATATAAAAAGTTATGTGAAATTTGATCCATTTATATATATATATATATAAATAAAGAAATTTAAAAAAAAAAAAAATAAAAGTTTTAATTAAAACTATATAATTATAAAAGTGCTGGAAAAACAGTTTTATTGCGTGCTATATCTTTTGGTTATCTCGTGGCGAAAAAAAAAAAAATTTTTGATATACTTGAATTTTGGTTCTCTTGTTGGGCGTGTCCGCAGTGGAAAGTGTATTTTCATTTGCAATTTTGAAACTTATAACGCTGATTGTTGATGCCGACGTCAAAGTGATAGAGGATAATTAAAATATAAGTTGCAAGAACAGGAGTCGAATCAGATCCAATTATTGCTGAGACCGAATTAAAATATATATATTGGCATTGCATTACGCTGCTCTACGCTACGCTATCGAGTTTTTTTTTTGAGGCGACAATTTACATTGCAATTTTGGATGGCGTGTATAACCAGCCTAGCGGATTGATAAACAATTAGGACAATAGACATCACCGCAACTTTCGGGTGGCCAACGGGTCACGTTATTACCAAAGTCGGGGAGTCGACCAACGTGCTGGTATTGGTAACGGTGAAAGGCACCGCAACGGTGTGGTATCGGCACAATCAAGCCGCAACGGTCCGGGTGGGGCAAGGCCACCTGCGGCATGACGGCCGCTCAAGGCCGCAACAGTATTTTTTTTTAAGGTACGATTTTTTTTATATTTTTTTTTTTGCTCATTTTTCTTATTTTTATTTTTTTACATTTTTTATTTTTAAATTTAAATTTATATTTTGTAATCGAGCGCCGCACAGCGGGTGCACGCTCGATGCGCATTGTTTCCTCTCTCTCTCATTCTCTCCTTAGCGTGGTACGGGTGGAGGGGGAAGTTTTTTTTTTCTCGGTGGTTTTTTTTTTAAAAATAAAATGAATATTTAATTTTTTCGGTGTGGTGTGATGGGAGCGGAGACTCCCTCTGTGTCGGTTTAGTGTTTGAGGTCCCTTGGTGCCCGCATCCAATTCCGTAACCAGGGCTTGGCCCCGTTTGAATTCGGATGGATGCGCGCACCAAGGCACCTCTTCCGTTATCATTTTTTTTTATTTTTTTTATTTATTTTATTTATTATTTGACTATCTGCTGTTCGTTCCTCAGGTTCCGGCCGACGAATTTCGGCGGAATCCGGGTTTTATTTATTATTTGCGTTTCCCCAACTTTCTGTTAATCACGGTGTAGGCCAGGAACCATGTAAGCCTCAAACCCCACGACCCTAGCAATTCTCGCTGAGAACTTAGCCGGCAAAAGATCACCGTGGAGGCCTCTGCATGTGTTTAAGTGAAATCTGCAGGTTGGCAGTAGCCAGCCTGTAACAAGTGTTTCACCAACAACCAGCCGGAGTACGTCGTAGAGGAAGACCCCGACTACGCTGGCGTGACGACATTGAACAAGATCTGCTAGCATTAGGATGTCGAAACTGGAGGACGAGAGCAATGGATCGGGATGGATGGAGGGCCATTGTGCGGGCGGCGAAATCCCTTCATGGGATGTGAAAGCCAGAGAGAGAGAGAGAGAGTTTAAAAATAGTCAAGACACTATCTGCATTATCTTTCGGCTGGAATCTTTCGGCTAACTTTAACAAGGTCGCAATTAGTTATTTAACTTCAAAAAAATATTATTACAAATTGGTTATCTAGAATTGCTTATCTAAGCAAAATAATAATTTACTTTTGCATCATATTTTGAATTAGTGTTGAATCGTAAATGCTAATGCAATTACACAGTTTAGTATTTATTTGGTGATAAAACAAAAAAAAAACAAAGAATAATAAGAATAATAAGTAACGGCGAGCCAACGCCCCACACATTTTGGGTGACCAGTTGAGATCACACTGCGGGGTGCGGATTCGGCGGCCAGGTGAGGTCAGACGTATTAACGGGTAGCCAACCGGCTATTCGTGCTTGAATTTTGTATTCGGTATCGGGGAAGGAACCCGCATCAGGAACGGGTAGCCAACCGGCTGTTCGGTTTTTATTATTTGGATTATTCGGATTTTTTTATTTGGTATCGGGGAAAGGCCCCGCAACATAACGGCACATAAAGCCGCAACGGTCCGGGTGGGGCAAGGCCACCTGTGGCATGACGGTCGCGCAAGGCCGCAACAGGAATTTTTTTTTACAAATAATTAAGGTATTTTTCTTGGTTAATTTTATTTAAATTTTTTTTACTTTTATATACATATATGTTAAATTTTTTATTTTTATTTTTTGTTAAATTTTAAAACATTTGTAATCGAGCGCCGAAATAACGGTCGTAGGTCGCGCGCTCGGTGTACATTGCTCTCGCTTCTCTCTCTCGTTCTCTCCTTTTGTTTCGCGTGGGAAGTTGTTTTTTTTTGTTTGGTCTAAATTAAATCACTAAAAATGAATTATTAATTTTTCCGGATCGGGTATGATGAAGGGGAATTCCCATCCTGTGTCGGCGTAGGGTAAGCGGTCCCTTGGTGCCTGCATCCGGATTCGAAACCGGTGGTAAACACCGTGCGAGTTCGGGCGGATGCGCGCACCGGGGCAGCTCTCTACTGTTATGATTTTTTTTATTTAAAATTTTCTGCTGTTCGTTCCTCAGGTTCCAGCCGACGAATTTCGGCGGAACTCCGGGTCTTATTATTATTTGCGTTTTTTTTATTTTTCTAAATTCCTGTATCATCACAGTGTATGCCAGGAGCCATGCATGCCTCAAACCCCACGACCCTTCGCACTTCTCCCTGAGAACGTAGCCGGCAAAATATCACCGTGGAGGCCCCTGCATGGGCTTAGTGAAATCTGCAGGTTGGCAGTAGCCAGCCTCTAACACAATCAACTTTCCATAACCATTTAACTTTAGAAAATCATACAGCTAGCTTGACCAAATTAGACATATTACATATACAACCTAAAGGCAGACGTTTAGATACCTTATAGTCTTACGAAATCCGAAAATCAATATTTCTCAACCAAAATATCCTTAACGAACAGAGAGAAATTCGTTTCTCACTAATTACAGACCCCGCCCTTTTCTATAACTTGACTAATACCTCGGGTAATTAAATGTACTTCAATATACCTTGAATTTTGTTACTCAGCCGATGACTAATCGCACACCTGCGCAATCAATAGATTAATTTTTATTGCTTTTTATTGCTTAGTTTTGTCCCTCTTCTTTTGTTTAATTTTTGCTTTTTTTTGCTATATATAACAAATTTTTACTTTTACAAATCAGTAGATACTCCTGATGATGACCTAACAAGTCGAAATCGATCGAGTGATTTTTTAAACTTTTTGAATTAATTTTTTAATTAAAATATTCAAAAATCTAATTCTGCGAAATAAAAAAACAAGTGTTTAATAAAATGAGTTTATTAAGTTATACGCTAGATAAGACAAAGAATTAGGGCTAATTTTCCAAAGGCGATATTTGGAAAAACTAACAGAAATAGCCCTCGAAATCTTTTGCGTCATCCAAAGATCCCCCCCTAGGTCTAAAATAAACAGTAGTGAGAGGAAAATACATAATTAATAGAGAAATTAAAATTTTCAATTTGATAGGTAGAAGTAGAAAGAGAAAAAATATTGTCCCAACAAATAGAGCCACAAGTTCATGAGATTCATCAAGGTGAGATTCATCAATTTTAGAAAAATCCTTAAAGCAGAAACTTTTAGGTGTAGGTCGAGAGTAAAAATTAACAGAAAAAACAAGAAGGTCATGATGAGAGCCCATAACAAGAGACAATTGATTGAAAAAACAAATGGAATTATCAGAAGAAGCGACAACGTGATCAATGAGTTAATAAGAACCACCACTTGCAGTTACTCTTACGCGTAAGTGGGCGCTTCAGTATTATAAACCGAGAGGTTAATGCTACTTAAGATATTTAAATAGATACGAGAAAATAAAGTCTCTTGAGAAATATCAAAATTAAAATTTTTGATATTTCTCAAGAGACTTTATTTTCCGAAATGAAAACCTCATCATACCGACATGAAAAATAACTAAATAGACACTCAATATCTAAAAGGGATTTAATTTTTTAAATAGAGGATAAGACCTCTTGTTTGTTTTAGGAGGATTATAAACCACACCTAAAAGAAATTTCCACATATTCACGAAGACATTTAAAAATAAGAAATTCAAAGTCAGAAACGAGTCTTTGAGAATTTGAGGGGGTACCGATACAACACTACATTTAATATGCTCGTTAACATATACCCCACCATTAACCGGTGGATTAACCCTATCCTGCCTGAACAAATTATAGCTACTAATAGTCAACGCAGAATTGGAAATACTGGATGTCAAAAATGTTTCCGATAAACAAATAACATCAAATAGGACCCCATTAAAAGTATGACGAAGTTCTTACTTCTTACTTTATGACTCTGAACATTCAAACTAACTACATTAAACATGTTGGACCTAGTCCGAAGCATAGAATTTAATAGAACCGAGGAAGAAGAAATACTCTCGGTGGGACACTTCAACAACAATACTTACATGCCAAAAATTTAAAAAAAAAATAAATAAAATTCTCTTCAAAGGTAGGTAAACGTGACCTTAGTTCCCAACTGATACATCTAAAAAATTATAGAATAATTTGAAAGAGTAAAACCCAGTGGAATATGCTTCCTAAATTAAGACAGATTTAACAATTTATAATTCTATATAGAATAATTTATACGAATGTAATTCAGAATGTTGAAATTATTTAGCACATTTGAGAATTTCTCCTAAACTTTACTTTAAATAGTGACCTCAGAATAACAACGTTCTAAGGATTGATTGATTGGACTGGAGGACCAAATACTGTACAAGTTTCCTGGATCCATATAATAGAGGCAAGGATAGGAAATGTATTTTTAATTTTTTAGCATGGAACGGCCCGTTTGTAGACACCTAGCAATCGTACGGCAGAAGACATCACAATTCTATTCTACTAAGAAAAAAGAGAGAGGTGTAATGGTTACTAATGATATTGTTGCTAATTTAATTTAAAATCATTTAGTGCATAACCGTTTTTCTCGTAAATGATATTCTTTTCAAAAAATTCACGAAAAGCGAAAATCTCCTATGGAAGCTGTCACTACCGATAGACTGATTTTGAGCAAGATTTCCTGGGATCTTCCAATTTGTATGAAAAGACTAAGATTGTTGCTTCATCTCAATCAATTAATCCTCGCTGTACGTAGGACAGACATTTTATTTAAAAAAAAGACAGTTTTTTTGGTCAAAAAACATCAATTCCGCTTCCAAAAATTAAGAAAGCTGATCTGGACCGGTATTGATGCAAATAAATTTGCTCTAAGGCTGCCACTTCTGGTTGACCGATTTCAGCCAAACCAATGAGGAATATTCTTATTGGTTTTAAATTTCTAAAGAATACTCAAAAATAAAATTAACTGTAAAAAACTAACTGTAAGAAATCTAAGTTTTCAAAGCAGAGAAATGTGTAATATACACACTTCGGACAACGTATTTCAATGGTTAATTTATTAAAATTGGTAGGAGTTGTAACGGTTACTTCGAATGGGTTTATATGGGCAACGTTAATAGCGAATGAGAGCGCGGGTTCAGGCACTCGCCAATCGGATTCGTGCAATCGCATGAACCACCGTTGGATTCACCATTTAATTCCCTCTTCCTCGTTCTCCTATCCGGCCTCGATCTTAGAATTCCACTCCCACCTTAAAGACTCGTCTGTTGACAAATAAATAAAGTCGCTATGACACCAATTGGTTGTTTTTGCAGGAGATTGGATGGTAGGACTTTTGTTTGTTAAACTGTTAATTTTTCTTTTTTCTTATGATCAATGTGTGTAACCTCGCCTGTGTCGCCCTGCTCACATCTGAGTATAGCTGGGTCGGAACCAACGAGAATGTATTCTACAAGCCATATTATTGGAATATATACACAATTTTGTATCATTGTATTGTGTATAAATAAAGAAGACAAAATTTCGTGGATAAAAATGAGACAATGTGTAAAGGAAAAATCAAATAAAAAATTATAAAGTTTTACATTAACAAGTCTGTAGTTATTATCCTTATACAGTATACTATTGTTTCTTAAAAGAATTAAAATTGTGCTTAGAATCTTTTTAAGTGAAAATAGTCATTCATAATTTTATTTCATTAATAAATGCACCACATTTATTTCAAGATTGCTGTGAAAATGGAGCATTATAAACACATGGGTTTATTTCTTCATTTTAAAAAACTACAGCACCAAACAGAAATTGCATAACCTTTCTCCTTCACATCAATATCCACACTAAACAAAATAAACAATCGAATATAGAAAATATATCCATTTTTCTACCAAAAAAAAAATTTACTCAATTAAAGTCCAAACCACACAAATGTGTGAGTAAAAAAACCATAATGGCGTTTTTGATAAAAAATTTCACTTGTTTTGAAGTATGTACAACCAACACAATTAAATTGGTAAACCAATTTGGCTAATTTGCATCACAAGTATATATTAATAATACAGCGGATTAAAGAAAATTTTGTTTTTGTTTTTTAGCGCGAAACTTTGACGTATTGGTTAGCTGTCCAGTTCTCTAAAATATTTAAATAGTAGTACCCATAGTTATGGGTTTTGCGTAAGTGTTTAAATTCGCAATCGTGGATTTTAAATAAATAGACCAATAACAAATTTATTTTTATTGAAGTGTTCTTTGTTGTGTTTATTCATTAAGATTGATTATAACAATGCTCGAAAATAATATTTGGTTTGAAAATAATATTTGGTTTAAATACTAGTAGCATTCCCTGTGTAAACAGTGGAATGCGAAATTGTTTATTAAGCAAAATATTATGGAAAACAAAATCTTTATCTTCAAATTTACATTATATGAAATATGAAACAGAAAGAGATTAAATTAAATTTATTAATTTATAAAAAGAATATATTTAAAGAAAAAGGTTATATTGATTTCATGACAATCGTTTTTATATTTCCTGCCCTATAATTTAATATACGGATGTTTATTTTAAGCTCTGGTTACATGAGCCTTTAAGTTTGAAACAATGATGACGTGCCGCTCATGGAATGTAGCTATATAAATTGGGATTATTTAATCGACTTTGTGCCTACACATATAAGTGAATTGAACTTTTGGTTTAGGTTAAAGTGTAAGGTTTTCTGACATGTGACATCAGTTTTGGTAATATACAATTGCTTGCACATAATATTGCGCTTGAAAATAAGCATTTACATTTTTCTAGTCATTTTTAAATCCAATCAAATCTAACGTGCTACCAAGATATTTTTAATTTTATTTGTTATATTAGAACCTGTGATATTAGACTAAGGACTATTATTTGTGAAATTAGAACCTGAATTCCTTAAAGCACTCAGATGACTTGGTAAACCTAATTTTAAGAACACAAAGTACATATTATTTTATAAATAATTCATTGACGACTCATTTGCGTAACTTACTATCAAGATAATTTAAACAATAATTGGATCAAAATGCCAACTCAGTGTTGCATTGAATTATGCAAATACTTACATCCATCAGACACCAACGTTCCCAAATTTAAATTTCCATCTTCTGAGGAAAATAAAATAAAATGGGTAAATGCTATTCGTAGAACAAATTGGGAACCTACTAAATATTCGGTGATATGTGGCAAACATTTTAAAAGAGAGAATATTTTACTTCTCATTCTCACCCAGACAGAAAATTGCAGCGTCTTAGATTAACTGAGAATGCTGTTCCATCTATTTTCCTAGGGCCACCTGCACCTGTCGAAAATGAACCTTCTGTTTGTTTTAGACCTGCTTCACCAGTTCAATTTGTACAAGATGAAGAAATTGAATACAATGAGATACTGGTATAATGAGATATTGGTAATTTTGAAATATTTGTCAATCTTTGGGGAACGATTAAATACTACGAAATATCTTATATTTCAATACTTATTGAGTCGAGCATTGCACTATTTGGTACAAGTTCGAGATGTCGACGAAGATTTCCTCCATTTCGGTAAAATCGATATTTTGATTAATCAAGTGGAGCTTCAAAATACTGTAAGACCACGATATGATTCAGAGACCATAGTATTTGCCTTTTTAACATACGCACGTTCTGCCGCAACATATAATATTTAAAAAAATATTTAATACTGCCCCACATCAGTTATTTGAAATCAACTTCGTCACGTCTCCACATTTCACCCGATTCTAATGCAACACAAAATGACGAGAATTATTTTAACGCATATTCCAAAAACTATTACCGACCAAGAAAAGTTGGTAGCCCTTCTGGTCGACGAAATTTATATTGAACAAAGCTTGCAGTACAGAAGCAATAAAATTGCAGGACAAGCTTTGAATAATCCCACCCAATGCGCAAGGGCCATAATGGCTTTCACGATAAAGTCTATTTAGTGTTACGCCCCACTGGAGAACTCCTGTACGATTTATATAAAGCTGTCATAGAACTTGTTCAAAAACTAGGGTTCACAGTAGTGATAATCATCACCGATAACAGTCGAGTAAATCAAAATATGTTTGTGAGATTTTGTGGAGTTAATAATTTTTTCATTAATCGCTATTTTCCCAACATTAAAATATTTTGCCAATATGATTCAGTCCACCTATTTTAAAATATAAGAAACAATTGGCTCAGTTTAACTAACGAAAATAAAACTTTTATTTTTCCTGACTTTGAAGATTTTTCAATTAACAGGCGTCCTATACAAATGTTTACAAACTATACGATACAAAAAAAAAATCTATAGATCATATTTCAAAGCGGTATAAAGTAAATCATAAAACCATTTATCCAAATAGTTTGGAGCTAGAGTTTGGAATTAAATCGTTTACAGACGACAATTTAATAATTTTAGAAAATTTTTTGGTGTGGCATGATGTATGGGGCTCCAGTTCCAACAATAGTGGCAGTTTACTAAAAATTACCTCCAACGCCCTGAAACATACCACTTGAACTTTAATAGATTTTGTTCATTTTTTATTCTCACTGGAAGGTAGATTATGTTTTACTCGGCAAATTACAAACTGACGACTTAGAAAGTAGATTTAGGCTGTATCGTTCATTAGTTGGTTGCAGTGATAGACTAGTCTACTAATTGCTGAAACCAACTAATGAAAACTCACTATACGAGGAAGTAGACTTAACCGAATTTGACGTTATTTTAGATAATGACTTTTGCCTTCAACACGTAGAAATAGACGACGACGCAAAATTGTATGTAAGTGGCTACGCAGCTCATAGTTAGTTAAAGACACAGAATTGCGAGTCATGCCAATTTTTATTATTTAATGACAATGGAGCATTGACTAATTCTAATTATTTTAATTACCTTCAGCGTGGAGGACTATCCGTTGCATCAGATGAAACTAACTATATAATTTTCTACATGTCCGCCATATTTCAAGAAATTTTACGCACTCCTGATCTAAAAGTAAATTTTTTCGAAACAAAAAATCACAAGGGACTTACTATTTATTAATAAAAAAATAATTTATCTCTAAATTATTTTATTTATTTTATTTATTTTATTTATTTTAACTCTTTTAATTAATTTATTTTTTTATTACAATTTTAATTTTATTTTAATGTTTTCCAATCGAATAATAACTTAATACTAACTTATAATATCTACTTAAATCTATTACGTTGACACCCGATCTAGTGTGTCAGCAAAATATGCATAAAGGTATTTATGCATATTATGCATTTTTGATGCGCGTGGATTTGTGTAGTATCAATCCGCGCGCTTTAGAAAAGTAGATCCCAATTCCACGTTGTTTTCGTTGGCGTCATGTGCAGAGGATCGTAACTCCTCCCGCCGAAGAGAAGGCCATAGGGATTTTGTCCGTATGGTCTTGGGTTCACTGGTTGACTGTGTATTGTTTTGTGTCGCTACTGGTTGTGTTGGTTTGTAGCATCTCTTCCAGATACAATAGATGACAATTGCTATAATAATGATTATGATTAGTGTTGTAATACTGTGTCCTTGTATGCTGTGAGACAACGCCCGTTCTTGTAATAGCGTGATGTGATCTCTATGTTGTAGGGTCCAATTAGTCATTTGTGATAGCGACAATGACTGAATAACGTTTTGACTTGCCACGTCGTGATACGGTATAATGACGATCTGGTTCTCTTGGTAGACGTATTTTGTACTGCTGTAGGTAATGCCCGAGATGTTGACATCACAATCATCGAATTCAATTAACGCTTGGCCTTTGATAGACTTCGTAAATTGGTGACAAGTAGATGTAAATTCTACTTCTGTTGGTGTGGCTACATACACTTTCCCAGTGATGATTTCTGAGACTTCATCTTCCAATTCATAGACAGTGTGATTACATTGAGCTGGTTGTTGTGAAATGATACTTGGTATGCAGGTGTTGCTTGTTGGTTGTAGTGATTGTTTCGTGCAGTAATACGTGTTTTCCAATTCATTGCATGGTTTTACGATGTATTGATAGTAATTTTGTTCGTTTAGGATGATATTATATGATGGAATCGGGGTAATCATGAGGTTTTTGGATGGAATAGGTTTAATTTTGAAATAACTAAATATTGGTTCATAGAAGGTTGGTACCTGTATACTAAGAATAATTCTAGACTGATTGTAATATCCTTGTAACGTCAATAAATCGTAGATATTGTTTGGGTTGATTATTTCGATTCGGTCGTGAGACAGTAAATCATTAATGAAATGAGTTTCACTGTTGGATAGTAAATGTCTTGAGATGCATCTGTGTCTAGCCGAACTGAGTGCATCTAAAATGTCGTCTATGTGTTGGGTTAAGGTATCTATTGTATTAATTAATTTAAAGATGTATTGATCTATTTTTATCATTTGTATTCCTGATTGTGTTGTGTTACTGAGTCTATTTAATTCAAAAGCGATCTTCTTATTACTGTCCATTACGTATTTTTGTACGTAATTGAATCTATCAATCATACCCTTATTTATCTCAATTTGAGCATCATTTTGTTTATTTAAGTTATTTTGATTCTCGTAAAGACTGTGTATTGCGGAACTGATTTCATCTAGATCGTGTTGATCTAAGTTTCCTGTAATGTCTTTGATCAAGGAACCTAGTCCGGTAATAAGTCCTCTTTTGATCCGTGAAGGTTTCAAAAGGTTAACGTTGTCTTGTAGTTCCTTAAATTTGTGTTCAAGGATTTCTAATTTGTTTTTAAATGCATACTTGTATTCTATATTGTCATTTACGGTTCCTTCGACTATGTCGATGTTATTTTGGATAACGCGAAGATTTTGTTCATAGAATTGGATCTCGATAACGTGGACGATCCTTTTATAACTATTGATTACTCGGGCCTGACCCATCTTGACCGGTATCAAGCCCTTGTTGTTGTTCAGGTCGGTCACTTTCAGCGTCTGGCTCGTGACGAGCGTGCACCTGAAATGGATTCTTTATCAGTTTTTTGTGATATTTGCCGTCTTTAGTTATACCTTGTTATCTTGTTATCTTTAAGAATTTTCTTAATGACATATCCGGGTTTGATCTTTGAGCGTTTTTTATTACGAATGTGCACTGTTTGGTCGATTCTCATTTTTGGGGGTTTATCTCGACCAATATTGAGTTTATTGATTAACTTAACCTTTTTTGCATGAGTTTCCTCATGTATACGCTTGCATAGCTCCTCGTATGCTAAGGTATAATTAAGAAGGTATTCTTGTGCGTTTGGGGGTGTAGGATTGATAGGTTTCCCTAAAATAGTATAGTGTCCACTCAATAATTCGAACGGTGTAAATTTTGTTGTTGAGTGAATGGAGTTGTTGTAGGTGTAAATAGCACGATTCATTAACTCTTTGATACCTAATTGAGGGGAATTTAAATGTGCAATTTTGACAAGCTCTTGCAGGGTTGAGTGCAGTCTTTCAACAGGAGAGTTCCCTGTTGACGAATATGATGATGTGTGGTGTAATTCAATATGATGTTCTTCTAAGAAGGCTTTGAACGAAGGTGTGTTCATATTTCCTTCATTGTCGGTAATGATTTTTATTGGTTTACCGTGTATGCTGAAGAATCGCTCAAGTTTTCTTTGGACTTCATCGCTAGTGCGTGTCTTCATGTAGAAGGCTCCAGCCAATTTTGTAAATTTGTCGAGGAGTGAGAGAAATGCATGATTTTGGAAGAAACAGAAATCTATATGGAGGATTTCCATGGGTCGTTTCGCGGTTTCTGTGATCTCATACTCCACTTTCAACGGATGTCTGTCATATTTGGTCTGAAGGCATACCGTGCAGGTGTTGATGTAATTTGTGATAATGTCCCTCATATTCGGGAAATAGTAAGTTATTTTAATGAACTCGTGGTTTTCGACTATTCCACGGTGGTGATTTTCCTCATGCCTTTTCCTTATTATAGATTGTTGGTCCTCAGGATTGAACACATCTGTTAAAAGAGTGTGTGTTCTTACCAGATATGGTTTGTGAGAATTACCAAATTTCTCTCGGTAAGCTTCTGTAGCTATTTGGAAAACTATATCGTCACACAATATTCCTGTTACTCGATGCTTAGTTACTTGTGTTGAAATATTTAGGCGGATGGTTGGTGAATGATGCCTTGGCATGTATATTATCACTCTATGTTTGCCAAAAGGCTGTTCATGTTGAACATTTATCCCTTGCATCTCGGGATCAACAGTTATGATTAATTGGGAACTAAAATGGTTTATAGGTGTATTGGTAGTTGGTACAATGGTTTGTTCGTCATTGTTTGAGATTTGGGTACCTGTAGAGGAATCCGAGGTTTCGGAGGTGTTCAAGCTATTGATAACGTTAAGTTCAGGTTGCATTCGTGAGAGTGCATCCGCGTTGGTGTTTTTTACACCTTTCTTGTATACGATTTCGTAATCGTATTCCTCCAATTTCAATCTCCAACGAACCAACTTCGAGTTGGGTTCTTTGAGGTTGAAAAGCCATGTCAGAGGCTTGTGGTCGGTGACGATCTTAAACTTTTGGCCAAATAAGTACGGTCGAAAGTACTTAGTTGCCCAGACTATTGCAAGAAGCTCTTTCTCTATAGTAGAGTAGTTTTGCTCTGTGACCGTTAAGGTCCTGGATGCGTAGCAAATAGGCTTATCTTTTCCTATAGATCCTTGTGATAGGACGGCCCCAATGGCTACGTTGCTCGCGCCCGTGGTAAGGATAAATTCCTTAGAAAAATCTGGATACTGTAAGATTGGTTCCTTGCATAACAACTCTTTACAGTATTCGAAACACTGGATATATCTAGTGTCAAGTGTGATCTTTTGATACTTTCTCAAGCATTCCGTTAAGGGCTTGGTAATTTCAGAAAAGTTTTTGATGAACTTACGATAATATCCTAACAGGCCCAAAAAGCTTTTAATTTCTTTCTCCGTTTTAGGAATTGGAAAGTCTTTAATAGCCTTAATTTTATCGGGGTTTGGTTTGACCCCATCGCTCGTAACGATATGGCCCAGAAAGGCAATTTCTCTATGGAGAAATTCCGATTTATCCATCTGTACTTTTAGGTTGGCTTTCCTGAGTTTATTAAAAACGTGTTTTAGGCTTTCTATGTGCTCCTGGAGTGAGGTGGAAAAGACGATGATATCGTCCATGTAGCACAAACACGATTTGCCTTGTAATTCTCCAAGGACATTGTCCATGACTCTCTGGAATGTCGATGGTGCGTTTTTAAGCCCAAAAGGCATTCTTACGTATTCGTAGTGCCCATGGTCTACGGAGAAAGCTGTTTTAGGGATATCCTCTTTTCTAACTTCAATATGGTGAAAACCAGAAGCTAGATCTAATGTCGAAAAATACAGACATTTGCCCAATTTGTCCAGGATATCCGTGATGTTCGGAAGCGGATACCGGTCGTCTATAGTTTTTTCGTTCAATTTGCGATAGTCAATAACTAATCGCCACTTGACTTTGCCACTTGCATCAGCCTTTTTTGGCACGATCCATATGGGCGATGACCAAGGAGAGAAGCTGGGACGGATGATTCCATCCTGTAGCATTTTGTCTATTTGCTTCTTTACTTCCTCTTTATGGACGAACGGGTACCGATAACTCTTGGTGAAAATGGGTTTATCGTCTTTCAGATTTATCTCATGTTTGACGTCATTGGTAAATGACAGTCGTTGTTCTGATTTGAGAAATAGATCCTGGTATTGATGACAAAGCTTACTGATTGCTACTTTTTCTTCAGGATTGAGATGTTGAACAATAATTAACTTTGTGATATCTTCATTTTGTGTTTCATCCAATTCTTGTACATGGCAATGGTGGGATTCGACCCGAAAAGATTTTTTTAATAGATCGACTTTAATTGGTTGTTCGATAACGAATGTGTGTTGCTTATTGCTATAATTGACGATTTCCAGAGTAGCGTACCAATTTCTACTATGGTATATTCCCTCGGGGATAATTAGATTGCCATTGATTGTAGTTGGCATCACGTATATATCACCGTTCTCTACGTCTACCGGGAGTTCAGCGGTAAGCTTACTTCTTGGTAATATAGAATAGGGTTTGGATGAATAATTTGGCTTGAACAGTAAAGGGATCTTTACTTTATCTGTTTTCAAAATTGAATTGGCTAAATCTAATGTAACACCAAGTTGTTGCATTATTTCAAGTCCCATTAACCCATCGAAATATTCATGGAACTTAAACAAAAGGAATTCCATGGGTGCCCTGGTTTTGAACTCCATAAGTCCTGGAATTAGTACCTTTTGGTCTATAGCATGGGTGTTAAACATGGTTTTTATATTGATAGGGGGTATGGTACGTATCCGTGAAGGATGTACGAACTCTGGGTTCAGAAAGGATTTATTAGAGCCAGTGTCAATTAGAGTTTTTAGTGTTTTTTGTGGGTTTAACCGTACGTGTATGTACGGAAGGGTATATGTTTGATGACTGTTAACATCTATGTACCCAACTCCGTTGGAGAGGCTTCGGGATGAAAATTTTCGTCATCTACTTCGCCTTCTTCTAAGTCAGGGAAGTATAATGGTGCTTCCTCTTCATGCTGTTCCGATTGTTCCTCGAAGTTGGTCTCAGTATTGAAAATTTCCTGAGCCCGAAACTGTGGAGGTCCATTTGATTGGAATTGATATTTATTTGGCAGGTTCGGCTTGTTGTAAAATGCGTACTGGGTATAACCGTTTGGATTGGATGTCGTATCCATTTTATCTACCTTCCTTGGTGGAATCATAGGAGGTTTATGCACGAATCTATTATTATTATAGTTCGTGGGACCATTTTGACTAACATTTTGTTGTGTAAAAGGCCTATGGTTGTAATACTGAGGTGGAGGTCGCTGATTAACTTGCGGGTGAAAGTTTCTATTTTGAAGATAGGGTGGACCATTTGAATAATTATTCCGTTGAGGATTTATTGGTCTTGATACGATTGGCCTTTGTGGGGTGAAGTTTGCATTCATGGTTGTACCTTTTTTCATGTACGTCATGTTCTGCTCCTTCAAACAATGTGAGAATGCTTCTGCCAAGCTATGCGGCTGTATAGCTCGAATCATTGAGCCTAGGGGCTCTTTGAGTCCAGCAAGGAATGTGTTGAGGCACATTTCTTGATAGAGCTCCCTTTTCGATCTTATCACTATATTATTGTGTTCGTTCAATTTGATGTGATTGATTATAGTGCTTTGAATATCTATTATTTTAGCAAAATATTTCTCAATCGTATCATTTCCTTGGGTTATGCTGTACAAATCTCTTACGAGATTTGTTTCGTTTCTTTTATCTGCGTAGTGGGTAATTAAGTTGTCCTTAATTGCTTCCCACTCTAACGGGGTTCCGTACATTGTTAGTACCTCGTTAGCTTCGCCTCGAATTTTATTGCGGATTGCTCTTAGAAATATTTTTGAGCACGGCTGCCCGTCGATGTCATTACATAAATTAAGAATTTCCTCCACGTTCTCGATAAATTCAAAGAGGGTGTGTCGGCTGCCCTTGTAACTTGGGAGGTCTTTGATAGCGTCAGGGATCCTAAGATTCCTGAACACGTCATTGTTACTATTTCCACAGTCTCTCACATTATCAAAATCACCGTTAACTGACATATTGTTAGAGGCTGGGTTATGATTAATATTTTCAACTTTTAAATTTTCAAATTTATCTATTAAATTATCTAAATATTGGTTTCTATGTGAAATTGTTCTATAAACCGTAGAACTTTCTTGATTGTTAATGTCTAAGTAATTGTGTTTAATTTTATGTGAAGTTCTATGAACCGTAGAACTTCGGTGAGATATTAAGTTATTTCGATTAGAGGAATTTTTGAACATAAATTAAATATCAAAAAACGCTTACCGTGTAATAATTATAAATGCTGCTTTCATCATCAATGCACCGTTGATAAAATTGTCTTCACTACGTATTTTGCTGTATTTGCTTATTTTAATTTTTTATATTTTTTGCATTGTTCTGGTACGTACGCCAGGTCGTATTTTAAAAATTTTATTAAATAGATTACAGGAAAAAATTTATTACTTTGGATTTATTATTCATTCACTGAATTTTTATAAATGTTCGTTGTTCACTTGGTATCGATAAACCTTCGATACGAGCACTTTTCTTACACTCCGAAACAACGAGAAAAAAATTTGAACGTATGGTTTTTTGATGTTTAAAAACATCCACTACAAACTGCGCCACTTATGTTTACACAAAACTATTTATTAATAAAAAAATAATTTATCTCTAAATTATTTTATTTATTTTAACTCTTTTAATTAATTTATTTTTTTATTACAATTTTAATTTTATTTTAATGTTTTCCAATCGAATAATAACTTAATACTAACTTATAATATCTACTTAAATCTATTACGTTGACACCCGATCTAGTGTGTCAGCAAAATATGCATAAAGGTATTTATGCATATTATGCATTTTTGATGCGCGTGGATTTGTGTAGTATCAATCCGCGCGCTTTAGAAAAGTAGATCCCAATTCCACGTTGTTTTCGTTGGCGTCATGTGCAGAGGATCGTAACTAGGGAATATTAATATATTTGACAATAGACAGCCTAAGAAAAGATGATGCAACGACTTAGATTGTGAATGCAGCTGTGTATCTTCTAGTTTTAGGACGTATTTCAATATTGGTAAACGGCTTTCAAATATTTTACTAAACAATTATGTAAAAAAAAATCAATGACAAGGCTATGTATTAAGCCATGTCACAAATCGGAAAATACTTACCTATAAATTAGAAAACTTGTTCAAATAAATATTTAAGACCTTGCTAACCATAATTTTTTTCATGTGGATTATGAATTGTTAATTTTATTTTAACAATTGTTAATTTTTGTTTTAAGCCTAATGGAAGCCTGCTTTTAAAAAGGCTTCCATAAGGATTTTCTTTTTTAAAAAAATTTTATACTTTAAAAAGTGAATTTCTTTTAGTTATATGTATCAGGTTTATTATATTATTCTATTTCTAGGGAAGTGAATCGATAACCCGTATGGTTAGTGTTGATCCTGAATAAGTAAATTTTACACGTTCCTAGATTTTGTTTAGTATATTGTAACAGTCCTCATCATACGCGAGTTTTGACTTTGCTCCTAAGTATGATGAAGGTTGTTCACAGAAATTGTTGTGGTTGTTATCCTTGGCGCGGTTTGCTTGTTTCCGCCTATTGCTCGTCAGTACGGTCGTGAGTATATCCAAGGCAACAACAATCTAGTATTAATCGCGAATAATAAAAAAAAATTAGTAAATAATATAAAAATTTGAGACCACATAAGTAATTAATATTGCAACCACACAATCACCTCTCCAAATAAAAGCGCCACTACTTTTATCACACCCCCATCTTATCAATTTAGCACCTCATGGTTTCTACATCAATCGCGGAGGAACAAGAAAGAAGAACATCAATGTTTACAGAATATAATTAGTTAATTTTTTTTAGAAAAGAAAGAGAAAAATTGCAATTTCGAAAAATAAGAAACCAACAGAAAATATAATATAAAATATTTAAAAAAAAGAAAGAGAAAGAAAATGGTTATATAATAAAAAAAATACAGTAAATGAAAAACTTGTGGTTTTAATCATCAACCAATGATGGTTTTGGACGGCGATCGCCTTGATAAATAATGTCACCTGATGTTATAACTGGACCTCACGTCATGGTACTCCCATTTACTCGTGCATCCCAAAATTATGTATATGGCCAACGTGTGTTGATTTTGTTTACTCGAATTTTATTTATTGATTGTTGTTGTTGTTGTATAATATTATGCAGAGTTATGATCGTTCTAAATGCCACACCCAGATGATTATTATTACGTCGGATTTTTTTTTATGAATGAGCTTTTTTTTATTGGTGGCGTTCACTGATAGATAATTATCTTTTCGGTGTTTTATTGCTGTTATTAAAATTTGTGATTATTTATTATAATTATATTATTAACCATTAACTATTACTACTTAATATAGTTTGATAACATTTTTTGTTCAATTTGCGATATTATTATTATAGTTCACTTGGATATCACATTGCACTTAGTCTATAAATTGTATCACTGGAGAAGAACTTGCGACCTTTAGTTGAGCAAAGAACATACGAACAAACGGCACTATTGAAACAAAATTTATTTCGGTTTTTTTTTATTTGAACAATAAAAAGTTTATTTTTTTTTATATATTTTTTTTTTCAGTTGATGACCGCACCCATAAACAAACTAATGATTACTTTAAACATTACCGAAATTGCATAATATAGTTTATTCAATTTACTTGACAAAAAGAAATTATGTACGTTCTTCTAACTTTAGGATTTATACTAAATTATTTTCACGTCCTTGAGTGTTTTTTTCCACGTTCACAAAACCAAAAAAAAGTCAAATTAATAATTAATAATATTAATATATAATATATTAATAATTAACACAATAGAACAATGATTCACTTTTTCGGTATGGATAGTAAACATAAAAATTTTCTCTTCAACTTTATAGTAACAGAATGTTATTACATTGAATATAATCGAATGCAAATACCATTGAGAGCACCGAGAACCATTTTCACTTAATAACTGACTTAACAACTGATTTGCAAATTTTTAACTTAACTCTACGATTAACTAACCGACTTAACTCTCCGACTTAATTCTCGGATTTAACTGCCCGACTTAACTCTCGGACTTAACAGACAGACTTAACTCTCCGATTTTACTATCCGATTTAACTCTCGGACTTAACTGACTCAAAATGTTAATTGCTCTGCAATTTATATTTTTTTTGTACCATAAAAAGCGGTTGAAACGAGTTTATTGGTCGCTGAGTTAATCTTGATAACCAAAAACAAGTAAAGTTAAGCTGATTATGACGAGGCTTTGTAGCTCAAAATTAACGAACTATACAGGTGACCAGATTAGTGCAAAAAATATTGCATCTTGTTATAATTTAATTTACATATATGGGATTCTAATCGACCATATATAGTACGACACTAATTTATTCCATTTAAAAAGTCCTAGTATTCCTATCCAATGAAGAACACACACGCGCTGCGGCCAACTTAAAACACGCAGGTCTAATGCAGTAATGCGTTACATACATAGCACCATTGCCCCAACAGCAAAAGTAACAGACATCTACGTACTTCTACAGCTAACGTTATAACGACTGTACTATTATAAAGTGACGGTCAATATACTCACAACAACTTATAAATTTGGTTTTCATATTCTCGAATTTGAAAAACTGAAAGTATGTCCGTGAAACTTTAATTTTAACATTTGTCAGCCATGTCATGTTATTTATTTTACTTTACCTTTTTCGTATTTCCTCGTATACATCTATCCATACAAATACGTTTTACACGAAGCTCTTGAATTTTTTTTTTACTATAGAGTCATGCAGCTACTACGATTTGCCTAATAATCGCCTGAACTTCTCGAATGGTTAGTACAGTCAACTCTGTCTATCTCAAAGTTCCAAGGGACCGAAAAAAAATTCGAGAGAGAAAAGAAAACGAGATGTATGTATAATTAAAATGAAAAGTCGCTAGTTCACCTAACTGTTAATTGTTGTCCCTGCAACAATTTTATTTAAATCGAGAAGTCAATTTTTTGACGTGAATACGTCTTTAAATTTGCTTTCATATAGGGAGGCAATTTCGAAAAATGCTGCAGCTATGTACCTATTATCTACATCCAAAATTTGGTGTAATTAAACCTCGATTGCAAAAGGATCAAGGAATTCGTTACGTTAAGTGGGGACCGTGACACATTGCTTGCGATGGAGGGGGAAGCACCGCCATTTTAATTGCCGCCGTTTGTATTGACTCTGTATTTTCTTAAGTGATAATGGTGGGATTGGGTATGTTGGATGGAAATGGGATTCTTAAATGATTTTTGGAAAAACTTCTGGAATATGGCCACCTGGGGTCGAACTCGATACTTGCATAACCGATTATGATGGGATTATGTATGCGGAATGGAAATGGGATTATTAAATTATTTTTGGTACAAGTTCTGAAATATGCCGGAATAAAAATTTGTAATTTTATTTAAAATATATAAATCATTTTTATTATACTTTATGTTCATTTAATTGAGACAGTAATCACGAGGGCAACCAAAAATATGCTCCTAAAATAGGTTTTACGGATATATCCTCTATCTGTGGCCCTATTCTGTCTTTCCCTGGGAATAGGGAATTGGGAAAAATATTTTCATAGCATTTTTGTCAAAATTATATTTTTCTGGCCTACTGAGGGAACAAGTTTGGTGTTAATATTTTCGAAACAAAGTTAAATGGGAAAATATTTTTCCCTAGAAAAATTTTGTGGAACAAAAGTTTCCCAATTAACTTTGTTTCAAAAATTTTTGCACTAAACTTATTACTTCAGTAGGCTAGAAAAAAATAATTTGGACAAAAATGCTATGAAAATTTTTTTCCCAATTCCCTATTCCCAGGGAAAGACAGAATAGGGCCACTGGTCGCAAATTATTTAATTGCAAGGCGAAATATGGTTACTAGATCTATTTTGCCATGCCAATTGACACATTTTTTTTTAAATTTAAATTTGTTTTGTGAACGTAAAGTAGGAATACACAAAAAGACTTACGCATTTTTCGAGGCCATGTATTTCTACTTTACAATCGCAAAACAAATTTAAATTTAAAAAAATTGTGTCAATTGGCGTGGCAAAATAAATCTAGTAACCATATTTCGCCTTGCAATTAAATAATTTGCGACCGGATAGAAGATATACCTCGAAAACCTATTTTTAAGAGCATATTTTTGGTTGCCCTAAATCACTTACATATCAGATTCTAGAAAATTTCGTTGGCTCGTAATTTTATTTTATAATTGAAAATCATTGAGAAAATTTTGTAGAAGCGTTGCAGTAACATGTTCGTAATTATAATCCTTATACAGTTTTATATCGTTTCTTGTTTTATTATAAATAAAATTGTTACTTAAACGGAAAATAGTCCATATGTTTAACTCATTAATAAATGTACCACATTTATCTCAAGATTGCTGTGAAAAATGGTGCATTATAAAAAATAGGCTTATTTCTTGATTTAAAAAAAAATACAGCACCAAACAGACATTTGATAACCTTCGCTTCAATATTCACACTAAACAAATAACAAAATAAAAATCAAATTTTAAATTATAATGAAATCTGGCTCCTCCTCTTTCACTTCTATTTTATATTTTTCTTCTATTTGTTATAGTTTTTACTTCTATTTAATGTGTGCGTGTATCATGTTTTCGTATATTACGAAATTTTGTGAACTTTTTGAAGAATCTACTTTAATATATCTGTGGAATTTAACAAAAAGTGGTTAACTTCAGATAACTAGTTTTTGAGATATTAGCACCATTATAACCGCAAGTTCAACTTCTATAACATACCATAATTACATTTTTAAAATTTTCCTTATTTTCCGAGAAAAATTTGTTCAAAAATAGTTATCTAACATCGAACAAAAATTAAATTATGTTAAAACTGGTTTTCTCCAGATAACCTGTAAAAATTTATGCGCCGCTCATGATTCTGTTATCGAAAAATGAGTTTACTCGAGATACACGTTTTTGTGCGTTAGTCACAAATTTTTTTAGTATAAATTAAAACTCGATATCTATAATTACCCGATTATTATGAAACACTATAAAAAAATGTGAAGGAGATATATGGTTTATTGCAATTATATCGAAAGATAACTAGTTCTTCACAAACAAAATTTTAATTATTGTATAAAAAACATAATTTAACTGGAACTATATAAATTTTGATAATACCGGATAATATCCGGTACTATCAAAATTTATATAATTCCAGTTAAATTATGTTTTAATATAATATATAAATATAATATATAAATATAATATATAAATATATTATATAAATATACACATAATAAATATTATATAAGACGGCTATTATATAATCCCTTCATGAGATGTGAACGCTAGACAGAGAGAAAGATAGAGGATAATATCTAGGATATTATCCTCTATCTCTCTCTCTAGTGTATATATTATATTTATATATTGTATAAAACGGGAAATCCCAAATCCGTTTTACATTCTTGTTTTTGCTGCGTTATTTTTTTCATTACGTTGTTGGTAATTGAGAGAGAGAGATAGAGGATAACATCTAGGATATTATCCTCTATCTCTCTCTCTAGCGTATATATTATATTTATATGTTATATAAAACGGGAAATCCCAAATCGTTTTTACATTCTTTGTTTTCGCTGCATTGTTTTTTTCATTACAATACGTTCTTGGTAATTGAGAGAGAGATAGAGGATAATGTCTAGGATATCTTGGATATTATCCTCTAGCTCTCTCTCTCTCTCTCTCTCTCTCTCTAGCATATATATTATATTTATATATTATATAAAATGGGAAATTCCAAATCCTTTTTACATGCTTTTGTTTTCGGTGCGTTGTTTTTTGTTTTTTCATTAGATTGTCGGTAATTGAGGTGAAAAGTTTGCGATTTAAAAGTTTGTGTTGTGAATATAATATCAATAATATACATACATGGATTCATTTGACTTACTATTCATGGATTCAAATAAAAGTGATTGTGAAGTGGTGGAACCAATAATAGAGACTATAAATATATCAAGTGAATATAATGTACTTCATACGGTTAATAAGTCCGAGTTAAGGGAAGTGAAATTTGAAAATGTGTCAGAAAGGAATGGATGTACTTTGATGAATATAAATGAAAACATTGGTGAAATTGAAGTAACCGAATTTAGTGATCCAATACGTATAGAGCACATTACGAGAGTGGAAGAACGTGAACTACCTGGTTGTTCCAGAGACATACAGATATCACCTGATTTATTTGGTTCAGGATACTGTGACGGAAATATTAATAAAGTGTATGAAGAAGAAACCATAATGTTATTGACGGAAAATTCAGATGAAGGTATATGTAATTTTATATTGTTTATACAATATGAATTAAATAACTTTTGTTTATTATTAAGGGTCAGAACAAATTGACGATGCGAATAGAATGGAATTTGAAGCTACAGATAGGTTTTCTGATATGGAAACAGTTTCACCAGCAATTAAGAAAAATAGTAAACGCAAAGAAATTGAAGCACGAAAACTACAACGGAATTCCGGGAAAGCCTACTTCACAGCATTAGGTAAAATACGAGAACAGAAAACTTCTCGAGGACTGGAACAATGTAAGAAAAAATGTCGTGACAGAGTTTCAGACGAATTAAGAAAAAAGTGTTTCTCGGAATATTAGGGACAAAAACTATATCCACGTCGCCTTGCTTTTATTACGAACAGTTTAAAAATTGAGCAGAAAAAATCCATCACTAATTTAAAAGATCCACAAAAGTCAAGAAATTTAACTATAAAATATTTCTTGAACAATAGTGAAACTCACGAGGAAATCAACGTATGCAAAAAATGTTTCCTAAGTGTACTTGGTGAAAGCAAAGGTATAGTTGAGACGGTAATAAAAAAATCTCAGGAAGGCTCCAGATTCAGCGACAACAGAGGGAAATCCGAAAAAACAAACAAAATATCACTTCAACAAGAACAAGCTGTGAAAGCCCATATAAATAGCTTTCCGAAATACGAGTCACATTACTCACGCGCTCATACAAGTAAACTTTACCTTCCAATAGGTTTAACATTATCAAAAATGTACGATATGTTTTCAGCGCAGCATGCCGACTGCAAGGTTTCTCTTTCAAAATACCGACAAATTTTCAAAACATTTAACTTAAAATTCAAGGTTCCGCAGCTTGATACTTGTCAGAAGTGCGATAAATTTGCCATGCGGATTAAACTGGCAACGGAAAACGAAAAAATTAAAATAGAGAAAGAGCGGAATCACCACCAAGAGTGTGCTGAGTTGGCTTACGAGGCAAAGCGGTTAGATAAATCTAATCCACGTGCTACAGTCCTAGCAGTTGATCTTCAACAATGTTTACCTACTCCCCATTTGAGATCGAGCATTGCGTTCTATAAACGTAGTTTATGGACATTCAATTTGACCATCAGGAACTGCGATGACAATTCGACTCATTGCTTTGTCTGGCATGAGGGGATAAGTGGGCGGGGAGCCAACGAAATTAGTGCATGTGTCTACAAGTATCTCTTATCTCTAGAGACTTTGAAACGACACATTATCATTTATAGTGACACATGTGCGGGCCAGAATAGGAATAATATTATATGTTGTATGATACAATATCTGATTAAAAAAATTGACAAATTTGATATCATCGAGCAAAAATTTTTAGAACCGGGTCATACTCACTTAGAATGTGACTCAGATCATAAAATAATAGAAGATAAGAAAAAACGTACAAGTATGGAGATATTCCACCCTCATGATTGGGCCCAGCTTATGAGGACTTGTGGCAAAACAAAAAAGTTCAATGTCGTCCAAATGAATAATAGCAACTTCTTCGATTTTGCTGAACTGTTAAAAATGCAATACAAAAAACCCAGTAAAACGACATGTGGGATGAAAATTATATGGAACCATATTAGACTTTTAAGGCAATGCTCACATATTTTTAAAATTTATACTTAATCTAATATTAATTTAAATTATATTCTTTAGATACAACAAAAATGCTGAAGGAACGGTGGAGTACCAAATTAGCCACCAAAATAATGCCGATGTGTACAGAATGATTACGAAACGCAACAATAGATCACATATGGAAGGCACATTACGACAGATAAATCCCTCGCAAAATAATATTTGCAGTAATCCAATCTCGCGAGAAAAAAAAATGATTTAATTGGTTTACTAGACCTGATTCCTAATGATTTTCATCATTTTTACCGAGAACTCATGGTTAAGGATAATATTAGGAACACCATTTACATAAATGACGAGGTTTACGAAGAACCAGAGTAATGATTCCTGAGTATATACAGCTAATAATTTTAATTCCATTTACTTTTGTTACGTGACATCATTCTGAAATAAATATAGTAATGAAATACTTTTAATGTTTGTTATAATTTGTGTTTAAGAAACGATTTACCATGGAATAAAAATTTTCCATTGATTTAAATTATCTAAAATCGGCAAATTTGTGAATTTTTTTGTTTGGCAAAAACAGGTTTTCTGCAGATAACCAAAATAAATATCATGAATATGTTTTTGTAATAAAACAGTTATCTCGACTCATCCTATTTATTCGAAACAAAATATTGACAAATTAAACAGGTATCTTGGTTTTTTTTAAATTATAATTTTTTTTATAAAACAGTTATCTCGACTCATCCTATTTATTCGAAACAAAATATTGACAAATTAAACAGGTATCTTGGTTTTTTTTAAATTATAATTTTTTTTATATATTTACACAGTTTTAATTTTTTACATTTTCGAGAAAAATAGCATATATTGCGATGAAAATTGACAATAACCAAAATTTTAATATAAAAACTTATATATACAGAAAAAATATCGCACAATCTTCGAATTGGATTTCCCAACATTTGAGGTTTTCGAGATAACCACTTTTTGCTTAATTCCACAGATATGTCCTACTTACTCTTCTCATTGACAGATACCTATTTAAAAAAAACTAACCAAGAGTGTGTTGGTTACACTAACAATGCAACGTAAATTTGATTTTTTTTTTGTTCATTTTTGTCTGTTTCTGCAGTGCACCTAGATACTAATGGCCTCATTGCTTAAAAAATTTTGCTATATGACGTCATTTATGTCGACGATTTCAATCTTTGGTATGGCATCAAAGTCAAATAAATGATCCGAGTTTTTTATATTTGGTAAAAAATAATTTACATATTATATTATTATCAAAATATGCATTAAACATTTCGTTAAACCCGTAAATGTTATGTATTTATTTAGACATAAATTTGATGACGTAACAAGCAGTATTGCCTTGTCTTCTAGCAGTGCCTTCTATAGTACTGGCCTGTGACAACATTCATTTTTTGTCGATGACGTCAACGTAAGTCGACAACCAGATGTCAGCACAATTAAGTAAAAATAATACACCTTTCACAAACTTAACAGATAAAAACCTAAATTATTATAAAATAAATTAATAAATTATGAACAATTTTAGTGTAATTGATTTTCTTAATTCATTAATTGAATTTTTAATATTCATATTCAAGAAGTTTAGTGAGCATTTAAAGAAATTGCGTCTATTTAGATAACGCAATACAAAGTTTTAGTGTATTCCACTATAAAAATATAAATACAACCGTGAGAGCAGAGAATAATTTGTGATCATTTTGTTTATATTTTGTCATTTCGATTTCATTTCTGCTGTATTTCTATTTTATTTAGTGTCACATAATTAATCGAAGACTTACGATGCATTTTTTCTGTGTTTTACATAATATCCGTAATTCTTTTGCTATTTTTTATTGAATCTACGTACCAATTACAACAATTTCGAATTAAATGGTATTAAAAATCGACTTATGGTAGATAAAAATGACAAAAAAAACGCACAAATCTAAAAAAAATGTACATGCATTACTATAAAAATTAAAAAAGCATATCCTTCTGCTTCAACAGTTTGTTAGAAACTAAAGGGCCAACTATAGATAGAATAAAAAAAATAACAGAAAAACGTAAGAAACGAAGACAAAAAAATATTATTCCAATTTGACTTTTCGGCTATAGATTACTTAAAATATTAAGTTCATTCTTATATTTCATGTAATATTTTTTTAATGTATTTGCTAAAATATTGAGTGAAACTACAATAGTTTTGAGTATAAACGAATTATATCTCAACAAATATATGTTTAAAATTATAAAAATTATTTATATGCGGTTTAAATTACCGCAATTCGATAAATTATTTTTTTAGGTCTGCTTTAGAAAAATACAATTATACAGTGTAGTGAAAATTATTTTTGATTTTATATTCATATTAGTATATGTGTGCTTGGATATTTTATAAGTAGGAAACATAAAATACATCAATTATTCCGAATTCCCATATATAAAATAATAAAAATGCATATTACTTGTAACGCACAAAAATTTGTTTGAGTTTTGTTGTTGTAATTGTTAAGTTTTTTATTCTTGCACGAAAATTTTCGCTCTGCTATTCTTTTTACGTGACAGCAAAATTAAAACGCAATTTCTCTTAAACTTTTTATTTTTGTTATTCTGAGTATGGTCGTATACATTTCAATCCTATCTCTCGCTCTCTTACGTTATTTTTTTTATTTTTTTTATTCTATCTATAGTTCCCACTTTAGTTTTATAATTTTGTATGACGGAATTGACGGGCGACGAATGACGAAATTTATTTTGGTTTTATGAGAACGAGGTGTAGACAAAAACTAGAAAAAACTGGAAAACCAAAATAAAAAACGAATAACCGTCTACTTCGATGTAATAATTACAACTAAATATATTTTGTAATGTAATTTTCCTTTTTAATATTTATCTGCCATCTAGTTGAATTGTCGACTTAGCGTGTCGTCATCAGTTGGTGTAAGCGGCCAGTAGTTTAGAAGGCATTGTCTTCTAGGTGCATTGGTTTCTGCACCAACACACTTATGCTTAGTTATTTAAAACCAACACACCAACACACGTCTTATGCTTAGTTAATTTCCAATACATCTTTACTTAGTTATTGTTTATTTCATATGTGTGGAGTTAGCACGACTTATATTTAAGTGACTAATTTATCAAGGAGGTAATTTGGGAGACATTAATTTTTCGCTGTTTTATTTGCTTGTTGAAAATAAATAATAAATCGATTTAGGTCGATCATAGTGGTTTAAGTTTAATCGGAACGTTATCGAGTAAAATTGTTGTAATCAGGAGTTGAACCCAGAAATTATTGTATTATTAGAATTTCCGTTAATTCCGGTTGTTTCACTGGTTGAAAATAATCTAGTTGTTTCTCCTATCAGAAAATGGACCACCAATGGATGAAATAGACGACCAGAAAGACTTTTCAGATTTGATTGAGGCTTTGGCGGTATTTTGAAGAAAGCTAAAGAAAGCTGTGACATCAACAAATATTGCTACAACCGTTTTTGAGTTGTTGATACCAAGATGTAGAGCATATTCATGAGCTCTAATAAGGCATCTTCTTTGCTAAGATTACATATATAAAACAATTGAAACTATCCAGACAATTAAAAATTTTCGTTTTAGGTAGTTTTTCAAGAATCTTAGAGAGTACTGAAAGTAATGGAGTTGGTCGATAATTTTTAACTATACTCGTAGTACGATCGCATTTGTTCAAAAGGAAAATCAACTTCGGATACACTAGGGTTGAATAAGATGTATATAATGTCCTAATCCATTTAAACACCCACCTGCTAATTACAAATATTAGGTGCGTGCAAGTAGCAACTCGCTTTTTTTGGTGAAATTCAACTTCATTGAAAATATAATTGTTATACAGTATATTATCGAAATATTCGCCATGACTATCCATTGTCTTTTGCCATTTATCAGGTAGATGATGAATGCGTTCGCGATAGAAACTTCAGAGAGAGCCAAGTCTAGAGAATACGCCGCATTCAGTAAAAAAAATCGCAGCCTGAGGAGAAGATGAGTTCCTGGGATGATTTTGCTGTATGTAAATGGTCTTTTTTCTTCATAGCATCACTTAATTTGATCAATTGGGCCTGGTAACGTTCTGCTGTAACAGTTTGACCATGTTCCAGAAGCTCATAGTAAATGGCATGTGATATTGCTTGGTGAGTAACTCCTAACTGTTCTGGAAGCTTTTTTTGAGTTTGAATTTTATTTTCATCTAGTAAAACTTTAAGTTCTTCGTCTTCAAATCGTTTTACTGCAACTGGACGTGGAGGGTCCTCAAGATTAAAATAGCCATCCCGAAATCTTGCAAAGCACTTTTTACTGTTGAATGACACAGAATGTTCACTCAAAGTTACTATAAATTCCATAGCTTGAGAAACATTTTGTTTTTCATTTGTAAACAGAATGCAATGACGTCAATGTTGCTTATCCACGTCCATCTCTTAAAATTGATACACATGGAACGACAACCTGTAAAAATGACTGAAACTTGTGTCATAAAACCAGTAACGACTAATCTACATATATCTAAAATGACGGGCGGTTTGGATTCTACGTTCAAACCTAATAAATTTAAGTATTAAACGTACTAAATTTCTAAAATAGTCAAAATGAAAAAAAGCAACTTATACCAAATTTTCTAAACTGATAGTGGCGAAAAGAGTAAACGAACATTCGAAATCCGTAATCATATTAATTTAATAAATAAAGTTAGCACTTACACTTTCCACAAATCGTTCATCAAACTCCTGGAATGGTCGCCAAACGGTGCTTATTATGCGTTGTAACTTTGCAAGTTCCGTATAAAATAATTCACATATTAAACTAAATGTTATAAACATTGTGAAATAAAATAGACTGAAGCAAAGCCCTGACCAAAACCCAACAAATATAATGAAAGGTTTGGTGGTCCTTGGTGTTTTGACAATCATGTGAATTGCATAAAATAATTCACATGGCGGACTTGTAGAACTCATCACAATAAAAAATAGGATTCGTCTCGCAAATATCTCGTTACTCAGCCGAATAATTTTATTCATTTTAAAGACAACATTTATGATGTACTCAAGATCATCACTTAGCAGCATAATGTTTAATTTCCCATTATTCGCGATGGTAATAATTTTGTTTAAATTTTGTATAAGTCCGTTCGTAATAAGACATAAAGCGAGGATCACCGACATAAGTATAAATAAATTTATTAAACGAAAAAAATTTAATAAAAACGATATTAGTTTATCGTGAAATAGAAAATTTTGTAATGTAAGAGAGCTCTCGAATATAATTCCCCAGATTAAAAATATTCCCGAAATATAAACTGCTGTTAATATTAACCATTCAACATGTTCAATACATTTAAATTTGATGGCAGCTCCATTAAAAAGCATTATTCGATTTCGATTTATTAAACTAATAAATTTTCGATAAACCACTCTATCGTATTGATATCGTAAGATATCGTAATAGGCGAACTTGTTTAAAATACACGATATTAAAACTTGAAATATGTATGTTGATAAAAGTACCTCGCTGTTGGTGGCACTAACCACATCCTTAATAAATTTACACAATCCCCAATTTGTGACCGCCAATAGAAATATTGTGTAGATTCGATAACACTTTATCGTTTTGAGAGATATACGAAGATCGCGATCGAAAGTAATCCGCCATTTAAATACACCAAATATATAAACTATTAATAGAGTTGATTTTACTAGGGCGGAGTTCATTTTGTGACTGAATATTATATTGGGGATTAATTTGATAAAGTATTATGTTGTAAATTATAAATTAACTATAATTACTCAGTAGTTTTATTGGTAAATCATGCTTTTTATTAAAATAATTAATTTCTAAATTTTTCTATTTGTGAATCCAGTCCAAGTAAAAAAGCAAAACACAGTCGCTAAGCTTTCGTATATTCAAAAACACTGCTAGGCTAGGTGAGTCGAGTGCGATCGATTGTAGGAAAATTACTTTAGGGTGTGGTTTCTATACTTCTTATTTTTCAGCTTAAACTAACTTGATGAAAATTGCAAATCGGAGGTTTTTGTGTCGATTTCGCAAAAACTTGTTTGGAGAACCACTGGTATAGTCTGGATTTTTTTCAATTATTTTCGCATTTAAACTATACGGCTTTGATAAAATTTGCAGAAAGAGGGGGTACCGGGAGAATTTGAGAGCCAAGAATTTATTGCGATCAAGGGTAATAGCCCTGATGGGCTTATTAAAACTTTGTTGCTCATAATTATTGCATCATCCATTTTAAATAATACCATGTGATCTGCACGTAGTTTAATTTTTAGTTTTGTCTAACAAACACGTGTTTTATATCGTGCTATAAAACATCCTTGCTATTTTGTGTAAGTAATTGATAATTAATTAAGAAATAATTATATTTATTTGATTTTATAATTAAAATAATAAATATTTTGTAAAAAAATGGAATCGCATGTTAATGTCACAATCCAAGAAGGTGATATAGAATTAATTCATCCGTTATTCTTGAAGATTTCATTATAATCCCACTTGAAACTCCATCAGGTAACTGTGGTTCTAATAAAGTCGCTGTTGAATATGATATAGGTTCTAATCGCGAAAGTGATGTTGGCGAAGAAAATATAAATTAATCCAATAAAACGTGAAAACGAAAAGTACGTTTGAACAATTGGAAACGCAATTATCGAAAAAAACAATACCAAAGTGGGAAAGCTACACCAGTTCTCGCGGCAAAATCGTTGCAGCAAAAGAATTAAAACCTAGAAAAGATTGTTGTTCGCATTGCCGATTAAATTGTGCGAAAAAAATATCAACATTGGAGCATGAAATTCGAAATATGTCGTTCGTTAAACCAGCAAGAAAAAACAGATTATATTGTAAAAACTACCCCTAAAACGGGAACAAACCGAAAAACTAAAAAAGACAGGTATTCTCGTCGACCTTATGCTTTCAGATTTTTTGTAGATATACTGGAAAATCGAATACAAGTATGCAAATCTTACTGGCTTAGTACTTATGCCAGCTCACAAAAATCAGCATACAACGCCCATAAAAACAAAAACATTTTGACTGGTGTTGCCAATAGAAATGAAAATGGATTAAAGTCCTCAAAATGGGTTCCAGAAAGTAAATTAACTGAAGTCAAAGAATACATAGCCTCTTTTCCGATAGTAGAATCGCACTATTGTCGTGCCATAATTTCAAAGAGCTACCTCAATTTCAATCTTAATATAAGAAAAATGTACAACCTGTACAAAGATCGGGCCTGCATTAAACACTAATTTTAATTTCGATTTCTATAAACCGAAATCTGATAGATGTGGTAAATGCGAGGCGTTTTTGATGGCAGAGAGGGAAAATTCTTTAACAGAAGAAAAGATTAAAGAAAATGAACATCAGTGCACACTGAAAAAACTTAAAAGGGAACATAAGACCCAAGACATGGAATCTGGAATTCCTATTGTATTTTTTGATTTGGAAAACCTATTATCTTGTCCGCGAGCTGAAATCGGGCCTTTAATCTACCAGTCCAAGCTAAATATTTATAATCTGACATCATATTTAACAACCACAAAAAAGTGTATTCTGCCATATAGGCGGAGGAAGTGGTAACGATATCGCATCTGCATTCTATAAAATTTTGGAGAAGGTATTGGAAGATAATGATGCTACTTAGCTTATAGCATGGAGCGACAAAGTACTCATTGCCGGGACATTCAGCATTACAGGAGGTTGGCAACGCCCATAACCAAATAGAGAGAAATTTTTCTCCAATGAGGCTAATTCGGCATTTAAAAACGAGTATCTGAAAGGTGTAAGCATTCGACGAGCAGCAAAACGGCTTCGCAAAAATATAATTGGAACCCTAGAAGTTCCGATATTCCAAGACCTAGAGCTTTTCATCAAACATTAGTATCTCGAAGGAGAAGGAAAAATACTTGGTTTCGGTGTTTAAATGCACAGAACCCTTTGTCGCGCCTTGTTGCGTGATCTCGCAAGAATTTGCATTATAGTTCGTGAAGTTGCACCATGTTGCGTGATGTTTCAGCACATTACACCAAGAAGTTGCACAAAGTTGTATCATGTTGCACAATGAAATTGTGCAACGTGATGCATCTGCACAATGATGTATCATATTGCAACATGTTTCTGCCAGAATTTTGCGGGAAATATGACCAACTATAACGGGACTAGACCATTTTTACCTGAACTGTACAGGATAAAATTTGACAATTACGAACCTCGTCCATACATTCTGATCAATACAAAATCGGTTTGTCAAATAATTTTTGGAGCGCTCTCAAGCTTTTTCCACAAATTGAGAGATATCAGCTTCCAAGTGGCTTTTACGTTTTTTCAAATATTTTGACAAATATATCGTTTACAAGAAAAACGATTATGAATTTAGACATTCTAAATTAAATTTGAAACAATATATATATACATGTCCATATCATTTCTCCAACATTGAAGCGGGAATGAGTTTTTTTACCAAAAAACTATTTTTGAACAAAAATTCGGCCCTGCCCTGCCCAGACGAACTGTTTATCGAGATGAAACCTCATATTTAAGGGTTTTCCACAAATTGTTATATTCCAGTGAATTTTGGATGAAATTGGAGGTTTTGGTTGAAACCGGCCGAAAGCTTCTATTCGAGCTTTTTAATTTTTTGCAAATTATTTGAAAAGTATTTACGAGAAAAATAGCTATGAAGTAAAAGATTCTAAATAAAATTTTTAACAATACTGATCCGGATCAATTTTTCAAATTTTAACCGGAAATGAGGATATTTTCACAAAAAAATTGAAACACAACGTTTTTTACAAGAAAAAGTTTCCAGCTTTATTTCTTCACAACAATGGCCATGATATTCATTATAATCCCACTGGCAGACCTAAAACGTTTTTACTTAAAAATATGAGAATGGGACAAAATACCATCCGACCACATTCGAGCACAGACTCGATACATCGAACAATAACATGTTTTGTGTAAAAATTGAAATGTTTTTATGCTATACTGAAGTTTTGAAATAAAATATTGAAAATTGACTTCGAGTGCTGACCCCTGTACAAGACACGTTCACCAAAACTCCATTTAGCTTAGTTTTTTGCATTAGAAATCTAGTATGTTGTATTCGACATCTATGTATAGATTCGTAATAAAAGAAAGTCGGTTGTTGGTCACCACATATTCATCCTTGAATACTGCGTTTTCTTTTCTCTGGCTGCAAGCACATATTCGTATTGGATTCTTCCACTTTCATTACTTGTTAAGCAATATACTATTTCGATGCTTCAGCTTCTTATGTAAAAAACTTACAAGTGCCTACAAAATTTCAAAAATCATGTTTTGTACAGATTAGTTAATACTTACATTTTCACTAAAATTTGGGTTGGTCCAACAAAATTTTACTTCAGCAACTAGCAAAGATGTTTTTATAGTTTGTCGATAAAATAGTTCAATTGTTTCAATAAAAAACACCAAATGAAAAATATTATAAGCAACAAACGCAAAATTCGGTAAAAGCACTACAATCTGCGTCAATGACCAATCATTTGAAATTAACACTTGCATGTAATACAAGTTAAACATGTAACTCACAATATTAATTATTTTTGCAGAAATAAAAATTAAAATTAACTTAGAATAAAATGAATTCATTACAAGCACCAGATCATGGATCATCCTGTAAAATTTAATTAGTTTTTCAATATTTCGCACGAATACACCTAGTTTTTTCACACGCTGGCTTGTGTTTAGCAACATAATTTGTTTAGACATTTCCCGATTTGTGCAGTTTATTACGACAGTTAGAACAAACATAATTATTGTGAAATCATAAAATGTGACACCTTCTAATAATGCAAATATATATTGTACTAGTAAAGCTTCGGTGTCAAAGTACGATGTTTTCAGTGTAACAACGAAAGTTATTATCGCAACTGTCAACGTTCCAAATATGTTAAGATAAATCGGTCTCAAAAATTTAACGTTTTTATTCGGAAAATTGACATTTGAAAAGTTCACAATTTGTGCAAGCTTTGTATAAATTTCATAATTGACGTTATAACATAAAATACGGTTAAAATACACAGAATTGCCAAATAATCCAAGCACCAACATTAACACATGACTTGTAAATCTTAGTACAGTTACTCGAATAATTACAATCAGTATTTTATGTAATTTTAGTGTTGACAAGAACCACAAAAAATTAAAAACTATCCAGAGCCCGACTGAATAGTAATTAAAACACTTATATTTTTTCACAAATATTTTGTTATGCGCCCGAAATACTCTGTAATTGAATTGGCCAAATATTCGGATTAACCAAATAACGATCGATAGAGACCATGTTTCTTTCCTGTTCATGTCCAAGATGATTCATATAATCTACAATTGTCTAGAATATACCATTGAAATGATGCTTAATGCTCGAAATATTATAGTCATAATTAATTAAATAATTCAATTATCGTTAATTGTTTGGTCACATTTGTTTATTTAACCAACTTTTAAATTAATTACGTAGAATAATTTGAATTAGCATAAACAACTAATGAAGAATGGTTTAAAGTAGGGCTGTACACCTAATCTTCACATAATGAATCAATTGATGTACATAAAATTTTAATGACAAGTAAAATTTTGTTATGGGGATAGCGTGTTAACACCTTAAATTATTATTAAGAATGTATAAAATGATCAAGTCTCAATGAATCTTATAAAGCAACCGCAACAATAGTATTACAATCTCAGGTATGTAACGGTCGTTACAGTATACGTGTTCGTTACCATAATTTTAATTTTCGAAGATGTATAGATTATCTCCCTAGAATCAGTTCTCCCTAGAACCAACCGTCTCATTTATGCGTGGATTCCACAGTGAAACAATTGTTCTCAGTAAATTTAACACGAGATAGAAATATATCCTTTACTTGTTAGAAAGAATTTGTATACTCTCTTTTCGGCTTTCCAGTATTTTTTACCGAAAAAAATTGTTTCACTGTGGAATCCACGCATGATAAAGACAAACAAATATTGCCATAAAAAGTATTGAGTTTCATACTTTTTATGACAACATTTTCCCCGCTTACAGTCAGTAAATTTTACTGATTTTTTTTTTGTTTCTCTCTACCAAGTAAAGGATTTATATTTTTATCTCGTGTTAATTTTACTGAAAACAATTGTTTCACTGTGGAACTCACGCATCACGTTTCTTCGAAATTTAATTTTTTTTTGTCAATGTAAGCAAGCGTGTTCTGTAACCCTCATTTTCCGTTTTATAAATTTTAAATTTTTTCTTGTGGGCAGAATTTAAATATTACATATTTTTTCCTGTCCGAAAATAAGCCTCGTTAAATATCAACTATCACTTAACAAAAATTATTGGAGCGACGTATGTGAAGTTATCCCACCCAAAAAAATTTAATCAGGCAACACTAACATATCATTAACCAATTTGCTCTTGTGTGAAGTTATCCCAGCCCAGGATTTGATTCATTTCATTAAAATATACTATATTTGGGAAGTTAGCCCAGCCCAGCATTTTGATCAATTTTAATGAAAAAACGAAAAATTAAGAAATTTGATTTGTTTTTCGACCCGCTCAATAAATTTAAAGTTACTTCGCCAAAACTAAAAGTGTCTCGGATCATTGCTACATGATTTCGAAAAGTATACACTAGTAGCTTAATTTAGGCCAAATTTAAAAAAATTGTTCAGTGGCAAGTTCCCGAAAATGAACTCTTGGCTTGGAATTTCATTGATTTTTATATAGTTTTCCGTCCCGCTCGATAAATTTAAAATTATTTCGGCAAAACTAAAAATGTCTCGGATCAGGGCTACATGATTTTGAAATATATACACTAGTAGCTTAATTTAGGCCAAATTAGAAAAAAACCGTTCCGTGGCAAGTTTTCGAAAATGAACTTTTGGCTGGGAATTTCAATGATTTTTATAAAAATTTTCGTCCCGCTCAATAAATCTAAAATTTTAGTTTGCCACGGAACAAATTTTTTCTCACATTGTAATTTTCCATTACTTTATGCAACTCAAAATTTTACAGTTTTTTTTAGTTAAATTTTAATTTTTTTTATTACCACGCTTATATTAGCTCACTCTGTGTGTCTGTTTGTATCGTCAAATTTTGTAATCAATTTTTCAACCACTTGCGATAGTTAGTCCAAGTGAGCTGAAATTTTGTATGCAGGCTTAACTCCAATGACAATACAAGATTCTAACATTTTTGGATATTAAAAAATTTCGATGACTAAAAAGTAGAAAATAAAATATATTTAAAAGATACTTTTTAAAAAACCACGCTTATATTTAAAGGCTCTCAAAAGTAGATAATATAATAAAAGGTTTTGAAAAGTAGAAAATAAAATTTTTCTTCCTTACTATCAAGGTATATTTATAACAAGTAGAAATTTAAAATTAATGTGACTAAAAATATAAGCGTGGGGCGCTCCTTCTGAATGTATATACTATCTCTCAATATATCATTTTTACGTTAATACTGAAATACTCCAGCAAAAAATCTATTCTTAGGATACTTCAGAATAGAGTGTTCCATTAGTGTTACTAAAAGACTTTCCTAAGACTTTACTTCATGTGTCTAGTAGTCTTAAATTACTAATGCCGTAAAGGAGCGCAGCACGGTTATATTTTTAGTCACATTAATTTTAAATTTCTACTTGTTATAAATATACCTTGATAGGAGTAAGAAAATAAAATTATTTTTTACTTTTCAAAGCCTTTTATTATATTATCTACTTTTTAGAGCCTTTAAATATAAGCATGGTTTTTAAAAAGTTTTTTTTAAATATACTTTTTATATGAAAAACAAATCGAATTTAATAAATTTTCGTTTTTTTCATTTTTCAACTTCACACAAGAGCAAATTGGTTAGTGATATCCCTTTCGTGATTTACTAACACAATTGTGCGAGTACGGCAAAAGTACCATGTCAAAAATTTATTTTTATATGTGTTTTGAACCAATTTACACATTTGCGCATTTCTTTCCAACTTATTTCGTCCAAAAAAAAAAACTATAATTATACATACAATTGTGTTGGTTGTACTTCAAATCAAGCGAAATTTTTTATCAAAAACGCCATTACATACTATGATTTTCACTCACACATTTGTGCGGTTTGGACTTTAATTAAGCCATTTTTTTATTTTTTTTGGTTGAAAAAGGGATATGTTAGTGCTGCGCGATTAAACATTTTTGGGATAGAATTCTGGGATAACTTCACATACATATTGGAGCGGGACTGCGTCCAAAATTTAAAAAAATTAAAATATTGTGTGGCTGGAACGTCAAAGAAAATTAGTTTCGTAAATATTTTTAATTTTATAATTTACATATGATGGGCTCTTTAGTGTTCTTGTTAGTTTTATAAAATTGATTTATTTTATTAATTGTGATCGGTGATCACTGTAATGAATACAGTAAATGGATTTCAAAAAATTTTTTTTTCATTCATCACTAACATTTTTATTATAAATAAAGGCCCCTCACCCTAGAGTACACCTATAGGTAGCCGCCTATTTGAACGAATCTCCAAATTATTAAGATCGCCAAGATCCTCAACTGGAAATATCTTTTAGTACGAGAAGGAAAAGGCCGAATTTCACGAACAATTAAGACAAATAAAGGGATTTACAACTTAATTGAATTTACAATTTTAAAGAAAGATTGAAGATCTCAAAAAAGCAATTAATCGCATGAAGCGACACCTGGGACAACACCTCTAACCCTGCAATTGATGATGACATTAATCCATTCCATATGGATGAAGAAGAATTAGAAAGAGAAACAAATTGTGTGTTGAACCGGAATAAAATCCAGAGTAAGAAAAGGAAAACTCAACACTTACCAGAAATGGTAGAAACTTTACCATCAACTTCAAAAGAGGTTTCTAGCAACTAGTTAATCATCAAGAAAAAACTAGCTCTAGAACAACAACAAGCGACAACAAAAGAGGAATTACCTCCACTCATATGTCGTCGGTATATCAAAATCAAAACAGGTTCGCAATTGCATGGCAACGTCAGACATGAATATCGATTGTTTTGAGTTATAAATCCTATTGCTTAATTCCACACATGGTTTTAGGTATCTGGTATTTTTTTCAAAGCCAACTAGTCGTAATAGATAATGTGATTCATTGTCAGACTGCTGATCTGTACGGTTGTGTTTTAATTAATTTGTTTTAATTTGCTAATTTATATAAATTGTTAAGCTCAATATATATATTTTGAGACATTCTTGTGTTTTAATTTGTTAATTTTATATTAATTTATTTTGAACATTCTTGTGGTGATAAACTGTTAAGTCAATCTATATTTATTATGAGTGTATCTGTCATTGGACTATTTATTGTGATAAACTGTGTATTCTAAAATAACTGTGTGGTGTTAAACGTTTTTGTGATTACAAATGGAAAAACGATGCCATGATTGCGGTTCTACTGCTAAAGATTATTATTTTTGTTGTGTTGCGTGTGATAAATCAATCGATTTTAAATGTCTTGGCATTAAAAGCAGGACAACATTTGAGTTGATTGCCCAACTAAAAAATCTGCGCTACATTTGTGATGATTGTGATGACCTATTGAAGTCTCAAATTGGACTATTGTCAAATGTATCTAAGTCTGTCGATCTGATTAAAAACACCATGATTAATCTACAGGAAGATTTCAAGGTTATATCTTCGAATTTACATAAAATTAATAATCGTCATTTTATTGATCAATCAGTGGTACCGATAACAAATACAATAACTCCGGTGATGACGAATGACGATCGAAATTATAACTTAATCGATAACAGTACCAATAAAACTCATAAAACTCATCATAATATTAGTAAATTTTCAAATACAAACAATAATAACATTAATTGTGAAGATAATTATGATAATAATAAGAATAAAATTAATGACAACGTTAATGCCGTTATTTCTGATCAAAACGAACAAGTACCTACACACAAAAATAAACATAAACGTAAATGCAACAAAAAGAATGCTGATAATACACGTACACACCAAAGCAATAATGACGAAGGCGCTACTTTGCAAAACAAACCCATAACGTTTACAAATAAGGCTTTCCAAAATAATGGAAAGATGCAAGTTGGGAAAGATGTTATAATTGGTACAGCTACAGAGGGCATTGGTTCTATTGGAGCCATTACACCGCGAAAATGGATCTTCGTGTCCCGTTTACAGCCAACCGTTACTGACATTGAATTTAAAAATTTCGTAAAAAATAATCTTCGTATTGTGGATGCAAATTGCACACGTTTTGAAAAGAACGCTGGATATGTTTCATATAAGGTTGGTGTTCCTGTTGAGTGCTTTGAA
Organism: Nephrotoma flavescens; assembly: GCA_932526605.1. Classification (NCBI taxonomy): domain Eukaryota; kingdom Metazoa; phylum Arthropoda; class Insecta; order Diptera; family Tipulidae; genus Nephrotoma; species Nephrotoma flavescens. Next base: position 125,914,796 of record OW052221.1, on the reverse strand, counting down.
GCCATAATGAAGGCCGAGGCATGGCCCGAACATCTCCTCATTAAGGAATATAACTTCAATCAGAAGACAAATTTTCGCGGAGTTCGCCAGCAGCCTCGAATGCGTATATAACCTTATCTGATAGTAATGTCGGTGTTGATATTAACTCAAATTTCATCTATTTCCAAAACGTTCGTGGCATTGCTTCAAAATCTTCTGAGGTTTATCGTTTTGTTTGTGCATCTAGGTATCCGGTATATGTACCGGTCGAAACTAATTTGAATGCTGATATTTACAATGCGGAGTACTTTCCTGCGGAATACATTGTCTATAGACGGGATCGATCTGAATTAAATAGTTCTAAATCAAAAGGTGGTGGGATACTCATAGCTGTCCACTCTACTATCGTAAGTGATACAGTTGATTGCGACCCAACTATAGAACTATTATGTGTAAAGCTGAACATCTGTAAGAAATCAATAAATGTCATTGGTTTATATATTCCACCGAATTCGGAAACCGAGGTGTATACTAAATATACACAGTGTTTGTTTAAAATTTCATCTTCAACCAACATAGACGACAACGTGCTAATTCTGGGAGACTTTAATTTACCTAATGTCAAATGGGTATATGATGTGGATGCAAATTATATCATACCTTGTAACGTGACATCGACTGTTGAAGCTTCATGTATTGACTCCATCTTATCTTATGGTTTTATCCAGATTAATGATGTTCCTAGCTACATTGGTAGGTTTTTGGATTTATTCTTTACAAATTCGATTAATTTATATACGGTAATCAAAGCACCCGTTCCATATATTGTTAATGATATTAACCATAAGTCGATGGAGGTCAATCTGAACCAATCAGAACTTTTATTGTCTAACTCAATTAAGAATAATTTTATATCTAAATTTTATGATTTTAAACGTGCAGATTTTGATAGCCTGATTTCATTTTTCTCATCAATTGACTGGAATGCGCGCTTCTCATTTAATGACTTAGATCATGATGTGCAACTATTTTATAATATTTTGTTTAGTGGTATCGACAGATTCGTTCCAATTTCTGTTTTTAAGAATAATCGAAATAATCCTCCGTGGTTTAATAAATGCTTGATTAATTTAGGTAATCGCAAGAAGAAATTATATCGGAAATGGAAAAGATCCAACAATGCTTCTGTTAAATTGGCCTTTTTTTCTGTATGTAATGAATTTGATTCCATGCATAAAATAGCTTATAGAAACTATATCAACAAGGTTCAAAATGATTTGATATTAAATCCGAAATCGTTTTGGAATTTCGTTCAGTCTAGAAGGAAAACACGCGGTTTTCCGTCGACAATGTCTTACAATAATGTTTCGGGCAATAACTCTATAGACGTAGCCAACTTATTTGGTTCTTTCTTCCAAAATACCTATAGACTAGATAATGTTAATAAGGGAACACTTGCGGATACAACATATAATAGTACAAACACCACCTTGCATATACCTCGTATCACCCCGGAGGATATTATCAAATCACTCACTCAGTTTAAAGATGGCTGTGGCCTAGATGGTGTTCCTTCAAGTTTCCTAAACAAACTTGGTCATGAGCTAGCATTTCCTCTATCAATATTATTCAATGGATCACTTTCGTCGGGAATTTTTCCAGTTGTTTGGAAATCCTCACATATTGTTCCAATCTTCAAATCCGGTAATAGGAATGATGTCTCTAATTATAGGGGCATTTCTATACTATCAGCGATTCCTAAATTATTCGAATCAATTGTTTGTGACCACATGTATTTCGGTCTGAAGTCATTTATAGTTGACGAACAACATGGGTTTTCCCGTTTACACGGTAGATCGTGTCGAATTTAATGGAATTTTCAAAACGTGCCTTGGAGGTGATTGAGGCTAAGGCGCAACTTGACGTCATTTATACTGACTTTAGTAAGGCGTTTGACTCAATAAACCATGTTATTGTATTGGAAAAATTAAAATCTTTTGGCATTTCTAATAATTTGTTAAAATGGATTGAATCATACCTTACTGAACGCATACAGTTTGTAAAAATAAATGACAGATTTTCTAATCCGATAAAAGTGCATTCGGGAGTTCCACAGGGTTCCCACCTTGGACCCCTTATCTTCATTTTATTCTTGAACGATATCACCAAATGTGTCAAATTCGCTCGTTGTCTAATTTATGCTGATGATCTAAAAATATTTTCCCCTATAATTAATACGCAAGACTCATTTAATCTGCAGAAGGACATTGATGCAATTAGCCATTGGTGTGAAAATAATTTATTATTTTTGAATACCAAGAAATGTAAAATTATGTCATTTACCCGCTCATCGTCATATGTAATACATGATTATTGTATTAATAATGATAAGTTATCAAGAATAACTGAAGTAAGAGATCTTGGGGTTATGTTTACACAAACCTTATCAGTGAATCGGCATATTGATTTGATAATTGCAAAGGCTTGTTCTATGTTAGGATTTCTTAAACGAATTATGAAAGAGTTTAATAACCCGAAAGCTTTGATCTCGCTATATCAATCTCTTGTCCGTTCACAACGTGAATATGCGTCATGTGTTTGGTGTCCAAGTTACAGTAATCATGTCAAGAGAATTGAGGCGTTTCAGAAATCATTCTTAATTTTCTATGCCTGGAAAACTATTGGGTTTGATAATCGTAGAATGTGGTGGGAGAATGTTTTAGGCCTCCCTCCATATACCGAGCGATGTAAATCTCTAAAACTCGAGCCACTTGATATTCGTCGGCAGCATGCTGGGGCTATTTTCATTTCCAATTTACTAAATGGCGAAATAGTCAGCCCGTATTTATTATTTAACGTTAACTTGTATGCCCCTGTGAGGAATCTACGTACTCGAACCCTTCTGAAATTAGATTTTCATAAAACTAATTATGGATGTGACGAACCTTTGAATTTAATGTCGAAGTTTTATAATCAATTAAGTATGTTTTGTGATTTTAATATGACGAAATCTGGAATCAGACTATCTTTAAAGGAAAACTATTTTAAATAATTTATTATAATAACCAGAATTATGTATTTCATTTGATATATTTTTTATTGCTAAAATTGTACTGTAATTTATATTACGAATTAATTCACTAAAATAAAAATAAAATAAAAAATAAAATAAATGTATATATATGTGTAACAAAATTTACAAAAACAAAATAATTATTCAAATCTCTTCGCATATCGCTCCATTCCACACATGGTTTTTGGTATTTTTTCAAGGCTAACTAGTCGTAATAGATAATATATATATGTATGTGTTTTATTTTGTTTTCTTCTGCTCTCTCTCTTAAATATCCTTGAAATATTTTTTATTCAATTTGTGTTTGAGTTAGTGTGGTTGCACAGAAAATTTGTTTAAGTCGCAATTGAAACCTGTATCATAGGTAAACGGAGAAAGAAACGAGGAAAAATACGGTATTTTTTTTCTCGTGTGCCTTCGCACCCGTGTATATACATAACTCTAATTTTTTTTATTTTGTTTTATTCTGCTCTCTCGAAAATAAAATTTAAACTAAAATGTATAAGTCAGCGGTTCCCAAACTTATTTTGCCACGGAACCTTTTTCCGATTCTTCAAATTTCATGGTACCCTATTCATGGAAAATCTTGTTTCGCATAAATGTGTTGTTTAAGAACGGCAATATAACTCTAATAGCATTTTTGGCTAAATTTTTATATTCATCAAATATATTACAGCAGAAAGTTGATAACGGCACCTCTTCGAAGTTAGCGAGTATCCGAACTAATTTCAATTAAATTCTCGTATTCTACTGTTAGTAGTCCCGTTGGCTTTTCATTGCTTTTGAAAAGATTTTGTTCCCAATAATTATCGTTATTGTTTAATTTTGGTATGTATGTATTTTTCTTCTTTTTTTTATAATTTATATTACAACTGATTTACAAATCATTTAGTAACTTATCTTTTTTAAATAAATATTTACATTTGACGGGCAGTAACCCAATCGTTACTCCCGTTTGAATTTACATAATTTATATTATTTCTCTGTCCTGATTAAACACAACTGCCCAGTTCTAAAGGTTTCTGCCTTTGAAGTCTTCTTACTGCATTGATGGTGTCCAACAAACTTCGTATGTCTGTATTTTGGTGCCGAGATATCCGCTGAATGTGTTTCTTTGCATGTTTTTTTATGTCTTCACTGACATATTCCATGTTTAAGTTCCTATGTAGGTTATCATTTCTGATATACCAAGGCGCGTTGACAATGCCACGCAGCACTTTGTTTTGAAAACATTGTATCATTTGTGTATTTGTTTTCTTGATACAACCCCAAAGTTGAATACCATAGGTCCATACTGGTTTAAGTATTTGCCGATATAATAGCAATTTATTGTGTATTGTAAGCTCAGAATTTCTACCTATTAGCCAATACATTTTCTTATATTTGATGTTCAATTCTTCTTTTTTCTTTTTAACATGCTCTTTCCATCTAAGCTTGCAATCGAGGGTCATGCCGATATATTTGGCTGTTGTTGCATTTGGAACCTGCCTTGAATTGAGTTCTACTGGAATCCAGTTAACTTTCTGGTTTGTGAAGTTTACGTGAACCGATTTTGCTTCGTTTAGGCTAATGCGCCATTTCTTTGTCCAGCTACTCACTGAGTCGGTTCCTTGTTGAAGTTTTGTCGTTCCTTCTGACATACACTTTCCAGTTGTCAGAATAGCTGTAGCACCTTCTGTATTTGGCATATCTCTGGTGTACAAGATGTACAGTATAGGACCCAGCACGCTACCTTGTGGTATGCCTGCAGCTATTCTCTTTAGTTCAGAGTACTCTCCGTTATATTTTACACGGAAATGCCGATCTGCGATGTACGATTTAAGAATTTGATAGAACTGTTTAGGTAGATCTCGATGCAATTTAAATTCAAGTCCTTGGTGCCAAGCTTTGTCGAAAGCTTGTGCTACATCTAAGAAGATACTGGAACATATTTTCTTTTTCTCAAGTGCGTCTTCTATTATGTCCGTTATTCTGTTAACTTGTTCTATCGTAGAGTGATTTTCCCTAAATCCAAATTGGTGGGGTGGAATTAAATTTTGTTCTTCTATTATTGGCTTGAGCCTCTTGAGAAGTAATTTTTCAAATAACTTTGAAATGACAGGAAGTAGTGAAATCGGCCTGTACGTAAATTGTAAATTTACGTACAGGCCGATTTCACTACTTCCTGTCATTTCAAATTGATTGTAAATTTTTTGTATTGTAAATTTTTTTTGAGTGTAGTTTCGTTCTTAATTCCTTTTATAAGTTGTTCCAGTTTAGTGCACAGATAATTGAGGATTCTTTTGTTTTCCGGAGCGCGTGTCCTTTGCCAGGTCTTTCGTGCCTTTCGTTTCTCTCTAACTAGTTCCTGACTTCAAGAGGGTAATTTTGATTCCTACGGGATTCGGTATGATTAGTAGGTGAACTTTGCCATGCTGCTTGTTGAATAGTACTGTTAAGTACCTCCAGTTCGTCTTCCAATTGTACCATTGTTTTAATTGGCATTTGAAGGTCTTTTTGCTCTTCAATTAGTTCTTGGAATATGTCCCAGTCAGTTTTATTATTTGTTAGCTTAGGAAAGTTATCCTTGTTAATTATCATTGTGCTGAGTGTCATGATAACAGGTGAATGGTCAGAATATATCCCCTCGCTGTTTTCGAGGCACGTGTAGTCCCCGGTAATCCTTTTCGTTAGAAATCAATGAGATCTGGTATTTTATTTATATCAGCAGGCCAATATGTTGGTTTACCTCCAGACTGGAACTTGCAGTTGTTTACCCGACCTGCTTCGAAAAGCTCTTTTCCTTTGCGGGTTGTAAGTCTTGATCCCCAATAGGTGTTTTTTGCATTAAAGTCACCGCCAATAATAAAATTGGGTCCTAGTGATCTAAAGAGTCTGTTATAATCTTCTTTGTTTAGATTATAGCGTGGTGGGCAGTAGATAGATGAAATACTGTATTCATTATTTTTACTAGTTTTGACTTTAACCGTTTTAACTTGCATACTTTCTTCTTCGATGCCAGGTTCTTCATAGTGTTTGATATTTTTTTTCACTATTACTGATGATCCTCCCCTCGCCTTTCCTCCTGGGTGAATAGCATGATAACATTCATAATCGCGTATTTTAAAAAATGATGTTTCTGTCAAATGACTTTCCGATATAAGGCATATATCTATTTTCTCTAAATTTAGAAAGATTTCTAACTCTGGAACATGCTGTGCTAGTCCGATCGCATTCCATCTGACAATTCTTAACGTTCTGCTCATTTTAATATTGGAGGGCTGTTGCCCCGTTAGTGGTTTCTTGCTTTTCTAGAAGCTTATAAAAAGCTTCTAGACCACGTTCTTGCTTTACTACTGAGAGTCATCAGTAATAGCATTAGATGGTTGTTCTATACCTACTAGTGGCTTTGTCTCCACTTGGTTTTTACTTACTTTCTCACTGGCAACCTTAGAGCTTTGAGGAAGACTCATTTTGTTTCTTAGCCTTTGAAGTTCTTTGGCTACATCACATCCTCTGTAATTCGCAGGATGATGCCCTTTACAGTTTATGCATTTTGCAGGGCTGTTTCTACTTTCTTTACACTCTCTCGCGTTGTGTTTTCCAGCACATTTTACGCATCTAGGCTCCCGACCGCACAATTTTTGCGTGTGGTTGAAACCTTGGCATTTTTTGCATTGAGGTATTAACCTCGTATTTTTCTTTAGGGGTTCTATTTTAACCCTCATATTTAGTATTGCTTTGATGTTGAAAATTTTTTCAACTTTCTCCTTTTTATTAAAAGTAAGCATAAAGAGTGGGAGCCTTTTTTTCTTACTTCATTGTTCTCACCTCTCTCGTTTTAGGACATTTACTGCATCTTCTATTTGCAGATCTTTTGCATTTAGTTCCTCCATTATATCCTCCTTCTTACAAGTTGGATGAAGGCCTCTGGCCATACCCTTAATTGCACGGTTGTTTTTATCTTTGTATGTGAACCATCCTTTACCTTCCTCGTTGAGCTTTGTGGCTAGAGCTCTATATGTATCGGATTCTGGTGTATTGATTTCCCACACGTTATTGTTTAATGACACTACTCTGTACTCCTTAGTGGTCACTGATTTCATTATTTATTTTGTATACTAGCAAATTCTGTTATGCCGAATAAATTAATTGGCGGAGGAGCCTTTTCTTTCGGTGCAACCTTTTGTTGTTGATTTTCTTGCTGTTGTTTTTGTTGCTGATGTGCTGGATTAGTCTTAGTAGTACCAGTTACAATAGCTTGAGATTGTTCTCCAACTTCAGGTGAGCATTCCGCTCTTCGTTTTTTTAGTAGGTCTCTTTTTCCTGTTCCTGTTCAGTACCCAATCTGTTTCCCTCGCAAGTTCCTCCTCATCAGTATCGAACTCGGTGTTATAACTGGTGTATGTACTTGCTTCGTTATAACTGGTTAGAGGGTTATCATAAATCTCCATTTCCATTTCTTTGGACTTCTTTAATTCTTCATTTTCCTTTTTTAGTTTGTTAACTTCGCTTCTTAGTTGGGTTATAAGTGTTTCTAAGTAACTTAGATTCCGGCAGAGTCCAGCGTTTTCATTTTTCTGCTGATTTTCTGAGTTAGTTTGTCTAGTTGGTGATCTTGGCAACTTTGAACTTGTTATGAATGGGTATAGCAATGATTGGCTCCCCCAGAATCCATTGAGCCAGCCTCGTTAGAGGGTGGATTAGCCAACTGGGTAGTTGGTGTACCACCTGGGGTATTTTCTCATTTTTCCGTTCTATTCATTGCTTTAATTAGTCAGGTTATACCTCCCTTTTATGTATGTATGACATGTAGTGTGTATGTATGTACCAAATGAAACCTTATTGCACGGATTTTATCTGGTACTAGCTCATGGAATCAATAAAAATTGCCACGGAACCCCGGGGTTCAAAAATGGCCTTGAAATATTTTTTATTTCATTTGTTTGTGTTAGTGTGGTTGCACCGAAAATTTATTAAAGTCGCAATTAAAACTTGTATCATAGGTAAACGGGGAAAGAAACAAAGAAAAATTCGGTTTCTGTGTTTCCCGTGTGCTATCAGCCATTCAACGACTTGCTCATTCACAAGTTATGTAATAAGCAATTCGCGGAGTCCTATCTTTCTTTCGTGCCATCACCTCACGTAAACCTTTATATTTTTTGATTGATTGAAATGTGATAAGTTTAATTTATAAGTTTACCTTAGTTTATAAGAATCCTAGCTCAGTTCTACAAACGAACTTGAAAGCATATCGATTGGGAAACTGAATAGTTCCATTCATTATAAGCGAATTCCAAAATTTCTTAAATTTGATACCGAATTTGACTATCATTCTTTGAGAGATGTTCTAGTTCCATTGAGCATAATGTTAGAATACCCAATCCAATTCAGCATACCATACTATTTGATAGTAATTGGTTGAGCATAAATATGTCCTGTGCAGTATAAATATACTTGGCAATCAAACGAATATTCTTTGGTGACCAAAATTAATAAAACATTTGAAATTTTTGCAAAATAAGCGGAACAACTACCTTAACCAGGCTGAAGAAGTTGCAAGTTATGCAAAACAAGAGTGTAAAAGCAGTATACAGATTGCCAATCCTATTTTCCACTAGGTTATTATATAGCAAAGATGATATTATGATATTGCCCATAAATGTCGTATATAAGTTTCAATTAACCCTTTATATGTACAAAAGCCTAAATGTATTTTCATTTATATCTAATATAAACTTTAATTACGCTCATTATGTGTATTCAACTCGAAATTGTAACGGAATTGATTCGCACCATATTAGAACTGAATTTGGAAGAAAATCGATCACGTTTATGGGCCCATTTATTTATAATCAAGTACCTGAAAAAAAATATTAAAAATTATTTTAAATCCAATATTCTATTATTTTGGAACTAAATCTCCGTTATCTTTAGTTTTTATAATACGTATTTATATATCTATGCAAATTTTGTAACTTTTGTATATTCGATACGTCCAACGAATATGTTGAAATATCGAGTTAAAAACTTATTGCATGATTCGTTTTTTGGATTCAGCTTAACAAACTGCATGTACCATCAATTTTTTATTTCTGTATTGTTCCTCTTCCTCCTAACCAAATGGCAACCTTTTAAAGAGTTACAACTCTTCGTCATTTTTGATTTAGGAACATGCAAAAACTAGGAAACTCATTTTGCAAAGTTATTGTATGGAGTAAATTTTAAAAAACTATTTCTATTTTGATTTATAAACTATTTGCACGGAGTTTTTTTTATTCCGTTTGATTTGTAAAACTGTTTGCAATGTTTTAAACAATTTTCGTAAATAATATTGTGGTTGTAAGAACAGTTATCAACATATAACAGAAACAAATTTAATTTTGCTGTATTAATTAATTAATTACTACCCATAAATGTTTTTAATTTTCATGTAGTATGTTTGTATATAAATTTTCGAAACTTATTAACTAAAACTAATCCGTGCAAAAAATGTGTAACTGAATATACAACTTTTAAAATAAAGAAGAAACGAACAAAAACTTTGTAACTCTATATGCAACCTTGAAATCCAGAATTTTCTCCAGATTAAAAGTGTAATTTTATGAAAACCAAGTAATTAGGATTATTATCGAGAAAATCAGAAAAGGTATACAAAAGATAATTTATAATGCTATAATATGCCATTTATTTTTAATCAAATACTTATCTAGGTATTTTTCTACAACTATTTGAACATTCAAAATGCTCTCCTGAAAACTTGTGATTTTCGAGTTATCAACATATACGTTGGACGTATCGTTATGTATAACAACTTGGATTATCCTTAAAAGAACATTAAATTCACTGGATAATCCGCCGTTGTTATTAAATGAGAATGAATAATAAAATAAAATAAATAAAATAAAATCTGAATTAACATTGATACTTTGCCGGGAATCATTGCCTTTGGGATTACTCACATATTTTTTTATTAAATACTAATAGATTTTAGAATAATTTTTAATATAATTTAAGGAGGAGTTGCAGGAGGATTCAATTCATAAATGTTTATATTATTTAGGAAGTCGGAAAACATTTAATTTAGAATTAAATTTCAGGAAATCTCCAGAATGCTAGTGTAATAATAATATTTTTTCTTAGGTTGCTGATTTAAAGAAGCAATTGTTGTAGACCAGTGCCATCGTTAACCATTAAACCTTTATCCTTCCTCTACTAAATTAGTATTGTGTTGTCTTTGTGTTACTAACTGTCGGCTATACCTAGGTGTCTGTTGTTGTAACCGGGCCGATTCTGTCCCAATTAAATAACCTATTCAATCATTCGGTTTTGTTATGTGTAAAAACGGCGTCACCCGGGAGATCCTGTGTAAGAACTTGGTCGTGCATTCAGAATCAATCAATCAATCAATAACTAAATTATAAAAAGTACCAACGAGATGTTCTACATATACCTTATATATTTTTTATATTATTACGATCGATGAAGTAAACTGCGTGAAGTTAAATGAGAGATTTGGTTGAGGGTCTAATATAACCAAAATCATTAATTTATCAATTATTGACATCTAAGTTTATTTATTTATTTGTATTGAAATAAGTCTACAAACTTGACTTGAAAAATATTAATTTAAGAATATAAAGTAAAATAAATCCGCATTGGATTTGAAAATTTGAAAGATAAAGTTGTGTAAAGTTTGTGTTATATGAAGGTAAAAGGCGTGAATCATTTATTATATCTGATGATATAGTTTTCAATTCGTCGCTTAATCACTGATACAATTTTAGATGTGACTTCAATTCATATGTGATTACCTCCTGAATTTTAGCATATTAATTAAGAGAGAATAAGAAATTAACTTCCCTATGTAGGTTTTTTAGGTTTCAGTGGTTTAACACTTAGGCCATTTTTGGCCCACTATGATACCACGCATTCACGCCACATCATTAACCCATTCACCTACTTACACAACTACGGTATACTGTACGTGCACATTGCAAGCTCCATGTCAACCTGATATTAACATCACCGATTGTAATCGATGATGAAAATTCGATTTGCATCTAGCCTCTGATGGGATTCGAACCCAGTACCTCCCGGTTCAAGTGCCGAAACTTTAACCACTGTACCACTTGTCCGGTAACATCTCTATGTAGCGGCGAGTGAAATGGAAGAGTGCAGCATTAGGTCCTTCTACTGATTACTGGCAGAATGGAAATTCAATCAGACCGCTATGTTTAATAAACTAAGTGAAATTTAAAGTGACTAATTTTACAGTCGAACCTTGATTATCTTTACTACGGTTACAGATAGAATAATTGCTGTCATATAATTTTTTTATAAGATTAGTGTCATCCATCATCTCCCAACTTGTACTTACTTAAGAGTGATTATGTATATTAGAATAGTTTTTTTTAATATTCGCAAAATGTTTTGGAGTCAAGCAGTCCAAACTCGTTTGCAGTTTGCTTTTCACGTAATACTTTTCATGGGTCGGACCAAAAATTCTGCACGCCGGCAAGGGATCATATAGTTGTATTAATTTACACATTTACAGCAACGATCGTAATCAGATTGATTGATTCTGAATGTACGGAATTATTGCATAGATCAATCTGGTGGGACAGAATCGGCCCGGTTACAGACACCTAGGCATATAGATGTATGTGATGATAGACAAAGGTTCATCTCCGAAAAATACGATGGCAACACTAAATATTGCAATCATAACATTTTCTACTCTCAGCCCAAAAAGTCCCAAGATTTTTACTCTCAGCACCGAAAATACTTGCTATCACAATAGAGTTAGAATCTGTCACCACAGTCGAAATTTTTGGGGCTGAGAGTAGAATTAATACTTAAAAACATTTTGGTTTAAATGTGTCTGTCGACAACATTATCACAGAAATTTTTCTATGCAAATGTGTTGAGATATAGTCCTTAGAAATTAGGAACCTTCGTTGGCCCAATTTTCGGTGCAAAGAGAGTTTAATCAAATTTAAAACTTGTAAATTGTGTGCTCACTCGTTGAATCTTCAAACTGAATTCATATACTTTTGTTTTGACTTACTAAAGCAGCACTTCACAAAATATAATTCGAATTTCACAAAAAAAGAAAATACATAGGTGCTACTGGCACTATTCTGGTAATTCCCTGGGAATAGGGAATTGGGGAAAGATTTTATATGTAATTTCAGTTCAAATATTTTTTTCCGGCCTACTAAGGAGAAAAGTTTGATGTAAATATTTATAAATTGGGAATAATTTTTCCATATCTAAATTGGCAGGGAATATTATTCCCAATTTTATTTTGTTTTCAAAATAATTACCACTAGATTTTTACCTCAGTATGCCAGAAAAAAAATTTTAAAATACAAATTACATATAAAATCTTTCCCCAATTCCCTATTCCCAGGGAGTTACCAGAATAGTGCCACACTGGTCGTTCTATCAAACAAAGCGCCTAGTAGGCGCACAATTCGTTTAAAATGCTTAAAATTTAATTAAATTAATGCTAATAATATCTATGTATGTTCTGAGTAGTAAGATGTTATACAAGTAAGAAGTGATCCATTTTAATCAACGACATTTTATCTCCATACGACATGGCCTCAGATGAAAGAAACAAAGAATAAGCATACTAGTATAACCACTGCAAGAAGATAAGAACTATAGAAGTTCATTGTAAGAGAAACACAATTCGAGAAGCTCGGAAAGGTTATTAACGGTAAGACAAATTCAGGAACCATCGATTTCCTAACCTTCATAAATACATACGTAGAATTACGAAGGTGGTTGGCTTATTCAACTTGGGCTCAAGATTTATTTAACCCCTAATCGCAATGCAATACATCGTTTGCTTATTGTAGATAGTTCGATGAACTCTGCAGTGAAATAAAAATAAAATATGTCCAATGCGTTTTGTCACCACCGATAGCATAGTGGCAGAGTGCTTGCTTGGTTACTCGTGGGTTCCGGATTCATTTCTCGGTGATGACCAGAAAACAAAAGTTACAACTAGGTGTTTTTAATGTATCTTAAGTCATAGATGTTCGTATCTGTATCTCAAGCAATTCAACTAAGAAATGGATGAGAAGCAGAATAGAGCTCGTCATTTAATTAACATTTGGAGTTCGAGCAAAAACAAAAAAAAAATAGCTGGAACATAAAAAATATTAACTAAAATAAATTGTTCAAGAACAAACGGAGTACCGGCATTTGATAATTTTTCGGCCTGCTGAAATTTACTTTTTAATTCAAGAAGAGTTGATTATAATAAATCCAGATGTGTGTGTCTGTGTGTGGTGACGTACAAGCTAAATGCGGTGTTATTTCTCTACAACCCAGTCGGATTAACTAATCAGGGCGAACCTTCAAGCTTGAGTTTTTTCTATCAATTGAGAGGTTTCAGCTTCCATAGGAGCTTTTACGTTTTTTGCAAATATTTTGAAATGTATATTTTATTTACGAGAAAAATGACTATGAACTAAAAGATTTTAAATTAAATTTTCAACAATACCGGTCCAGACCGATTTTTCAAAATTGAGGTGGAAATGACGATACAAAAAAAATGTTTTTTTGTATTGTAATCAAGAAAATGTTGACCTCGTGCGTTTGTGGTGTTGTGCAGACTAAATGTTTTTGGTTTAGTACAGCCCAGACGGATCAAATGATCGGGGTGAGACTTCGTATTTAAGCTTTTACTACTAATTGGATGATTCGAGTGATTCTTGGTCGTCAAAATAGGTCCACCGGAAGTAACAGCTCTTATAGGAACATTTTCTTTTTTTCGAAATACATATTTTGAAAAGTACATATATATTTACAAAAACGAATTGTACATTGAGTTTCACACAAAATTTGTTCCGATATTTTTTTTAAATATTACTGGAGAAGACTTGTTTTGATGAAAAAATATATATTTCACCAAAATTCGGCATATCTTCAGTACAGGTGGATTGACCTTCCAGATTCTAACTTCATACTAAAGCTTATTCCATAAATTAGGAGATCCATGCGAACTATGTGGTAGACATCTGTGTACCGGAACTGATAGCTTTCGTAGGGTCTTTTTATTTTTTATAGTGCAGATTAAATTTTCAACAAGGGTTGACCTTGTTGGTTTTCTAATATTTTTAGCAGGAGTAATGATTTTTTATTTTATACAACAGTTTTTCCAAAAATTCAATAGGTTCAATTTTCCGTTTACGATATTAAGGCAGTGAGTGAATATGTTAAACACTAGTTAAAAAATTAAAATCTTGATATAAAAAAATTTATCAGGTATGAACCGTATTATAAATTTTGACAACTCGGTTAAAAAACCTAACCTTATATTTTAGTTATTGCAAACGTGCGGACAACACTATTATTATTATTCGTGATAGAAAATGGATTCCAAGAAGAAAAAAGCAAATAGGACCATAAGTAAACCTTTGTAATTAAGACTTTTTACGCTATTTGCCGTAGGCACTTGGCGAAACACACTTATACTTAATAAACACATTTTTATTAATCACTTGTTTTTGTTCCGCAGAATATTTTGAATATTTTTCAAAAAGTCCTGATGATGACCTAATAAGTCGAAATCGATCGAGTGATTTTTTAAACTTTTTGAAAAATATTCAAAATATTCTGCGAAACAAAAACAAGTGATTAATAAAAATGTGTTTATTTGTAATTAAGTTTGGTTTATTCATTCTGTCATATGAAGAAAGAATCATACTTTTTAAAATATGAATTCGATTGAATTATTTATTTACAGGGAATAATTCAAATTTCAGTACCGGTTGGAAGTAATAAATGACTTTTATTTTATTTTGGATTATTTAATTAAATTTTTTTTTAATTTTTTAGAATAGCTGTCAGCCAATTCGGCCCTGATTTAGACTGCAAACAACAGTGGTGTGGCCTTATGCAGAAATATAAGGTGCGCATCAAATAAAACCGTATAACCCGCCTCAATAATTTAGTTTTTATATTTTTGTAGAATTTTATTAAATTAAATACGGGGGCGGTGCCGGATATGAAACTCCTGAAGAAAATGTAAATAGGGAGGAATGGCCATATTTTAATATCATACATCAGTATGCAAGTGATAAGAGAATGTTTAACATCCATCCTATTAGCTATCAAATAGTCGAGGAGTGTATGACGGCCAAGTGATGACCGATCGAACAGGACAACTGCAACAAGTCCGACGGTTTCCACATCTCACGGCACTGATAGGAATAGAAAGAATATCTTTAGTCCGACGCCGGGATAGAACTGACATATTCAGGCCAACCATGGAATAAAAATTAAAGCGCTATTGTGTGTGTTTGGGCAGCTCGTAAAAATACCGCATTCCACAATTAATGTGGATGCTTCGTTGATTTCATCAGGATCCGAGAATTAGATGAATAAACAAGGAATTGCCGTTAAAATCCTTGCTGTTGCTGTTAACTGAATACATTTTCTTTTATTTAATTTTAATTAAACAATTGTAATTTTAATGACTGGATCAAAATATGAATTAAAAAATTATGTTATGCTTTACACTAAGTGTTTCAAAAGTGTATTTCGGGAAATGTAATTGCTTCTGATGAATCTTTTTCGTTCGTAATATTACGTTCACCAACCTCTTTATTGATTGGGCACCACTCGTTTTCGACCAAACTTGAGGTTTTTAACATTTAATCTAAAGCCAGCAGAACTCAAATCTAAATCGGACCTAAACCGAAATTACAACGCAAAACAAGACGACAATAACTGGGGAAAATCTTAGTAATTTGCTTAGTAGGTAAATATAATAGAAAACTTGCATATAAATTTGAAAAACAATAAAGTAGCCGGCGAAAAATTTTAGTAATATAAAGAATTTCATAGCAAATTGTATTCCGATTACAAAAATTTCCACCGATTTCAAGAAGGGGCCCCTGGTGCAGTTTGTCAATGTATGGAATTTGATTTTAATCGCCAAAGATATATTAATAAACATTTACGTTACCAATCCTCTTAAGGTAGCGTGCATTTTTAATGGGCATTTCCTTAGGCCATAATGAGCCTAAAATTATTTGTTGTCAATTGATCTTGTTTTGCGCTCGAATTGGATTTTTCGTCCGATTTTCAATTTGGGGTATGCTAGCTTTGAGGTGATAAAGCCTTACTTTTTCCTAGAGCGAGCAAGCGTAACATTAAAATTTAAATATGACATTTAATTAGCCTAAAATTAAGCTTTAGTTTTCCAATTGTTTTTAGATCGTTTTTTGATATGGGTTCTGCTAACCTTTTCTAAAGATATCAGAACCTGCGTACTAGTTGGAAGGGAGCGAGCCCAACATTTAATTAGCCTATAATTAACCATACTTGCCGCATTCCATTGGCGTTAGCAAAGTACTCGCAAGTACTTCTTGCTAACGTCAATGGAACACGGCTACTATCTTGTAAAATTCTGCCATATTCGTTCTGCTAGATTAAGGTACGCCATGCTTTAAACATTTCCCAGCAGGGCAATGGATTTGTTATTTTTATATACAAAATTTATTTACTATTCAAATCTTTTAATTTGGTTTTGGTTGGCCATGGTCGTACCATGACAACACAACAAAACCTATTTATCTCTTATCAACAAAAAATTATATTTTGATTGATCCGCTAAATAAATTAATAATTGTTTTATTACTATAATTTATATATTAAACACCAACTTACCGCTTCCGCAATCGGTTCATCTTTCTTCAAAGGCCACTCAACATTGTTTATGACACGTTTTAGTGTTGCTATTTGACCGTAAAACAAATCACATATTAAAATAAATGTTATGAAACTTATGAAATGAAAGAAGACATAGCTAAGCCCAGACCAAAAACTGAAAAATGTGCTGAAAAAGCTGATCATTTTTGGTGTTGTGACAATCGTATGAATTGTGTAAAAAAGTTCGCTTGGCGTACTGGTAGCGCTCATCACAATAAAAAGTAAAATCCGTCGTGCGAATACCTCGTTACAGCGCCGAATAACTTGATTAATTTTGAAAATAACATTTACGATGTGCTCAACCTCATCAATTAGCATGACGTTTACTTTTCCGTTATTTACGATGCCAATTATTTTATCTAAATTTTGAATTAGCCCGTTTGTGATAAAACTTAATGTAAGCATCACTGATATCAGTCCAAACAAATGTATTAAACCGAAAAATGTTAATAGAAACGTGACTATGTTATCGTGAAACGAAAATTTTTTAAATGTCAGCAGATTTTCAATTATGATTCCCCAGATTAATATTAATCCCGAAATGTAAACGGTCATCAATATCAACCATTCAATATGTTCGATTAATTTAACATTAATGTTAGATCGGAAATAATTTCCATTTTGATTAATTAACGTAATAATTTTTCGATGTACAATCCAATCGTAGTTGTATTGAAGGATGTCATAGTATGCGAAATTATTTAAAATACACGATGTTGAGCTTGATAAATAAAATATTGATAAAAGTACCCCACTCTGACTTTCACTAACAGCGGTATTAATAAATGTATATGATCCCCAATTTAGAACCCCCATTAAAATGACTGTATAAATTTTAAAATATTTTAGTGTTTTCAGTACCACGCGATTATCATGATCGATTGTAACGCACCATTTGAATAGACCAAACATATGGACGATCCACAACGTAACATTAGCTAGGCTTAAACGCATTTTGGAGACTGAGGTGAACCAAAATAATTTTAACCTAATTTACACAAGGATTAATTATGTAGAGTGTCCTTACTCGACAAAATATTGTATCATAAAGTATAAACTCACATAATTATATTAATAATTTTTTTCTGGTCAATCATGTTTTCCATTAAACTAATTGTCTAACACTCAACCAACCAAGCTACATACGATTTCAGCTTCTGGTTTCAAAGTAAGTCGTAAAAGAATTTTATTGCTAGTTTAAGCCCTTATTTTATATTAGGTTCCAATGGTTGACACTTATAGGTCAATTTTGGCCCATTGTGATACCACGCATTCACGCCACATCATTCATTCCCCTATTCATCTACTTTTGGTTACATATCCTGTTGGATGGAACTTTTGGTTATATATCCTGTTATCTGTATATTTACAGTAGGTACCTATCTGGTTAAAGGTTATCATTAAGTTGTATCAAATTATTATCTAAATTACCAATAATTAATTAGCTACCAAATATAAGATTTTTTTTATTGTACTCGCAATTTCTTATTTCTCATTTGATTCGCTTTGGTGTTTCTTGTCGTTTGGAATCTGTTCGTATATAGCTATTCTTTAGCCCAAAAGGATATCAGCATGGTGCATTAAAGATTTAAATAGCGTGGGCTGATACATTTTTATTATAGGGGCATATCAAAGTCGAACGTGCATCGATATGCGAATGGAGATGGCGGGGCATTTGTGGTCTCAACGACATCGTGACCACACAAAAGAAAGTGGTTGTGCTATCACAGACGGATTTATTAAATCAGTCTTTATCGATCCGGATTTTACTGTTTTATGGTAGTGTTCAATTTTCTTGTGTTTTTATTTTTTGTTAATATCATTCCTGGTTCATTTCACTAATGCCATCTGTATGGATACCTATAAGCAGCACTCCTAGATCTAACAAAGACTCCACCCAACCGACGATTCCTAGCTGGCAAACGTGCTGCGGTCACTAATGTGAGGACTATATAGATATTCTGGCAACGGAGTACAAACTCAACTGCGAATGTGCCGTTCCGTTACAAAAGCGAAGTGGCTTTCTTCTAATAAATTGTTTACATCTGTGACGACCAAAATATTGTACAATTGATTCGTCGTAAGCTAAATCTTGTTGCTAGTGAAAATATTTGGCAAAGCATTGTTTTAGTGCATCTGTCAAAGTCTGCAGTTTCCACACAGTATCGCGCTTAGTTGGAACATAAGAGTTTCCGGTTACGATCTTTATGCCAATAAATACCTTCAGTTCATTTTTCATGATGTTTGGATTAGTACACCTCTAAAAACTGCATATTTATTTCAATCATAATTTGTAGGACTTCATCATCGAAAAACTTTTCAAACTGGTCACTTGGCTCAAGATTCATACAGATGGTGATAAAGTTGGACCTATAACCGTACGTCCTCGATTGGCTGGGCCTATAGCCGTACGTCCTCGAGAACAGATTGCATAGATTAAAACACAAAAAAAAAAACTTCTCAGTTTCGATCCCAACTAAACATAGGTGTGAAAGGTGATTTCTGGGTGAAATTTCCTCTTCTTTGCCTCTGGTGGTGTTGCGCAGGTTTAGTTGAAAGTTTTATTGGAGTTCTATTCAACGATTTATCGGTTGCTGATGTATCAATTATATCCAAAGTTGATGCTACTTCTGCTTGTTTGATAGTTTTTGCAAACGGGTGTCATAAACCGCACGACGACTTTTCAGCGGTCACTTGTTCCAATGCTCTTGGATTGATTCCAATGATTTTGAAGGATCTACTTCTGTAGGCAGGCATAAATATCGGGGGGAGACCGAATCTACCATTCGTGATGAATCAATGATCTGTGCGCTGTTCAAAGGCATTGTACAAGGAACGCGGATTCTGTTCCATTATTCTCGCCAGAGCCATTCAAATTTTTCACAAAGATTTCCGATATAACCGGGTCCGCCTACTTCATCTTCATCAGATTGAACGATTTCGGCGGGTGATGGCTCGATATAAATAATATTCACCACCTCAGCGTCGTCAACTACAAACAAACCAAACTACAAAAATAAAGCAATTCAAATAGTCGATAAAAATTGTAAACAAATCACAAAAACACTTGTTGTTCAATGACCATATGGCATAAAAACTAAAAATAGGTGTTGTGCTATGTAACGTCCAGCGTAGCCACAAAAACTGTTTCTTTGAAGCAGCCTCAAAATCAATTCACTTAACACAATTCAAAATAATTTGCAAAATACAGGAAGAAATTATCTTAAGGCGTCTTTATGGTTGGTGTTCGTTCATTCGTTCTTTGGTCGAAAAAATAACTGAACGAACGAACACCAACAAATAGGCGCCTTTGCCTTCGATATGCACACATTTTTTGAAATTTTTCCTACACTAAAAAAACCATGTCTAAAATGTAACCTCTCGTCACGGGCATTCAACAACTTGTTTGTTGTTACTGTTTCCATATTTTTTTTTATGATTTTCTTTTGGCCAACACCTAGACACAAAATTGAACGGTGTTTCAATTTATTTTACAGATTAATTAAGAAGTGCACACGTTGCCGTATCGCAACGACGGACACTAATGGGTTAGGTCGCTAACGGCACAAGAATTCAAATCGCAGGGGGGGGGCGTTTTAATGGCCGTTGATCTTTTCACTTACATTGAAAACTGAAATACAACAATTTTTATCAAATTTTCTATCCTGGTAAGGAAGTTCCAATTAGGCTGATGGAGCGATTTAATAACCAATTTCAGGGACTATTGGTACCTCAGCCCAATTCTCTGGGGAGGCGTGTTAATGGACGGTCACAATTCTCACTCAAACTGAAATTTGAATTAAAAAATTTGTTACAAATTTGCTGTCCTAGTTAGAAGGTTTCAACTAAGCTAGTAGGTGAGCAACGTAATCAGGTATGCTGGTCTAAAAAGCTCCCTCCAAAAAAGCAGAAGACCGAATTTCTTGGAAAACGTGTTACTGGCCGATTACCATTTTAACAAAATTTCGGTCCTGATTAGGAAGTTCTAGTAAAGCTGATTAATTGAATAATATAGTATCTAATGTCGCAGGCGTTCACCATTTTCATTCAAACTCAAAATTGAAATACAAACATTCGTATCAAATTTGCGGTCCTGTGGCACTATTCTGGTATTTCCCTGTGTCACTATTCAGCCTATGTGGCACTATTCTGGTAATGTAATTTCTGTTCAAACATTTTTTCCCGGCCTACTGAGGAAAAAAGTTTGATGTAAATATTTATAAATTGCGAATAATTTTTCCATACCTAAATTGGCCGGGAAAATTATTCCCGAATTAATTTTGTTTTCAAAAAAATTAAGGCTAACTTTTAACCTCAGAATGCCAGAAATTTTTTTTTAAAATAAAAATTACATATAAAAGTTTTTTCCAATTCCCTATTCCCGGGGAATTACCAGAATAGTGCCGCTGGTTAGAAATTTTAAATTAGGCTGTTTGAATGAACAATATAACACCCTATCTCAGGTGCTATCGGAACCTGAGTTCAAATTTCTGGGAAGGCGTGTTCTTAGTTTCCGCTCAAACTCAAAATTGAAATACAAAATTCCGCAACAAATTTAATGTTCTGGTTAGGAAGTTCCAACTACTCTGGTTAGATGAACAATCTACCAGCAAATTTCAGGTGTGCGGAGCACGGCTCTAGGAAGGCGTGTTAATGCCTCTTAACCATTTTCGCTTAATCTCAAAATTTAAATAAAAAGATTTGGAACAAAGTTTCCATTACGGTTAGGAAGTCCAAATTAAGTGTTGCAATATAACAAACTATTGCAGGTTTCTTAGGAACCTGAGTAAGACAGGACAGACAATTTGTTAGAAATTTTTTTATTTCATTTCATACAGCCAGCGTAATTCGAACTTCCTAACCTTACAAATTTGTTACCAATTTTTGTATTTCAAGTTTTAGTTTCACTGATAATGGAGAACGGCTGTTACCATGCACTTCTGCTCCCAGAGATTGGGACGCAGGTTGCGATCTTGTTATAGCGTTTCTTAAATGTATCATCCAGTCAGCCTAATTGAAACTTCTTAACCTGGAAAATAAATGTTTAACGAATTTTTGTATTTCAATATTGGGTTTAAGTGAAAATTGTAAACACTCATTAACATGCCTTTCCAGAGATTTGGCCTCAGATTCCAATGGTCAGGTGCCATGCCAATGATCTTCCTCTTCAATGCAGCAAATTTGTTACGAAATTTTATCCTTCAATTTTAGTTTGAGCGAAAATTGTAAACGGCCATTAACACGCCTTCCCATAGTACTGGATTCGGATTCCGTTAATACTTAAAATTTGATGTTACATTGCTCATCTAACCAGCTTAGTTGGAACTTCTTAACCACGACAGCAAATTTGTCACGATTTCAGTCAATAAAATATCGTCCCAGAGATTTGGACTCAGCTTCCGAAAGCTTCTGAACTAGGTTGTTATGTTGCTCATCCAACCAGCTAATTGGAATTTTTTGATCAGGACATCAAATTTGTTACCAAATTTTGAAATTAAATTTAGTGTTTGAGCGAAATTGGTTAACGACTTAACAGAGATTTAAACACAGGTTTCGTATCCACATACGACGGACATATCCAGGACAGCCAATTTGTTACCAATATTTGTATTTGAATTTTTAGTTAGAGCAAAAGTTGTGAACGGCCATTAGCACGCCTTCCTACAGATTTAGACTCAGGTTGCGACAAAGGCAAACGACCAGCAGCTTCCTCTAGTACCCGAAATTGGTTGTTACTTTGATCAATTAACCAGCCTTACTAGAACCTCCTAACCAGGAGAGCAAATTTGTTACGTATTGTTATTTAAATTTTGATTGATTGAAACTGGAAAATGGATGTTTGCAGACCTGGTGAATATTGGAGTTTACCTGACCAATTTTCAGAATTTTGACCCTAATCGATGGCATTCATTTTTATTATTTTCCTTACTTCGGGTGGTACAATTTTAAGTTTCCCTTGAAAATATTTAAAACGATTTTGAAAAGTTCCTGTCGATGACCTACTTATTACTGGAAATACCAATTGTAACCAAACAGTATACCCAACTTTCTGTTTTTACAAAATTCGCATGATTAAGCGCCAGTTTCATGGAGGTGCGATTTAAAAGTGTATTTTTGAAAAGGATTCAAATATTTGGTTAAATTCGAAAAATAAATTTTCCGCTTTTTACATAAGTTCAAAATTATTTTTCCCAGGATATAGAGGAGCATATAAAGAAGAAGCATTCATATTGATAATCAAAAGAATTCAATGAA
Source organism: Nephrotoma flavescens (assembly GCA_932526605.1). Lineage (NCBI taxonomy): Eukaryota > Metazoa > Arthropoda > Insecta > Diptera > Tipulidae > Nephrotoma > Nephrotoma flavescens. The sequence continues at coordinate 125,891,776 of OW052221.1, read as the reverse complement.
TGTTACTGTTCCCGTTCATCATATGACGTGGCCCTATCCCGGCTTTCCCTGGGAATAGGGTATTGAGGGAATAAGTTGGTGTAAATATTTTGAAAACAAAGTTAAATGGGAAAATATTTTTCCCTATAAAAATTTTGTGGAACAAAAGTTTTCCAATTTACTTTGTTTTAAAAAATTTTTACACTAAAATTTTTTCTTCAGTAGGTCAGAAAATTTAAATTTTTGACAAAAATGCTATGAAAATATTTTTCCCAATTCCCTATTCCCACAGAAAGCCAGAATAGTGCCACTGGAGTGGTTTTATTGCCATTTAACCCTGTGGATTCTAACAGAATTTCTTCGATCTAAAAACGTTAGCTTCATCTATGACCAAGAGTCTATAGGGGTTTTGGAAATATTGGAACTTTGTCGTTCAACGTATGACCTGGTGTGGTTCAAACAGGGATCTTGAATGAACTATGCATGATTTGAAATGATTTTGTTACGACTTCACGATCATACCAATGCTCCACACTCTTTGCTTCGACTTTTTGGTTTCATTGTAATTGGTTGATTGGTGTATGTCTAAAATCACTTGTTGATTATTGTATTTTGTACATCCCTTTTATTTGTATTGTCCAACGAATAAATGATGGAGCGAGACCAATGTGTGCCCTTATGCGTGTGTACGGGCGGGCACGGTGTAGATTGATATTTTTTTGTGTTTCTTGTTTTGTGTTTTTGGCTCGTCACGTTCCTTCTTTGTTTTGCGCCGCTCATATGGGAAGAACGAGAGGCACATAAAATAAAAATATTATTCTGCATCTTATTTTTTGGTGCGAGAATTTTTTTTAGTTCAGTCTTGATTGGGAGATTGTATAAAAGAGTCTAGTTTTGGAATTTTTGTGAGTTAAGTTTGGTAATTTAAATAAATTACGAGGAAATAAAATAAAAAGGGTTACCGTAAAGTATGAAGACTGCATAATACAATTAAAATAATATAGAGTAATATTTTTTGGTGACTTATCGGTGTAATACCGATAGTAATTAATTTTATCTAAATAAAATCTCGGTTTGGATTTTCTTTTTGTTTGTGTAAAATTTAAATTTCTGTAAGCCATTTTTTTCTGGAAAAATGAAATTATAAATTAAGATGGACGCATGTATGTACATATAAAATCACCTAAATAAACAAAACCAAATAAAAATGTTTATATATTACATAACATTTTGGTTAAACAAATAAAAATAAATAAGTTTCATTTAAAGTTGTTCATACGATATTTTTTTGAGTGTGCACTGAGACATAAATAACAAGAAATTGGGGGTTAGAAAAGGAAAAGTAATTTTGTGATTCGACGTTTTCCGAGCTGGTAGTTAAATTCAATTATTGAAAATATTACGGAGGCATGATGAGAGGGGGACTCTCATTGTTTGCCGGTTCCATATTTACCGGCTGAGCTTATCACTCCCACTCATCCCCTTGGCACGACATCCACAGGGTCAGAGTGTCCAGTCCAGCAGATGTGTCGTCCATTCGGGGGCGACCGTAAAATTTAGCGGTCGTTGCACTTCGGCGGTATCAAGCCGTCGAAGTTTGAATTGTGGAAGATTGGTTGGAGGTCTCTCCGGGTGAAGGGATGCTTGGTCTGTTGGGGAGACGTCCCTACCTTCTAATGCTGCTCCGTTGAAGCTGGACATGGGCCTTTCGAGGTCGATGAGTCAATCGGGGGGTCTCTTCAGCAGACTGGGTACTTGACAATTAGAGTGATCTGGTCGTCACCGGATAAACTCACCCTGTTATTATTTCTTTATACACATGTTCCTCAAGTTTCGTCCGACAAATTTCAGCGGAATGTTCGGTTTTTCTTATTTTTATTTAGTTTGGGATTTTTTTAACATTTTTGTGAACACGGTGTACGCCAGGAACATCTCAAGCCTCAAATTCCCACGACCCAAGTATTTCCCCTTGAGATCTAGCCGTCAAAACCACCGTGTGAGGCCTCTGCGAGCTTAGTTGAAATCTGCGGGTCGGCTGCTGAGCCGTCCGTAACAACTTATAGAATGGAATTATTGCATTTCGGTTATCCAACTTTGACATATGACGGTTTTTGACTAATTTATCAATGTTCTTAAAGTAGTTGTTAGAAAACTTTGTAATCTTAATCGTTTCACCTTTCTGTAACTAGATTTCATCGATAATTATCATTTAGTTTCAAAATTTACTTGTTGCTTTCAATTATTTTTCTTGTGTTTCAATATCGCATTAGAATTGATAGATTTACTAATTTACACATGTTTAAATTTATAAGAGATTTAGGAAAATTCTCTCTACTGTAATAAATAAATAAATAAAATCCCATTCATCACAAAGTAATAAGAGAGAGAGAGAGAGAGAGAGAGAGAGAGAGACACACAACGGGTGTTGAGAGTAACGTAACCTCCTAGCTTAGTAAATTCAGCAATGCTATACAGCATTTTTTTTTCTCATATTCTTGACCGTTTGTTGTGGCAGTAGTTTAAAGGTATAATTCCATATTATTGTCATTCATTGAAAAAATTAGATAATGGTTTGGTGTCGTGTGATACGTAAAAGCTAATCAATAAAAGTAAAATGATTAATAATAAACTTTTCTAAACCAAAATTTCAAGTAATATAAAAAAATGTACTTACACTTCCAATCGGCCTGAAATCCATCCCAGACGAATATTTCCTCCATTCGAGCAAACGGTGCTGTAATTGCAAAATTTCCTTTTGCAGTGCATCGCAAATTTTGACAAAACTTACAACGCTACAAATGTGATGGCTTGTATAAAAAGTACCAGACACAATAAAGTAAAACTTTAGACTTTCATACGCGTCACGGTTATTTGGTCCCAATAAAAAATATGCATGATACGAGTAAAAAATTTGACAAGACGAATTTGAAATGTTAACAAACAAAAACATGAGAATTCGTCGACTAAAATGTTTATTCAGTAAAGCCACAAATTTATTAATTTTCATTAAAATGTTCATAATTTCATCGATCTCATCACTAAGCACACACATAAATTGCTGAAGTTCAATTACTGTTTTTAAAATATGATTTAATGAACCAATTAGTAAAATTAACGCACACAACGCTATTACTACACCAAATAGTAAAAATGTTAAAAAATAAAATGAAATTACTGTACACATCCCCAATACACTATAAGCGTCATACAAATATATCATGTCAGTTACGAACCCGCATAGAAACAAAAAACCTCCGACGCAAAAATGTTGTACCACCAAGCTTCTTAAATGTGCTAACCGGTTTTTATTCCATTTGAGATCGAATCGTTTACGATACAAAATATACAAATTTCTTAATTCATTAAAGATCTGTGCATCATAATCCCATTTCACTATTACATCGTAGAAAATTACATTTGATGATGTTATAACGGTCAAAAACATTACATAATACGTTAGTTGTTTTACAATGCTTTCGGATTTATACACGAATATCATATCAAAATAACACAAATTCGTTATGTTAACGAAGATCCATAGTGCAATGGAATAAACGAGATAAAATTTTATTGAATCCACACGAATATCGTCATTGCTTTTCCGCACCCTAAATTTTAATAATCCAGCAACTTGGGCAACGAAAATTACAATTTTCACAATAAAAAAACTCATTTTGTTCAGTTGATGAACTGATGCCGTTGTGAAACTAAATAATAATTTGCTTATTCCAATTATGATGAGTCACTCACTATTTAATTATAATGATTGATAAAGTATTTTCAAATACTTTATTTGCTTAACATAATGGTTTTGAATTATCAATTTAGTATGGTAAATGGGACTGAGAGACTTAGTTGGGCTGAAATTTCTAAACAGAATATTGGCATAGGAACTGCTAAAATGTGTTACCCTAGTAAATAATAATCATACATATTATATTATTAAGCCATTTCACAGGAAGCCGACGGGTTCTGTACTTTAAGACAGGGGAGCTCACCGAGTTCAAATGTTGACGAAATGCTAATTTTTAATAGACATTGTATTATTGTAAAAACAATAATTTGAAATAATTAAACTTGAGAACAGAAAGTTTTTTGAATCAATTTCAGATCAAAGATCATTCCATCACCTATCCAATGATACCACGTGTGCGTATTATCTGTTCAAAACCAGGAGAATAACTACAATAAAACACTTGTGACAGCTATAAAAGGGTACGTTTTAAAGAAATTGTCATCATTCGCATATCAACGCTTAGCCTGAACGGTTTTCTTAGCCTTTCTTGTTTCATACGGAATAAGAAAATCGATACCACAAAACTTTTGTGACAAAAGAAGTAGTCGATCAAATGGTTACACGGCACTGCTGATGCGGGACAGAACCAAAGTGAAGTGGCTCGACAAATAAATTTGAGCAGATTCTCTGTTTGTCGAGTGTGGTAGAGATATAAGGAAACTGACGGTTACAAATAGCGGCAATTATCTGGCTAATCTCGTATAACAACACAGCGTCATGACCGTTGTCTTGTAATGCCTGCGCTACGAAATCGCCATTTGAAAGCGTTTCAACTGAGGCAGCGGCTCCAAGAAGGACGTGGATCTTGCATATTCTGGGTAGGCATGTCACGGGAGGCAAAGACAGATCTTGTATTCATTTCCGAAGCGGATACTGACCGTCAATCATGGGGATTAATTTCTCCACTGTACATTGAGGAAGCACTCGGGGGCTACATCGTACCTTTTGCCGGGTTCATGGGTGAAGTTACTGTTCATGCAGTATAATGCGAGTCCACATACATCTGGTATAGTGTACAAGTGTCTTCAAGAAGTGGATGTACTTGTTATGGAGTGGCCAACTCGAAGCCCAAGTCTCATTCACATCGAACATTTATTGGTATACCTGAAGAAAAAAATAGTTCGAGCCAGAGATATTGCTCGAACGAGTTACTCCAGGGGCTGCAACAGGCGATCACAGAGGAATGGGAGGCGATACCTCAAGATTTTCTGTTAACTTTGGTGAAATCAATGAAACATGAATGGAAGCTGTCACTCGGGCTAGAAGAGGGAACACCTCTTATTAATAAAAATATTTTTGGATGTTTTCCATGTTTTAATTCGATTTTTACTACTAATTTTCATACTGGCAAATTTGCTGCCATTGTTGCCCCAAAAATCATTCCGAGGGCCTATTATGAGATATTGTTTTTTTCTTCGATAATATCGAGAGATTCGATAACTTCGAAAAGCTATTATGATTTTTCGATAACATCGAGTCATATTATTTTTATTTTTTTTTTTTTTAATTTAAGAAATCTTTATTTCTGTATAATATTACAACTAATCATATAGATTATCTAGTAACTGTTTTATTATTTTTGTAGTCTATTCTTATGGAATGAAACCTATTGCTTCATCCCAGCTCTGCTAGTCCTTTGATTTAAGCGGCTCAAGGAACCACTAATTCTAAAGGCTTTGTTCTTTTTAGGCGCTTTGGTCCATTGGCGCGATCCAGTAGGTTCCGTAGCTCCTCGTTGTCATGCTGCTGCAGTCGCAGTACATGACTCCTTGCAAATTTTTTTATTTCATCGCTGACGTATTCCATGTTTAGGTCTCGATGGAGATTGTCATTTCTAATGTACCAATGAGCATTCACAATGCTACGTAGTACTTTGTTTTGAAATGTTTGAATGATCTTCACTGTAGTTTTTCTTGCGCAGCCCCAAAGCTGAATACCATACGTCCAGATAGGTTTTAGGATTTGTTTATATAGCAGCAGTTTGTTGTGCGTTGTAAGTTCGGAGTTTCTTCCAATAAGCCAGTGCATTTTTCTGAATTTTAAATTTAGTTCTTGCCTTTTCTTTTTAAAATGCGCTTTCCACCTGAGTTTAGAGTCTAGCGTCATGCCGAGATACTTAGCATTATCAGAATATGGAATTGGTTGTGAATTCAGACTAATCGGAATATACTCTAATTTCCTATTTGTAAAGGTGATATGTGTTGATTTCGATTCGTTAGGTGTTATCCTCCATCGTTTTGTCCAGCTATCCACTATATTAATAGCATTTTGTAGTTTCCTGGTGAACTCAACGATACTAGCATCGGTGGTCATAACAGCTGTGTCATCAGCAAACGTTCCTAGTCTAGCTTCCTCTATGTCTGGTAGATCATTCGTATACAGGAGGTATAATACGGGGCCTAGAACACTGTCTTGTGGAACTCCTGCCAATATTTTCTTCAGTTTAGAGTATTCTATGTAAGACTTTAGCAATTCAAAATGTTGTTTTGGCAGATCTCATTGGAGCTTAAATTCTAGACCGCGGTGCCAAACCTTATCAAATGCTTGGGCTACGTCTAAGAATATTGCTGAACATACTTCCTTTTTTTCCAGCGCCTCCTCAATAGTATCAGTAATCCTATGTACCTGTTCTATCGTTGAGTGCCTTTCTCGAAACCCAAATTGATGTTCTGGTATAAGATTTCTGCTCTCTATAATTGGCTTTAATCTCTTGAGAAACAGTCTCTCGAAAATTTTTGATGTTGTTGTTAACAAAGAAATAGGCCTATAATACGACGTTTTGTCGTTTAGTGATTTATTGGGCTTTGGAATCATTATGATTTCCGCTACTTTCCACTGTCTCGGAACAGAACATAGTCTAAAGATAGCATTGATTATGTGCTGTAGTTTCCTTAGTGCTTTCTCTGGTATAGCTTTGATTATTCGCCCCGTTATCAAGTCGTATCCGTGGGCTTTTTATCTTTGAGGTTTTTTACTCCTTGTTTGATTTCTTTCAGAGTAACTAATAGCACAGATGCCTCGGTAACTTTACTTATAGGTGTTAGATATTCATTATCCGCTTGTCCAGTTGGTGGTTTCAAGGTATTTTCTAGGTGTTCGGCAAACAGATCAGCTTTTTGCTTTTCGCTGCGAGCCCAGGTTCCATCAACCATTCTAATGGGTGGCACTTGCATTTTAGGCCTTTTTAAACCTTTGGTGGCTTTCCACAGGGAATAGTCTATGTCAGGTTTACCTGTCAGGTTACTTAGGAAGCTAGCAACTGACTCATTCTTAATCTCCTTTATAAGTAGTTTAAGTTTGTTGCACAAGTTGTTTAGGATTGTTTTGTCTTCAGGGGCTCTAGTTCTCTGCCAACTCTTACGAGCTCTTCTTTTTTCGTTAACCAACTCTCTCACTTCAACTGGATAGGTTATACTTTTTTGTAATATTTCTTGCTGGTCAGGAGTACTTTCCCAGGCCGCTTTTTGCACACTTTCAATGAGGTTTTCTAGTTCTTCTTCTATCGTGTAAGCGTTCGATATCTGCACGTGTAGGTTGATGCTTTCTTCGACTAGCTGTCGAAAAAATTCCCAGTTGGTTTTGTTATTTGTTAATCGTGGAGGGCTTGCTTTCCTTATTACCGTGTCACTTATTGTCATTAGAACTGGAGAATGGTCTGACGATAGCCCTTCTTCATTTTCAACTGCTAAGTAATTTTCGGAGATACCTCTTGATATATAGAAATCTAGAAGGTCAGGAATTTTATTTGGGTCCGTAGGCCAGTAGGTTGGCTTTCTACACAGTTGAAAATTTTTCTGACATGTGATGCTATTAGCATCGCATATGCGTCCGACATTTGCTTGTATCGAATTTTGATGTAACCTATACATCGAAAATAATTTGAATTGCTTCGAAATGAAAAATAGAATGCATCGATTTGTTTTCGAAGTTTCTTGCGTTGCAACATAATGTAAGATGCAAAATGAAATCTAATAACATTTCGATGTTAATAACACTGAAAGAAGCGATTCAATGAAAATTGTATCAGAACCAATTTCGACGTTAATAGCGTCAAATTTACATTATAAATGTTTCCTCCCAACGAAATTATTCCAATGCAATTTGTATCATATAAAATAAAACCGATGAAAAAACCGGTTAGTTTTATTTTATATACTTCATTTCAAAATCTCTGTATAAAATTTTAGTTGTCATATTCACGACAGGCCAGACTGCGCTCACCAAACTGCAAATATATGAAAAACATTTCAAGCTTATATTAAAAGTATACATACTCCCGTAGCGAATTATTATAAATTCGCTAAAAAATAAATCACCCCAGATTATATAGAAATTTTCTTTCGACACACTACTGCATTAATTTTAGACGCAATTGCATCGTCAATATTTTCAATGCATGCTTTGCATCAGGATTTGATGCACGATTGCATTGTATATGCCCCGATGCAAGGGTTGCATCATAAATCGCAGCAAAATTTTTAAGTGTGTACTGGAGTGGAACTCACATTTTAATATCCTGCCTGCTTCAAATAGCTCCCTTCCTTTAGGACTAGTTCTATTTGATCCCCAGAATATGTGTTTCGCGTAAAAGTCGCCTCCAATAATAAAATTACTACCAAGCGATTTAAGAAGTTTGATGTAGTCTTCTTTTTTAAGCATTTTTGTTAAAAAAATGCTATATGGTTTCGCTTTGCCGTCTGTCCGTCTGTCCGTCTGTGTGCACGATAACTTGAGAACGAATGGAGATATCAACTTAATTTCTTCACTAAAAGTTCAAGCAATTCATGGGAATGATCCCTATTGATTTGGACATTTCTGTGTTTAGGGTGTTCGGAGATAGGTTTGGTTTTGTTAACCCCTTTCCTTAAAATTGATAGATTTTTATTTTATTTTCTATTCTATTTTGGTTTCATCGAGCATGTGAATGTGGAATAATAATATATCTCGTCTGGATGTGGGTTTGTGTGGGTGGTGTGGTTATGGGGGTGGTAGGAGTGGTGGTATGGGAGTAGAGGGGGTGGGATGAGGCGTTTTGGGTTTGGTGTCGGAATTTTGATTTAGTGAATGAGGGTTTGTGTGTGTGTGTGTGTGTGTGTGTGTGTGTGTGTGTGTGTGTGTGTGTGTGTGTGTGTGTGTGTGTGTGTGTGTGTGTGTGTGTGTGTGTGTGGAAGTGGGTATGTAGGTTTTAAAGGGTGATAATATGGGTGGTGAAGTATAGGGTGGTGCGGGTGAGATGGATTTTTGGGTTTCAATTGGATAGTTTGGTAATAATGTTTAGATGTGGTGGTTTGTGGTTGATTGGGGTACTTCAGATATGGTGGATTGGGATCGGGTGGGGTGGGTGTAGATGGGGTTAGGTGGGTGTGGGAGTGGGTGGTCGTAGTTTTTGAAATACGCAAATCACACTGCATAGAAGTACTTTATAGGCAACAAAAATGCTTATAGAGTTCGGCTCCGAACCTTTCCCGTCTTTTTTGTGTTATATCTGGGTGGACAGTAGATTGTTGATATACTATAGCGCCTCTAGCTCTTTCTGCTGGGTGTAGAGCTTGGTAGCACTGATATCCACGTATTTTGACATACGACGTTCTGGTAAAATGACTTTCTGAAATAAGGCACATATCAATTTGTTTTGTGTTTAAAAATACTTCTAATTCTGAAATGCGTTGCGCTAGGCCATTTGCATTCCAGGTAGCAATTCTTAAATATTGTGTCAAAATTTTTTCTTGTTAAGTTTGTATGGACTAGAATGAAGGTACTCAATAACTGCTCTAGTTTTACTTGACGCATCCGTTATTCTTTTATCTTGGCTCATCGATGTATTTTCTAGTGTTACTAGTCTCTGTTCTTGTTTTTTCAGTAACTCGCCCATAGATTCTAGTTTTTGGTCCTGGCCAGCCAGATGTGAATTGATAGCGCTTAGCTTCTGAAGTATTTCTTGCAGGACATGGTTTTCCTGACTCGGAGCGTTCCTGATATTTTCATTCTGCTTAGCCATTTGTGCATATGTTATGCCTTCTTTAACTTTGCTGCTATTTAGGGGAATTCGTTTTAGTAGGGTTGCATCCTAGGTTGAGAACTCTGACTTGTTTGATTTCTTTTGTTGTCTCTCATTCTTTGCAGCTCTTTCGCTACCTCGCAACCTCTGTAATTTGCTGGGTGATGATTACCACAGTGTATGCATTTTACTGGTTCGTTCTTACTTTTGTTGCATTCTTTTGTTAGATGTTTCCCAGCGCACTTTACGCATCTTGGTTCCCTATTGCAGTATTTGCGTGTGTGGTTATATGCCTGGCAGTTGTAGCACTGTGGTATTCTACTAGGGTTCTTTTTTAATGTCTCAATCTTAACTTTCATATTAAGGATTGCTTTGATTCCATATACCCTATCAATGCTCTCAGCGTTGTCAAATGTTAGCATGAAAAGGGGCAGACCAACTTTGGTTGTTTCTCGTTCACCGTTTGCTTTTATAGTGACCTTTCTCTTTAATATGTTCACAGGGTTTAGAATTTTGAATCCTTTCTGGCTAAGTTCCTCAATTATTTCTTCGTTTGGGCATGTATGATGCAGTCCTCTGGCCATGACTTTAATTGGTTGCTCAGCCTTGTTTTCATAGGTGAACCATTCGAGATTTTGAGCGGTGATTGCATTTGATAACATTCTGTAGGTTTCTGGGTCAAGTGCATTCACTTTCCAAACGTTATTATTTAGTGCAGTGACTTTATATTTATCGTTTGGAACTACCTTCACTATTTTTTTAAATGTTTCGTATTCACTAACATTAAGTATGTTGATGGGTGGAGGTGGTATCTCTTTATGTGTTGGTTGTTTTTTCTGCATTTCCCCTTGGATGATTACGTTTGATGTTTTAATTGGTTGCAGTGGTCTCTCTTTTGGTATCAGTGATACGTTCTTATGCACCTTACTAGGTCCGTAGTTGACTGTTCAGGTCGTTGGGGTTGTGGTTTTCTGACACTCTGTATTGATTTATCCTCACTTCAGGCGAAGATTATGCTTTTCTTTTTTTGTTTTGACGTTTAGTTTTAATTTGCTTTCGTATAAAACTCGTTTCATACGCCAATTCGTCTTCATCTGTTTCATAGATAGCTATAGTATTTTCTTTGGCTTGATTATCATTTTTGATTACAGCAATTTCTTCTTTAAGGAGTTGGACTTCTTTAAATAGCTGTTCATTGATTTTCAATAAATTTTCTAACGATTTTTTTAACTCATCGTTTTCTCTAGTGACATCGTGGTTTCCGTTCTGACTGCATTCAGCATTATTGTTCTCCTGCTGAATAGCGGAATGCATTTGTATAGTTGGTGATCTACAAATATTTGTGCTTGGTATAAACGGGTTTAGCAATGGTTGGCTCACCCCAAAATCCGTTGAGCCTGCCTCGTGTGAGCGTGGATTGGCCAACTGTAAAGTTGACGAACAACCTGGGGTATACATTCCATTTGGTTGTAAACTCATTGCTTTAATGGTTGGTTTATTGTTCGGGGTTCCTTCCCCTATCCAGATTTGATCCGCGGATGGTATTTTATTTCCCACCTACCCTCCGGCAAGCCGGTTAAAGAGCATTCCCCTATCCGCCACCTGGGGACGCGCCACGATGGGAGTTCGGTATCTCCACACGGGATATTGTTTATGATGTAATTTTGTTTAGCAGTCAAAGAAAAACCGTCAAGTTTTTTGTTTGAAGTTATTAAATGATTTTTTTTTTATAATTTATAATAATGGAATCGAGCGATTCAGAAGAAGAAAGATCACCAGCTTACAATTAAAGAAAACGCCTACATAATAGTGGGATACACATACATTAACAATAGTGGGATACTAACATTTATTATCGTCCTATGAGGAAAATTAAAAAAAAAAAATTTAGTGTGCTTTAGACCACACTACTGAAGTAAAACTTCCAATATATATTTAATATTTATAATATAACATAGAAAAATTATAATACTGAAAAAAAAAATTGGTCACCCTGTGCATTCTCGAGTGAGTCAGTCAGTGACATAGAAGTCTACATTATGACTTTCCAATTTTTCTGTTTTTCAATTTTACAATTTACAAATTTTCCAGTTTTCCAATTCCCAACTTTCCAAATTTAATATTTTCCTATTTTCCAATTTTCCAATTTTCCAATTTTCCAATTTTTCAATTTTCCAATTTTTCAATTTTTCCAATTTTCCAATTTAGCAGTTTTCCAATTTAGCAACTTTCCAATTTTCCAATTTTCATATTGTCATATCTTCATATCTTCATATTTTCATATTTTCATATGTTCATATTTTCATATTTTCATATTTTCATATTTTCATATTTTCATATTTTCATATTTTCATATTTTCATATTTTTATATTTTCATATTTTCATATTTTCATATTTTCATATTTTCATATTTTCATATTTTCATATTTTCATATTTTCATATTTTCATATTTTCATATTTTCATATTTTCATATTTTCATATTTTCATATTTTCATATTTTCATATTTTCATATTTTCATATTTTCATATTTTCATATTTTCATATTTTCATATTTTCATATTTTCATATTTTCATATTTTCATATTTTCATATTTTCATATTTTCATATTTTCATATTTTCATATTTTCATATTTTCATATTTTCATATTTTCATATTTTCATATTTTCATATTTTCATATTTTCATATTTTCATATTTTCATATTTTCATATTTTCATATTTTCATATTTTCATATTTTCATATTTTCATATTTTCATATTTTCATATTTTCATATTTTCATATTTTCATATTTTCATATTTTCATATTTTCATATTTTCATATTTTCATATTTTCATATTTTCATATTTTCATATTTTCATATTTTCATATTTTCATATTTTCATATTTTCATATTTTCATATTTTCATATTTTCATATTTTCATATTTTCATATTTTCATATTTTCATATTTTCATATTTTCATATTTTCATATTTTCATATTTTCATATTTTCATATTTTCATATTTTCATATTTTCATATTTTCATATTTTCATATTTTCATATTTTCATATTTTCATATTTTCATATTTTCATATTTTCATATTTTCATATTTTCATATTTTCATATTTTCATATTTTCATATTTTCATATTTTCATATTTTCATATTTTCATATTTTCATATTTTCATATTTTCATATTTTCATATTTTCATATTTTCATATTTTCATATTTTCATATTTTCATATTTTCATATTTTCATATTTTCATATTTTCATATTTTCATATTTTCATATTTTCATATTTTCATATTTTCATATTTTCATATTTTCATATTTTCATATTTTCATATTTTCATATTTTCATATTTTCATATTTTCATATTTTCATATTTTCATATTTTCATATTTTCATATTTTCATATTTTCATATTTTCATATTTTCATATTTTCATATTTTCATATTTTCATATTTTCATATTTTCATATTTTCATATTTTCATATTTTCATATTTTCATATTTTCATATTTTCATATTTTCATATTTTCATATTTTCATATTTTCATATTTTCATATTTTCATATTTTCATATTTTCATATTTTCATATTTTCATATTTTCATATTTTCATATTTTCATATTTTCATATTTTCATATTTTCATATTTTCATATTTTCATATTTTCATATTTTCATATTTTCATATTTTCATATTTTCATATTTTCATATTTTCATATTTTCATATTTTCATATTTTCATATTTTCATATTTTCATATTTTCATATTTTCATATTTTCATATTTTCATATTTTCATATTTTCATATTTTCATATTTTCATATTTTCATATTTTCATATTTTCATATTTTCATATTTTCATATTTTCATATTTTCATATTTTCATATTTTCATATTTTCATATTTTCATATTTTCATATTTTCATATTTTCATATTTTCATATTTTCATATTTTCATATTTTCATATTTTCATATTTTCATATTTTCATATTTTCATATTTTCATATTTTCATATTTTCATATTTTCATATTTTCATATTTTCATATTTTCATATTTTCATATTTTCATATTTTCATATTTTCATATTTTCATATTTTCATATTTTCATATTTTCATATTTTCATATTTTCATATTTTCATATTTTCATATTTTCATATTTTCATATTTTCATATTTTCATATTTTCATATTTTCATATTTTCATATTTTCATATTTTCATATTTTCATATTTTCATATTTTCATATTTTCATATTTTCATATTTTCATATTTTCATATTTTCATATTTTCATATTTTCATATTTTCATATTTTCATATTTTCATATTTTCATATTTTCATATTTTCATATTTTCATATTTTCATATTTTCATATTTTCATATTTTCATATTTTCATATTTTCATATTTTCATATTTTCATATTTTCATATTTTCATATTTTCATATTTTCATATTTTCATATTTTCATATTTTCATATTTTCATATTTTCATATTTTCATATTTTCATATTTTCATATTTTCATATTTTCATATTTTCATATTTTCATATTTTCATATTTTCATATTTTCATATTTTCATATTTTCATATTTTCATATTTTCATATTTTCATATTTTCATATTTTCATATTTTCATATTTTCATATTTTCATATTTTCATATTTTCATATTTTCATATTTTCATATTTTCATATTTTCATATTTTCATATTTTCATATTTTCATATTTTCATATTTTCATATTTTCATATTTTCATATTTTCATATTTTCATATTTTCATATTTTCATATTTTCATATTTTCATATTTTCATATTTTCATATTTTCATATTTTCATATTTTCATATTTTCATATTTTCATATTTTCATATTTTCATATTTTCATATTTTCATATTTTCATATTTTCATATTTTCATATTTTCATATTTTCATATTTTCATATTTTCATATTTTCATATTTTCATATTTTCATATTTTCATATTTTCATATTTTCATATTTTCATATTTTCATATTTTCATATTTTCATATTTTCATATTTTCATATTTTCATATTTTCATATTTTCATATTTTCATATTTTCATATTTTCATATTTTCATATTTTCATATTTTCATATTTTCATATTTTCATATTTTCATATTTTCATATTTTCATATTTTCATATTTTCATATTTTCATATTTTCATATTTTCATATTTTCATATTTTCATATTTTCATATTTTCATATTTTCATATTTTCATATTTTCATATTTTCATATTTTCATATTTTCATATTTTCATATTTTCATATTTTCATATTTTCATATTTTCATATTTTCATATTTTCATATTTTCATATTTTCATATTTTCATATTTTCATATTTTCATATTTTCATATTTTCATATTTTCATATTTTCATATTTTCATATTTTCATATTTTCATATTTTCATATTTTCATATTTTCATATTTTCATATTTTCATATTTTCATATTTTCATATTTTCATATTTTCATATTTTCATATTTTCATATTTTCATATTTTCATATTTTCATATTTTCATATTTTCATATTTTCATATTTTCATATTTTCATATTTTCATATTTTCATATTTTCATATTTTCATATTTTCATATTTTCATATTTTCATATTTTCATATTTTCATATTTTCATATTTTCATATTTTCATATTTTCATATTTTCATATTTTCATATTTTCATATTTTCATATTTTCATATTTTCATATTTTCATATTTTCATATTTTCATATTTTCATATTTTCATATTTTCATATTTTCATATTTTCATATTTTCATATTTTCATATTTTCATATTTTCATATTTTCATATTTTCATATTTTCATATTTTCATATTTTCATATTTTCATATTTTCATATTTTCATATTTTCATATTTTCATATTTTCATATTTTCATATTTTCATATTTTCATATTTTCATATTTTCATATTTTCATATTTTCATATTTTCATATTTTCATATTTTCATATTTTCATATTTTCATATTTTCATATTTTCATATTTTCATATTTTCATATTTTCATATTTTCATATTTTCATATTTTCATATTTTCATATTTTCATATTTTCATATTTTCATATTTTCATATTTTCATATTTTCATATTTTCATATTTTCATATTTTCATATTTTCATATTTTCATATTTTCATATTTTCATATTTTCATATTTTCATATTTTCATATTTTCATATTTTCATATTTTCATATTTTCATATTTTCATATTTTCATATTTTCATATTTTCATATTTTCATATTTTCATATTTTCATATTTTCATATTTTCATATTTTCATATTTTCATATTTTCATATTTTCATATTTTCATATTTTCATATTTTCATATTTTCATATTTTCATATTTTCATATTTTCATATTTTCATATTTTCATATTTTCATATTTTCATATTTTCATATTTTCATATTTTCATATTTTCATATTTTCATATTTTCATATTTTCATATTTTCATATTTTCATATTTTCATATTTTCATATTTTCATATTTTCATATTTTCATATTTTCATATTTTCATATTTTCATATTTTCATATTTTCATATTTTCATATTTTCATATTTTCATATTTTCATATTTTCATATTTTCATATTTTCATATTTTCATATTTTCATATTTTCATATTTTCATATTTTCATATTTTCATATTTTCATATTTTCATATTTTCATATTTTCATATTTTCATATTTTCATATTTTCATATTTTCATATTTTCATATTTTCATATTTTCATATTTTCATATTTTCATATTTTCATATTTTCATATTTTCATATTTTCATATTTTCATATTTTCATATTTTCATATTTTCATATTTTCATATTTTCATATTTTCATATTTTCATATTTTCATATTTTCATATTTTCATATTTTCATATTTTCATATTTTCATATTTTCATATTTTCATATTTTCATATTTTCATATTTTCATATTTTCATATTTTCATATTTTCATATTTTCATATTTTCATATTTTCATATTTTCATATTTTCATATTTTCATATTTTCATATTTTCATATTTTCATATTTTCATATTTTCATATTTTCATATTTTCATATTTTCATATTTTCATATTTTCATATTTTCATATTTTCATATTTTCATATTTTCATATTTTCATATTTTCATATTTTCATATTTTCATATTTTCATATTTTCATATTTTCATATATTCCTATTTTCCAATTTTCCATTTACCTGTTTTCTAATTTTCCAATTTTAAAATTTTCCAATTTTCCAAGTTACAAATTTTTAAATTTTTCAATTTTGCAAATTTCGAAATTTGCATTTTTCCATTTACCAATTTTCCTATTTTCTTATTTTCCAATTTTTTTAACCAATTATTAAAATAAAATGGTATCAACTAATGTTCCACCTAGGGATTTATGAATTGTCATGGCACAACCTGATACTAAAGGAAAGTGATTTCGTTTTCGTTTATTGTTGTTGTTGTGTATTGTTATTGTTTCGTTCGCCTCGTTCGATATGTATGTGAAGTTAGCCCGAAAACCAGCCCGAAAAAAAATATCTTCTAAAAGAAAAAGCCTCTCAGCCCGAAAAATATTAAAAAATACCTCAAAATAACATTCCATCCCGAAAATAATAATTATAAGAAAATATGTACAAAATAGTTATATTTCGAGCTAAAATATATTAAATACACAACAATTATTGCTATTTTACTGTCAGGTTTAGTGTCTGCTATCTACCCAAAATAATACAACAATATGACTTATTCCGCATTATGCCTTAATGCTAAATACGTGAATATGTTTACCACTGAATCTCAGCTCACAGGGATTGATAGATATAACGGTATATGAAAAATGTTAGATATGACCTTTAGCTATGTAAAACAACAACCCCTACATCAACGCGATGGTGAGAAGGGCGTTTTATGGGGAGCTACATCCACCTATATGCCATGATACTAAAAACGAGCACATGTTTACCACTGGATATCAGCTCACAGGGATTGATAGATATAACGGTATATGGATAATGTTAGATGGGACATTTAGCTATGTAAAACAACAACCCTTATATCAACGCGATGGTGGGAAGGGTGTTTTATGGAGCTACATCTACCTATAAGCCGCCATACTAAAAACGAGCATATGTTTACCCCTGAATCTCAGCTCACAAGAATTGATAGATATAACGGTATATGGGAAATGTTAGATAGGAGCTTTAGCTATGTAAAACAACAACCCCTTTATCAATGCGATGGTGGGAAGGGTGTTTTATGGAGCTACATCCACCTATATGTGTCAGATGTTTTCCACTAGATCTCAGCTCACAAAAATATAACGGTATATAGAGAATGTTAGATAGGACCATTAGCCATGTAAAACAACAACCCCTATATCAACGCGATGGTGGAAATGGTGTTTTATGGAGCTACATCCACCTAAAAAAATATCTTCTAAAAGAAAAAGCCTCTCAGCCCGAAAAATATTAAAAAATACCTCAAAATAACATTCCATCCCGAAAATAATAATTATAAGAAAATATGTACAAAATAGTTATATTTCGAGCTAAAATATATTAAATACACAACAATTATTGCTATTTTACTGTCAGGTTTAGTGTCTGCTATCTACCCAAAATAATACAACAATATGACTTATTCCGCATTATGCCTTAATGCTAAATACGTGAATATGTTTACCACTGAATCTCAGCTCACAGGGATTGATAGATATAACGGTATATGAAAAATGTTAGATATGACCTTTAGCTATGTAAAACAACAACCCCTACATCAACGCGATGGTGAGAAGGGCGTTTTATGGGGAGCTACATCCACCTATATGCCATGATACTAAAAACGAGCACATGTTTACCACTGGATATCAGCTCACAGGGATTGATAGATATAACGGTATATGGATAATGTTAGATGGGACATTTAGCTATGTAAAACAACAACCCTTATATCAACGCGATGGTGGGAAGGGTGTTTTATGGAGCTACATCTACCTATAAGCCGCCATACTAAAAACGAGCATATGTTTACCCCTGAATCTCAGCTCACAAGAATTGATAGATATAACGGTATATGGGAAATGTTAGATAGGAGCTTTAGCTATGTAAAACAACAACCCCTTTATCAATGCGATGGTGGGAAGGGTGTTTTATGGAGCTACATCCACCTATATGTGTCAGATGTTTTCCACTAGATCTCAGCTCACAAAAATATAACGGTATATAGAGAATGTTAGATAGGACCATTAGCCATGTAAAACAACAACCCCTATATCAACGCGATGGTGGAAAGGGTGTTTTATGGAGCTACATCCACCTATACGCCTTCATACTAAAAACGAGCATATGTTTACCACTGAATCTCAGCTCACAGGGATTGATAGATATAACGGTATATGGTGAATATTAGATAGGACCGTTAGCCATGTAAAACAACAACCCCTACATAAACGCGATGGTGGGAAGGGTGTTTTAAGGAGCTACATCTACCTATATGCCTTCATACTAAAAACGTGCATATGTTTACCACTAAATCTTAGATCACAGGGATTGATAGATATAACGGTATATGGGGAATGTTAGATAGGACCGTTAGCCATGTAAAACAACAACCCCTATGTCAACGCGATGGTGGGAAGGGTGTTTTATGGAGCTACATCCACCTATATGCCTTCATACTAAAAACGTGCATATGTTTACCACTAAATCTTAGATCACAGGGATTGATAGATATAACGGTATATGGGAAATGTTAGATAGGACCGTAAGCCATGTAAAACAACAACCCCTATATCAACGCGATGGTGGAAAGGGTGTTTTATGGAGCTACATCCACCTATACGCCTTCATACTAAAAACGAGCATATGTTTACCACTGAATCTCAGCTCACAGGGATTGATAGATATAACGGTATATGGTGAATGTTATATAGGACCGTAAGCCATGTCAAACAACAACCCTTATATCAACGCGATGGTGGGAAGGGTGCTTTATGGAGCTACATCCACCTATATGCCTTCATACTAAAAACGAGCATATGTTTACCACTGAATCTCAGCTCACAGGGATTGATAGATATAACGGTATATGGTGAATATTAGATAGGACCGTTAGCCATGTAAAACAACAACCCCTACATAAACGCGATGGTGGGAAGGGTGTTTTAGGGAGCTACATCTACCTATATGCCTTCATACTAAAAACGTGCATATGTTTACCACTAAATCTTAGATCACAGGGATTGATAGATATAACGGTATATGGGGAATGTTAGATAGGACCGTTAGCCATGTAAAACAACAACCCCTATGTCAACGCGATGGTGGGAAGGGTGTTTTATGGAGCTACATCCACCTATATGCCTTCATACTAAAAACGTGCATATGTTTACCACTAAATCTTAGATCACAGGGATTGATAGATATAACGGTATATGGGAAATGTTAGATAGGACCGTAAGCCATGTAAAACAACAACCCCTATATCAACGCGATGGTGGAAAGGGTGCTTTATGGAGCTACATCCACCTATATGCCTTCATACTAAAAACGAGCATATGTTTACCACTGAATCTCAGCTCACAAGGATTGATAGATATAACGGTATATGGGGAATGTTATATAGGACCGTAAGCCATGTAAAACAACAACCCTTATATCAACGCGATGGTGGGAAGGGTGCTTTATGGAGCTACATCCACCTATATGCCTTCATACTAAAAACGTGCATATGTTTACCACTAAATCTTAGATCACAGGGATTGATAGGTATAACGGTATATGGGGAATGTTAGATAGGACCGTGCGCCATGTAAAACAACAACCCCCATATCAACGCGATGGTGGGAAGGGTGCTTTATGGAGCTACATCCACCTATATGCCTTCATACTAAAAACGAGCATATGTTTACCACTGAATCTCAGCTCACAGGGATTGATAGATATAACGGTATATGGTGAATATTAGATAGGACCGTTAGCCATGTAAAACAACAACCCCTACATAAACGCGATGGTGGGAAGGGTGTTTTAGGGAGCTACATCTACCTATATGCCTTCATACTAAAAACGTGCATATGTTTACCACTAAATCTTAGATCACAGGGATTGATAGATATAACGGTATATGGGGAATGTTAGATAGGACCGTTAGCCATGTAAAACAACAACCCCTATGTCAACGCGATGGTGGGAAGGGTGTTTTATGGAGCTACATCCACCTATATGCCTTCATACTAAAAACGTGCATATGTTTACCACTAAATCTTAGATCACAGGGATTGATAGATATAACGGTATATGGGAAATGTTAGATAGGACCGTAAGCCATGTAAAACAACAACCCCTATATCAACGCGATGGTGGAAAGGGTGCTTTATGGAGCTACATCCACCTATATGCCTTCATACTAAAAACGAGCATATGTTTACCACTGAATCTCAGCTCACAAGGATTGATAGATATAACGGTATATGGGGAATGTTATATAGGACCGTAAGCCATGTAAAACAACAACCCTTATATCAACGCGATGGTGGGAAGGGTGCTTTATGGAGCTACATCCACCTATATGCCTTCATACTAAAAACGTGCATATGTTTACCACTAAATCTTAGATCACAGGGATTGATAGGTATAACGGTATATGGGAAATGTTAGATAGGACCGTGCGCCATGTAAAACAACAACCCCCATATCAACGCGATGGTGGGAAGGGTGCTTTATGGAGCTACATCCACCTATATGCCTTCATACTAAAAACGAGCACATGTTTACCACTGAATCTCAGCTCACAGGGATTGATAGATATAACGGTATATGGCGAATGTTAGATAGAACCGTAAGCCATGTAAAACAACAACCCTTATATCAACGCGATGGTGGGAAGGGTGCTTTATGGAGCTACATCCACCTATATGCCTTCATACTGAAAACGTGCATATGTTTACCACTAAATCTTAGATCACAGGGATTGATAGATATAACGGTATATAGAGAATGTTAGATAGGACCATTAGCCATGTAAAACAACAACCACTACATCAACGCGATGGTGGGAAGGGTGTTTTATGGAGCTACATCCACCTATAAGCCTTCATACTAAAAACGAGCATATGTTTACCACTGAATCTCAGCTCACAGGGATTGATAGATATAACGGTATATGGGAAATGTTAGATAGGACCGTAAGCCATGTAAAACAACAACCCCTATATCAACGCGATGGTGGGAAGGGTGTTTTATGGAGCTACATCCACCTATATGCCTTCATACTAAAAACGTGCATATGTTTACCACTAAATCTTAGATCACAGGGATTGATAGATATAACGGATTATGGTGAATGATAGATAGGACCGTTAGCCATGTAAAACAACAACCCCTATATCAACGCGATGGTGGGAAGGGTGTTTTATGGAGCTACATCCACATATATGCCATGATACTAAAAATGACCAACATTGAATTTGGTTTTGCGAATAAATTCAAGAGGTTTCTAGCTGATGGTCGATCAGAAATTTATCTACAATGAATTTATTATTGCGAATAAATTCAAGAGATTTCTGGCTGGTTGTCGATCATAAATGTATCTACTTTGAGTTTTTGGCGAATAAACTCAAGAGATTTCTGGCTGGTGGTCGATCAGAAATGTATCTACAATGAATTTATTTTTGCGATTTATAATGCGATTTATTTAAATTCAAGAGATTTCTGGCTGGTGGTCGATCATAAATGTATCTACTTTGAATTTTTGGCGAATAAATTCAAGAGATTTCTGGCTGGTGGTCGATTAGAAACTTATCTACAATGAATTTATTATTGCGAATAAATTCAAGAGATTTCTGGCTGGTGGTCGATCGGAAATTTATCTACAATGAATTTATTATTGCGAATAAATTCAAGAGATTTCTGGCTGGTTGTCGATCAGAAATGTATCTACTTTGAATTTTTGGCGAATAAATTCAAGAGATTTCTGGCTGGTGGTCGATCAGAAACTTATCTACAATGAATTTATTATTGCGAATAAATTCAAGAGATTTCTGGCTGGTTGTCGATCATAAATGTATCTACTTTGAATTTTTGGCGAATAAATTCAAGAGATTTCTGGCTGGTGGTCGATCAGAAACTTATCTACAATGAATTTATTATTGCGAATAAATTCAAGAGATTTCTGGCTGGTGGTCGATCAGAAACTTATCTACAATGAATTTATTATTGCGAATAAATTCAAGAGATTTCTGGCTGGTTGTCGATCATAAATGTATCTACTTTGAATTTTTGGCGAATAAATTCAAGAGATTTCTGGCTGGTGGTCGATCAGAAATGTATCTACATTGAATTTGTTTTTGCGAATAAATTCAAGAGATTTCTGGCTGGTGGTCGATCAGAAACTTATCTACAATGAATTTATTATTGCGAATAAATTCAAGAGATTTCTGGCTGGTGGTCGATCAGAAATGTATCTACAATGAATTTATTATTGCGAATAAATTCAAGAGATTTCTGGCTGCGGTTGTCGATCATAAATGTATCTACTTTGAATTTTTGGCGAATAAATTCAAGAGATTTCTGGCTGGTGGTCGATCAGAAATTTATCTACAATGAATTTATTATTGCGAATAAATTCAAGAGATTTCTGGCTGGTTGTCGATCAGAAATGTATCTACAATGAATTTATTATTGCGAATAAATTCAAGAGATTTCTGGCTGGTGGTCGATCAGAAATTTATCTGCAATGAATTTATTATTGCGAATAAATTCAAGAGATTTCTGGCTGGTTGTCGATCATAAATGTATCTACTTTGAATTTTTGGCGAATAAATTCAAGAGATTTCTGGCTGGTGGTCGATCAGAAATGTATCTACAATGAATTTATTTATGCGAATAAATTCAAGAGATTTCTGGCTGGTGGTCGATCAGAAATGTATCTACAATGAATTTATTTTTGCGATTTATAATGCGATTTATTTAAATTCAAGAGATTTCTGGCTGGTGGTCGATCAGAAATGTATCTACTTTGAATTTTTGGCGAATAAATTCAAGAGATTTCTGGCTGGTGGTCGATCAGAAACTTATCTACAATGAATTTATTATTGCGAATAAATTCAAGAGATTTTTGGCTGGTGGTCGATCGGAAATTTATCTACAATGAATTTATTATTGCGAATAAATTCAAGAGATTTCTGGCTGGTTGTCGATCAGAAATGTATCTACTTTGAATTTTTGGCGAATAAATTCAAGAGATTTCTGGCTGGTGGTCGATCAGAAACTTATCTACAATGAATTTATAATTGCGAATAAATTCAAGAGATTTCTGGCTGGTGGTCGATCAGAAACTTATCTACAATGAATTTATTATTGCGAATAAATTCAAGAGATTTCTGGCTGGTGGTCGATCATAAATGTATCTACTTTGAATTTTTGGCGAATAAACTCAAGAGATTTCTGGCTGGTGGTCGATCAGAAATGTATCTACATTGAATTTGTTTTTGCGAATAAATTCAAGAGATTTCTGGTTGGTGGTCGATCAGAAACTTATCTACAATGAATTTATTATTGCGAATAAATTCAAGAGATTTCTGGCTGGTGGTCGATCAGAAATGTATCTACAATGAATTTATTATTGCGAATAAATTCAAGAGATTTCTGGCTGCGGTTGTCGATCATAAATGTATCTACTTTGAGTTTTTGGCGAAT
This sequence comes from Nephrotoma flavescens, assembly GCA_932526605.1. Classification (NCBI taxonomy): domain Eukaryota; kingdom Metazoa; phylum Arthropoda; class Insecta; order Diptera; family Tipulidae; genus Nephrotoma; species Nephrotoma flavescens. The sequence continues at coordinate 125,867,260 of OW052221.1, read as the reverse complement.
AAATTCAAGAGATTTCTGGCTGGTGGTCGATCAGAAATGTATCTACAATGAATTTATTATTGCGAATAAATTCAAGAGATTTCTGGCTGGTTGTCGATCAGAAATGTATCTACAATGAATTTATTATTGCGAATAAATTCAAGAGATTTCTGGCTGGTGGTCGATCAGAAATTTATCTGCAATGAATTTATTATTGCGAATAAATTCAAGAGATTTCTGGCTGGTTGTCGATCATAAATGTATCTACTTTGAATTTTTGGCGAATAAATTCAAGAGATTTCTGGCTGGTGGTCGATCAGAAATGTATCTACAATGAATTTATTTATGCGAATAAATTCAAGAGATTTCTGGCTGGTGGTCGATCAGAAATGTATCTACAATGAATTTATTTTTGCGAATAAATTCAAGAGATTTCTGGCTGGGGGTCGATCAGAAATTTAACTACATTGAATTTGTTATTGCGAATAAATTCAGGAGATTTCTGGTTAGTGGTCGATCAGAATTTTATCTCCCTCGTTTTTGAGATGTTACAAGTTTACGCAAGAGCAATGGACCAAAATCATTCACATACTTTCTGAATCTCTATTTTTTCCTTTATCTAACCGTATATACATTATCTTTCTAGCTCCTCACATTTTCAAGCATTAATTAAGAAAGGGGGTAGCACATTTCGTGACACTTAAAATTCTAACATATTCCTTGTACTGAACCTGTAGACGTGCTGTTCAAATTATGGTAGAGCCTTTTATTGTTGTATTTAATTAATGAAAAAAGGAATAATATAACTAGGTATGTAGTTTATAAATCTATAAATTACAAATTTATTGTTGTGTGGATTTTGTATAGACCACCATATGTGGATTGACTTCAATGATGTGTGGATTTCTCACGGTAGACACATATTTGTTTAAGTCATCGTATCTGCCCCACTTTCCTTTGTTTTTACAATAACTTACAAAATGTCCTGCTGCAAATTCTTGATCATTATTAGTCTGATTATTTTGCTCGTAACTAACAATTCCTATTACCTGATAAAAAATCTTGTCTAATTCTAATTTGGGTTCGATATCGCTTATTTTGGTTCTCGGACGGTTTAGCGTATCACTTTCGGTATAAATAGATATAATTGGGTGATACGTTTCGTTTTGGGGATTCAATTTATTAAAACACACTGGACAAGTTTGGTCTGGAACTTGTTCTATACATTTACTTAAATTTGAAAATCCAACTTTAGATAATGTCAACATATTCACAAGAAGAAAATTCCGTTTTTCTTCAACAACGGTTTCACAGTGTTGGCATTTAAGATTAACGGTTATGCTTGGCAAACTTTTAAGTATATATCCTGAGACATCTTGTATATTGCAATCACAATTTTGCTGTATGCCAAAAATTTCAATGAGTATTTCTTTTCTAACATCATATGCTCTCTTTAGTTCATTGTTAAGTACATTTTGAATTATATTTTTAACCCGACCTTCTCGTATTCCACAATTGGTTATTCCCACACTATTTACCGCTGCAGCTAAACTTTGAATAAGGGCATCTAACCCACACGTATTAGTGTAGTAATCGCAACTTTTAGTGCCATTTTGCAAAACCGGTAATGTTTTGTTATAAGTTGGCCCTCTGTGTTTAACGGGTAATATTCTTTTCACTACCTTACATGGTCGTTTTGGTGTACTAAAGTTAATGCCATCCTTCGAATTTTGACTTAACAGTTTTATAGTTGAAATTGAGCGTTCCTGCGGAGTTTGAGTTGCAATTTCTTTGATTGTTGCCAAGCTAAAATAGGAAGTTTTAGTTTTGGGGGTCGTGACATCATAATTTTTGCGTTTCCACACTGATTGGCTTAATTGCGCTTCATAAATTGTTAGATCCACGTCAGATGATTTCAATTGAATTTGATTAGTTTGATTACTAGTCACCTGACCAATTTTTACCTTAATTGCCGATTTTGGAATACCAGCCACAATTTGTCGATGAACCTTAACATTTCGTTCGTGAATTTCCCTAATAAAACGTCCTATTTTAGTTGGTAATTTACCAATATTATTTGATGTTTTAAACCTGCGTTTAATGGTAGCAAAATAGTTTTCTACATGGCTATTGCTATGTCGTACTCCTTTATTTAATATACCACTCCATAGTGGTAAATATGCCATGTATTTCTTTAATATTAAGTTGTGGAAATTTATATTAAAAAAACTATTAACACCACCAACTTCTGCAGAATCTTCGTTATTTAAAATTATAGAGATTTCATCGACAATTTTTTTAAAATCTTGAAAATATGGGCTTTGTATATATATTGGTTTTGTGTTGTCTTTATGTTTTTTCAAATTATTATTATCTATATTGGTCAAATTAAAGTTTGTATTGCTTTGTGTTATTAAACTGGTCAAGGAACTTAATGATTGTTGCACTTTTGGTGTAATAAACTTAGATCTTAATATTACTGTTAGATCTTTCCATATCTCCTTAATAGCCTCATAGTTTGTAGTCATGAACAACGATGCAAGAATTTCTTTAATTATTTTAGAATTTAATGGACATTTTGAGAAATGTTTATTTACATCTTGCATCATTGTATGCGATAAATGACAACAACATAAAAAAACTTTTACCGTTGTTTCTTTGGTTTTAGAGCATTGATTATTATTTATCCATGCATGAGTTACAGTGAGGTATTCAATTATATCCATATTATTGAAGGAACCCAACACAGAATTTAATTCAGCAAACGAAAAATCGATTACCACCGAATTAAACACTGGCCATTTTTTAAATTGTCGTTCGATGTATAACTTATATGACCTAAGCCACCCTCCAATCGAATCAATATTGTGGCTTGAACTAACCATATCTGTTATTGGAAATGGTGACGTAGCATCGGATTCAGAAGTCTGGGCAGCTACTACAAGAGCATAGTATAAAATTGCTGAACAAGGTTTGAAAGGAGCACGAACCAAACTACCAGTGGCATCTAAATAAACCGTTAGCTCTTTGTCTTTAAATGAGTCCTTCATTAGTTTCAAAATATTATTCTGCATTAAGCTATAAGTAACAACAATAAACGGACGGCGCATAATTTTTTGGATATATTTATCTTCACTTAATGCTTTCTTTTCCCACTCTTTGTCGATGTCAATAAAATCGTCAGTGTCGTTGTCATTGGATTGCAATGCCTCTGATCGTATTTTTCTAAGCACATTATGTGATTTTGATTTTTGAATCGTATTGCTTTTTTGCACAAAATCAATGTCTTCTTCTTGAATTAAAGTTTCTGCAACTTTTTCCACTGATTTTTCTAAAAGTTGTTTTTTAAAAATGTTCCGCGTATAACCTGACGTATGACCGAATTTTTTTGTAATGTGCATAATACGTTCATTCGTACTATAAATTTCGAAAATTCCATGACTCAAGTTTTTATTTACAAGCTTATATTTCCGACATGGTGTGTTTACAGTTCGATGACCACAATAAGTTCTAATAGTTAAATGATTTTTTAACACATCATACCCTTTAATTTTTATTAAACAGCCAGTAAGTTTTGTCAAATTTTCAATAATTATCGATCTATACATATACGACTCCAACACTCGTTCATTAGGTAGAAAAATTTGTTTCCAAATACTGTCTGAAATGTTTAAGTTGAAATCACATTTTCTATAAACCAGTTTGGTGAGATTATTTGATTTAAATTTATTCAACTTCTTGCCACTCTGGGAAGTATTAGTACTACTGCCAACAGCTGGGAGTATTTTATCATGACAGAAATTCAAATCTATATCATCTGATTTATCAAGAATGATTGGAAGGTCAATCATTTCGACTGAACAATATTCTTCCTCTGCAGAATTATTTAAACAAATATTTACTGAAATATTTTCTTTTAAATTATTGTTTAATGATTTTGATTGACAGTCGATTTGGTTTATGTTGACTAATGCTTCCATTTCAGCTTTATTTTGATTTTCAACTGATATTAAAACACAGCTGTTCTGAAATGAATTATTCACATTGTTTTTTTCTAACTCAGTAGTATTGGTTGGAACAAAATTGCTTTTAATATATCTGTACCAAATATTATAAACCTTAGTACGATTTGAGATATTGTTGGAAACTTTAAGTAATTGACATAATTGAGCCATATAATTAGTATTAGAATTTGTCAATTTAACATTGGATAGCGATAGTTTTTCTGTTGCATTTTTAACTAAATCAACAGAAATTAAACTTCGTTTCTTTTTATAATTATAAGATTTTGGTTTTTCTAGACAATCCATTTTCAGTAAATTAATGAAAATAGAAGCGGAATAAAATTTTAATTCCAATGTAGAGTCGTCCTAAAGAAAGCCGGTCCAAATTTTATAAGCGGGTTTAATGTTTTCAAACAAAAAAATATCAATCGTCAGATAAGGATGTCCTAATACGAGCGCAGAGGTCAAAAATTAAAAATCAAATCAACAAAACAATATAATCACAATTTAAAAGAGAGTCCAAGAGAAAGCGAAGGTCGTAGTTTTAAAAAAAACTTTTTTTTGTAGCGAAAGAGAACGAGAAAAAACACAAATTTTTTTTTAGATACGATACGAACAGTACAACGTCTGAAAATGTATTGAAATATAAATTTAAAAAAAATTCCTTTTATACTCCTTCAATTTTTTAATTTTTCGCCTTTTCGCTATTTATCAAGCAATTTTTTAAAATATGCAACCGACGATGCAATCAGTAACACTAATGCTTTGAGGGTTGGTAAATAGTTACCCTACTTTAGGTGAGATAACAAGGGACAGTTTAATCTAGAACATATACAGGTTTTGCATATTTTTCAGTTCAATTTAATACACGCCTTATTACAAAAAATAATTTATATTTATTTAAAAAACACATAGTTGTTGATATTTTTGAATTACTTTATTTTCACAAACCAATTAGTTTCAAGCAATGTTCAAACAGTTTTGAGTATCATCAAGAATATTTTTGAAATGAACACCTGCCGGTTTTCCGATTTCCCAAAAAGTTTAATGGGGTCTCATAATTAGTTATTTTACATAGCTAAAGGTTATACATAACATTCCCCATATACCGTTATATCTATCAATCAATGTGAGCTGAGATTCAGTGGTAAACATATGCTGGTTTTTAGTATGAAGGCATATAGGTGGATGTAGCTCCATAAAACACCCTTCCCACCATCGCGATGATGTAGGGGTTATTGTTTTACATGGCTTGTTTTACATGGTCCTATCTAACATTCTCTATATACCGTTATATCTATCAATCCCTGTGAGCTGAGTTTCAGTGGTAAACATATGCTCGCTTTTAGTATAAAGGCATATAGGTGGATGTAGCTCCATAAAACACCCTTCCTACCATCGCGTTGATGTAGGGGTTGTTGTTTTACATGGCTAACGGTCCTATCTAATATTCACCATATACCGTTATATCTATCAATCCCTGAGAGCTGAGATCCAGTGGTAAACATATGCTTGTTTTTAGTATGAAGGCATATAGGTGGATGTAACTCCATAAAACACCCTTCCCACCATCGCGTTGATGTAGTGGTTGTTGTTTTACATGGCTAATGGTCCTATCTAACATTCTCTATATACCGTTATATCTATCAATCCCTGTGAGCTGAGATCCAGTGGTAAACATATGCTTGTTTTTAGTATGAAGGCTTATAGGTGGATGTAGCTCCATAAAACACCCTTCCCACCATCGCGTTGGTGTAGTGGTTGTTGTTTTACATGGCTAATGGTCCTATCTAACATTCTCTATATACCGTTATATCTATCAATCCCTGTGAGCTGAGATCCAGTGGTAAACATATGCTTGTTTTTAGTATGAAGGCATATAGGTGGATGTAGCTCCTTAAAACACCCTTCCCACCATCGCGTTGATATAGGGGTTGTTGTTTTACATGGCTAACGGTAATATCTAACATTCCCCATATACCGTTATATCTATCAATCCCTGTGATCTAAGATTTAGTGGTAAACATATTCACGTTTTTAGTATCATGGCATATAGGTGGATGTAACTCCATAAAACACCCTTCCCACCATCGCGTTGATGTAGTGGTTGTTGTTTTACATGGCTAATGGTCCTATCTAACATTCTCTATATACCGTTATATCTATCAATCCCTGTGAGCTGAGATCCAGTGGTAAACATATGCTTGTTTTTAGTATGAAGGCATATAGGTGGATGTAGCTCCTTAAAACACCATTCCCACCATCGCGTTGATATAGGGGTTGTTGTTTTACATGGCTAACGGTCCTATCTAACATTCCCCATATACCGTTATGTCTATCAATCCCTGTGATCTAAGATTTAGTGGTAAACATATGCACGTTTTTAGTATCATGGCATATAGGTGGATGTAGCTCCATAAAACACCCTTCCCACCATCGCGTTGATATAGGGGTTGTTGTTTTACATGGCTAACGGTCCTATCTAACATTCTCTATATACCGTTTTATCTATCAATCCTTGTGAGCTGAGATCCAGTGGTAAACATATGCACGTTTTTAGTATGAAGGCATATAGGTGGATGTAGCTCCATAAAACACCCTTCCCACCATCGCGTTGATATAAGGGTTGTTATTTTACATGGCTGAAGGTCCTATTTAACATTCTCTATATACCGTTATATCTATCAATCACTTTGAGCTGATATTCAGTGGTAAACATATGCTCATTTTTAGCATATAGGTAGATGTAGCCCCATAAAACGCCCTTCTTACCATTGCGCTTATATAAGTGTTGTTGTTTTACATAGCTAAAGGTCATATCTAACATTTTTCATATACCGTTATATCTATCAATCCCTGTGAGCTGAGATCCAGTGGTAAACATATGCTTGTTTTTAGTATGAAGGCATATAGGTGGATGTAACTCCATAAAACACCCTTCCCACCATCGCGTTGATGTAGTGGTTGTTGTTTTACATGGCTAATGGTCCTATCTAACATTCTCTATATACCGTTATATCTATCAATCCCTGTGAGCTGAGATCCAGAGGTAAACATATGCTTGTTTTTAGTATGAAGGCTTATAGGTGGATGTAGCTCCATAAAACACCCTTCCCACCATCGCGTTGATATAGGGGTTGTTGTTTTACATGGCTAACGGTCCTATCTAACATTCTCTATATACCGTTTTATCTATCAATCCCTGTGAGCTGAGATCCAGTGGTAAACATATGCTTGTTTTTAGTATGAAGGCATATAGGTGGATGTAACTCCATAAAACACCCTTCCCACCATCGCGTTGATGTAGTGGTTGTTGTTTTACATGGCTAATGGTCCTATCTAACATTCTCTATATACCGTTATATCTATCAATCCCTGTGAGCTGAGATCCAGTGGTAAACATATGCTTGTTTTTAGTATGAAGGCATATAGGTGGATGTAACTCCATAAAACACCCTTCCCACCATCGCGTTGATGTAGTGGTTGTTGTTTTACATGGCTAATGGTCCTATCTAACATTCTCTATATACCGTTATATCTATCAATCCCTGTGAGCTGAGATCCAGTGGTAAACATATGCTTGTTTTTAGTATGAAGGCATATAGGTGGATGTAGCTCCTTAAAACACCCTTATCACCATCGCGTTGATATAGGGGTTGTTGTTTTACATGGCTAACGGTAATATCTAACATTCCCCATATACCATTATATCTATCAATCCCTGTGATCTAAGATTTAGTGGTAAACATATGCACGTTTTTAGTATCATGGCATATAGGTGGATGTAACTCCATAAAACACCCTTCCCACCATCACGTTGATGTAGTGGTTGTTGTTTTACATAGCTAATGGTCCTATCTAACATTCTCTATATACCGTTATATCTATCAATCCCTGTGAGCTGAGATCCAGTGGTAAACATATGCTTGTTTTTAGTATGAAGGCATATAGGTGGATGTAGCTCCTTAAAACACCATTCCCACCATCGCGTTGATATAGGGGTTGTTGTTTTACATGGCTAACGGTCCTATCTAACATTCCCCATATACCGTTATGTCTATCAATCCCTGTGATCTAAGGTTTAGTGGTAAACATATGCACGTTTTTAGTATCATGGCATATAGGTGGATGTAGCTCCATAAAACACCCTTCCCACCATCGCGTTGATATAGGGGTTGTTGTTTTACATGGCTAACGGTCCTATCTAACATTCCCCATATACCGTTATATCTATCAATCCCTGTGAGCTGAGATCCAGAGGTAAACATATGCTTGTTTTTAGTATGAAGGCTTATAGGTGGATGTAGCTCCATAAAACACCCTTCCCACCATCGCGTTGATGTAGTGGTTGTTGTTTTACATGGCTAATGGTCCTATCTAACATTCTCTATATACCGTTATATCTATCAATCCCTGTGAGCTGAGATCCAGAGGTAAACATATGCTTGTTTTTAGTATGAAGGCTTATAGGTGGATGTAGCTCCATAAAACACCCTTCCCACCATCGCGTTGATATAGGGGTTGTTGTTTTACATGGCTAACGGTCCTATCTAACATTCTCTATATACCGTTTTATCTATCAATCCCTGTGAGCTGAGATCCAGTGGTAAACATATGCTTGTTTTTAGTATGAAGGCATATAGGTGGATGTAACTCCATAAAACACCCTTCCCACCATCGCGTTGATGTAGTGGTTGTTGTTTTACATGGCTAATGGTCCTATCTAACATTCTCTATATACCGTTATATCTATCAATCCCTGTGAGCTGAGATCCAGTGGTAAACATATGCTTGTTTTTAGTATGAAGGCATATAGGTGGATGTAACTCCATAAAACACCCTTCCCACCATCGCGTTGATGTAGTGGTTGTTGTTTTACATGGCTAATGGTCCTATCTAACATTCTCTATATACCGTTATATCTATCAATCCCTGTGAGCTGAGATCCAGTGGTAAACATATGCTTGTTTTTAGTATGAAGGCATATAGGTGGATGTAGCTCCTTAAAACACCCTTATCACCATCGCGTTGATATAGGGGTTGTTGTTTTACATGGCTAACGGTAATATCTAACATTCCCCATATACCATTATATCTATCAATCCCTGTGATCTAAGATTTAGTGGTAAACATATGCACGTTTTTAGTATCATGGCATATAGGTGGATGTAACTCCATAAAACACCCTTCCCACCATCACGTTGATGTAGTGGTTGTTGTTTTACATAGCTAATGGTCCTATCTAACATTCTCTATATACCGTTATATCTATCAATCCCTGTGAGCTGAGATCCAGTGGTAAACATATGCTTGTTTTTAGTATGAAGGCATATAGGTGGATGTAGCTCCTTAAAACACCATTCCCACCATCGCGTTGATATAGGGGTTGTTGTTTTACATGGCTAACGGTCCTATCTAACATTCCCCATATACCGTTATGTCTATCAATCCCTGTGATCTAAGGTTTAGTGGTAAACATATGCACGTTTTTAGTATCATGGCATATAGGTGGATGTAGCTCCATAAAACACCCTTCCCACCATCGCGTTGATATAGGGGTTGTTGTTTTACATGGCTAACGGTCCTATCTAACATTCCCCATATACCGTTATATCTATCAATCCCTGTGAGCTGAGATCCAGAGGTAAACATATGCTTGTTTTTAGTATGAAGGCTTATAGGTGGATGTAGCTCCATAAAACACCCTTCCCACCATCGCGTTGATATAGGGGTTGTTGTTTTACATGGCTAACGGTCCTATCTAACATTCTCTATATACCGTTTTATCTATCAATCCTTGTGAGCTGAGATCCAGTGGTAAACATATGCACGTTTTTAGTATGAAGGCATATAGGTGGATGTAGCTCCATAAAACACCCTTCCCACCATCGCGTTGATATAAGGGTTGTTATTTTACATGGCTGAAGGTCCTATTTAACATTCTCTATATACCGTTATATCTATCAATCACTTTGAGCTGATATTCAGTGGTAAACATATGCTCATTTTTAGCATATAGGTAGATGTAGCCCCATAAAACGCCCTTCTTACCATTGCGCTTATATAAGTGTTGTTGTTTTACATAGCTAAAGGTCATATCTAACATTTTTCATATACCGTTATATCTATCAATCCCTGTGAGCTGAGATCCAGTGGTAAACATATGCTTGTTTTTAGTATGAAGGCATATAGGTGGATGTAACTCCATAAAACACCCTTCCCACCATCGCGTTGATGTAGTGGTTGTTGTTTTACATGGCTAATGGTCCTATCTAACATTCTCTATATACCGTTATATCTATCAATCCCTGTGAGCTGAGATCCAGTGGTAAACATATGCTTGTTTTTAGTATGAAGGCATATAGGTGGATGTAGCTCCTTAAAACACCCTTCCCACCATCGCGTTGATATAGGGGTTGTTGTTTTACATGGCTAACGGTAATATCTAACATTCCCCATATACCGTTATATCTATCAATCCCTGTGATCTAAGATTTAGTGGTAAACATATGCACGTTTTTAGTATCATGGCATATAGGTGGATGTAACTCCATAAAACACCTTTCTCACCATCGCGTTGATGTAGTGGTTGTTGTTTTACATGGCTAATGGTCCTATCTAACATTCTCTATATACCGTTATATCTATCAATCCCTGTGAGCTGAGATCCAGTGGTAAACATATGCTTGTTTTTAGTATGAAGGCATATAGGTGGATGTAGCTCCTTAAAACACCATTCCCACCATCGCGTTGATATAGGGGTTGTTGTTTTACATGGCTAACGGTCCTATCTAACATTCCCCATATACCGTTATGTCTATCAATCCCTGTGATCTAAGATTTAGTGGTAAACATATGCACGTTTTTAGTATCATGGCATATAGGTGGATGTAGCTCCATAAAACACCCTTCCCACCATCGCGTTGATATAGGGGTTGTTGTTTTACATGGCTAACGGTCCTATCTAACATTCCCCATATACCGTTATATCTATCAATCCCTGTGAGCTGAGATCCAGAGGTAAACATATGCTTGTTTTTAGTATGAAGGCTTATAGGTGGATGTAGCTCCATAAAACACCCTTCCCACCATCGCGTTGATATAGGGGTTGTTGTTTTACATGGCTAACGGTCCTATCTAACATTCTCTATATACCGTTTTATCTATCAATCCTTGTGAGCTGAGATCCAGTGGTAAACATATGCACGTTTTTAGTATGAAGGCATATAGGTGGATGTAGCTCCATAAAACACCCTTCCCACCATCGCGTTGATATAAGGGTTGTTATTTTACATGGCTGAAGGTCCTATTTAACATTCTCTATATACCGTTATATCTATCAATCACTTTGAGCTGATATTCAGTGGTAAACATATGCTCATTTTTAGCATATAGGTAGATGTAGCCCCATAAAACGCCCTTCTTACCATTGCGCTTATATAAGTGTTGTTGTTTTACATAGCTAAAGGTCATATCTAACATTTTTCATATACCGTTATATCTATCAATCCCTGTGAGCTGAGATTCAGTGGTAAACATATTCACGTATTTAGCATTAAGGCATAATGCGGAATAAGTCATATTGTTGTATTATTTTGGGTAGATAGCAGACACTAAGCCTGACAGTAAAATAGCAATAATTGTTGTGTATTTAATATATTTTAGCTCGAAATATAACTATTTTGTACATATTTTCTTATAATTATTATTTTCGGGATGGAATGTTATTTTGAGGTATTTTTTAATATTTTTCGGGCTGAGAGGCTTTTTCTGTTAGAAGATATTTTTTTTCGGGCTGGTTTTCGGGCTAACTTCACATACATTCGTTCGATTACATTTTTCGTAACGCATTTGCCAGTTTAGTCCCCAAGTCAAGCGTGCCTAAAGAAGTTTTACTTCAAAAATAATTTGGGCTAATATGGGTTAATTTTCATATTACAGTAAAAGCCCGATTATCCGGCATCCAATTAACCGGAACACTCAGTTAACCGGACTTTATATTTTTAGGATTTTTTTGCTTTTTTTCTCTTTCAGAAGGAATATATTATGATTATTTTTTTTTGATTATTCGGGGATTCATAGAATATACTTTCCTTTACTTTTTTCTGTTTTATGCATTATTCTATTTGAATTGAATGTGTAAAAACGTACCCCAACTAGGGTTAGGGATATGTTGAATATATGTATTATTAAGTATTGGGTACTCGAATGGGTGTTCTCGTATAGATAACTTGTGTGTTTTTATTATTTGCAATAAATTCAATTAACTGATGTATAAAAAAAGGTTTTCTGGTGCATAATTTGAAAATAAATAAACGAGAATCAAGTTTTGTGTTATTCTGGGTAATAGCCAGATAGTGTTTTTAATCAAGGTGAGGTTACCAAGACTTTGGGGAGGTTTGGTTTCGAACTAATGAAACATTGAATTTTTTGTATTTAAAAAATTCGGTCGTCTCATCAGACTGCAGTGACCAAACTGCAAAATTTTTGTAGTTTGGTCACTGCAGTCTGATGAGACGACCGAATTTTTTAAATACAAAAAATTCAATGTTTCATTAATTCAAAAGTTTCAAAAATCTTGGTAACCTCACCTTGATTAAACGAGAATCCTAAAAAATAATGTAATCAAACGAAATTTTCGTAAAATTCCTAGTTTTAATGAAACATTTAATTATCCGGAATTTTCGATTATCCGGAATGCTCCCATCCCCAAGCATTCCGGATAAAAGGGCTTTTACTGTAATATACACTGCAGAGAACCCAAAATTTAATAATACATATATTCAATGTTTCACTTACTTAACTATGTAATACGATTTTACTTATTCAATTCAAATAGAATAATGCATAAAACAGAAAAAGTAAAGGATAGTATATTCTATGAATCCCCGAATAATAAAAAAATATCCCTTTGAGAAAGAAAAAGTAATAAAAAATCCTAAAATTCAAATTACCGGTTAACTGAGTGTTCCGGTTATTTGAGTGCCGGATAATTGGGCTCTTACTGTAATATGAAAATTAAAGCCATTCAAAATTTTCAACTAATGCTTTCAATAATGAAAATGTGCAAAAAAACAATTGCAAATTTCAAAATTAATTAAAAATATGAAAGAGAAAAAAGAAAAAAAATCCTAAAAAGAAAAATTCTGGTTAACTGAGTGTTGCGGTTATTTGGAAGCCGGATAATCGAGCTTTTACTGTTATACATTTTTACGTTTTATTTCGATCTTAAATACACTTTTTATTTCATTTTCAAAATGACATTAATAAAGTCCGCTTTTTTTATTTCATTTTCATAACAGATTTAAAGTCAATTTTAAAATGAAAAAACATCATTTTTAAGTCAGCTTTTTTAATTCAGGAAGCATATATTTTATTATAGAATTAAATTTTACAATTTCAATTTTCCATATCAAATTTCACTTTTTCACATTTCAAAGTTCAAATTTACAATTTACATTTTACAATTTATTTTTTGATCGAGCGACAATTGCGGTTGTGGTGTGCGAGACCGGGGTACATATTGGTTTCGCCTCAAAAATTAGGGCGTTCATTTTTTTTCTTTTATTTTATTTTGTTAACCAACTCAGTCTGTAATTTTCCTCCTTTCTTCTCCCGTTTTGTGTAAAATATTAAAACAAAAAATCAGTGCTGCGAATTATTCATTGAATTTGGTTTATTGTGTTCTCATCCTCAGCGTGGGTCTATTGATCTAGGCTATTTGTTTTTTGTTGTTATTATTCCCTCCCAAATATTAAGATGAATTATATACTAAATTTTTCGGATAGGTATGGTGATAGGAGGGGGAGGCGGTTGATCTCGTGTCGGTTAACGTTTACAGGATGGGCCTGCCACTCTCATTCAGGAGGGGGGGGGGCTCCAAGAACTGGGAAAGTATTTATGACTAACACAAGTTAAAATTAGGACCTACAAAATCTAAAAATTATGTTTTGTACAAATTAGTTAATACTTACATTTTCATTAAATGTTGGGTAGGTCCAACAAAGTTTTACTAACAAAGATGTTTTAATAGTTTGTCGATAAAATAGTTCAATTGTTTCAATAAAAAACACCAATTGAATAATATTGTAAACAGCAAACGTTAAATTCGGTAAAATCACTAGAATTTGCATCATTGACCATTCACTTGAAAGAAACACTTGCATGTAATACAAATTAAACATGTAACTCACAAAGTTAATTATTTTTGCAGAAAGAAAAATTAAAATTAACTTAGAATAAAATGAATTCATTACAAGCACCAGATCATGGATCATCCTGTAAAATTTAATTAGTTTTTCAATATTTCGCACTAACACATTTAGTTTTTTCACATGCTGGCCTGTGTTTAGCAACAAAATTTGTTTAGACATTTCCCGATTTGTACAGTTTATTACGACAGTTAGAACAAACATAATTATTGTGAAATCATAAAATGTGACACCTTCTAATAATGCAAATATATATTGAAACAGCAAAGCATTAGTGTCAAAGTACGATGTTTTCAGTGTAACAACGAAAGTTATTATCGCAACCGACAACGTTCCAAATATGTTAAGATAAATATGCCTTAAAAATTTAACATTTTTAGTCGGAAAATTGGCACTTGAAAAGTTCACAATTTGTGCAAGCTTTGTATAAACTTCATAATTAACATTGTAACATAGAATCCGGTTAAAATACACAGAACTGACAAATAATCCAAACACCAATACTAACACAGGACTCGTAAATCTTATTACAGTTACTCGACTAATTACAATCAGTATTTCGCGTAATTTTAGCATTGAAAGGATCCACAAAACATTTAAAAATACCCAGACCCCGATTGAGTAATAATTAAAACACTTATACTTTATCACAAATAATTTGTTATGCGACCGAAAAATTCCGTAATTGAATTGGCCAAATATTCGTATTAAGAAAACAACGAACGATAGAGACCATGCTTCTTTCCTGTTCATATCCAATACGATTCATTTATAATCAACAATTGTCTAGAATGAATATACCAGTATAATGATGCTTAATGTTCGTAATATTGGATTCATTATTAATTAAATAATTTAATTATCGTTAATTGGTTCGTCACATTTGTTTATTAAACCAACTTGTAAATTAATTACGTAGAATAATTTGAATTAACACAAACAAATAATGAAGAGTTGTTTAAAGCAGGGATGTATGCCGAATCGTAGCATGATGGATAAATTGAGGTGCGTTTTAGTGTTGCTATCAGTTTTATAAAATTAACTTATTTTATTAATTGTTAATTTGAAGCGATCGGTGATCACTGTAATGAATACAGTAAATTGTTTTCAAAAATTATTTTTTTTTTTGATTGATTACCAAATTTTTTATTATAAATAAATTCCCTCAGTCTAGGGTACTCAAAGGATTTCGGCTCTCCCTGTTTACACCAGGTAGCTGCGTCCAAGTCGCGGATACTGCTTCCGCAGTAGCAAAGTACTACCGGGGAGAAAATGCTAGTGGTTTAACTTGGCTAAAATAAGCAATAAGATCAACAATACGGAATGTAACCCAGTTGGTAGCAGAAATGCTGCCAAATCCAATCTCTTCGTAGGCTGACCCAATGGATTCTGTGGTGGGCCAATCATTGGTTAATCTATTTGGATGAAATTCACCAAGATCTTCAACTGGAAATTTATTTTAGTATTGTACGAGAAGGAAAATGTCGAATTACGCGAACAATTAAACAAATAAAGAAATTTACAACTAAATTGAAACAAGAATTTACAATTTTAGAGAGAATTTAAAAGAGAATGAAGAATTCAAAAAGGTAGTTAAACACATGAAGCGACACTTAGCCCTGCAAACGACAATCACATTAATCCATTCCATGCGGATGAATAAGAACTTGAAAGAGAAGCAAATTGGGTGTTAACCGGATTAAAAGAACCAGTAAGAAAATGAAAGCTCAACACTCACCAGAAATGGCAAAAACTTTCGGCAAAAGGTTTCTAGAGAGACCACAGACAACAGAGAAATTACTTCTACCAATAATTGTGGTAATTGGAATATCAAATTTCTCCACTATACAATCGATTATGAAATCGGTAACGGTAGACGAGTCAAACTCAATCTTAAGCCGTCTTGTAAGCCATCAATAGTATGAGGTCTTAACCTATCCTGCGCAAAAGAGGAAATTTTTGGCGATCTCATGTAAAACGGTATCAAATAGAAAATGCTGTAAACATCATTAAGTAAGGAAAAATCGAAATTGAAGAAGGAGTTGAAATCAACAAAAGAGGACTTCCATTATTTATGCTCACTATCAATAACAAATAAAAACTGGAAGATGTGTATAATATCAAGGCAATACTTAATATGAGGGCTTAAATAGAGCCCTCATTTTTAGCGGTCTAATACAAAATTAGCGGTCTAATACCGCCGTGCAAAAAATACCAAGGTTTTAGTCACACAGAAATATTGTCAAAAAAAGATAAGATGCGCGAAATAGTGGTTAGCAAATATAAAGCTGCAAAATGTGTTAATTGCAAGAAGGTACATCGCAAACAAAATCTAGGAATACCGGAAACATTAATCAAACTTTCACCAAAGAGGAACCAACACTTCATGTTAGTAAAACAAAATACCTTGAAGTTCTAAGCAACAGGTTAGAAAAGCAAGACTTTCTAATCAGGGAAAGTGTATGGTTTCTTTGATAATGGAACCATTTCAATATGGATAGCTTCGTTCTTTTCTAACATTTAAAACATTTGAACCCAAATTTTGATATGGCGATGAAGCACATTTGTTTATGTATAAACTTATATAATAGTAAAAAATTAGCCATTTCCCAACAGTAAAGCTCGTCTAAAATGACCACGGATATTAGAGTAACGACTATCGGTTATAGCGGCGAAGTCACAATTGCTTATGCTGCACGTCCCATGTTAAGTGCTTTTTAAAACAACTGCAAATAAACGTTTATAACGACAGCGATTTGGTTTCAAAGCATAAAAACATCATTGAAAGAGATGAAAATTTACAAAAATGTACGAAAATTGAAAATTTTGCCTCATTTGTTTTAATTGTTAAATTTCTCTAAAAAGCTCTAAATAAAACTCTATACCGCTATAAAATGCTATAATACGTCCTAATTGCTCTAACATCTTAGAGCCGCTCTAAACCACAATTAAATTAATAAAAATATTCTTCCCTACAAGCAACGCAAATCCATTCCATATTTTCAATCGTGAATAAGAACCAATCCACAGTAGGATGATGGAAGAAAGTGGTTTCAAGCTATTCTAAAAAACTCTTCATAAAGGTTGGCTCGAACAGTATTGCTCTCGTAATCCAACTCCAAACACGTGATTCGTTTATCACTATGATGACGTACTATGTCTATAGAATGGAACTGATACACTGTCATTTCTTACTTGGTTAAATTCTCAATATCCCACCATTGATACTACGTTAGAAAAAGAAGAAAATAAATGTATTAACTTTCTAGATATAACAATAACCAGAATTAACTCTTCTTTAGACTTCAAAATTTACCGGAAACCCACTTATACAGACGCTGTTATCCCTAGTTCTTCAAACCATCCTCATAATATTATAATGTCATCTTTCCACTCACTCATGGATAGACTAACAGACATCCCTTTCACAAATTCAAATTATAACATAAAGCTTAATATAATTCTACAAAATCCAACGAATAACGGATATGCAACTAGAACAAAGTGATTGAATCAAAAGCTAAAGCGTGAAACTCTAACGGGTATTTATTCACCGGATAGTCCAATGCGGGAGAATTGGCGTTTCCTAGAGTATATAGGAAAAACGAGCCAAAGGATTAGCAACATCGTGTCCGATTATACCAATATTAGTTTTGCTTTTTATAATAAGTATAATAAGAGCTTGCTCGGTGAAAAGAAAGACAGTTTTTTTAATTTCTTTCACAAAACAACCTTAATTACATTTTATTTGATTCGGCTGAAACATAAAAAATGATGTTGCCGAGGTAACCGTCGTCGCTGTCGCTATCAAGACTTAATAAAAGATTCATCAGGAGCGTTCAATACTTCTTTCCACACATCATTATACGTGCGACGTTCTTTTTCAGGTTTTAACAGAACTTTCAAGCTGATGATGAAAGACAGGTGTACGAAGGTCGACGCCAACAAATTCGAACGTTTGCCTTCAGATTTGTGCACGGTCATTGCAAACGCTGGTCGAAGCGGAAATTGATGTCGTTGTATTGTACATCCAAGTTGATCTTTGCTGCAGTCGAGCGTAACTCGAGGAATGTGTACTTCATGTCCAGCTTTTTCCCCAGTAAATATGTTTGCTTTAACTACGTTGTAACATAATTTTGTAACAGTCAGGCGGGTTCCATTGCACATACCCTCCGAAATATCTAAATTACGCATTTGTAAAGTTTTCTTTATTTTAAATTCAAGTTTTTTATCACGATTTTTATTACTTGGCAAATTATTTTTTATTTTTACTTCAGAAAAGGTATTATTTTTGGTTTTTGGTACAAGAATTTCCTATGAAAAACTAAATGTCAAATTTCTTTCATTATGGTCAAATACTCAAAGCGAACCATAGTTGTATCAATGAATACTAAATTACCAACCCCAGCTGCGGCCATCGCCCTCAAGCCATAGCACCTGCACTACCTCCTCTAAGTTTAGTGGTATGTATTATATTTTTGTTTTGCAAAGCACTGTTCGCTTTACGCCATATTTTCGCCTACCATCCATCAGACCTGATTATGTTGAATTCACTTAGCGAAGTTAAACCTCAATTCTTTGTACGTGGTTTTTGTGGAATACTGCTATTATATCCAGACCGTTTGAGTACTCTACTAATAGTTTTTGAAGTTTTGAACTAACGTCCTTTCCTGATGTATTGGCGATCCGACCAATTTTTGGCATCCTATTGCTCGATTTTGTACTACTA
Organism: Nephrotoma flavescens; assembly: GCA_932526605.1. Taxonomy (NCBI): domain Eukaryota; kingdom Metazoa; phylum Arthropoda; class Insecta; order Diptera; family Tipulidae; genus Nephrotoma; species Nephrotoma flavescens. The sequence continues at coordinate 125,848,337 of OW052221.1, read as the reverse complement.
TTTTCAAAATTGACCGCACATCTCTTTTGGATAGCTTTTTTGGGCGACCACATCTGGGTTTATTAAGTACAGACCCTCGCTCTTCATAGTTTTTAATTTTTGTTTGGACAGTAGCATGACTGAGTTTCATAGTTTCGGCAATATCACCAAATTGTTATTTTTTCTTTTCTTAATTGAACGACCAAACTCCAAATACTGGCACAAATTTCTTTACGCGGTATCATATTTTAATGAATTTTTCACTAATTTAACAAATAGAAGTCAACGATTAATTGCGAACTGTTGCCTGTTTAAAAAAATATTACTAAATAATGGACATAACGGGAACTGCGCTTGCATTCGAGTGCAAACTGGTTTTAATGCTAAGTATATGTGGAGTTGTAGACTTTTGTCTTTCCAATTTTTATGTTTTTTTTATATTTATCAGAATATGTAACTGTAAAATTTAAATGTGATTTATAACATTACTTTATATATAAAAAATAAATATTTGTCCATAAAACAATTTTGCAAATCGGATGAAGTTTACGAAATATACTAGAAACATCAGGAGGCTGTTCGTAAACTCTACATTGTTACGATATTGTTAACAACGGCCACGTGCTTTTTGTTGTTCGTAAACTCTTTTAACATTGTTGCAAATGTCATTTTCTACCCTACTCGAGACTGGCTTTACGAACGTCAAATAATTATTATAAACATAAATTTTCGTATTAGCGGCAACAAAATGAGCAATTTCAATGGAAATAATCTTGGAAATTCCCAAAATATTGCGGAAAACCAATATTTATATTTAAATAGTGAAACAGGTATGTAAAATTTGTTGTAAATAAATTATATGTTTGTATAAATTGTTAGTTTGTGAAAAATTTATAATTATGTGTTGTTTTGGTATTTGTACGATTTGTTTGAATGGCGTCACCGTGGGTGTCGTAAAGGACGGTTATCTTTGTTCGGGAAACCAAATATAAAGTAGGTAAATGATGTTATTTTAATTTTTATTATATATATATATATATATATATATATATATATATATATATATATATATATATATATATATATATATATATATATATATATATATATATATATATATATATATATATATATATATATATATATATATATATATATATATATATATATATATATATATATATATATATATATATATATATATATATATATATATATATATATATATATATATATATATATATATATATATATATATATATATATATATATATATATATATATATATATATATATATATATATATATATATATATATATATATATATATATATATATATATATATATATATATATATATATATATATATATATATATATATATATATATATATATATATATATATATATATATATATATATATATATATATATATATATATATATATATATATATATATATATATATATATATATATATATATATATATATATATATATATATATATATATATATATATATATATATATATATATATATATATATATATATATATATATATATATATATATATATATATATATATATATATATATATATATATATATATATATATATATATATATATATATATATATATATATATATATATATATATATATATATATATATATATATATATATATATATATATATATATATATATATATATATATATATATATATATATATATATATATATATATATATATATATATATATTATATATATATATATATATATATATATATATATATATATATATATATATATATATATATATATATATATATATATGCATATTTTTATATGCAACCTAAGAATAATCAACCGGGGCCTTCAACAGTAACTACTGTAAATACTTCTACTTCTCAGGAGAGAGTAGTTTGGAACCGAGCTGCAATTCTTGCGCTTATAAGAGCCTTCCAACAAAAAATTTGTTTTGTTTGACAACAAAAATTTGTTTGGAACCGGAGTGCATAAAAGCGACGATATATGGAACAAAATACACTCGTTAATGATGAGTTATGGCTACAAGATGTCTAAGACTCAATGTCGTGACAAGTTTCATAATCTGAAACGGGTGTACCATAAAAAATGCGATAACGATCGGCGTACAGGAGCAGCACCAATGGAATTCGAATTTTATGATGAGTTCCACGAGCTATTTGCAAAAGAACACACAAGCAACCCGATTGGTGTGTCGTCTAGCTTACAACCCAACACCATCTCCGTTTCGATACCTACCGAAATTTCCCCGAATGGTATAATTCTATGTGTTTAATGGTGGATACATCTGATTATTCTGAAATGATCAAATTTGCTTCATTCAATTTAGGTCGATTTAGAATTGTAAGATTTACTAACGTGAGATTTGTTTTTTCTTTAAATTATAGATTCAGATGATGATGAGCCAGTTCCAGCAAGGAAAAGAAAAAAAACATCAGATCAAATAATTATAGAACATCTGGAAGAGCTTAAAAAATCGGGAGAAAAGACAAGCGGAAAATAAATTATTTCAAGAGAGAGTTCTTCAGTTGTGTGAATCGTCCGACAATCAAATTAGACAGTTGGTTGAAATCATAAAAAATAAAAAATTAAATTAAATTGTTTTTTTTTTATTAATTAATTTGAGCACATATTGAATCTCTTTTCGCTGCACCACCACTTGATATGTCTAAACTACGGGTACTATAATTTGGATTACCTTCTGTGGTATTAGTATATTGAGAAGATAAGCCCTCTACTATATATTCCTCGATTATGTCATGGTGGTCATAATCGAGGCATATATTATGCAAAACACAACAAGCTGTAATAGTTGCTGGAGCCCAATCCGTCCTATGCAAATCAAGTTGCCTCAGTCTTCGGAATCTGCCAAATAGTAATGCGAAACTCCTTTCAATTACCTGCCGACATGACGAATCCCAAGTAGCACAAATGGGTTGGGATAACGTCGTACCGCCGTTAGCTGAATGACTAGTGGTCGGCTAGCCGACGTTGGTACAACGGTATGGTAACGATGCTACAACGGTATTGGGGAATAAATCTTAGGTTGTTATAACGTCGTAATAACCACTATTTGTCTTTTCAAATGACTGAAGTTTTAGTTAGATGGGTGTCGCTTATACAACTATTACGTTCGTAAAAAAAAACTAATTTCGTCTGTCAGTCGGATTATATTTTATGGAGAGGGAACTTTTTTTTCAAAATATGTAAATAATCATGCTGTCTTTTTCATAACGTTATTTATTTCTTTTTCTTGTTTTATAAAAAAATACAAATGTTCATATGTTCTTACTTTGAAAGATTCTTTATAAAAGTTAAAATTTATAGAATCATTGTTAAACTAATAATTCAAATTTCGTGTTAATTACGGCTTATTTTTTCAAACAAATTAAGTTTTATTGTAAATATGTACCTGTCTCCCAACTCAAAACTTACGGGCTTCCATAATTTCTTTATTTTAAATTATAAGTTGATATTTCAAAAAATAAATAAATAAATAAATATGATTAAATTACTCTAAAAGCATAGAAAATCTGTTCAAAACCCTCCCCATCATTAAAATTATGATACTATACTGACATATAGTCATGAAAATTATCAAAATAACAAATTTTGTTTTTCAGAAGTAAATAATTTTTAATGAAACCTAAAGAAAAATGGCGTGTTTCATAATGTAAATGAAAATGACAAAAAAGTTATAATAAAGACTAATTTATAGCAAACGTATCTCAAAAAACACAAAAAAGTTATTTCATAATCAAATAAGTTATTTTCCCAACAAATTTGTCACTCTGGCAACAACTTGGTTATTTTTTTAACTTAATTGTCAAAATTACTTTTTCTATTGACTTTTAGATGTAAGGGCACAAAGTACTTATATCCAGAGTTGTAAGTTTTGTACTAATCGTATGTATAAAAAATATTTTGGTAATAATTTTCGAACAGTATAACAATAGTAACCGCTGAAAGATCCGATAAGTAATATAATGTTTTCTCATTCTAATTTCGCACAGTTTATTTCAACATGAATAATTCAGGCCGTCCCACTTCAATACAGGAAATTTTAATGTATATCTATCTCACGAAAACAAAAAATATATTATCTCTTTTGTTTATATCGAGTATCTCGTCAGAACGAACGAAAATAGTTCGCATAATGTCGAGTATATTCGTCATAAAGATATATACAAAAATACATTCGTATTATTCAACGAATCAGCTGTAATATTTTTTCCTGAAGAAGTATGCAGGGATAAATAGTTTTTTGAAACAAGTGTTTAGATTACCTTTTATAAAGAAATGTACATACATATTTAAAATAATCGAACATAGCTAGGTAAATCTATTTTTATTTATAAATTGTATTATAAATAAAAATACAACAAATCATTGATTTAAAGAATTTTTTCATTTTATCAATGATTTAATTTTAATGTGAGGAAAAGTAGGATACAAACACGACGAGACGATCTTTGTTTTCGACGATTTGCACATGCTGAATGCACATGTTAAAGTATGTACATGTGACGTAAGCAAGAAGCAAGATCAGCATTGAATTTTATCAATGGTTTCTACTTTTCGTAAAATATATTTTTTTTTTGGGTGTCCTTTTAAAACAAAATTATGTTTTATGATATGAGAGATTCCATTAAAAAGAAATTATTGTAAATAAGACTTGTTATCAAGGCTGCCGCATGAAAATTGTCTCGAGCTAGACAAAGTTACAAATGTGTGTATATAATGCAGTGTTGTTGTAAATTATTGTTGTAGTAATGGAATTTTTGTTGTACCGCCGTTTTGAGATCACACATTTTTAACTTTGTCTAGCTCGAGAAAATGTTCATGCGGCAGCCTTCATTGTTTTAAATTCAATCAAACCGATTTTTTTCAGTTATATGCAACATATTGGTATTATTAATAAGCGATATTTTGTTAATGCGCAAATGTTGATAGTAGGGATAATAAATATGTATATTATAATTTTTTAATTTTAAAACTGAGAAATTTTATCTTGTCCTTACGAGTGTTTATATGGATATAAACAAAATCAACCTTGAACTGGTTTATGAACTAGACATTTTTGTTTTATAAAATTATAGGCGAATACCATCGATGACGTAAAACTAGTTCAGCATTGCAAAATTTTATCTATGTATTATGGGATCGATTGGTTTTGTTTGATTGATACCGAAAAAATCGGACATTTAGAAATTTTCATAAAAGGGGCCCTAATTTATAACTATAGTCGGGTATTTAGGAAGTAAGAATTTTATTAAATTATTGGAGCCAATTTTATTGTAAAATATTATTTTGTGAAAGAAACAGCTTCAGAAAATTATTTGTATTAAAGCTGATGTTTGATAAGAACTAGAAGAAACTCGCGTTTGTAGTTGACAAATTTGAATTTACTTTGATTTTCCTGTTACTGCATTTACTATATGTGCATATCCACACTAGCGTAACTTTGAATCCGGTAACTTCTTCGTTTGTTTCCCCTTTACTAATAAAACCGGATTTTTGTGTCGCGTAATAAATCTAATAGCCTGGGTGAACTATATTTTAATGAATGGATTGAGTAGACAGTATGGAATATGGAGTGGATGATATTTATATATATATATATATATATATATATATATATATATATATATATATATATATATATATATATATATATATATATATATATATATATATATCTATATATATATATATATATATATATATATATATATATATATATATATATATATGTATATATATATATATATATATATATATATATATATATATATATAAATATATTATTTATATATTTATTTATAAATTTATTTAAATTTTTGATCTATTTTACAACAATCGAGTATTAGCGATTTAAATTGAAATAATGTTATATACTGTTAGGTGAAGGGATATTTTATTATAACGTAAAGCAACTATAATTCTATATAGTATACTGTCTAATTACTCTAGGTGAAGGCAAATCTCTACTTGATAGGATACTAATTACTAAACGTATTCAATAAAAAAATATTTAACAAATCAAGCTGAAAAAATCCTCTGAACTTCACCCAACAATGTTTCAAAAGATGAACATTTCAGATTTCGATATGATAGGATAAAAATATCCTGACTGTTCCGTACCATGTACTGTTTTGTGGTATACTGTTTTCATCGGTCCTGTTTCGTACCATGTACTTTAGTGTACCATGTACTGTTTTGTGTTGTACTGTTTTAATCGGTCCTGTTTCGTAACATGTACTTTAGTGTACCATGTACTGTTTTGTGTTGTACTGTTTTCATCGGTCCTGTTTCATACCATGTACTTTAGTGTACCATGTACTGTTTTGTGTTGTACTGTTTTAATCGGTCCTGTTTCGTACCATCTACTGTTTCGTGATGTCCTGTTTTATTACATCCTGTTTTGAAATGTGCCATAGTGAGCGGCTTCGATGTTGCATATAACTGAAAAAAATCGGTTTGATTGAATTTAAAACAATGAAGGCTGCCGCATGAACATTTTCTCGAGCTAGACAAAGTTAAAAATGTGTGATCTCAAAACGGCTGTACAACAAAAATTCCATTACTACAACAATAATTTACAACAACACTGCATTATATACACACATTTGTAACTTTGTCTAGCTCGAGACAATTTTCATGCGGCAGCCTTGATAACAAGTCTTATTTACAATAATTTCTTTTTAATGGAATCTCTCATATCATAAAACATAATTTTGTTTTAAAAGGACACCCAAAAAAAAAAATATTTTACGAAAAGTAGAAACCATTGATAAAATTCAATGTTGATCTTGCTTCTTGCTTACATCACATGTACATACTTTAACATGTGCATTCAGCATGTGCAAATCGTCGAAAACAAAGATCGTCTCGTCGTGTTTGTATCCTACTTTTCCTCACATTAAAATTAAATCATTGATAAAATGAAAAAATTCTTTAAATCAATGATTTGTTGAATTTTTATTTATAATACAATTTATAAATAAAAATAGATTTACCTAGCTATGTTCGATTATTTTAAATATGTATGTACATTTCTTTATAAAAGGTAATCTAAACACTTGTTTCAAAAAACTATTTATCCCTGCATACTTTTTGAATGATATTTTATGCCCTTCTTCAGGAAAAAATATTACAGCTGATTCGTTGAATAATACGAATGTATTTTTGTATATATCTTTATGACGAATATACTCGACATTATGCGAACTATTTTCGTTCGTTCTGACGAGATACTCGATATAAACAAAAGAGATAATATATTTTTTGTTTTCGTGAGATAGATATACATTAAAATTTCCTGTATTGAAGTGGGACGGCCTGAATTATTCATGTTGAAATAAACTGTGCGAAATTAGAATGAGAAAACATTATATTACTTATCGGATCTTTCAGCGGTTACTATTGTTATACTGTTCGAAAATTATTACCAAAATATTTTTTATATTTACATACGATTAGTACAAAACTTACAACTCTGGATATAAGTACTTTGTGGTAAGGGTTTTGTTTAATTAAATTTTCACTTTCCGAAAAAATAATGTCGAATGATTAAATGGCTTCTTTTTTAATTTAAAATGATTCACATTTAATTGTTTATAAATAATAAATTTTTGTACATTTGACGTTTGTCGATAAATAATATTCTCGAGAAAATTGTCAAGCGAGTCAACTATGCCACAAAATTGTGATATTTACGTGAAACATGTTATTTCGTCGTCGTGCATATGTCAAATAACTTATTTAAGTTGGATTTCAGTTTTTAAATGACAATAAAGTCGCCAACTGGTCATTAAATATCGGGTAAAACGACCGGTAAACTAAAGAGTCGGCACGTGGGTAAATAATGACCATTAAGTTACAGTAGTCGGATAATAGTTAGAAAATGTGAAATAAGTTGGCCAACTCGTTAAAAAATAACTTGATACTGTTATTTTTTGTGACCGATAGATAAGAAATTTTAGTTTTAAGGTCAAAATGTCTAATTTTTCAAGTTTCTAGCGGTTGCACCGACGTCGGGATTTGGTCATAAAACTATAAAGTTATTTGGTGCTACTTGGGATGCTTTTGGTTAAATTTGACTTGTTGTTCGGTCATATGGCCACGACACATATATGGTGGGATACACCAATCCAATAGAGGATATGCCTTATCCTCTAAAATAAATTCTTCACTCTGAAAAAATGCGGTAGGGTTTTGTTGTGTACCTTCGTAAATATGCGAGTTCTTAAATATTCTGATATCTGGTACCGAGCTTGGCCATCCACAATATACATCTATGTACCTCATTTCGGAATCGCAAATTGCCTGTAACGTCATGGACGTAAAACATTTGCGATTCGTGTACGCAGAGAGATATTTCTTCGGTACACTGAGTGGGACATATGTTCCATCCACAATGCCTATACAATTATTAAAAATGCTATTTGAAGCAAATTTCATTTTTATTATATCTTTTTCATTTTGATTGGGCCATTTTAAAAATTGGTCCATTAAAGCGTTCAGCGCGTTTACAATTTCCACGAAACATCTTGACAGTGTGCTTTTTGCCATCCCGAAGCGTTCACACACAGATCTTTAATAAAACAGAAATAATATAATTTGATTAGAATTGTAATATAAATGTAAGCAAAAATACCTGTATGAATCGGGTGTGGCCAAACGCCAAATTACGGCCAGAAGCTGATGCTTCATGTCAATTTGTGGTCTACCAGTATGGTTGAGCACGACCTTCTGGGACACTAACGATAATAAATTTTCAAATGCAGGTCGCTTAAGTCGAAAATTTTGCTGAAACTGCAAATTATCATACAAATTAACCACATTTACGACGTACCCAGTAATTCGTGGTATCGCGTTACTTTTGGTCATATATTTCTCCATTAAAATCTCTACTTCCATTTCACCATCATCATCGGAGTTATCAAAATTTATGGAAGCTAACTAAAAAAGATAAATGAACTTCCCTTGATCGATAAAATTCTTCAGTATTCTATTATATATCTTACTTACATTCAATAAAGATTTTTGGTGATTTCTTACCATAGCCACGGTTAGCGCATTATTATTATTTTCGTTATCCATTTCTGATAAAACTATATAATATGAAATATTCAGAACAGACGAATCTAGATACAAAATGTTGACACTTGTAACAATGACAGTTGTAATGTAAAATGGCGTATTTACAATGACAGCTGTAACAATGTTCTACAATGTACAGTTTACGAACAGCCACCAGGTTTATATGGAGTCTTTTGTCTCTGAATATAAATTCTACAACTGAACGATTTATCTTTGTTTTTTTTATTTTTTTTTTATTTAAATTATTACAACTGAATACAATTCATCTAGTAATTTTTCTTTCTTAATTTAATCACTTGTGAATGAGAAGACGCCCATTGGCCGGCTCCATTTATAGGTTATTTACTGAAGTAGTCTTTGCTTTGGTGTCCTTAATCCATTAAATCAATTGGTTTCGTTCTCTGCAATCGTCTTACTGCATGGGAGGTGTCCAACATACCACGAAGCTCTTCATTTACGTGTTGATAAATACGTTGTCCATGTATTACTGCAAGTTTTTTTATTTCTTCTTGGACCGTCGGGATATTTAGATCCCGATGAAGGTCATCATTCCTAATGTACCACGGAGCGTTAACTATACCACGTAGCACTTTGTTTTGAAAAGTTTGTATTATTTTAGTGTTGGTTTTCTTTGTACAGCCCCAGAGCTGTATTCCGTAAGTCCATACAGGCTTTAGCACCTGTTGATATAGTAGCAATTTATTTTCGGTTGACAATTCCGAGTTTTTCCCGAGCAGCCAATACATTTTTCGATATTTGATATTAAGTTCTTCTTTTTTCTTTTTAACGTGCTCTTTCCATCTGAGCCTGGTATCTAAGGTCATCCCTAGATATTTAGCCTTATTTGCATACGGAATCTGCTGACCGTTAATGATTACAGGTTTGTAACTGACTTTTAGATTAGTAAAATTCACATGCGTGGATTTTGCCCGATTCGCCACTTTTTTGTCCATTTTATGATTTTGTCACATGCTTCTTGAAGTTTCGTTGTCGATTCCTCGATAGTGTCTCCTACTGAGAGAACTGCAGTGTCATCAGCAAATGTTGCAACGGTAACATAGTTTAAATGAGGTAAATCTCTGGTGTAGAGTAAGTAAAGAATTGGTCCCAAAACACTACCCTGTGGGACTCCTGCCGAGATCTTTTTTAGCTCGGAGTATTCATCTTCATATTTCACCCGAAAGTGGCGATTCTCTATGTATGATTTTAAAATCATGTAATATTGTTTTGGTAAATCTCTATGTAGTTTAAAGAGTGAACCTCTGTGCCATAACTTATCGAAGGCCTGTGCCACATCTAAGAAGATACCAGAGCAAACCTTTTTCCTTTCTAATGTATTCTCAATGACATCTGTAAGCCTGTGAACCTGCTCAATAGTGGAGTGTTTCTCCCTGAAACCAAACTGATATTCTGGGATAAGGTTTCGTTGTTCTATGGTTATTTTCAATCTTTGAAGCTTCGAGCAGCAGCCTCTCAAACAATTTCGCTAGTGTTGGTAGAAGTGAAATTGGCCGATAAGATTTTCTAACATTCGGTGGCTTGCCCGGTTTCGGAATCATTATTACTTCTGCTACTTTCCACTGCATTGGCACATGTTTTTTCCTGATGATCGCATTGATTATGTGCAGTAATTTACGGGTCCCTTTTTCAGGCAGCTCCTTTATTATTTGCCCTGTTATCAGATCGTAACCAGGAGCTTTCTTTGTTTTTATGTTCTTAATTTCTGCTTTTAGTTCTTTCAATGTTACAGGCCTGATATCTTCGAAATCAGATATTCTGGGCGTATCAGCAGTGTTTTCGTAACTGGTCTGCCGACCTAGATGTTGAAATGTTTCTTCAAGATGTTCAGCAAACAGGTCAGCTTTATCTTTCGCACTTCTAGCCCAGTTCCCATCGTTTGTTTTGATTGGGGGGATTTGCGTTTTTGGTCGTTTTAACCCTTTTGTTGCTTTCCAGAGGGAATAGTCGGTATCTTTAGTTGGGGCTAGAGAACAGAGATATTTTCCAATTGTTTCATTTTTCACTGCTTTTATGAGTACCTTAAGTTTGATGCACAAGTTGTTTAAGGTGGTTTTATCTTGCGGCGCACGTGTATTCTGCCATTTCTTTCGGGCTTTTCGTTTTTCCTGCACTAATTCTCTTACTTCTATTGGGTAAATAACGGCGTTTTCTTTCCTGGATGATAATTTGGGGGTGCATTCCCAAGCCGACCATTGTATGACATCAAGGAGCCGGTCTAGTTCCTCTTCTATTTCATATTCACTTTTGATTGGCACTTGAAGTTCTATTTTTTCCTCCACTAACTGCTTAAACAATTCCCAATTTGTTTTGTTGTTTGTTAGTTGTGGTGAATTTGTTTTTTCTATTACATTTTCACTAACCGTCATAATAACAGGAGAATGATCAGATATTAGACTTTCATCATTTTCTAAGAAGATGTAGCGTTCCGATATGCCTTTAGTGATGTAGAAATCTATTAGATCTGGGATTTTGTTAGGATCTATTGGCCAGTACGTCGGTTTCCCTCCTGAGTAAAATTCACAGTTTGAGTATTGGCCAGCTGCAAGTAATTCCTTGCCTTTTGGAGAGGTTAATCTTGAACCCCAGAAGGTATTTTTTGCATTAAAATCACCTCCGACAATGAAGTTACTTCCCAATTTCTGGAACAGTTTAATGTAGTCTTCTTTTTTTAGGTTATACCGTGGGGGGCAATATATTGCAGATATATTACAGGTGTTGTGATGACCAAATTTAACCGTCACGGTGGTTACTTGCATGGATTCTTTTTCTATTTTTAATTCTTCATGATGTTTGATATTATCCCTAATAAATATAGCTGACCCTCCTCTTGCTCGTTCTGCAGGGTGTGTGGTATGGTAACAAGTATATCTCCGGATTGATACATAGGAGCTGCTGGTAAAATGTGTTTCTGATATTAAGCATATATCAATTTTCTCTGTATTTAGAAATAGTTCTAATTCTTCTAGGTGTTGTGTTAATCCGTTTGCATTCCATATAGCTATTCTTCATGAGTAGTTTTGATGTCTGGTTTCTGTTCCGCAATTATGAGTTGAACTAGGTATTGCAGACATTATTTATTTTTAACTATTTTGGAACTTGGTATTTCCAGCAGGTTAAGTCGATTCAGAATTAACTTATTTAGTTTATTCTGTTCCTCAAGGCTATTTAGAATTGCTTGGACAGTGTTTTTGAAATTTTCGGTACCGTTTGCCTCATTTTCTTTCGAATTTGAAGCGGCCTGTGCATATGTATAATTCTCCCTACGCATAGATGATTCGTTTCTTGCTCGATTCTTATTTGGATGACTTAGAGGGGGTTTGCGTGCCTGATCCCTCATTTTTTGTTGCTGCTTGGCAACCTCACATCCTCGGTAGCGGGCTGGATGCTGCCCATTACAATTTATACATTTTGCTGGTTCTTCTTTTGATAATTTGCAAGTTTGTGTTGGGTGCTTTTCAGCACATTTCACACATCTTGGATCGCGCGCGCAATATCGTTGCGTATGGTTAAAGCCTTGGCATTTTTTACATTGTACTATTCTTGTACTGCCTCTTTTAACAGCTTCGATCTTTACTCGCATGTTGAGTATGCCAGTTATGTTGTAAATGTTTTCTATTTTCTCGGATTTATCAAACGTTAGCATGAACAGGGGAAGCCCTCTTTTTGAAACCGCTTCTAGTCGGTTCTCTCCGCTACGTCTCTCTTTTTTAATAATGTTTACGGCATCAAGGATTTTAAATCCTTTATTTTCTAGATCCTCCATTATTGAATTAATTTCACAGGTTGGATGTAGCCCTCTTGCCATGACCTTGATGGGACGCTCGTTTTTATTTTCGTACGTGTACCACTGATATTTTTGCGTAATCAGCTTCATTGACAAGTTTCTGTATGCGTTTGGATTTGAAGTGTTAATCTTCCATACATTATTGTTCAGAGCAGTAATTGTATACTCTTGTTCCGTAACAGTACTCATTACACTTTGGATTTCTGAGTAGTTCGTTACTCCTACTATGAAAATCGGTGGTTGTGGCTTTTACCTTTGTCTGTGCTTCATTTTGTTGAGCTGGTTGCCGTTCGGATGATTTTTCTACCTCATCGAGATTTATTGGTGAAAGTGATTTCTCTTTTGGTTTAGCTGGCTGTTGGTCTAGAGCTATTTGTTTCTTGATGATTAACTGTTTTCTAGAAACCTCTTTTGAAGTTGATTGTAAAGTTTCTGCCATTTCTGGTGAGTGTTGAGCTTTCCTTTTCTTACTTGGTCTTTTACTTCGTTTCAACACCCAATTTGTTTCTCTTTCCAATTCTTCTTCATCCGTATGGAATGGATTGATTTCATCATCGATTGCAGGATTAGGTTTCGTCCCAAGTTCTGCACGTGTTTCAACTGCTTTTTTGAGTTCTTCGTTCTCTTTCTTTAAAATTGTAAATTCTTCTTTCAATTTAGTTGTAAATTCCTTTATTTCTCGTAGTTGTTCACGGAGTTCAGCATTTTCCTTCTCGTACTGAAATATATTTTCAGTTGAAGATTTTGGTGATCTTGGTAATTTGGAACTTCGTCCAAATGGGTTAAACAATGATTGGCCCACCCCAGCATCTATTGGGCCTGCCTCCGAAGAGTGTGGATTTGTCAGCATATCTGCTGCTGTACCACCTGGGGTATTACATTCCGTATTTGTTGTATTCATTGTTTGTTTTAGCCAATTTATACCACTGGCATTTGGTCCCCGGTAGCACTTTGCTACTGCCGAAGCAGTACCCACCCCCGCGACGTGGACACGGCTACCTTGGTGTTACCTAGGTGTTCACAGAGACAGCCGAAGCCCTCTGAGTACCCTAGGCTGAGGGGCATCTTTGTGAATTTTTTTTTTTAATTTTGAAATTAGCCTTGACATTGAAGATGAGCTCAGTAGCGCCAAAACAAAGAACATTTAGAGTTGAGGAGAATTAGAATCAAATATGTCGTTTAGAAGCTGGTGGACAAAATATTAGGTGTGCAAGTAGAAACCCGGCTCTGTAATTGGTTGCATTAAAATATAATACTTGAACGAATTCAAATAGCCCGCCATTTTGGATTTATATAGCTTAGTCATTACTTACATTTCCGTCATTACATTCTATTTTGATTTTAAATGAAAAAAAATACTGCTCAAGCTTGTTCCGACACCTTAAAGGTCCTTACATAATTTATTTTTTTTAATTTTTCATTGTAAAAAAAAATATGTAATATAAATTTCATCAAAATTGAATAGGTACTGCCATCTGTGTTATGTAATTTGGTATTACATTATTTTGCAAATTGGGCATAATTGCTTTGTTTTATTTGTGTATCAATATTCGGTGTTAGGTACGTAATCGTCTATTTATTTTTGGAGCGAGACCCATGTGTACCTTTTAAGCATGTGTGCGCGCGGCTAGGTTATAGAAAATCATTTTTGTTGTGTTTTATTTTGGTGCGAGCAGCTATATTTGGTGCAGCTGATACGGGTGAGAGAGAGTGTGTAAGTGGTGTATGCTTGTGTGGTGCGAGATTTTTTTTGTTTAAGTTTAGTCTCGCGTTGGTTTATTTATAAGTCTAGTTTTGATCTCAAAAAAAAAAAAAAAATAATCGAGGTGGTGTTCTTTTTGAGTAAAAAGGAAAAATTTTTTTTTTGGATTATATTTTTTGTTGATAATATTTTGATTAGTTTCCAATAAATTAAAATGTTATAGCTAAAGTTATCGGTTTACTCATGTGAGAAAAAATAATTTATAATAAGAAACATATTTTGATTGTGTAATAAATATAAATAAATAGTTTTGTATTTTTTTTTTGTGTGCTGCGCCCAAGATAACTCGTCTTTGTAGAACAGAAAAATGTATATTACATAATTCAAATGGAAAACTAGTGTTAAAAAAACCAAATATAAGAGCGTAGTTAAGTAATTTACCCGGAAAATTAAAACTTGTTAGAGTGTTGTTTGCGAGTTATTCTGCAGCGGTGTGGTAAAAATTTGTTTGCAGCAATATAAGAAAAGAAATATTAAAGCTTTTAAACCAAAGCGCTTCCACCAACTTTTTACATGGGGAAATCGCGGTATTGGTCCAAAACGGTGCCACCATACATTTGCGACGAGTACTGTATCTCGAAGTGTGCCGTTTTTACGGGCTGCATCTACGATCTACGTCCATGTGTAGTAAAATAATTTGAAGAAGAAGAACTTAATGTTTTACTAGATGAAAATCCGTATCAAACCCAAAAAGAGCATGCAGAACAGTTAGGAGTTATTCACCAAGTTATCCATAAACTGACCGAAGAAAACAAGATCCGAAGAGTTGACATCTACATGAATTTGATTTCTCGCTACACAAGAAAGAATTGTTTGCATAAAATCATTACGGGTGAATAATGAGTTGCCATCAACATCAGTTACATCAACATCGTATTTGAAAGACAGGCGGCTCACGAAAGTTGAAGATGTACAAAAATGGCTCGATAACTATTTTGTTTCGAAAAAACCAAGTTTCAATCGTCAACGCATTCATCATCTACCTGATAAATGGCAAAAGACCATAGATAGTAATGACGAATATTTCGATAACAAATCTTTGTAACAATTATATTTTTAATAAAGTTAAATTTGACCAAGAAAGCAGAGTTTTTACTTGCACACCTATTAATTTGATTCAATTTAATTTAATGTGGTTAATTTTAATTTAGTTCAGTAAAATTTGAATATAACTTTATTTTGAAATTTTAATTTTAATTAGAGTTACCTGTCCACAAGGACGGAAGAATTTTTTAGAACTCGGTTGTAATTTGCAATTTTCCATAAAGAAAAACCAAATTATTACAAATATAGCAACTGACTCTACTCAGTTTATAATAAATTAAATTTAAAATGTTAGAGTGCAAACGCATTGAATTGTTGTACTTCCCAATGATTAATTCAAAATGAACTAAAACCAATTTATGTGACAGCTTTAAATTTCTAAACAACAATCAATTTTGGTCAATTTCCACCGTTTAGCTTTGAATGTTATTTTAAAACTTCAATTAAAACTTAGTTCCAATCCATTCAAAATAGTATTCAACCAGTATTTAAAATATCGTAGCTTTAATAAGAAAACTGCCGCATTTGGTTTGCTAGGTTCAACAGGAAATAACACCGGAATCTAGGCTTTGGGAATTCTAGTGTAAATACTTACTTATTTTGATCTGATTGCGTAGTTATATACATGTAAACAAGGCTCCCTGAATTAAAAAAAACTGACTTAAAAATTGTGTTTTTTCGGACTTAAAACGAGCGTTTTTATTTCATTTTAAAATTGACTTAAAATCTGTACTGAAAATGAAATAAAAAAAGCTGGCTTTATTAGTGCATATCATAAGTCATTTTGAAAATAATTTAAGAAGTGTGTTTATAAGTGACATAAAATGTGTATTTTTAAGTCACTTTGAAAATGAAATAAAATGTGTGTATTTAAGATCGAAATAAAACGTAAAATGTATAACAGTAAACGCCCAATTATCCGGTATCCAATTAACCGGAACACTCAGTTAACCAGAATTTTAATTTTAAGGAATGTTTTTTGCTTTTTTCTCTTTTATATGCATTTTTTAATACATTTGAAACTTTCAATTATTTTTTGCATATTTTCATTAATGAAAGCATTAGTTGAAAATTTGGAAAGGCTTTAATTTTCTTATTATAGTATAAGCCCGATTATTCGGCAACCAATTAACCGGAACACTCAGTAAACCGGAATTTTAATTTTTAGGATTTTTTTTGTATTTTCTCTTTATTTTCTCTTTCATATGCATTTTTAATTCATTTTGAAATTTGCAATTGTTTTTTACTCATTTTCATTAATGAAAGCATTAAGTTGAAAATTTTGAATGGCGTTAATGTTCACATTACCGTAAAAGCCCGATTATCCGGCATCCAATTAACCGGAACACTCAGTCAACCAGAAATTCAATTTTTAGGATTTTTTTGTTTGCTTTTTTTTCTGTTTCATATGCATTTTGTAATTCATTTTGAAATTTGCAATTGTTTCTTGCAAATTTTCATTAATGAAAGCATTAAGGCGGTGATACATGTACAGATTTTGCCTTTAAGGCATAAAAATTATGCGCGCTGATTGGTTAAAAGTTGGCCATCTTGAATCGCCTTACAGGCAAAAATTTTAAATTGAACATTTCTCAATTTTGTATAAGGCAAATTTTTTTTGCCTTAAAGGCAAAATCTGTACTTGTATCACCGCCTTTAGTTGAAAATTTGGAATGGCTTTAATTTTCTTATTACAGTAAAAGCCCGATTATCCGGCATCCGATTAACCGGAACACTCAGTTAACCGGAATTTTAATTTTTAGGATTTTTTTTACTTTTTTCTCGTATTTTTTGTCTTTTATATGTATTTTTTAATTAATTTTGAAGTTTGCAATTGTGTTTTGCATATTTTCATTAATGAAAGCATTAGTTGAAAATTTTAAATGGCTTTGATGTTCATATTACAGTAAAAGCCCGATTATCCGCATTCCAATTAACCGGCACACTTAGTCAACCGGAATATTCATTTTTAGTATTTTTTTTGCTTTTTTCTCTTTCATATGCATTTTGTAATACATTATGAAATTTGCAATTGGTTTTTGCACAGTTTCAGTAATGAAAGCATGAGTTGAAAATTTTGAATGGCTTTAGTTTTAATATTACAGTAAAAGCCCAATTTTCGACATCCAATTAACCGGAACACTCAGTTGACCTGAATTTTAATTTTTGGTTTTTTTTTGTTTTTTCAAGAGACTGAGTGTTCCGGTTGACTGAGTGTTCCGGTTAATCGGATGCCGGATAATCGGGCTTTTACTGTAATGAGAAAATTAAAGCCGTTCAAAATTTTCAACTAATCCTTTCATTAATGAAAATGACCAAAAAACAATTGCAAATTTCAATATGAATTATAAAATGCATATGAAAGAGAAAAAAGCAAAAATAAATCGTAAATATTAAGTTTCCGGTTGACTTAGTGTTCCGGTTCATTTGATGCCGGATAATCGGGCTTTTACTGTTTCAGGTCAATTTTCATGTGGGGAGCTCGGAAAAACTCGATTGAATATAGCGCAGGTGTGAACATCAGTAAAACCTTTCATTTGAATCTATTTCCAACCATGACACTTTAAACAGTCAATTTTTAGAAATATTCAAATTTTGTGTGTGCGATATATTCAATCGAGTTTTCCCGAGCCCTCCACATGAAAATTGACCTGAAAATTTTTCCAGGTGTGAACATCAGTAAGACCTTTCATATGAATCTATTTTTAACCATGACACTTTTAATAGTCAATTTTTAGACATTTTCAAATTTTGTCCGTGCGATATATTCAATCGCGTTTTCCCGAGCTCCCCACAAGAAAATTGACCTGAAATTTTTTCCATGTATGAACATCAGTAAGACCTTTCATTTGAATTTATTTCCAACCATGACACTTGAAACGGTCAATTTTTAGAAATTTTCAAACTTTGTGTGTGCGATATATTTATATACAAGTTTCCGTATTGGAAAATGAATTTTTTAAACAATTAATAAAGCTATTTAAAATATAGTTTAGTGTTTTATTGGTTAAATTTCATTTGATTTTATTTTGTAGAAAACAAGTATTTTTTGTAAAAAAAAGTACTTTCGGCTGAAAAATATCGGCTGAGAAATGTCGGCTGAGATATGTCGGCTGATAACTTTCGGCTGAAGCATATTAATATTTAACATTTCATATTATATTTTCGGGTGAGATAGCAAAGACACTATCTGCATTATCGATTTTTTTTACTTTCAGCTGGAAACTATCGGCTAACTTTAATAGGGTTAAAAAGGCCTCATTTTTTCATGTAAAAACACCATTTTTAAGTCCACCTTTTTAATTTCAGCTTTTTAATTCAGGGAGCCATGTAAACAACAATCGCGGAACCATCTTTGTAAACTGCTTGTTCAAATCCATTGTAAAAATTCAAAAATTAAAAGACTTACTGTAAAGACCTTCCGCGTTACAAAGAATTGGCTTGTCAATATCTTCCATGCATTTTTAGCGTAGTTCGAGATGGATATTATTTAAACATTGATTTCGTCCTTCCGTTCTACAATCGTCTTGCGCTTCTTGGCGTAGATTTTACTTTTTGAGCAATTGTTTCTTGTGTGGAAAAATACCACATACTAGGAGTACATGTCATCCAATAGGCTATAAGAAATTTTGTGTTTTATCATGGTAGGAGTTACCGTTTACCTCAACAGCGTTTATTAAAGTATCAAACTGGTAAGTATCTCGCGCTATACTAATGATATTGTCATGGAGCCCGACTAAATTTGATAGCCTTTGATAACAGTTTAATTTCAAAAGTAAAAACACGGCCCACTTCAAAATAGTCGATGTCGCAGAGGATAACATTTAATCGTCCTTTTTTTGATTGTTCAACGACAATTTCACACGTTTTATAGAATCCCGAAAGGAAAAATTACAATAAAAAAGTTTTAGTCGCTACTAACGATGATGTTTTGTTTTCAAAGGAACATGAACTCCTGATATGCTTGTATTTTACGGTCTTCGCTGTAGGATGCTTTCAAACTTAAATATAGGTGACAATTTGATTAATTTTATTTTTTGTGAACGACAACCATTAATACGTTTATTTGCACCTTACAGTAGCAACGTAGAATACATACATCGTTGATAAATCCCACACTTCATTGAATTACATGAAAATTCGCCAACATTATTCCAAAAATACGAGTACTGAAAAGCATAAAACCACAAAATACAATTGCTTCAATTAGTAATGACAGAAATAAATCATTTAATCTAAGATAACGATGTGAAGTCCAGATCATAGGTAAACTTTGCTTGAAATAGTAATTTTTGCTTTTCCATGAATAAAATTGAGGACCCATGCAAAAATGAGCCGTGAAAACGCTTTGGTTGGAATTCACTGACCTGTGGTGACATGTTCTACCATCACATTTTCGATACTTTATCGAAGCTTATTTCTCAATTTCCTAAACTAAAATGGACAACTGTTTCATTTAGGAATTATTTCTTTTCTATTGCTATCACAACCTACTAGTACAAATGCGACCAAATTGTGTTTCTCTAATTTCGTTCAAGTATCGAAAACAAATTATTTCTTGATAGAATTGGGTAGAATATCACAATTTTTCAATCTAGCAACCTGGTAAATGATATAAAATGTGAAATAGTGTCATACTTTATTCTAAAGAAGCGAGACATAATCTACGATAAAGTATCGAAAATGTGATAGTAGAACATGTCAGCACTGTTTATGTTTTATCTTATAACATTAAATCAGAATAAAGGGCCTATTTTTTAATTCAAACTGAGCAAGCAGTGCGCTGTGAAAAAATACTCTGGGCTGGGATGTTCGAACATCGCAACATTTTTCGATATTTTATCGAAGTCTACGTCTCTTTCTGCTAGAATTAATTTGATTTCTGTTTCTTTTATCAATTATTTCTTCTCTTTGCACGTTATCTATTTCACTTATTTTCGTTCTAGAAATAAATTAATTGGTGATAGAAATTCAGTAGGAACATCACAATGTTGCAATCTAGCAAGCTGGTAAATGATATAAAAATTGAAACAGAGACAAATTTTATTCTGCAATAACGAGAAATATACTTCGGTAAACTATCGAAAACAGGTGATGTTAGAACATCCCAGCCCTGTATTTTTCTATTCAACCTGTGTTTTTATTTGTTGCATACCGTGCATACTCAGTTCTACAAATTACACTCTGAACAGAAAGTCAGTGTACGAAGAGTATGCAAAGTAAAAACAAATTATTACTCTATGCACACTGGATCATTTGGCACTGTGCAACTTGTGCTTTGTGTACAATCAGAGCTATCCGTGATTTTAAAGAGCCGTTATATTAAAAGAGAGCTTTAAATGGAGAGGAAGCTTTTATTGAGTTACTATAAGAGAACGTGGTAATTGGAAAATGTTTGAACATAAATTTATGAATAAAAAATTAAACAAATCATCTAAATTTTAACTTTATATTTGTAATAAAATATTCTAAGAACACATATTTGAAAATCGGCCATAATAATGTAGTACATATTTAATTATTAAATTTAAACTAAAGCGCAACATAAATTTATTAATTCTCTATAAAAATGAGCTTTCCGTTTAGTTCTGTAGGTTAGTAAAGTAAGTTAATAAAGGATGCTGCCGCGGATTCCTCTTACATCTAATTTAAAATTAAGTTTTATAAAAATTTAACGTCGTTAGTAAATTCTGGTCTCATGTACATCAAAATTTTCGAGATGAATGATGAATTTAATAACAAACAAAATTAAAGAGAGAAAATGTGAGCTGAAACGAACTTTTATGAATCACCATGTAGAACTAATAATTATTATTCATATAATAAATTTTTGTCATCAAAATTTATTTATTGGAAATGTATAATATAACGATGTCAAATCGTTGATTTTCTTAATTAAATATTATTACAAAAAACAACAAAGCGTAGAAAACTTCAATTTTATGCGATCGCAAAACCGAGCTTTCTGTTATTTCAAAATCCGTTTAAAGATGTCTCTAGAATAAATTTACTTGATATTACAGAAACGAATATAATAACTAAACAACTATTTACGAAAACCTTTAATATAATAATTTAACAAAATTAATAAAACTCAAAACAATTATAATTTTTATTTATAATACGGTTCTCGTAAATACTTTATAAAGCACTAATAAGACCTGTGCTGACTTTCGGAAGCGAGAGCTGGACCATGACCTCTAACGATTGTAGATTGTTATCTACATTCGAAAGGAAGGTCATCCGTTCAATTTTTGGTCCAATTAAAGTTGCGAACAACGAATACCGGATTCGTATGAATCACGAAATAAAGCAACTCCTCGGAGGCAGCGATATCATCGGATTCATTAAATCCAATCGAGTGAGATGGCTCGGCCACGTTACAAGATCCCCACAACAACGGATGATAAATAAAGTGTTTCACCAACAACCAGCCGGAGTACGTCGTAGAGGAAGACCCCGACTACGCTGGCGTGACGACATTGAACAAGATCTGCTAGCATTAGGATGTCGAAACTGGAGGACGAGAGCAATGGATCGGGATGGATGGAGGGCCATTGTGCGGGCGGCGAAATCCCTTCATGGGATGTGAAAGCCAGAGAGAGAGAGAGAGTTCTCGTAAATAAAATTTTTGAAAAGTTTTAGAAAAATGTCACAATTTTTCCAAATTGTTTCTTTTTTTATTTCAATCCAATTCGCTCGTGATGGGTTATACTCAGTTCCTGGAGATCTCCATAATCTATTGAACCAGGCAGTATACATAATAAATTGTTAAATTTTATAAACATTTGGGTTTTAATACTTATGTAGCTTTAATTAATATTTAGCGACATCTTTTGATTGGTTTAGTAATTGCGAAAAGCTTTATTAAATTACAATGTTTATATTTTGTGAAGTTCTGTTTTGTTTATACTAATAGGATGACACAATTTAGGCTGCGAATTTGTTGCTATGAAAAATCAAATTTTTAAGAAGTAACGACAGTTTTCCAAGTTTGTTCATCGACAATTTTGAAATAGAATCCAAAACACAATAACCCCCATACTACATTGTTACTCCAACAGCATTTTTTAACGAACATTTGTGTTGGAAAAATAATGCTGAAATTTTTGATGGAACACTCTATACTAATTGCTTATTATCCGTACATACACATATAAACAAATTCTTGTTTCTACAAAGCATTTATGTTTTTATGTACAAAAAAGCTTCTAAAAAAATATTAAAATACACTGGTTGATATGAAAAAGTTCATGGAAAAAAGTGGCGGAATCTTACGGCTCTTATATTTAGGAGGCTCTGGTACAATACGCAGGGCAAGCCTGCTAGCTCGGATTGAATTATTAAATAGACTCAAGATATCGAGAAAAAATAATATGTAGGTTGCACTCGTGATTGACATGTGCAGTGGTTTTGGGTGTGGTTGGTTATGAGATGCAGAAAATTCAAAAACAGCCATTTATTTCAAGATTAGAGAGACACACTAAGTTTATTAGTATGTATAGATATCCGAAAGGTACCTACCTATCTGTCTTTCCACTTTTCCAACATTTTCTTACCTTTAAATTTACAACATAACTCGCTTGTTATAAATGAAACAGACAAACTATTCAATTTTAGGTTAATTTTTACAAGTAATATTTAACAATAATACATTAATCGTCGGCTTTTAAAAGCCTAGCAAACATAAATATTTCTCAGAGCATATCGATTTCAACCCTGATTATCAGAACTTTTCTGGAATTGTATCAAAATAATCAATCCGTTTACAGCGTACGCGATCATCTGAAATAAGACAAGGACAAAAATATTAAAACTATCAGGGTGACGGAAAGATTACCTGACTTACCGAGTAAAGTAAATTTTTATTTACAACAAACAGCTTGTAGGGTGCTATGTCAAAGTCAAAATGTTCCATTTGTATCCGAAATAAATTTAACTAGAAAACAAAAACAAGAAAACAGAATTTATTAGCATTTAATAGTTGATTGGTTTGGAATAGACCGATCATTTTACAAGAAAGGTTTATTATGCGAGTCGTATAACATTTTTGCCACCACTCAGAGATTATATCTAGTGTATGAAAATACATAATTAAACAACCCTAAAAAATTACTCACAATGTTGCTTAATCGGCTATCGTGCTCCATAAAACGCAACTCGTTCAACAAATAGATTACTTCATTTAATTTCCAACGTAGCATACTCAACAGCCAAAATAACATCAGTGTCTGTATGCAAATATAAGTGCCATAAAGTATTCCACTTACTGGAAAATACCATTTCCCTCCCGACCAAAAATCTTCTGACGTATCCAGCAAGCCAAAATAAACATAAAAACTTTGACTTATAGCCTTTGTAATCTTGGCCATCAAAAACATAAGCACTTGGTTCGAATAGTACGTGTTTAATGCCACAATAAGTTTATGAATGCGATTAACAAATTTCATCATAATTTCAAGATAACCGACGAGCTCGTACAGTTTAGTGAGCCGCATAACATTTGTTACATTGCACGGTTTTGCCGAAACAAACTTGTTTATATCGTGTATTTTGCGACCGAGATGGGTATTCAACGATTTCAACACGAATACAAGTCCAATTAGAATTAACGTAAAGTCATAGAATATTAGGGTTTCGAAGTAAATCGAGATATATGAAATAACGATACTCCCATAAAACTGATGATAGTGAAAACAGTCGACCACAGCCAAAATCACGACCAATATTGCTACGAAGTGATAATCAATAAAAAATAGCCAATTTAAACTTTGCACGATCCTGAATTGAAAATTATTAGTAATTTGATTGCGAAAAACTGATTTGAATAAGTTTAAAAATTTTAAAAATTTCTTAAAAATGCGATAGTTCTGGTTTTGATTAATGATTCGCTTATAGTAGCACCCGATAATATTACACAGTGTTATAATAAAATATAGGATATATGAGCTTAAAATAACAGCACTGTGACCTTTGCTAATAATGAAGTATGACATACCAATCAACTGTACCAGGAAAATGAGAGCCACCAGAATCGCATAAATATTTAAACATTTTGAGTAGTTTTTGTAGGCGTAATATAAACCGTGACTCTCGACACACGTAAAATTCAAAATTCCGTATAGTCGGGCCATTTTAAGGACTGACCGTATTAAATATCTATTCATCGCGCGCTTTAAATGGTTCAAGTTAAAACTGACGAAAATTTAGGTTTAACATTTTTTATTATAAACAATTTAGTAATTAGAAACGCCTAAATTTTTAGCAACAATACAGTCAGATACAGTTCAGTTCATTTACGCCTGTGATACGAATACAAATAATTATTCATAAAAAAATATCTATTTTCAAGTACAATACATGGCCTGGACTCTAGTGAATCCACCTTATAAATTTTCCTTCCATCCAAACCTACTAAAATTGAAGAAATCAATAAAACAAATCGGTTTGGTAAACCGTTAAAATACTTACGCTTGTCCTGAGCCGTTCATCTACGTTCATCAGCCGCAATTCGTTCATTGCAAACTGTATTTGATCAATTTGTTTTCAATACACACTTATCGCGTTAAACAATAAAATCGTTTGCAAAGTATTCGAAAGAATCAGAATCGTACCATTGAGAGCGAATGTAATAAATTGCGCAGAGCGAAAATCAAAATTCCAAATTTCCTGTGAGGTTAAGAATGCCTGATTCATCATAATTATAATTTTTAACAACATAAATATGATTATCTGATTCGCAAAATGTTGATTTAGCAAACGCATGACATGGGCTATTTTATGAAAATATCCAATAATTTCATCGATAAAATCACAGAGTTCACACATTCCATGTGCCACCATACCGGTCTTCAGCAAACGTTTATCGTTTATAGTTCTAATTTTTAGACACAAAGTTTGATTTATATATTTTAGAATTACAATCGATATTAACATGACAATTTGAAAATCGTAAAAGATGATTATTTCAAAGTAGTGGTGTAGACATGATTCCACCTGATGCCACAACTTACGAAACGAACGCATAAAATTGAACAGCGACAATAGAATTAATATTGCACCAACTCCAAAATAATTCAAGACCAATATACGATTTGCCCAGTGTACGATTTTTAAATGCTGGACGTCGTATTTTGCCGCGATATTGTTATAGAGCTTAAATAATTTAAAGATTAGTTTATAACCGGCCCGAAATTTCACCAGCTTGTAGTAGTAAGAAATGTTCATATATAAGAAAGGTCTGTTGCTATTCAACATTTATTTTACAAAATAATATTTATATTTCATAATACATCATATATAAATTAAATATCTAAAATATAAATTTATGAATTTCAAAAGAGACATTTTCATCATTCACAAAAACATAAAACATTTACTTATTAGAAATACTTATAAGCGGAGCCAAAATATAGTTTTCCTTCAAGTAGTAGTGTTTTTACTTCGGATGGTAAACTATTATATGTTATAGTACGAGTCGATGGTTGAATATATTAGTCGAACCTCGATTGGTTCTGGCAGTATATACAAAAAAGTACCTTGTTAAAGTTAGCCGATAGTTGCCAGCCGAAAGATAATGCAGATAATGTCTTGACTATTTTTAAACTCTCTTTATACTCTAGCTCCTATCGATTTTTAAATTCCTATAAACTGAAATAATTTCTCCTTCACCCGAATGATGTAACCCGATCCTAAATTCTCCTAAATTCGAGTTCATGACTGATTTTTGCTGTATTCAAGACACTATATCTGCATTATCTTTCGGCTGGAAACTTTCGGCTAACTTTAACAGTATCAAAAAAGTGGGTGTCTGTACCACTTGTACGGGCATATGACGTGAATACGAGGAATGTTCGAGAATGAAATGGCCTTGAAAGTTCACTTTTTGTCGCGATATTCCAGAACTTTTTCAGAATCTCATTTCCGGCCCACTTATCCAATCCCATCATAATCGGTTAGCAAATTACCGAGTTCCGCCCCAGCAGGTCCTATTCCAGAACTTCTTCCAAAAATCATTTAAGGATCCCATTTCCATACAATATATCCAATGCCATCATAATCGGTTAAGATTTTTTTTTTTTTTAACTAATAGTTGAAAAAGATGGTCGATATTTTTAGTTTGATTAATCCATTCTTTAAGGTCTTTTGAAAAACTAGAAAAGTTGCTGCACTTTCGAATGTCCAAAGGTAAATTGTTAAAAATGATTGGTGCAACGATATTAAAAAAGTTTTTCCGTAGGTCTAATCTAAATTTTGGAATATGTTTTAAAAAGGTATGATTCGACCTGAGATTATAACCTGCATGAGTCACAAAATTATTTCCACTTTTAACATTACCGGGTTCCGCCCCAGATGACCATATTCCAGAACTTTTTCCAAAAATTATTTAAGAATCCCAACATATAGCTGTAGCGGCTCAAAAACCTTTTCACTTCGTGGCACTCCTTGTAGCAAAACTATTTATACGTCGCGCCGCTTAATTACGAGGCATAGCTCGTTTTGCTGAATAGAGTTATTTCGCCACCTACATTCGCGAATCTCGATATTTATCGATTATCGATAAATATCGAGAATTCAATTTTTTGATACGAAAATAAAACGAAGAAACGAAAAAGAAACCAGTCGCGTTTTAGAAATTAAAGGAGACATAGCCTCCCACAGTTAATAATAAAATATAATCAAGTGAAAAGTGCCGCGAACAATGGTCACACACCAACCATCTTGTTTGTAAGCTAATATAAAATAATATTCTATAGTGATAAGTTATAACTATATTTATACATAATTAACAAATACAATATAGTGTACTAAAATACAAATAGTGAGTGTTATCAATTTAAATAATCAAAATCCCGGTAACACCGCTATATAGCCATATTCCCATAGCCATAGAACTTGTTCCAAAAATCATTTAAGAACCCCATTTCCATCAAACAAGCCCTCTCCCATCATAATCGGTTAAGAAATTACCATTTTCCGCCTAGCGGGCCATATTCCAGAACTTCTTCCAAAACATATCCAATCCCCCATAACAATTGGTTAAGAAATTACCGAGTTCCGTCCCAGGTGGCCATATTCAAGAATTTCTTCCAAAAATAATTTAAGAATCTCATTTCCAGTTAAGAATTGATCGAGTTCCGTCCCAGGTGGCCTTATTCCAGAATCATTTAAGAATCCCATTTCCATCCAGCATACCCAATCCCATCATAATCGGTTTATAAATTACCAAGTTCCGTCCCAGGTGGTCATATTCCAGAACTTCTTCTAAAAATCATTTAAGAATCTCATTTTCGACCAACATATTGGTCGGAAATGAGATTCTTTCTTATATGATTTTTTTCGTACGGAACTCGGTAATTTATAAACCGATTATGATGGGATTGGGTATGCTGGATGGAAATGGGATTCTTAAAGGATTTTTGGAAGAAGTTCTGGAATATGGCCACCTGGGA
Organism: Nephrotoma flavescens; assembly: GCA_932526605.1. NCBI lineage: Eukaryota > Metazoa > Arthropoda > Insecta > Diptera > Tipulidae > Nephrotoma > Nephrotoma flavescens. Next base: position 125,820,141 of record OW052221.1, on the reverse strand, counting down.
CGGAACTCAGCTATTTCCTAACCGATTATGATGGGATTGGATATGTTGGATGAAAATGGGATCATTAATTGATTTTTGAAACAATTTCTGGAATAAGACCACCTGACACGGAACTCGATCAATTCTTAACCGATTATGAAGGGATTGGGTATGTTGGATGAAAATTAGTTTCTTACATGATTTTTGGAAGAAATTCTGGAATATGGCCACCTGGAGCGGAACTAAGTAATTTTATAATCGATTATGATGGGATTGTGTACGTTGGATGGAAATGGGGTACTTAAATGATTATTGAAAGAAGTTCTGGAAAATGGCCTGCTGGAGTGGAACTCGGTAATTTCTTAGCCGATTATAATGGGAGTGAGCATGTTTGATAGAAATGGGATTCTCAAATGATTTTTAAAAGATGTTCTAGAATATGACTATCTGGGGCGGGACCAGTAATTTGTTTACTGATTGTGATTGTATATGTTGGATGGAAATGAGATTCTCAAATGATTTATGAAAAAAGTTTTGGAATATGGTCATCTGGGGCGGAACCCGGTAATTTCTTAACCGATTATGATGGGATTGGATATATTGGATGGAAATGGGATCGATGATTTGTGGAAGAAGTTCTGGAAGATTTTTGGAAGAAGTACTGGAATATGGCAATTTGGGTCGGAACTCGATTATATCTTAACCGATTATGGAATTCGGTCTGTTGGGATGAAATGGGATTCGTAAATAATTTTTGGAAGTAGTTTTGAAATATGACCTGATGAGGCGGAACTCGGTAATTTGCCAAAACTATGATGGGATTGGATATGGATTGGATTGTTTTACTGAGGTTTTTACTGATTGTTTTATAAGCAACAAATATGTATGTCCTAAACTGTCCTAAAGCAACAACAAATTTTAGGACAAATTTAGGACAAACTTCATACGACTATATTCACGTGAAGTTTGTCCTAAACTGTTTAAACACAAAATTTCTTTCTCAAGGTAATTTAACAGTGTAAATTATTATTAAATTATATTATCAGTTTAATTTAAAACAACAAGACTACACTACATTTAAAATTAAATATGTAATATCAAAAATTTTGTAAATAAATTTTCTTTATAATTATGCGAATAAAGAACTACATACTTCATAAATTTTTCATTGTATCCAGCCCAATTAAAAAACTTCAATTTTCCGGAAAATCCAGGAAAACACTGCGTGTAATATACAAAAGTTGTTTGCCACAATCTAGTATTAAAAATGTTTTGTCCTAAAAGCAATGTCTAAGAGATTCCCGAGTCCTAACGTATATCTAAGAGGTTATTACGGCTAAAATGGATCGTTTCACTTCGTACTCGGCCCAATCTAATTAAAATACATGAATTTTCTGGATTCCTGTTGGCCAACATTTACCATAAAACACAAAGTTCCGCCGATCGTGGGAATTCCCGCTATTTTAATATACGTGACGCGGGAAAAGTATATTGATTCCGTTGAAAAGAAGAAAAAGAAGAAAAATTATTTAGCGTTAGGGTTTAGAAGGTCCGCCAATTTATTGATTTATATAAGTTCTGGTCTCCTATGTCTATCTATCGAGTGAGTATGATGACCCACTGATCGTGGGAATTCCGCCAATTCATTGATTTATATAAGTTCTGGACTCGTATGTCTATCTACTGAGCGGGTATGATCGAATATAATCGACTCAAAGATTTTAGATATCGATTTTTAAATAGAAATAGGCCTATAATTAGTAATTATTGATTTATCACCTTTTTTAAAAAGTGGTATAACTTTAGCTTCCTTCATTGAGTCTGGAAAATACCTTGTGATATTAAATTATTTATTGAAGTTGATAAAATTGGAGCAAGTATATTTTTGAACCTTAAAATAAATTTAACAGAAATATTTTCTAAACCTGATACGACTTAACATTTTCGGAAATTCGTAATAACTTTTAATCCGAATGTTCTGATAAAATGTTCTGATATTCCTTAATGACTTCCCAACGGGGCTATATGAAATTCTTGTATAACTTGATAAATTTCTTCTTCATTACTCAGATGAATTCTTTTATCAGAATATGATTGAAATTTGAAACGGGATGTTTAGTTAGTTTAGGATTTAAATTTTTATTCGTTGAATTATTCGAGTAAGAATCGGAAAAGAAGGAGAAATATTAGAAATCGATGCGTCAGGCTTAGTAGTTTCCGCCGATGTTCCGCCGCCAAAGTTCCGCCGATTGTGGGAATTCCCGCTATTTTAATATACGTGACGCGGGAAAAGTATATTGATTCCGTTGAAAAGAAGAAAAAGAAGAAAAATTATTTAGCGTTAGGGTTTAGAAGGTCCGCCAATTTATTGATTTATATAAGTTCTGGTCTCCTATGTCAATCTATCGAGTGAGTATGATGACCCACTGATCGTGGGAATTCCGCCAATTCATTGATTTATATAAGTTCTGGACTCGTATGTCTATCTACTGAGCGGGTATGATCGAATATAATCGACTCAAAGATTTTAGATATCGATTTTTAAATAGAAATAGGCCTATAATTAGTAATTATTGATTTATCACCTTTTTTAAAAAGTGGTATAACTTTAGCTTCCTTCATTGAGTCTGGAAAATACCTTGTGATATTAAATTATTTATTGAAGTTGATAAAATTGGAGCAAGTATATTTTTGAACCTTAAAATAAATTTAACAGAAATATTTTCTAAACCTGATACGACTTAACATTTTCGGAAATTCGTAATAACTTTTAATCCGAATGTTCTGATAAAATGTTCTGTTTATTCCTTAATGACTTCCCAACGGGGCTATATGAAATTCTTGTATAACTTGATAAATTTCTTCTTCATTACTCAGATGAATTCTTTTATCAGAATATGATTGAAATTTGAAACGGGATGTTTAGTTAGTTTAGGATTTAAATTTTTATTCGTTGAATTATTCGAGTAAGAATCGGAAAAGAAGGAGAAATATTAGAAATCGATGCGTCAGGCTTAGTAGTTTCCTTGAGAATTGTCAGGGATTTGTGAATGTTTTGCTTCAGACACTTTTGTTTGTGAAAGTACATCAGCTCACCTAAGTTACTTGAACTGATAATATGAAACTCATTCAAGGCCGTGCTTCCGCGGTATATGTACCGGTGTGAAGTATTTCACGTTAATAAAAAGTGTAGCTACACATTTTGACGAACAGTGTAGACTCAAAATGTGTAGATAGTCAAATTATCAATAACTGTAGCTGCAAAAAAAAAAAAGTTTGGAATTCGAAACACGTGGTTTAATTAAAATTATTAAAAGTAAACAATAAATATTGAGAATTTAGGAGAAACAATTCTGAAAATATTTGTATGTTGTGATTGGTGATATGGCTCTACACGTAGAGGGTCTTTGGCCAAATTCACTTAATCCTTGCGAATTTAAGTTTCTGAATCTAAACATTGAAAATTGCAACTCCATATCATTTCATCGAAAAGTTAACCCTGTTACCCATGAGCTTAATATAAATGGTGTACTTTGAAACGGGTCGGCCTTATATCTAGGCAAAGGCTGGGCCAGTTTCACAGAATTGCCGATATTTTTTGTTAGAGTGAACAATATGGGTTTTGGAGTACCTGGATATTGGCCTAGACTACCGCAATAAAAAAACACAAACAAAAATTGAAGAATTATGTGTCTGTGCCTGTGTCAGTGCCTGTGCCAACTTGGGTATCGGACCCGAAAATAGTGGTTTTATGCCATCATAAAAGATCTTTAACGGAATTCTGTCAAATTCCATTACCAACCCATTCCCGATAATTCCCTATTTGAATAAAGTAATTTCGCCATGACCTTGAAGATATCGTCTTTACAAAAATTCATTAAATATTTGGTCGTGCCATAATTACATATCAGACACCCCAAAACCCACACCGTCCCCTCTAACTGACTGAGCTGCGGGAACCAATGGCGACTGGGGTACCAAAAGATATCGGCAATTCTGTGAAACTGGGCCAGCCTTTGCCTAGGTATAAGGCCGACCCGTTTCAAGTTTTTCAGGTAGTACTTGAAACTAAAAATTTAAGGGTAATTTTCGTTGAAAACATAAGCTTTACTAAACACATTAAGCTGTGCATCTCTACACTGAGAGAAAAGTATCCTCGTATTATGCGGTAACGAAATGATTCAAACAAATTTCATGTTTGAATGTGTGCTAATGATGTGTGCCTCAGGTCCATTTTTTCGACTAAATTATGAACTAAACTAAATTGCTGAGTAATTTACAATAAAAATTCATAGGTGGCAGTATCATCAACAAAACAAGCTGCACCTGACTATTCGAAATACTAAATTGTCAACTTTTCGTGGATAAAAGAAATATTAAATTTAAAATAATGTAAGATCATATGGAAGTTGTATTATTTGCATAAACTACGAGCTTTTTAAAAATGTCACGTAATAATTTGTGCACAATAACACATTTGCATTAAATACCAAATAATGACATTTGACAGCTAAATTGAAAAGTTACCTATTGAAAAGACTTTTCGTTTGTAATCTGTAACCGATATAGCTCAGTTCATTCCCGCCTTTGATGCGAATACAAAAGAATTGTTAAGTATAAAAAAATATCCACCTTATAAATTGTCCCTTCATCCAAACCTATTAAAATTGAAGAAATAAATAAAACAAATCGGTTTGGTAATCCGATAAAATACTTACACTTGTCCTGAGCCGTTCATCTACATTCGTCAGCCGTAATTCGTCCATTGCAAACTGTATTTGATCAATTTGTTTTCGATACACATTTATCACAGAAAACAATAAAATCGTTTGCAAAGTATTCGAAAGAATCAGAATCGTACCGTTCAGAACGAATGTAAAAAATTGCACAGAGCGAAAATTAAAATTCCAAATTTCCTGTGAGGTTAAGAATGCCTGACTTATCATAATCGTAATTTTTGTCAACATAAATATGAGTATCTGATTTGCAAAGTGTTGATTTAGCAAACGCATGACACGGGCTATTTTATGAAAATATCCAATAATTTCATCGATATAATCACAGAGTTCACACATTCCATGTGCCACCATACCGGTCTTCAGCAAACGTTTATCGTTTATAGTTCTAATTTTTAGACACAAAGTTTGGTTTATATATTTTAGAATTATAATCGATATTAACATGACAATTTGAAAATCGTAAAAGATGATTATTTCAAAGTAGTGGTGTAGACATGATTCCACCTGATGCCACAAGTTACGAAATGAGCGCGTAAAATTTAACAGCGACAATAGAATTAATATTGCACCAATTCCAAAATAGTTCAAGGCCATTATACGATCTGCCCAGTGTACGATTTTTAAATGCTGGACGTCGTATTTTGCCGCGATCTTGTTATAGAGCTTAAATAATTTAAAGATTAGTTTATAACCGGCCCGAAATTTCACCACCTTATAGTAGTAAGAAATGCTCATACAAAAGAAAATTGCGATAAAATATGCCAAAAATACTGATCGGATCATGTTGGTAGAGAATACAAAATTTAGTCCTCGTATCAAAAAGATTATTTTGTAATCGAACATTAGACAAACCGATATGCCGTACAATAACGAAAAACGGTTTAATTTTGGTGTTATGAGCATCGAATTTGGTCGTAGAATCCATTTAAATTGGTATATACCGTACAGTTTGGCAATTTGCAGAATAATTTTAAGGTAGCGGTTATTCATGATTCACACAAAATAAATAACTGAATAAGAAAACTTACACTAGTTGTATATAAAATAAATATTTCAAGCCCAATTTTATTGGTCTGTCAATCTAAGATAAGCCGGACAGCTAAATTATTGAGGTGAACGTGCTAATTACCCAGTAATTGTAATTTGGTAAACGGTTCGATTCTTTCCCTAATTGTGTACATATTATATATGTACTACTACACGCTGCCTTAATGTTGATGTGGAAATTATAATTAGAGCTTCTTCTTTATTTAAGCAACCTGGTTATCACATATTTTTATCAAAGTAAAATACGTATATGACATTCAGTTTCCGGTTTACTATACGCAGGGCCATCTAACTCTGTTCGATGCTATTGCTCTGATTTCAACCTTTGACTTGCGAGTTGTTTCGTTTCTGCTGACATCGCTCGTTTCCACGTTACAGCTGGCCATCCGATTTTTCCTTCCTCTTGTGTATTCCATTCCACAGATTTTTTTGTTATGTTAGTCGGTGACTTCCCCAGTGCGTGAAAAATTCACCTCCACTTGCGTTTTCTTATTTCGGTTTCAATGACTGCTTGATTCGTTTGCCTAACGAACTGAACATTCCCTATTTTGTTAAGCCAGAATCACTTTAGTATTCTCCTAAGGGATTTATTTACAATCATCTGTAAGTAAGTTATTGTTGATCTGAAAAGTATTCTTCCAGGTGTCGCAACCGAACAAAATCACTGATTTTACCCACGAATTGAACATGCTTGGCTGGTGTTGTGGGATAGGTCAGGAGTGTTTCGGAATTTGCGTAACATGTTAAATATTGTTCTGGCTTTGTTGATTCGTTTCTTTATATCTTCACCTGTTCCACCCGCTTTCGCTAGGGTACAACCAAAATTTGCAAATCCATTAACCTCTTTAATTTCTTCTTGATTCATATATACAAGTTTGAATATTGGTGTGTTTACCCTCATTTCTTTGCAAATCGTCACTGTATGTCATTGGAGAACACCCTTTCTAACTTTCTCGTGACACTATCCAGTACTACTAGGAATAGAAGTAGTGGGAGAAATCGTTCACTTTGTTTACCTTTGCATTGTGCTTGATTATCTGCATCACTGTAAATACGTTTTATACATTCGATTAATTTGCTTGTGGTGTCCATTTCACAAAATTTCTTTCACATTGCGTTCCTCTGTATTGCGTCGAATTCACGTTCGAAGTCCACAAAGAGTAAGTACATGATTCGCCAGACTGCCCAATGATGGTGTGTGTTGTATTGATTTGATCGGTGCAACTCCGTCCTTGCTAATATCTCTATACTTGTGTTGAAAATGGATATATCTTGCAAATTTTTGCTTTCTCTCTGGTCACCTTTCTTGACAATCGGTGGTATTCTAGTGAAATTCCTTACTTATTACTGGCAATAAAACTGTTGCAGTTGCAGATGTGCCTCCTTTGGAATATTTCATTTGGCTGTACGTTTTACAGCGACAGGCTTAATTCGAAACTGTGACATTGCCATTTGATGATCACTGTGATGTCTGCCTACACCTTTCTCCTTTCTACATTGCCCTAACAACTTGTTAGAAATAGCTGTTGAAATAGCTTGTTGATCATTACGTGATCTATAGTTAGTTCCTTGTTCTGCCATCAGATGATGTCCATATGTATTTGTGTTTATTTTTGTGTGAAAGTCTACTGGTTCTATGAACAATGGTGGGATCATCTTTCTGTTACAATTTACGTTAGATAACTTTTACTTCTTTTTACATGATAAAATAAAGTGTAGTAATCATGAAAAATTTTGATTAAAAATTGACCGAAATCACAAAAAGAAAAAAAAATTTGTGTGTGCGTGCATTCAGATTAAATGTCTGTGTCAAAATGTGTGTCCGGAATCATTCACTAGAGGAGACAGCTTTCATAGGAGCTTTGTGTTATTATGCAAATATTTTAAAAAGTATAACAATTACGAAAAAAATAATTATAAAATATTCGAAATTAAATTTGCAACAATATTGATCCAGATTATTTTTCCAAAATTTAAGCTGAAATGACGTTTTTTGCCAACAAAAATGCGGCCTTGTACAATTCAAAAGGATTGATTGATTAGGATGAAACTTCATACTGCATTAAAAATTTGTAACGGTTACCTGGTAGGGGTTGGTGGAGAAACGTTGATATGGAACCGTAGCGCGGGTTTGATCCAGCACTCACTCGCAAGTTGGATTTGTAGCGGCTCAAACAGAAAAATCCTTTTCACTTCGTGGCACTCCTCGTAGCAAAACTATTTATACACGCGCCGCTTAATTACGAGGCATTGCTCGTTTTGCTGAATAGAGCTATTTCGCCAACTACAAATTAATTCCGCGAATCTCGATATTTATCGACGATCGATAAATATCGAGATATTTATCGACGACCCGGAAATCAAGAAACGAAAATATATAGTCGCGTTTTGGGAATGAAAGGAGACACAGTCTCATACACAAAATAATAATAATAAAAGTGAAAAGTGCCGCGAACAGTCGTCCACCATTTAATGTTGTGAAATTAGTACTATTGTAAACACATTAAATAATAAATAAATAAATAGTTTATATGAAACATAAATACATATAGTGAGTGTTATCTTCTTATATATTGATACGCTTAATTTTTAGTTTGTACTCCGTTTTTAACCTATTTCCCGTGCGCGTATGTTAATGAAACAAATATCAGGTGAACGCGGTATTTTTTCATATATGTGCAGAATATATGTTTTATTAAGGAACGTGTACAGGAAATAGGTGTAAAAGCCAAGAAACGTTTTTCCTATACTGTACATCTTATATATTAATCACAACGCCAGAATGTCATGACAAAATATGTTTGTATTGAACCGTCATTACACCGCGACAATACAGAACAAAACAGAGAACATAAAATGATTTTACATACAATACATACAAACATTTTGGTGTTAAGAGGTGTGAGTGTAAAAATACAATTTTACCATGGCACTCTATCGTCATGACAAAATTTTGCGAGTGAAGATCGACCTTAGTACTTACACAAAAATAATATCTATGGAAAGTTTGGAATAATCATTTCCGTCCGATTTCAGGCAAAAGTCATGGGATCTCTTAACTTGTGCGAAAAGGTTAAGTGGGAAGTTTCATCCCGATATGCGGTTGATTTGTGTCCCAGTATATTTCGTAACCGGGTAATTTATTACTCGCTTAATTTCATGCTCGAACTAGGGTGACGTGTTTCTGCTTTTTGTGTGGTGGTAAATCGACTATATAATCTACATAAGTACGTTAGTTTAGAACGTCAAAATTATTCATATACAAATGAAAATAACACACAAATACAGCGGTCTGTTTGTACATTTCTTATTAAATATTTAGATTAAAGCTGCGCGCTACGGCTTTTCCCTTTTGAGATTTTATTATTTAGAAATGGCACATTTCGACAACATGTATGCGAGTGCAAATGAAGACCAGAAGCGCGTAATTAATAAGGTCCGAAGCGCGCTCGAATCTGAAACCCTGTCATCAAAGGTCTTCTACGTTGACGCTTCCGACGGGTGTGGCAAGACATTTGTATTGCAATCACTCATTGCATTTACCAAGGGGCGTGGCTTGGAGTCCATTTGCTCCGCCTTCACTGGAATCGCCATGAGCTTGATGGAGGTTGGGCGTACGCTACATAACATTTTCAAACTGCCGGTTCCAATGGATGAGTCATCAGTTTCATCAATGAAGCCAAACTTCTCGCACGCTACCAAGTTGAAAAAAACGCGACTCATCATAATAGATGAGGCCAGCATCATGCCAGGGGCCGCGCTCACAATCATAGACAGACTATTACGAGATTTGTACAGAGGAAACCTGGAAGAGAGTGTTCCATTCGCTGGAAAAATCATTCTCATGTGTGGTGACTTCCGAAATTGGAAATTGGTAAACAAGTTTACACTCACCAAGAACATGCGCATCGATGAAGGTGAGGACGAGTTTGCACAATACTTGCTTTCTGTTGGAAACGGCATGCTCGAACCGAATTAATCACACTTCCGGCACGCCGTTCCAGTTCTCAAAGTGTAATCGAATTCGTGTATGGTGACATCAACACAAAACACTAGCTGAGGGAACCATCGAGGAGCGCGCCATCCTTGCACCCAAGAATGATGATTGCGGGCTAACCAATCAGCAGGTGCTTGACCTCCTGCCCGGCGGACAAGAAGTCAAACTTAGTGTTGATAAAGTTGAGAGTGACGACATGAATGAGAAACTCCGTCTATATGTCGAGTTTCTCAACAAGATTGAAGAGTCCGGACTTCTGCGCCATGCCAACCCACTAAAGGTAAACGCGATCGTTCTTTTGATGAGGAATCTAAACACTAGCAAGGGTCTTATCAAAGGAACACGCATGCGAGTCGCACGTCATCCCACGCATGAAGCTCTCACCCTCGGAAGGCACCTTCTCATTTAAAATGTCTCGCCTCCAATTTTCGGTCCAGCTCGCGTTCGCCATATCCATCAACAAGAGTCAGGGCCAAAGCTTGAAGAAGGTAGGAGTGTACTTGCCAGCCCCCGTATTTATGCACGGTCAGCTGTATTTGGCCTTTTCACGATGGCACTCATTTGACGGACTGAAGGTGTTTATGGTTTAGACAAGCGATGAATCAGCTGATCGGGACGGGCGCATCACAACAAAGAATGTTGTTTTTGTAGAGATTCTACGCATGTTAATTGTAATGTAAATTCATATTTTATTATCCTTTGTACATTTCTTATTAAATATTTAATAGCGTATATGGATTTACTTTATTTTTGATAAAAGTGCATCAAATTTACATCTTAAAAACCTTCTTAATCATTTCTTAACCAAAAATTTAATAAAATGTAATCACGTGACTGATTATTCAGTCACAGGTGAGCTAGTTAATTATAATATTAAAAAAACCGCTAACACCGCTATAGATTCATGCCATCGCATGAACCGGCGTCGGAGATTGCAATTGCTTGGATGCAATTTTGTTTATTGTCCAACAGATCATAGAACAATAAAATTGTTAATTTTTATTTCTATGATCAATAAAACCAAATTAGTGCCCAACATAAATGCAGACGTTGTGCAGCATACATCTAGGCGAGAAAAATAATTGAAATCGTAAAATGCTACCAACGATCATCATAAGGGAGTGAAATGGCGTTGAGATGGTAATCCGGAAACGGAAGATGAAGTTTTCGGACATGAGTGAACAACACTTGATGGTGGAAGAAAAAACGGAAAAGAAGAGGTGACGAGATGACAATCATAATTTAAACGCTAAGTCGGGCGGAACGTGGATTTAGAATGCAAAAGCGGCAAGAGAGGATGGATTAACAACTTGATGATTTGGTGTTGTATTCCAATTACACAATATCATTGCTACTATCATATTCATTGTTTTGTTATATTTTTTTTTTTTTTTTGTTGATGTAATAATAAAACATTTGGGCATTTATATACAAACTTCTAGTTTACCATTTTTGAGTGTTGAGATACAAATTTGTCAAACGAGTGAGAAAATAAAACTTTGTTTTTGGCATCATGAGATGTTATTTGTTATAATTTATTTTGCTTACTGTGTACAATCAAAGTGTGTAAACCAAAGGTTGAGTCAAAGACAAGTTGCTCGGACATTTTGGGTAAAACGAGCAAGTTGCTTCTTGTGCGAGTATAACAGTTTTTAAGAAGTGTCCTGAACAGATAGAAAACCGTTGTGCTCTTATTGTTCATTTTTGTTCGTTCGTCGAGTTTGCAGTCGTGTGTGATTTGGATTGTCGCATTGTTAGTGAAGTGCTGGTGAAAAGACACGATAGGAATTTGTCTGTTGTAGTGCGTGTTATCAAGGCCATAAAGAAACACACGTTGATGCCAAGTAGCCGAATTAACGGGGAGTCGACGGGAGCGGCATAGCGGTGCCGAAGGTCGACAGGTGAGTCATCCTTTTCATTCATATATTTTCCGACCTATTTTTCCCCTAATTTGTTTCGTGTGCATTGAGCGAATTCAATTGCGTGTTGCTGTGGTGTTCAATTGATCGCGTTTCTTTTGTGTTGGGGTATTTTGTGGTGTAACGTCGACCGTGTCACCCTGCTCACATCTGTGCCTAGCTGGGCTAAGCGTGCAGATAAACTGGCGCCCAACCACTATTTCCAAAACGGTTAATTAGTTTTGTCTACCCATACCCCGATAATTGGAGAGCAAGTTACAAATTAAGGAGGAAATAACGATTTTTGACAAAAACAATTTTTCAAAAAAAAAATCGGCTATTCTACAGCCCAGATGGACTAATTGATCAAGATGAAATTTCATACCTATAAGTTTTTTCCACAAATTAGGAGATCTCAATGAATTTTGGCAAAAATCGGTTTACCGATGACAGCTTCAATAGGAGGATTTTGTTTTTTGCATCTTTTTGAAGAGCATATCATTTACGAGAAAAACAGTTATTAACTTACAAATTCTAAATTAACTTTGCAACAATACCGATCAAGATTAGTTTTCTCAAAATTTAAACATGAGAACATACCAGTAAACGATTAAAATAAATGAGTAAATTAAATTTCAAATAAAAAATTTTCGGATCATATTTTAAATTTTACCGGAAATGACGAGTTTTGATAAGAAAAACTTTATTTCACCAAAGGTGGATTGACTATTTGAAATAATACTTCATAACTCAATCAGCAATAAATCAATACAAATTTATATGGCTTCAGGTGGAATCAGGTGGAATTTCCCTTACATCATCGTATACAAAGTGCTGTGATACAGATACGAAAATTATCAATGCGGCCGTTAAATCAAGTATCATTTTAATAACTGGACTTAATAAACACATTTTTATTAATCACTTGTTTTTTGTTTCGCAGAATATTTTGAATATTTTTCAAAAAGTTTAAAAAAAAAAAAAAAAAATTTCGACTTGTTAGGTCATCATCAGGAGTATCTACTCTGATGATGACCTAACAAGTCGAAATCGATCGAGTGATTTTTTAAACTTTTTGAAAAATATTCAAAATATTCTGCGAAACAAAAAACAAGTGATTAATAAAAATGTGTTTATTAAGTATAAGTGTGTTTTGCCAAGTGCCTACGGCAAGTAGCGTAAAAAGTATTAATAACTGGAGATTCCCAAATATTAGTTGGACTAACAAAGAAGAAAAAATGAGGTGATGCCTGTAAACGTGAATTCGACGATTCGTTCATCGACACCATAATCTGCAAGATAAAAAATGATCTAGAACCTTGCACCAAATTTTTACTAATGAACAAGTTTTATAAAACAACAGAAGCATCTCGTTATTAATGATATTCTCCGCAAAGCCATCGAAATAATATTGAAACCAATGTGAATAACATGTTTCAAAACTAGTCGGAAACCTTATTACAACTTCAAAAAAAGCCAATTCAAATAATTTACGACAATATTTTGAATTTTACGTTGTTGTTGTTTTATTGTAATGGTTTTGTTGTGATTGTACATTGGTCTATTTCAGTATATCTCGAATTAAATACACAATCGTAGGAAATTCTTCCATTTGGCGTCAAATCTGTGTGACAACGACTATGATGATTCATACTTACTTAGACACAATCAACTTCCCAACCACCCCATAGTTTGTCTTTCCTATGACGCTGGATCGCGGATAAATTAGAATTTAATTTGAATTATAGATGGAAGATTTGCACGAATCGCAACAATCATTTAATTCAAATTAAATTCTAATATTTTGAACAAATAAATTGAAATAACATGGACGTAAACGTAGACATTTTTTACACACATCTGTTTAAAGGGGTGCTAGTTGACAGCCTCCATGTGGCGTATCCTGGGCAATGTACTGCAGATCGAACGGTTGTGGTATCCAATCCCTAAGTAGTAGAGAAACAGTATAGCAGATAGTCAACAAAAAGATGAGATGTCGGGTATAAACAGTAACATACTCCAGGTGGGTCAGAACTTAGATTCTAAATCCCACCCCGATTTATCGGGCTGCTCCACGGATGCTGGAGCGAGCAACGCGACATTGCAAAGGAAATTGTCGGTAGGCAACCAGGCTCCTAGTACTACTGGAAGCACGGAACAATCGATAAATGAGTGGCCCTTTGGTAGAAGAAGTACGGCACTTCGAAGATCACCACCAACCACTCCAATTCCAGAGATCACCACACTAGGTGAACTTAACAATGAGAAGGAAAATACCTCTTCTATGAAGCATAAGCCAATAGCTATCAAACCAACTTCTGAAGCCATGCCCAGTGCACAAACAGTTGTAATAAACAACGCGGAGTTAATAAATAAATTTGAAAAAATGGAGAAATTAATTGCGCAACTGAACAATGAAGTTGCCGTGCTAAAGAAAGAAAACCTTATGCTAAATGAAACAGTAAATTAAAATAACAACGCAGGAAACTTAGCATTAACCAACCAACCAATTGCATTAAGCAACAAGCACAACAATTTCAAGTAATCACAGATCAAGTCGAATATCACACTGATGAAGATGAGCTTGAAAGGGAAACCAATTGGATACTACAGAAATGCAAGAGAGCAAACAAGAAACTAAGAAAAGAAACCAACCTGAGCAAGAGAAAAGCTGAATCATCACCAGATATGAGCCAATCCAAACTCACATTAAAACTGCCAATGCAACTAATGCATTAAAAGTGCATGAGCCAGAAAAGAAAAAACAGGCTTCACCTCCGATCAACATTCTAGGAATTACAAATCACGGTAATATTCAGAAACTGATGAAAGAAGTAGTACGAAATGACTACAAGATAATATCGCTCAGTAGTAATATTTGGAAAATAAACACAAGAGAGCCTGAAGATTATAAAGCTCTAGCCAACAAATTAAATTCTGATGATCACCAGTGGTATACTTACGAGGATAAAAATGATCGACCAATTAAAGTAATGGCAAAAGGTCTTCATCCAATTTGTTCAAAATATGAAATTATTGAGGACCTGCAAAACAAAGGCCTCAAAATCAACACCACCAGAAAAAAGGGACGAGAAAACAGGATGGGAAATGTTGAAATCATGAGAAATCATTGAGGTATTAGCCGAGTGACCTTTCTCAGTGTTTCTATTTTAACTCTGAGGTTGAGGATAGCTTTAATATTATAAATATTTTCGATTTTTTCTTGGTTGTCGAAGGTTAGCATGAATAGTGGGAGACCTCCCACTATTCATGCTAACCTTCGACAACCAAGAAAAAATCGAAAATATTTATAATATTAAAGCTATCCTCAACCTCAGAGTTATAATAGAAACACTGAGAAAGGTCACTCGGCTAATACCTCAATGTAAAAACTGCCAAGATTATAATCATACACAAAAGTACTGTCATCGTGAAGCAAGATGTGTTAAATGTGTTAAAAACTTGTAGTATCTCAGCAATATACTGCCCTCCAAGATACAATCTCAAACAAGTAGATTATACTAATCTCTTTAAAACACTAGGAAGTGTCTTTTTAATTGGAGGGGACTATAATGCAAAAAATACCTATTGGGGATCACGGTTAACGACTGCTAAAGAAAAAGACCTGTTCGCAGCAGGCAAACAACTAAAATGCGAGTTTCACTCAGGTGGTACACCAACCTATTGGCCTACGGATATCAGTAAGACTCCAGATCTTATAGACTTCTTTATTACAAGAGGGATCTCAGATAATTATATCCATATAGAGAACAGTGAAAGTCTATCATCAGATCATTCACCAGTTATTATGATACTTAGCCAAACAATTATTATGAAAGAGAGCAGCCCGAAATTAACGAGCTTCAAAACCAATTGGGATCTCTTCCAAACACAGTTAACAGATAGAATTAGTCTGCAGAACCCAATACAGGGACCAGCCCAAATAGAAGATGAACTAGATAAACTCAACCATAATATCCAGAGTGCTGCGCGAGAAAGCACTCCTAATAATAGTAAGTAAAAGAAGCGCAATTCTAGCTATCCAGAGGAAGTGAGAGAACTTCTTAAAAATAAAAGAAAAGCACGGAAGAATTGGCAAAAACATCGAAACCAGGAAAATAAGAGGGTATTTAACCATTTGTGCAATAAATTAAAAAACCTAATAAAAGACATTAAAAATCAGTCAGTTAATAAATACCTCAACACTCTAACTGGGCAAAAAGATACTAATTATTCATTATGGTAAGCAACAAGAATCTGAAAAGACCCACACTTCAGGTTCCTCCAATTAAAAATAATGAATATTGGGCCCGAAATGCTAAACAAAAAGCAGATTTGTTTGCAAATCACCTTGAAGAAGCATTCCAACCTTACCCCAAACAAACGGAAGAGGGAAATATCACCCCGATAAATAAACAGGATGTACTAAAAATTACACCTGTACCATTGAAAGAACTAAAATGGGAAATCAAGAATAATCTGAAAGCGTATAAGGCTCCAGGATATGATCTTATAACGGGTCAGATAATAAAAATGTTACCGGAGAAAGCGTTGAGGAAACTACTGCATATAATTAATGCAGCATTTCGCCTAAGATATATACCAAGACAATGGAAAGTTGCAGAAGTAATTATGATACTTAAGCCGAACAAACCTCCGAATGATAAAGCTTCATATAGGCCAATTTCTCTGCTACCAACATTATCGAAACTATTTGAAAAGGTCCTTCTAAAAAGACTAAAACCAATTATCGAACAAAGGAATCTTATCCCCTCACATCAGTTTGGATTTAGGGAAAAACATTCTACGATAGAACAAGTACATCGAATTACTGATGTAATCGAGAAATCACTAGAAAGCAAACAAATATGCTCAGCTATATTCCTTGATGTAGCGCAGGCATTCGACAAAGTATGGCACCAGGGGTTAGAATTCAAACTTCATCGAGATCTTCCGGAGCAATTTTTTCAAATTTTAAAATCATACATATCAGAGAGGCACTTCCGAGTAAAGTATGAGAATGAATGCTCCCAACTAAAAAGAATAACAGCAGGAGTGCCACAAGGGAGTGTTCTTGGGTCAATCCTCTATCTCCTATATACTAGAGACATACCAACTACAGAAGCAACAATGGCGACTTTTGCCGATGACACCGCAATACTTGCAACCGACCGTCAAAGAACATCAATGACTCGACTAGTAAATTACAGAAGGCTACTAACCAAATAACCGGATGACCATACACGAAGAACATCTTTGGCCAAATTTACTTAATTCTTTAATCCGATTTAGCAGAAGCATAAGCATTAAGTTGAAAACACTAAATTCCACACTTGGCTTTCATTGTTTCGATGATTTTTTGAATTATTAAAGATTTAAGTGAATTTCGTCAAAGACGCTTCCAAGCGTAGGCGCGGCCATATCATCAATCACAACATGCAAATATTATCAGAATTTTTTCTGTTCAGCTACACGTTTTGATAACTTGTCACACTAGTACTTTTTACACTATTTATTACTTGGCAAAACATACTTACACTTAATGAACACATTTTATTAAACACTTGTTTTTCTATTTCGAAAAAAGGTTTGGTTTTATTTTTGCGAAATAGAAAAACAAGTGTTTAAAAAAAAGTGTTTATTAACTTCACACCGCTGTATATGTCCCAATACTAGCATACTTTTATGCCCAAAAGATTGGTATCGACCATCTCATACAAGTTACTAGTTATTCTATTAAAGAAATTGAGAAGCACAAACGAGTTGATACACCGACTTTGCAAAAGCTTTCGACTTCGCAAAATTTTGGAATACATTTACAAGTTCGAGTTTTCCAGCCAGTTTGTAGCCTGGTTCAAATTTTCTGTAAGTAATCGCATCCAATATATTGAAACAGGGGATAAAAGGTCTATTACAATTCAAGCAACCGGTGTACCACAGGGCTCTCACGTTAGCCCATGGATTTTCACAATCTTCAATAATGGTATTACTGAAGTGATACAATATTCCAAAATCCTGATATTCGTAGTTGACCTCAAAATCTACAGTGCCATCGAGTCAGTTGACGATACCAATAAACAACAAGAAGAGATTGATAACCTAGCGAGAAGGTGCGAGATTAATTTTCTGAATCTCAACATTGAAAAGTACAAATCTCTATCATTTCACCAAAAAGCCGACCCTGTTACCCAAGAACTTAAGATAAATGGTATACTTTTTCAGGTAGCACTTGAAACTAAAGACCTAAGGGTTCGTTGAAAACATGAACTTTACTAAACACATTAAGCTGTGCATCTCTAGAGCGAACTCCATGCTTGGTTGGAGACACTTAAGGAATGTGCTGTAAATACGTTGTTCGTTCTATGAAGAACTTATCGAAAGCTAAGAGAAGATTCGAAAGAAGTTTATAAACGCTACTTGATATGTCATTTTCCTTGATATGTCAAAAGACTGAATGATATACTTTTTATTCGCTGGTTTCAATCTAATTTATATGTTCATGATCATTGTCTTTATTCAAACATAATAAAATTAAAAAAATCAATAAGACAAATCGGTTTGGTAATCCGATAAAATACTTACACTTGCTCTTAGACGTTCATCTGCATTGATTAGCGCAATTCTTCTACTGAATTTGGTCAATTTGTCTTCGAAACACACTTATCGCGGTAAACAAAAAAACCGTTTGCAAGGTATTCGAAAGGATCAAAATTGTACCGAAGAGAATGAATGATAAAACCCTCGCAGATCGTAAATTAAAATTCCAAATCTCCTCTGACGTAAAGAATGCCTGACTTATTATAATCAAAATTTTTGTTAGCATAAATATCAGTATTTGATTCGCGAAGTGTTTATTTAGCAATCGCATGGCGCTGGATAATTTATGAAAATATCCGATTAATTCATCGATAAATCACAGAGTTCATACATTTCGAGAGTAACATTACCAGAGTTAGGCACCCCTTTATTGTTTAAAGCTTTAACTTTTGAACATAACGTATGATTTAGATAATTTAGAATTCTAATCGATATTAAAATACTAATTTGAAAATCATAAAAAACGATTATTTCAAAGTAGTGGTGTAGGCATGATTCCAATTGATCCCAAAAATTACGAAAGGAACGCACATAATTTAGCAGCGACATGAGAATTTTTATTCCACCAATTCCAAAATAGTCCAAGACCAATATACGATTTACCCAGTGTACGATTTTTAAATGCTGGATATCGTATTTTCTCGCCACCATATTATAGAGCTTAAAGAATTTCTTGAGTAGTTTATAACTGGTCCTAAATTTTACCAGCTTGTAGTAGTATGCAATGTTCATACATAAAAACATTCCGATGAAATACGCTAGAAATACGGATCTGGTTATGCCGGTAGAAAATACAAAATTTAGTCCTCGTATCAAAAATATTATTTTGTAATCGAACATTAGACAAGCCAATAGGCCACACAATAACGAAAAACGGTTTAATTTTGGTGTTATGTGCAACGAATTTGGTCGTAGAATCCAATTAAATTGGCAGATACCGTAAATTTTGGCAATTTGCAGAATAATTTTAAGATACAGGTTATTCATGATCCACACTTAAAACGACTAACTATGAAAATTTACCATACTCTCATAAAATAAATATTTTTCATAATTTTAATGTGCTGCATCAATTTAGTAAACGCCTGACAATAAAACTATTGAGGTGAACGAGATAATTACACAGTAATCGATTTGGAAAACGGTTCGTTTCCTTCCCTTATTGTATATTATAGGTATACGCTATCTTAAAGTTGAGAATAAAATTATAATTGGATTGAAACCTTGACGTTTGAAATTTTTTATTGAAGCATAGCACTTTTATTATATAGGGCTTCCGTTTTCGAAATTTAACTTGACAATAGTTAAGGTAATGAAATATTTTAGGAACCAAAATTGTAACTTAAGCGGACAGGCTAGCGTTCCAAGGTGTCTCTAACTACGAGCCGAGACAACCGCCGAGAAATGAAAATTTCAAATTTGCCAACTAAACAATAAAATTATTATTATGTAATGAAACATATTAGTTATTGTACACCGACCAGTATATTTTACAACGGCAGCTAGGCCGAAGAGCTAAGTGCATATATTAGAAAAAAATGAGAGGTGAATTTGTTAGTTTTAATTTATTTAAGTTTTTTAATTCTATGTTGTTGTTTGTAAATGTTAAACTTTTCAACATTAGTGCAAAAAATGAAAAGCTCTCATTGGTGGTGCACTCACTTCTCGGTACACAGGTTTTCACAAAATTTCGCAAGGATCTCCCTAACTACCCAATTGATGAAAAAAGTTTATGCATGATCTGAACTACTTTTGTTTGAAATTTAAATTACAATCTTTTATTTTTAATAGTTACTCGTAAATGCTACAATCTTTACGAAATATTTGCAAAACCTGAAAAAGCTTCTTTGAAACCTGCCACTTCCGGCGGAACAATACCGACCAAAATCACTGGATTCTCCCAATGTGTATAAAAAGCTTAAGTATGAAATTTCAATCCGATAAAATAATCCGTATGGGCGGTAGGTACAGGGACTGATTTTTTGCGGAAAAACAGTTTGTATCAAAAATCGTTATTTCCGCTATACTTTTTAGAAAACTGGTCAGGAGCAGTACTATTGCAAAATTAATTTACATAAAAGGATTGTAAGTCGATTTTCTCAAAAATGAAAAAAGGATATGCTTCTCAAAATACTTGCACAAACGGAAAAGCTTTTATAAATGGAATGGGTATAAAGGGCCGAATGCAGGAATGCCGAATGTCGATGGGCCGTGTGTGTCGAAGGGCCGAATGTCAAAGGGCCGAATGTCGAAGGGCCGAATGTGTCGAAGAGCCGAATGTATCAAAGGGCCGAATGTCGAAGGGCCGAATGGGTCGAAGGGCCCATTTGTTATTTTATGGAATATTTTGTAAATTTTTTTTATTAAACATAAATGAGATTCTTATGAATTTATGTATTTTTTAATTTTTCATCTTGGAAATTCCACGTATCTAGTCAGCGTACATTTTGGTGAAGGAAAATTTTGTCATGCGCCACCTGAGACATTCGGCACTCTGTCAGCCTTCTGATAATAGGTATGTGGTAAAAAAATAATTAAATTAAATAAAAAAAATATATTTCTAAAATAAAAGAAAAAATTCGGCCCTTCGATATTCGGCACTTCGACACATTCGGGCCTTTGACATTCAGCCCTTCGACACATTCGGTCCTTTGAAACTAGGCCCTTCGACATTCGAACCTTTGATATCATACCCTATAAATGGTGTCACTTCCCTTAGACCGATGTATAGCCAAAAATCATTTGGATCACCAAATTTATGAGAAAAATTCAGGTATGAAGTTTCATCCTGACCAGTAAATCCGTCTGGGCTTGAGCGAAGCTTCAGACATTTAGTCTGCGCTGAGCAAACCACGCACAGAGATTTGGATAAAAACACACTTTACCTTCTGTGACGTAATAAAATAAAATGTAGTAATCATGAAAAAGTTTGACCTTGAGATTTTTGCAGATTTACCACTAGCTTATTGACTGATCGAAATGAAACTTCATGCTTTCTCATAAATTTAAATCACAATATTTTTTTGTGGAAATTGGTCCAGTGGTAGCCTCCCACACAAGCAGTAATTTTTGGTTTCAAGTAGGATTTATAGCCATTACGAAACTTTGGTTTTAAAACCAAAAAGTTTTTGAAATGGTTTCAGACACGTTAGCCTTAGCAGATACTGCTCTAGGCCGCGGTTTTTTTATACCATCTCGTTTTATTTTTACTATTGAGGAACCGTTACTAATCAGTTTTAAAAAATCCCAGATTTTTTGAAACGGTTTTAAATGGTTTCAAATATTTGTATTAAAACTACTTTTAAGTTTGTTTCAAGCGGTGACAAGCCTATTGGTTCTTGGTTTCAAAAACACCGTTACAAATAACCGAAAAATCTGTTTTAATGCGCGCGGCTTGTAAAAAACTGAAAATCGCTTAAAAAGGGGTTATTTCCGTTTTAATTAGCAATTGTCTAATCAAAATCGGGTTTTTATTGATTTTATAAAAATTTAAAATCTATAATCTATAAGTGTTAGGGTTTGACGGTTTTTCAAACCCGGTTTTTAAAACCGGGTTTTAAATTAAGAAAGCCGGTCTCAAATAATTCAAATTATTATGTAAACATTAATTTTTAACTTATTTGATTTGCTATCAATTCTATGCAACGGCAGCAGACACATTTTTTCAAAGTTCCGAGTTGCGTTAACCAGTGATTATGCATTGTTAACCATTACCTTATGCATTGTGCACTGTGCACGTGTAAAAGACGACAATAATAATAACAATAACAAAACAAAAAGGACAACATTTAATGCGAAAATAAAATATATAACACACAGAATAGCGAACATTTACGAATAAAAAAAACACTTTATCAGTGGGTCGATTCTGGTGTCTTTAGGAAATAGGAATTTCTTCCCCATTTAGGAAAAAACTCTGATAGCAGTTATTTTGGTACACTGGAATAAATTTTTCCCAAATTCTTTTTAAGTTGAATATTGTAAATCATGCTCTGTTAGCGGTTAAGAAAAGTCAAACTTACATTACATCCCTTCTAGAAGCTATTGGGGAAGAGTGACTGGAAACACCATAAAAACGTTTCCATATACTGACGATGCCAGGTCATCGGTGATAACAATCTCAAACAACGCAAAACCCATAGACATTTATAATACTATGGTTATAAATGAAGTGTATGAGCTTTTGGTAGAGCAAACAAATTCGAATGCAAAGAAAAAGCTCTCTAAGTTTCGAATAAGTCGTCGGTCTCGCCTGAAAAACTGGGTAGATACAAATGTTTCAGAAATAAAACAATTTCTGGGAATAGTAATTTACATGGGAATTGTAAAATATCCATCTATATACATATGTATTGAAATGGATGAATTTATGCAGCAACTGATGATGATGATGCTATACCGAATAATCGCTTGAGCAAAGTTAGTCAGCTGCTAGACATGATGGGAAGGAATTTTGTTGCAGCCAAAATATCTGGGGAAAAGTTAGTTGTGTCCGTAAGTATGGAGTGAAACTGTACAAACTCGGCGATCCACATGGTTATATATACACCAGCTCCATCTATTGTGGTAAATCAGATAATGCAACCAGCAAAGGACGACCAAGAAATGGTGTTCCTTATAGCACCAGCATTGTCTTAGATCTTGCGGAGCCGTACCTTGACAAAGGGCGAACAGTAGTAACAGATAATTTCTACACATCCACATCATTAGCCAATGAACTGATGAATCGGCGAACTCATCTTTTTGGAACCCTACGAAAAAAATCGAGTTGGAAATCCTATAGAAGTTATTACTGCAAAACTAAAAAAAAAATGAAACTATTGGTAGAGAGAGAGAGAGAGAGAGCAGGAATTGTAATCGCAAAATGGATGACAAACGAGAAGTACCGATGCTTAGTACCAGACATGATATGAGCGAAAATTACACAGGCAAAAAAATGGAAACAATGAAGTAATCAATTGATTTATCAGATCAAATATCTAGCTATTTCACGCCATTCGATGGTACCATAAAATAGGTTTCGACTTTCTTTTGAACACAGCTATTGCCATAGCTATCAAGAGATATAAAACCAAACGTAAAAATTGTTGATTTCCGAAAACTGATTTGCAAGTGCCTCTGTGAATCATCAATTGTTGCGGATAACGGTGTTGAACTGCTGCTACCAGGAGCCTCCTCCGGAGCTCATATTCTACAAACATATGATACAAGAGACATTCGAAATAGAATAATTAGGAAACGATGCATCAAATGCAATGGTAAAGTTAAAAACAGTGATGGGCGAAGTGCAGCCATAAAAAGTACAAAAAAAGTCTCAACTTTCTGCAACGGATGTGTTGATCATCCTCCATTATGCATAACATGGTTTACAAAAATTCATTAATTTTCTAATTTTTCTTATAATTTATAAAATCTTAAACTGAATTTGTTTGATATTACTTATTATCTTGGTTGAAATATTATAATAAGATTATATATTTCGGTCTTTTTGAAACATGTATTCCAACAAATTTTTTCGGAACCATTGATAAACGTATTGTTGCTAAGACGAAACAAAAGGCCCGTGAGAACTGCACTAGAGACGACGCGAAATCCATAAGGTGGTATGACACAAATTCTAATTAGATATATTGTATAATTGGTGTTTTGATGTATGCTCGTGCTCATAAAAATTGGGCTGAAATATTGGATGAGCTGTATAGTAAAGATAACCGTCCCTTATACCGAGCCGTAATGTCGCAACATCGGTTGAAGCAGCTGCTGCGTTTCTTGCGGTTCGACAACTATACTGAACGATACAGAAAAGATTGAAGATAGATAAATTGACACCGTTCCGTGACGCGTGGACCATGTTTATGGGAAATATTCGAATTCCATATAAGCCGCCAAGCTATTTGACGATTGACGAACAGCTGGTTCTAACTCGAGCGCGATATTCATTCCGCCGTGCGACATGCGACGCGAAAAATGCATATCCTCTTACTTCCGAAATAAATGTAGGCAGACAGCCGACTGAACCAAGCTCTATTGATTATGCGCTAAACCTGGTCCATTGTTTATCACAGCCACATATCAATACAGGGCGCATGATAACAATGAATAATTTCTTCACTAGTTGTATATTGGCAGAACAATTCCTGTTGAAGAAAACCACTTTAACTGGCACCATTAGGAGTAACAAACTGGACATGGCAATGCAGTTGGCAAACTCGTAAAATCTGGAACTGTTGGGGAAACCTCAAGTAACGAGAAAGAGCGTAAAAACAGCAATGTACCAGATTGGGTACAAGGTTATTGAACAAACCCGGTAAACCAGTAAGTCGAAAATGTTCAAAATGTTAGTCGTATGACTATGATTGTTGTTGAAATTATTAATCTGACTTTTGTGCCTTTTCATTGTATATCTATAAGGAACGCAAATGTACAATTTGTGTTTTAGTCTTTAATGTTAGAAATATAACTAAAACGGAAGTCATTTTGTGAAATTTCGACTTAGAAGTCAACCCTATCATAAGATTAAATAACTTTTTTAGAATTCCGGCTTGCAATTCAATCATTTGTCATTCAAAGACGCTAGTTACAGAACTTTGGTTTGGGCGTTCATTAAATCTCCATGTTTGATACTGGATTACAGAATACTGACATAATAGACATATTATTCGATGAACTCAAAAGTGATCTACAAAAATTTGACTTGAATGCTCAATACTAAGGATGGATATTAAAGTCAGATACAAATAACATAAAAACTAATCTTAATATTGGTTTTCGGGACAGCCATGTGACAGAAATCGAAGTAAATTATAATACACTGACATAATCGCCCTATCGTTCGCCGAATTCCGAGGTTGGTTTCACAAAATTGGGTTGATGGTTAGTAGTACGATTGAACATTGAAGTCAAATTCAGAAAACTGTAAAAATATGCTGAACTTTGACTTCGGGGTCGGTCATATATCAACAAGTAATGTTAATTACAGAACACTGGTCTATGTACTAATCATTCGATTGGCTTAAAAGCTCGTTACAGAAATTTGACTATGAATTCAGTAGTGTTGTTAAATATTAAAGCCAAACACATAAGTTCGAACGTGAAAGACGGAGTTTAGTATACAAATAAATGACGTTATTTTCCGTTTTGCTGAGCACACGTATAATTTGGCAAGCACAAAAGCAAGCACACGTATAATTTGGCGCATTACAAGTGTTTCTTGGAGAGTAACAGGTAAGTACATTTTCATTTTTGTATTGTAATAATTTGTGAGTTGTTTAATCGTGCGACAAGTGGTTTCTTAAATTTAAAATGAGTTCTTTGCTAAAACATAATAAGATGAGCACTAAATCAATAAATAACTTAAGTCAAAGAATTAAAAAAATTAATAAAGAAAGGTTAAATATTATATTAGAAAGTAATCGAAAAACAATTAATCCAATTAATCAAACACATGGTGATGTAAAATTAAAAAAATTATCGGAATCTAACGATAGTAATGGCGAGTCTAATAACTGTGTGCTTAATTTTGAGTCAATTTATGTAAACGATCTAAATAACAAATCAAATAATCCTGATCCTTCAAATATCGCTGAAAGTTTTAATGTTAGAAGTTTTATTGAACCATATGACAATCCAGAAATTACATATTATGTAAAAATGTTTCTTACAAAAGTGTTCTATTGAATATAACATAAACAAAAACTCTCTATCCGAATTACTAAAATTTTTCAAAGCCTCTCTATCCGAATTACTAAAATTTTTGAAGTTGCCGAGATTAGAAATTTAATGTTATTAGAAGTGGGTGAGCAACGAAATTTTAACGAGACCATGGGCGGTATGTTGTACCATCACTTCGAATGTTGTATCATTTTCGAAAAGTAAAATTGAATGACTTGGAAATACAATTAGAAGAAGAAGAGTTTTTTTAAAACATGGTATGCATTTTTTATTCATAGTTACTAAGCAAATAATAATATATATTTGTTTGTTTTTTTCTTCCATTAGGCGTATGCAAACACGCAGTATGCGTTCAAAGAAGACGCCAAAAAGGAAGTAAATGGTTTTACGAAATCTGTATTACAGAAACTCTTGGATGACTTTGCTGAAATTGTAAAATGGGATAGATTAAAAAGTTTGAAGTTACCGGTAACAAATTGGCTGAAGAGGAAGGTATGAGAATTATTTTATTACTTTTAACTGATAAAAAATAAAATAAATAATTTTAGTTTCAGGCAAATTGTTTTTCAAAAGATACACAAAAATATTGAAATTTATAACGGAAGTCTGCAACAAAAACAGAAAAGGCCTAACAAGTCGCAACGAATGTAACGAATGAATTCATTTTATTTTATCTTATTTATTTTTAATATTTATGAAATTTTATATAGTTTAATATGTATTATATATAGTTTATTATATATGATATAATTTTTAATATGAATTTATTATTTTATATACGTTAATAAAAATTAATAATAAGAAAATCAGTTAGAAAAGTTTCCATATTCATTTTAAAAATTTTATTAATTACAATTCTTCTAATTCTTATATATGTATATAATATTTATAAACTAGCTTTATTGTCTGTTTTATGAGTGACATTTAAGCTTACAATTCGATATTTTTCACGTTCGTGGTTTGTATACTGTTCCACTTCATCTAAAATCAGACATGAGCGACTAAAATATATTTATAACATAACCGTCTGTTTGACGAGTGACGTCAACGCCAGGCATTTAATTATCATTGAAGTTAGAAGTTAGTATACTATAAACTTTTTCTAAAGTCAGGCTTTGGAGTCAGAAATATAATACGCTTAAACGTTTAAATTTGTTTAGACAGTTAATTGACATCAAAATGACATCTTGCACTGGCGAAAGTCTGTTATACGAATGGAGCTGGCCTGCTTTTCATATATCCTTATATATGGCGTGCCTGTAATATTTTCCGACTTGGTTCGTCGACAAATGATATTTAATGTTTCCGAATATCTAGGCGAATAAGTGGCTTTTGGTTTACCGGGAAAGGCATTCGTTAGTAATGCGGCCGGGCAAAAAATACCAGT
Organism: Nephrotoma flavescens; assembly: GCA_932526605.1. Classification (NCBI taxonomy): domain Eukaryota; kingdom Metazoa; phylum Arthropoda; class Insecta; order Diptera; family Tipulidae; genus Nephrotoma; species Nephrotoma flavescens. Next base: position 125,792,826 of record OW052221.1, on the reverse strand, counting down.
TCTAGGCCTCGTTGCTATCTGTGCACTAGAAATGCCAACATCAAAATCAGAATTCGCTGCCATTCCTGCGAGAACCTAATATGTTCCAATCACACCAAACCCACTTGTGACACTTGCGTTAACACATGCTTTAGATTCCAATAAAGAACAGACGGCCGCTGCATCTTCTTAATTTTCTCTATGCATATATCCATACGAGTATCCAAAATGAAATTTATTATTTTGTAAATTGTTATAAACGAAAATCAAAACAAAAATATTTCCCATACAAAATATATGAAAAAATATCAACAACAAAGTTTGCAGAAAGAGTACACCTACATAAGGTAAATATTGTTACGAATTTAACTGTCAAATGCGGAACGTACCACTGGATTGTGAATAGTTATAGAATTTGACGGTTACAACAACAATTCTCGTATTTTAAACCGCTTCCGGATTACTCCCGAAAATACCAGAAGTAATCTCTCAAAGACTTACACCACTATCGTAATAGTTACATGACTTGAAAATTCCCGAAATATTCCCACCATAGTTTTCCAAAGTCCACTAACACTAAAACACTTTAAATTACTCCACTATTTCCACTGAACATAAATTACTATTTTTCATGTTTACTTTTGTTTTCAATCTTTGACGTACGGAATCTCCCAAATGACTCTCTCTTTGTGTTCGTTGCACCCGTATTTATATTCCTATCGAACATTTTAGACTACATGAGTAATTTTCGTTGAAGCTATTCTCCATAGTCCACTCTTTTTCAACCCCATCACTGTTGGCACGTCACGCGTCTCTTCCATACTAGGTAATACGGGCTCACACATCTCTTCATCCATACGGACATCCTTGGAAACATTCTCTTTGACAATCATTTCATAAGTGAATTTTTCTGCCTTCGTCTGTCTCTCTCGAATTTTAGCGACATAGGGTCCGGACTGTTCCTTTTAGGATCGTACTCGCTCCTCCAAACGCCTGGTCATATGTTCCTCATATTTTTTTACTGGCGGTATACTTCTATATTTAAAAACAATGTTGCAATATTTGCAACTTCTGCACAAATCTCACTTCCGTTCACTGGTCATTGCCGTACTCAGTCTGCCTCCGGTTGATAACCTTCATGTGAATTGCCCTAATAGTCACAGGTTGGTGGATCAAACGCAATACCAACTCGCCTTAACCGTTATCACATCCAGCTACATTGATCCGTCCTCCAGATCTGATCAGCATTCGTTCAACCTATATCTCTCTATACCATCTAAACGTAGCTACCACAATTGCTCTTCGGTATCATCCGAGAGCACCAGCGCACCTTTAATGAGTTTCTCCTTTTCTTGTAAGTCATACGTACAACGACATTATCATTGTTTGATTTCCCTGCACCAAAATCGTCGAAACATCCCCGCCAGGTGATTCGGCGTCAACCCTATTTACTATGGGCACCAACTCTCCAAGTTCTTGCTGACCAATAAATTACTCACTATTAGACGTCGATTCTGCATTCGGTTGTGTATCCAAAATAACGGGTACTTCGTTTCTTTCTTCTTGAACTGTAATATTCCGCTTGAATAGTTTATCATTTTCGAGCTGCATCAGATGATTCTGTTTATCTGCTGTCTCCTTGCCAATACTCGATTCCACTAAGATCAATGGTTGCTCTTACTGGTCAGGCACCTACTCTATGACCTTTATCATCCGGTTTCGCCTAAACAGTCATTTTTAACATCTGCTCCCCACCGCTATGTAAAACCTCGACCTTCTGCTCCGTATCGCTTACAACATCATTTCAATTATTTAGTATTATATCTAAATAAGCCGTAGAATGAATTTAGTAATATAACCAAAACACAAACTGTACTTGTATAATATAGTAGATGTTCGTATAAAAAAAAATTAACCAAAGATTACTATTTAAATGTTAATTATAAATTTTTATTAATTGCTCCACTACAGACATAACGTCTAAAGGAGCTTTACTTTATTTCAAATTTTAAGTTGTATATTTTACTCAATTTTGTATTAATTTTATTTGAAATAAAGATAACATAATAATAATAATAATTTCCTCTCCAAATATTATGCTTTGCAATTGATCCAGTTTCTTCTGGAGATAGTGGCTGCCTGTTTTGATTTCTTTATTTTCTAATCTCATTTTTTCCATTTGTTGTGTCAAATGACTTATTGCTGCAACTTTTCGCGCCATATCGAAGATTCAAGGTGGCCCGTTGGGAACTGCTTGCACAATCCCCCGATTGTCATTTAGTTTTTCATCTATTACCTCCTCAAACTCATAATTATCTGGATCTAATAGTTGTTTGTTCATCGCATTACGTTGGCGCACGATTAATTAATTGTTTCTTCTAACCGTCGGTTAATTACGCTGTTTCAATTAGAATTTTAACTCCGTAACCGATAACTGAATTAATTGCCCATCAAACCAATAGGATATATCGTAACAATATTAATATAGCGACACTAGTTCTGGCTAATATCAGATTCAGTTTAGTACGAGAATTACACACCTAAAAAAATGTATATATCTCGTTTTGATTTCATTCAACAAAATTAAATTTGATTAACAATTTAAAACGGTGTTTTAACGTAAAAAAATCTTAATTTAAAAAAAAAACTTACGTTCATCAATTCTTCATGGTTCTGTCGCTTTTTTAATTTTCCAAATAATTCACTAAGTATGAACCGAAATTTGTACAGCTCAGCATAATACAAGTTAAATAATTCCGCAATCATTATAAAACTGGACACATAAAACAATGAGAAACACATTCCTGACAGGATTTTTTTCCCAAATCTATTATAGTTTACGTACACCATGTAACCACTATAAAATACTTCGGTAACTGAAAAGTATACGCTCATGATGAAAAATGAAATTAATCGCCTTGAATAAATTTTATTAAAAACTCGCATAATGCTGTTCACTCGATTCATAATTTTAACCGTGTCAATAAATGTGTCATATAAATCAGTAGATTGATGTAATGTCCGGTTCATCGAATTGAGGACAACGATTAAAATATTTACCATCACAAATGCATTAATAATAAGAACGTTCCCAAAATAAATCGTAATCACCCAAGACACAAAATCAATAAACGATTTAATGTATGAATTCCCGATATAGTCATAAATACATCCCATAACCATCACAACGTAGGCTATTAGAAAGTAACACACGTTTATCACAATTAATTTTCGGGTTAATTTACGGTTACATTTTGGATTCGAAAATTTTACAAGTTTTATAATTTTCTTGATTATACAAGAGTCGTAATCGTATTTTACAATAACATCGTAGAAAGTGACACCCGGTATTATCAGCATACTTGTAGAATATAACACGTAGTTGACTTGAAACACTAATCCGATTAACTGGCCGAAGCCTAGCATAAAATCAAAAAATTTATAAACCAATATGGCATAAATACTGATCGAGAATATTTGGTAATATTTGATTTCGTTTAAACATATCCGATTATTTGTAAATCTAATATGAAATTTAAACAGGCCGTATACTTGTGCGATTGCGATAATTATTTTAAGGATTGTAAATTCCATATTGAGGTGAATCCGACGACTGAAATAAATAAAGAATTTTCTACTTTTAATCATTTTTCTGGTACTAACAAATTGAATAATTAATTTCCATTATTAATTTTAATAACGGGGTGTTTCACATCCAAATTGAATGTGAATTTTTAACAGAATAACAGAATTATTTTAGTTTTCTTTTTACAACGAATTTATTTTAATTACAAACTATAAACAACACTTAATTTGGTTAAATAGAAAAAAATGGAGAGGTGAATAGGTTGTGACTAACACCCGACTTTCTTTTAACATGCGTTTTTACAATTCGCTCATTTGCTGCAACAGCGACACAATTCAAAATTCACTCATTTCTAAGATATTCGTAGCTCCTCCTAGCAAATTAGATAAAACTCCCTATAAAAAATCACTCAATTCGCGAAAGGAATTAACATTTTAAGGTATTGGAAACTATCCTAAGAAACTTTGCAAAATATTAAAGAATTATAATAAATCAACCGCGGATGTAGGAATAGCAAAAAATATATTTTACAAATCAGAATGTATTTTTATTTACTTTTGATAAACGCCGTTTTTATAAACAATTTTGATTAAATTTTTTGGATTATGTGACTCTTGCAGCAAATGAGCGAATTATAGATCGCGAGTACTGTTTATATATAATCATAAATGATAGCACTTTGGATACACAAATTTAAAAATGTCCACGAAATTTCAGAAGGATGCCCCAATTTAATATGTTTAAGTATGGTTTTTCATTTCGATTAATCAATCACCTGGACCGTGGAGATGCCGAATTTTAGTGAAATGATTTTTTTTATCAAACTCGTCGAACAAATTTTTGGAATTGAATCTACCATACTTTTGTTTTTATTCATTTTTTCGTAAATGTTATATTCTTTTCAAAATATTAGCAAAAACATGAAAGCTTCTATGGAAGGGGTCACTTCCGGTGAACCGATTTCATGCAAAAATCACCGAGATCCCTCAATTTATGAAAAAAGCTTCAGTATGAATGTTTACTCCGATTAGTCAATACGTCTGGGTTAAATATATGGTTCTGGAAAGTACCAGAACTTAACCATTTCTCTCCAAATTGGAATAAAGAGTAATTCGTATGGTAAAATGACGTTATTTCATGAGATGGAAGTGTGGTTTCTAAAAATGGTAAAATAAGACATTCCTCCAAGGATTGGAATAGGATTTAAATTCAATCGAAATGAAGTTTATACAAAAGTAAAAAACTTAAAAATTGAACTTTCATAAAATATTTGAAAATTTTTAATAAACACAAATATTTGTACACCGTAGGAAACATTTAATTTTATGAATAGTTTTGAATGAATTTTATAAAGTGAAAATTTTTACAAGACGCACCACGAATCGCATAGAGGTTGTAACGATTCCGAATAGCATCATTCCAAGTTATTTTTTTGAATTTATGGAATGTGACTTAAATGTTCTGTGTACTCAGCATACCTAAATGTTCGCTACGGCATTGTGTAGTTCGAATGAAGAAGTGAAAGTGATCCTGGAAGTAATAAAATCGATTGATCGATCATACAGGTCGATCAATGTTGATAAAAAAATATCGAGTGGTCGATATCGCAGAAAAAGTGACAAAAATTTATTTTTGGTTTTTCCGCGATTTTTTTTTGCTGATATGATGAAGAAAAAAGAAAAAGAAATTTGTTTGGATCAGTTTAGTTTGAACTATGATTTTGGGCGCTATATAAAATTGAAAAACATAAATATAATTAAAAAGTGTAAAAGTGATAAAAATTAAAATGAAAATATTCTGAGAAATTTAACCCTTTCAGTCCTCATATAAAACTGGGCCAAATAGATTTTCTTGTGACATATTTTGAGTTCCTTGGGTACCATTTTAAGTAAAAATTAAAAAATATGTCAGGGTAGGTTTTACTTAATGTACACGCACATGTAAATACATATCGAGCCAAGAGTAACTATTTTTGTATTAAGGGAAAAGTTTATAAACTTATTATTTCAAATTCAAACATACAAATTTGTATTTAAAATGCAAAAATAATTAAAAATAATACTCGTAAATGCTTCTAGCAAAAGTAACTAATAATATGAAAATTATAAAAAATAATAAATATAAAGTAACATCAAATAAATAAAAATTTAAATATTTCAGTCTCACAGTTTTTAAAATCACGTTCATTTTTCATGAAATTTTAAAAGACAATTCTTCTTTTAGTAGACAAAGATGTATAGAACTTTATCTTTACTAAATTCAGGTATTGATAATACAAGCATACCGAATATTCAAAATTGGATGAATTTCGCTGTGTTCTTGAATTGGATGAAAATCCGGTATTGCTAATATCTGCTGGAGGACGCCCTCGTTTTCGTGAATTGGTGAAAGAATTCATCAGGATGAGTGACACATGTAACAAGAATTCAAGCAAATCTAGTATGTAAAGGGCTGGTATGTTTTGTTTTTGCATACGTAGTTTATACTCAATCCAGTTTGCGCTGATCGCAAAATCTAAACAATGCGTCGTTACTCGCAATTGCAATTTTTTGAGCTGATAAACGACCTCCGATCTAAAAGATCAACTCCTCCCATACCTCTGTTATATAAATTTACAATTTCCGATTATGAAAGATCAACATATCGCTTTAGGGATGCGCTCCATCTTTGTAATGTGTTTATATCACCCTTTCCCATTAAATGGATGCTAGATAAATAGGGTTGGTCAAGCCATTTGACCACAATAATTTTGTCATCTTTGCTGTTACAATGCTCTAAAATCGCGGTCGCTTTTTTTAAAATGGTGGTCTTCCGAAATCGGTTAATTCGAACGGTCCCAATTGTATTAATCTCTTTTTTTAACATTCCTAATAAATTGTAAATCGTAAAAAATTATCGAAATACAGTTTGTGTCCTGGCACTTCAATTCTTTGAATTAAATGGAGGACGATTGCTGCACCAAACCCAAATTTTTGTTGATGGAAATCAGAAAATTCAGTTCTTGAGCTTTGATAAATAATAAAATCAAACGGTTGCACTGATTTTCCGCATAGAACATACAATGTCAAGCCCCAAGATGATGGTTTACTTTTCATACGCTATTTGCCGTAGGCACCTGGCGAAACACACTAATACTTAATAAACACATTTTATTAAACACTTGTTTTTTATTTCGCAAAAATTAGATTTTTGAATATTTTAGTTAAAAAATTTGTTCAAAAAGATTAAAAAATCACTCGATCGATTTCGACTTGTTAGGTCATCATCAGGAGTATCTACTGATTTGTAAAAGTAAAAATTTGTTATATATTTAGCAGAAAAAAGCAAAAAATAAACAAAAGACAAAAAATAGGCAATAAAAAGCAATAAAAATTAAGGTGTGCGATTAGTCATCGGCTGAGTAACAAAATTTAAGGTATATTGAAGTATATTTAATTACCCGACGTGCTAATCAAATTATAGAAAAGGGCGGGGTCTGTAATTGGTGAGAAACGAATTTCTCTCTGTTCGTTAAGGATTTTTTGGTTGAGAAATATTGATTTTCGAATTTCGTAAGACTCTAAGGTATCTAAACGTCTGCCTGTAGGTTGTATATGTAATATGTCTAAATTGTTCAAGCTAGCTGTATGATTTTCTAAAGTTAAATGGTTATGGAAAGTTGATTGATTGCAACCAGATAAATGTTCTTTAGCTCTAACTCAAAAATTGCGCCCTGTCTAGACGTCTGCATACGTTGGTTTCCGATGAACTTTGAAGTCTAAAGAAGAATTAATCCTGTTTATTGTTATATCTAGAAAGTTAATACATTTATTTTCTTCTTTTTCTAACGTAAAATCAATGGTGGGATATTGAGAATTTAACCAAGTAAGGAAAGAGTCTAACAGTCTATCAGTTCCATTCCATAGACATAGTATGTCATCAACATATCTATACCAAAAGATTAATATGACGAAAATAAGGATTGTTATTTGATATGATCATTTGTTCGAAGAAATTCATGAAACTTTCAGCCAACAAAGATGACAGAGGGGAGCCTATGGGTAGACCATCAGCGAATTTGAAATATGTATTATCAAAACAGAAATAATTTTGTTTAATACAAGTCTCAAACACTAACTTCAGTTCACGACGTAAGCTCTCATCTACAACATCCCTATCTAAGTAAATACAAACTATTTGGGACAAAGTATTAATTGGAATAGAAGTGAAAAGACTGGCAACGTCAAACGAAACTAGTTTTGAATGTAGTGGAATGTCGACGTCTTGAATTTTGTTAATCAATTCTACCGAGTTCTTAACCGAGTAAGCCGAAATGAAATTAGTATGACAATTGAAAAAAATTATGAAACCCTTAGAACATAGCTTGTAGGCAGGAGCATTGCAATACGCGACTATTAGTCTAATCGGAATGCCCTCCTTATGGATTTTTGGTAAACCATAAAGGATCGAAGCGGATGGATTCATGACAGAGTATTTCCAACCAGTTCCACTAACCGAAGGCCTTAAAAGACTTAGTTGGATCCCTGCCAAGTACTATTGCTTTGCTTTCTGTAATAAAATCAGAAATGTTATTACCGTAATCGGCTTTTGTGAGCACGGTAATTGTATTACCTTTATCCGCTATCAGGTCATGATCACGTAGTTTTTCTTTATCGCACCAATCACTTTGAGGTTAGTATTACTCGTATTAGAAGCAGCAGAAGAAGAGTATGACGGAGTAGAAGAGTTATCAATACCTTTCTTTATTTGTAGCGTCCACACCGATTTTAATTAGGTTGTCTGGCCAAATAAGGCAGTTTCAGAATCTACAGCTAGATTGTCGAATGCTCGAAGGCTGATTTTATTTGACGTAGGGGCAAAATTCACACCGTTGCTCAGCATTTGAATCTCTGTATCACAAAAAGCGATTGAGGACAAGTTCTTAAAACGTGGATGAAATTTGAAACTAGACGAACCACTATTGTCTGTCACCTTTGTTGGCTTGTCTTCGAACAAATGATCATTTCAAATAACAATCCTTATTTTCGTCATATAATTTTTTGGTATAGATATGTTGATGACATACTATGTCTATGGAATGGAACTGATAGACTGTTAGACTCATTCCTTACTTGGTTAAATTCTCAATATCCCACCATTAATTTTATGTTAGAAAAAGAAGAAAATAAATGTATGTATTAACTTTCTAGTTATAACAATAACCAGGATTAATTCTTCTTTAAACATCAAAATGTATCGGAAACCAACCTATACAGACGCTGTTGTCCCTAGCTCTTCAAACCATCCCCATAATATTAAAATGTCAGCTTTCCACTCACTCATAGATAGACTAATAAACATCCCTTTGACAAATTCAAATTATAGCATAGAGCTTAATATAATTCTACAAATCGCAACGAATAACGGATATGCAACTAGGACTATATTAAAGTTATTAAATAAAAAGCTAAAGCGTAAAACTCTAACGAGTATTTATCCACCGGTTAGTACAACGCGGAAATATTGGCGTCGCTTAGAGTATATAGGAAAAACAAGCCAACGGATTAGCAACATCGTGTCCAATTACACCAATATTAGTTTTGCTTTTTATAATAATAACACAATAAAGAAAATGATTTTTAACAATAAACCTAGAGTTGATCGCCTTTCCAAGTCTGGTGTTTATAGAAATAATTGCAATGATTGCAGTTTCTCCTATATTGGCCAGACTGGGCGCAATTTTGGAGTTAGAGCTAAAGAACATTTATCTGGTTGCAATCAATCAACCTTCCATAACCATTTAACTTTAGAAAATCATACAGCTAGCTTGAACAATTTAGACATATTACATATACAATCTACAGGCAGACGTTTAGATACCTTAGAGTCTTACGGAGTTCGAAAATCAATATTTCTTAATAAAATATCCTTAACGAACAGAGAGAAATTCGTTTCTCACCAATTAGAGACCCCGCCCTTTTCTATAATTTGATTAGCACGTCGGATAATTAAATATACTTCAATATACCTTGAATTTTGTTACTCAGCCGATGACTAATCGCCCACCTGCGCGATCAACAGATTAATTTTTATTGCTTTTTATTGCCTATTTTTTGTCCCTTCTTTTGTTTATTTTTTGTTTTTTTCTGCTAAATATATAACAAATTTTTACTTTTACAAACCAGTAGATACTCCTGATGATGACCTAACAAGTCGAAATCGATCGAGTGATTTTTTAATCTTTTTGAACCAATGTTTTAATTAAAATATTCAAAAATCTAATTTTTGCGAAATAAAAAACAAGTGTTTAATAAAATGTGTTTATTAAGTTTTTATATATAGTTTCAAACGTCTATATTATCTTTTGGATGTCCAAATTGTTGGTGTCATGAAAATTAGTTCGTAATTGAAGAAATCGGTCCCTAGTCATAGCTCGCACGACGTGTTCGAATCCTATAATATTGCTCTAGTACATTCTGATTTGGGGAAATTTTGTGTATCCGATGAATATACGAACTCCGATAAATCTTTTAATTTCATGAAAATCCACCAATTTAAAAGTTTGGATTTTTTGGAGCCCATATATATTTGTAAAGTTTACCATAGTTTCAAATCATTCCTCAGTAAAATATTTCATGAAACACTGATCCCGAGTTTCTTCAACAGGTTCTGTTTCCTCAGGCGTTTGTTATTTGATTTCGGCCTACAAATTCGCTCTTTTCCATTTTGTTCGAATTCAATAAGTTATATTTATAAAATAAATAATCTCATCTATAATTTCAAAATCAATATTTTCCAAAACTGTTACAGTTCCTTCGTTAGATACTCCTGCAATAACAGTTGCAGCTGTAAACAGCGGATCGGTGTTTGCGTTTTCGTCATCTTCACCAACCGCCTGTTCTACTTCAATTCTTGTTGAACAGAGTTTAATATGATAACCATCAGATAAAAACAATATGCATGAGAATGTACATAACCGTTGGTTATATTTGTACATCTACATGTACATCATATTAACACCCAGATTCTGAAGCACAATCACTGACTGAAATATGGTCTTAGGTAAGACTTTTTGTCTTTGTTTTGAGTTTAGTCTTAATTATGAGACTTTTCATATTCTGCGCGTAGCCTGTGACCAATAAGACCACCAAATTTGTATGTCTTACGAATATACATTATTGGATAATTAAATGTATAAAAAAAAATATTTGGCTTACCAGGATTTTTTTATTTGCACTAAAATTAGGCTAAAAAATAAAGGATTTCCTCTACTAAAAAACAAGTGATTGTACCTCGACGTTTTATTGAAAACTGATCCCATTTTTGTAGTTTGAGGGAACTTATTGTAATAGAACGATGAGAAAGAGATAGAAAAATTGAAATAAACATGCAATAGAGGAAATGAATTTCGTGAACTCTACGTCTCTTTGAAAAGTTTGTACATACATATATATGTACTCTCATGTACAACAGGTCTAAAAGGGTTAAAAAAAATTAATAGTAAATTGTTAAGAGAATTAAAATTGTATCGGTAGTTTTAATGCATATAAAGAATAATTATTGTGTGTACAATTAATTAAAAATAACAGTGAACAAATCATGAAAGTTACCAAAAATATAAGACTAAGTTTGGGCGATTTAGTGGCCATAAACCGTGTAGAAACTTTATAGAAAGGCATTTTTTATTTTATTTTTTTTATGTGAGTGAACAGAATATTTTTCATCTTGTGCGATCGGGCCAAAACTAAATGAAAAAGTTAACTCGATAATAACTATATTGAAGTACCAGATACAGAATAGTTACATAAAACAAAAAAACGGTGTGTTCAATGCGGGGAATAATAATAAACCACCGCAATAATGCAAATTGGTGATAACAAACAATTTTTTTTTATATACGAGTATATGGTAAAAATACCATAATTATATTTATAAAACAATATAAGTTTAAAAATATCTAAAAGTTTAATAAATATTTTACTTTTGGTTTTTATCGATAGTAATGGTGTTTGTGATTGTTCCGTATATTGGTCTATTTTCAGTATTCTCGAATTAAATACACAACCGTAGGAAATTCTTCCACTTGCGTCAAATCTGTATTGACAACGACTATGATAATCGACACTTACTTATCCACAATCAACTTCCCAACCACCCGATACTTTTCTTTCCATTAACGCTGGATCGCGAATAAATTTGAATTTTGATTTATAGATGCAAAATGTGTAAGAATCACAACAATCAGTTTCGAACGGTTTTATTAAGTACGCCTGATATTAATTTAAAAAAAAAAGAAATCTTTGAATTTAATATATTACATAATAATTAAATTGGTGAAGGGTAATTAAGATTTATGTAAGTTGAGGTAGGGTTTTAGTTATCGCTAGATAGTTTTAAATTTTTCTTGCTGAATTTCTCAATTCTATTTTTTTTAAATTTATTATATGCTTTTTTTGATTAGAGTAATAAAAATGTTTTTAATGATATTGGTAAAATTCAATTTTTATTAATTTAATTAAAAAATATCAGATCAACGTGAATTATTAAATTGAGGAAGAACTAGGGTGAGTGCCAAGGTGAACTTAATTTTGGGTAATTAGTTTTAATATTCCATCTTAGCGGTTAAAACTCGATCTACATATGCTTCTACCCACCCCATATCGTGATGCTTAGCCACGAAACAACCGCTTCGAATCCTCTATGTGGATCAAATCTATAGCCTAGCATTTTCTGGATAGTATTCTGGTGATTAGAATTTTGTTTTGTTAGTTTATATATTCTTTTTTTGTAAATGCTCTCCAGTGGCACTATTCTGGGGTTTTCCCTGGGAATTGGGAATAATATTTGCATAGCATTTTTGTCTAAATTATATTTTTCTGGCCTACTGTTTGAATTAGTTGGGTGTAAATACTTTTGAATTAAAGATATGTTGGGAAATATTTTTCCCTATAAAAGTTTTTTGGAACAAAAATTTCCCAATCAACTGTGTTTCGAAAATATTTACACCAAATTAATTCCACCAGTAGGCCAGAAAAATTTAATTTATACAAAAATGCTTAAATTATTTAAATATTTTGGCATTTCTTTGTAACAACTATTAATGAAACATTGATAATATATCGTGTTGTGATCTATAAACTTTTAGGTTATTTTAATTTTTTTTTTACTATAGTGGAAGACACGTTAATCACAATAATTTATATAAAATATTAAAAATTTAATAATAAAATAATTTAAAAAACGTCCGTTCCGCTTAAGATTTTCAATTGGAATGACATTTTTAATTACCTCATTACGAAACGTCATTATTTTTAATCCCCTCTTTCTTATTTTCGTAATGGTTTCAAGTATGCCAATTAATGACTTCTCCATTACGATTACGAAAACAGTGCTAGGAAATTTTTTTAGGTTAACTTATTAACATGCTCGAACATTTCTGAGATTTTTCTTACTAAAAAGAGAACATAATTGATTGTAATAAAAATTCTTCGTAATACACTCAATGATGTTCTCTGTCAGATAACGAAAGTCTCAGAAATTTTCGAGCATGTTTTACACCACATTATTGGTTTTTTACATTAAATACTAATTTAGAGCTACTTCGATAACCTCTGTGCGATCCGTAGGGGTCGAGTTGGATAATTTAAAATGTTTATGTACTTGTATAAATCTTAGATTTTGAGGCATATTGATAAATAATAAGATTGGTATCAAATACTAAATCAAAACTGGGCAAAATTGGCATCAATCAATTACTGGGTTTGAATCTCACCACAGGCTGGATGCAAAGTGAATTTTTATCATCGATTACGATCGATGATGATAATAAACACAACTAAGACCATCTGTTGGAATGCAGAATTCAGCGTCGACCCACCGTCCATGTCAGTGTACAGGTTGACATAGAGTGTGTGTGCAGGTAGTATACTGTAATTGTCGAATGGGTGGTGTGTGCGAGAATGAAAAGGGGGGTACTAATAGACTTTCAAAGTACATTAAATCCACTGGACAATTTAATACTTTCTTTTAAAAAAACAAAACTATTTCGAACATCTCCGTGTAGTCCGTAGACCCAGCTACATAATTTAATATGTTTAAGGAATGTTGTATTACACTCAGTGATATTTTCTCTAGAATAACAAAAATTTTAGTGATTTCTGAGCATGTGCGGTTAGGAAATATTTGTTTTTTATATCAAATACTAGTTCAGAACTACTTCAAACCCCTTTGTGCCTTCGTAGCAGCGGAGTTAAATAATTTCAAATGTTTATGAATTTTCGTATTACACTCAATGATATTCTCTCTCGAATAACAAAAATTTCAGAAATTTCCGAGCATGTGGTAAGGTAAGATTGGTTTCTTACACGCCGTATGAACCCAAAAATTTTCCGCACAAATCTAAAATAAAATTTCGGCTCACACTTCTGTCAGTTGAAATGCGTTGAAATCATATATTTGGTTCACTCTCACTTAAACAAAATATTTAGAATTCATATTCTCCTTTTCTCGCATTTTTTCTTTTTTTTGTCGCCATGTTATCGCTTTACCTCTGCGGCATTGTCAAAAGAGTTTATAGTTTTGAAATCATAAACAATCAAAGTGTTCTTGTAAATAATACTGTTTTAGTGCGTGTATAATTTAAAATAGATTATTAAAAAAATTATTTAAAATTAAATCAAGTGATTATAATTCATAAAAATGAAGTGCATTGTTCCTACGTGTAAAAATCACGACTCAAAAAAATTGAGTGCTCTAAGTTTTCATAGGTAAACAATTTTCGTATTTTGAGCCTATTTGTGAATTAATTTAACCGTAATTATATCTTAAAATGTTAAGTAAACAATTTGAATGTAAAAAGTATAAGTATTTTTATGTGGAACATTAATTTTTAATAAAATTTTGATCTATTTAATAACCCGTCATACTCAAAAAGATGGTGCCAAAAAAAAAATCGTAATTTTTTAGTGTCGCAAAAGTTATATTTATTTCATAATAAATTGTGTTTTTCGTGTTTTAAATTTATAACCAACACTTATAGTTTACTTTAATTTGTTTAATTGAAAATATTTAGTGTTAAATGGAAATTGTTTAGAAATCTTAAGTTTTAAAAATCATACATTTCCATATTTAATACTTATTGGAAATTTTTTTATTTTTTATTTTTTGACATTGCGACGCATGGTTTTATCCATAAGCGTCGTATTATTTAATTAATTTAAAGGGTCAATTTCCTATTGAGAAATTAATTATAATTGAAAAAAAATTCTTTTAATGCTTTTCGTGACAGATCCAATTTTAACTTTCTTTTTTTCTGAGATACCAAAATTAATAATAATTTTAATAAATAGGATACATTTATTTATAAAAGCTCTTAACCAAAAACTGATCAAAATTATTCAATTTTCATATTAACGTATTTTTTGTTCATACTAATAAAATTCAATTAATTTTTCTTTAAATAAATTTAATTAAAAATGTTAATTAAATATTCAAATGTTAGGTATTTTTATATATCATCCAAAACAAAACATCTAATTTCAGTTAGAAACCACCTTACTCGAATCGCTATATTTAAAAATATTTAAGTTTAATTTTATCTATGTATATAGCTTTATTAAAACAATATTATATTATGTAATTTATAAGTTTTAAGATAAATGTTTAATTAATTATTAGGTTAATGATCGTGAAATAAACAATCCCTCCTTTTTAAGTTTTTTGTCTACGTCTTTTGGTCCCCTATAACGCATCAAACGCTTCCCCTACATTTTGACAGATTTGCAAGCCGAAAAAAAATTTACACCATAATCTATCCTTTTATATTCTTATATCGATGGTTTCTTACATAAAAATCTAATTCAAAACTACGTCGATCACCTCTGTGAGAATCGTAGTGTGTTTTGTAGAAAAAATTGCATTTTATAAAATTCACTTAAAGCTTTTGACAAAAACTAAATATTTTATACTTAGGGAGTGAGTCCACATATACAAAAATTTGTGCCGAACGCGTTCGGCGTAAACATTTTCGCCGCAAATGTACACACAACACTTTTTTTTTCGCAAATTTTTATGTCACCTGATTATGGGGCCAACTATAGATGGAATAAAAAAAATAACAGAATAACGTAAGAAACGAAGACTAAAAATTATTATTCCAATTTGATTTTTCGGCTATAGATTACTTAAAATATTAATTTCATTCATATATTTCGAGTAATATTTTTTTAATGTATTTGCTAAAATATTGAGTGAAACTACAATAGTGTTGAGTATAAACGTATTATATCTCAACAAATATATGTGTTTAAAATTATAAAAATTATTTATATGCTGTTTAAATTACCGTAATTCGATAAGTTATTTTTGTAGGTTAGCTTTAGAAAAATACAATTCTACAGTATAGTGAAAATTATTTTTGATTTTATATTCATATTAGTATATGTGTACATGAATATTTTATAAATATAAAAGATAAAATACACAAATAATTCCAAATTGCCATATATAAAATAATAAACATGCATATTACATGCAACGCACAAAAATTTGTTTGAGTTTTGTTGTTGTAATCGTTAAGTTTTTTATTCCTGCACGAAAATTTTCTCTCTGCTATTCTTTTTAAGTGACAGCAAAATTAAAACACTCTTATTCCATCTATAGTTGGCCCATTAGTCGTCAGACAATAACAAATCAAAATTAATTTTTTTGTTTTAAAAATTCGTTTGTCATTTCATTCGTTTTTCGTTTACCGATGAATATTCGAAAAAATTTGACAATTCGATAAAAATTTATATTTGTTGAATGTCAAAAACTCGAAAAGCGTCATCACGGGGGCATAATGCATCGCAAATTCCTTTGACGTTTGTCAAAACACCGACCAGTGTGTTGGATCGTGTGCTTTGAATGTGGCATAAATTTTTGTGTCGTTTTCTTGCGCAGTACACGTCTACACTTCTTAATTTGCAGCGAAAATATTCAGCACAAATTTTTGTATATATGGAACCAATTGTGCACTTTATAGTGCACAAAAAATTTTATTAAAAGTTTTCAAATATTATTATTAAAGTTCAATTTTAGAGTGTTCTTTCAATTCTAAGTACTTATAGGTCACAGTGTATAGTTTGTTATTTTGGCATAAACTTCACTCCGATCTAAATTCATATAATCAAAATTGGATTCCAATGTGAGTTCTGTATGTGATTCTAGAAATGGTATATTTCACAGGAACTGGGGATATGTCTTGGTTTCAGAAAGGGATTCGTTTCCTCCGATGGGGCTCGCATTCCCTCTTTTAATTTTTCCCCGCTAGCTTAAACGATTTTGATACAAATTACTGAAAGTTTGTTTTCGTGTATCAAGAATTGATTGCAACTCGTCCAGATTTCGGGAAAATTAGTTTAGAGGATCCTACGGTGTGGATCAGGTTCCGTTCTGGTGCAATTTGGTGACGTGATTTTCGAATACCAGGAGTTGATTGCGGTGGGTTCGTATGATTGATTGGCTCGAATAATTTTGCAAAAAACTAGTAAGCGGCTGGAGTAGAATATCACAATTTTTCAATCTAGCAACCGAGTAAATGATATAAAATGTGAAATAGTGTCACAATTTATTCTAAAGAAACGAGACATAAAGTTCGATAAAGTATCGAAAATGTGATGTTATAACATGCCACCCCTGGAATCGGTTGCGATGAATCTTACTAAATTCAGGGAAACAATTTTATTAATAAAAATTTAGAGGAGATGGTCGAGTGTCAGAAAGCGGCTGATCCTGATTTTCGGAATAACGCTTAGGGGTCCTTTTGTCATCCCTATTGGCATGCCGGATTGGCATTTTGGACTACCCCAAAATTGCCAATGCATATGAACTTAACTCATTCTTAAACCGTTTGAGAGAAAACTCTGTTTGTAGGTATGATTCCAAAGTGAGTGAAGGAAGTCCTTACTCAAACAAATAGCATGTAGCTAGTAAATTGACCGTTTTGAATAGAAATAAACCGTTGTTGAACCAAATATGGCGAAATTATTTTATTGACTGCTAGTCAGAAAACGGATTCTTTTTTCATATACATCTAAGTCAATCCGTCGATATTGCGAAATGATCAAATCCCAAGTACGGGAACTGTCACTAAATTTTTATGAATAACCCAATATAATTTAAATTTTTTGTGTATTTCCGTTTCCGGTGACAACACCAGGCAATATACATTATTAAAAAATACGATTGATTGAAAATTGAAGCAATTTGTGTTTCTTCAGTAACACTTTCTTTAAATATTTGGAAGAGATCGGACCTCTATGAGGCTGTCATATAAAATTTTGAAAATAATCCGATTGTATCGAAAAATTTTCATACTTGTGTATTGCCGGTGGTAACACTTTCAATAAATTTTTCGAAGTGTTCGGTTTCTCGGGTCGAGGGCATGCATCATAAATTTTATTAAAATATTCCAGTTTTCCGATGGAGGGGCCAATTTAGGTGTTTTCTGTTCCCAGAATACCAGCTGATATTGATATTTAGGCTGAGTTAGTTGTTACTATGGGTTGCTCAAAACATAAATAATCATACCTGACAACTATTCTACTGCTTATTTACTTCTGAGTTAAATACATATACTTCCTAAAATATGATCTGATACTCGGGTACACTTCTAAAAACGCTGTTAACTTCATTATCAAGAGGGGTAGGAAGCCACTTTCAATCAAGATAATAATTTACGGAAGGCGACAATAAGTGCCAACCTATAGCTACATCACCATGTTTTTTGTGGTGAGTTTCGATGTTGGTCATATAATGCGGCGATGGTAATGACTTTGGGAAATACTAACAGCGAGTGGATGACAAATAAGGAAAACGACCTCAGTCCTTAAACTGTATCACAACCGAGGTGGATGGCTAGATTTGGCAATGATAAATTTGGTTTAAATTTGAAACCAATATGTGATAATAGAAAACTATGCGCACACTTTTTATGTTGAAACTTTATTACAATACATTGACAAGGTACCCGGGTACCTTTTGCACTTTAAACGCCTAGCTTTGTATGTTCCAGTCATAATAAAAAGTTTTAATTTTATGAGAACTTCTAGTTCAATTAATAGATTACGAAGTAGTTTAGTTATACGAATTAGAGTAACAAAGGTACCCGGGTACCTTTACACATTTTACACTATATTTGAAAGAAATAGTATGCAAATATTTTATAGTTTTGTTTTATATGTCAATGTATTTCATTGTTTGTCATTTAATTTATGTTTATATTTTTATTTATTTCAAAAAAAATAAATAAACATTTTTTTATTACTATCGATCATTTTTTTCACTGATGTGACCCGTTGGAATATTTACGTATTTTTACAGAATGTTTTTCGAAAACTGGTATGTTGCGGCTAATGCAAAGCTGTTTTCAATTTATGTAGTTTTATCAAAATCCGTTATAAATTTCATAATTGCAAAAAAAATTGAAAAAAATTTGTTTCCAGAAAAATTTGCCTGTAAGGTACCCGGGTACCTTAGTCACTCAAATTAAGATATTTTATTCTTCACTCACATGAGGGTTAATTTATTGTCCAATTCGATACCATTTAACTGAACCACACAAATTACAAACCTCTGAATTTAGAAGAAGTATTTTCAGGTTATTAGTTATTTCTTATTACTTTTGATAAATTCTCCACTATGGTCTCATTCAAGGGCCGATTCTACAAATGGTTTCTGTATACAAATCATACCAATATTTAAAATGATAAAACCTAAAATTTTAATTCTTAGAATGCCAGTTCGTTTATTTACTGTAATACGTACATTTTCAACTAGTCGTTCATCCAATATGTTGTGCTTGAGTCGAGCCAAAATATTTCTTGCCAATTCGATTTCATCCATATAAAATTGCAAAATTTCATAAAACGTAAATAGATGCACGACGTTGTACGTTAAATAAATCAGCCCCGATAAATAGAACATCACAATGTAATAAAAGTCCTGTTGCGATTGTGCCGACATCACAATATGATAGTAAATTATAAAGAAACCTTGGCTCACGTAACTCATAATCTTAACCGATAAAAATATCAGGATAACATTAGAATAAAATCGATTAATGTGCCACACTAAATCGTTAAGTTTGGCAAACATTTTCAAATCTAAATCGAATTCGTCACATAAATCACCCATTAACTTTATCATATGGCCATGATGGCTGGTCGCGTATTTAATCCGATTGATGACACGAATTTTTTGAATTAAACCACAATTAAGGCTATGAACGATGTACGTAATACACAATACAATTACGAGAAAATCAACTAAAATAAACGTTTCCAAGTAAAAGCTGATCGATGACACAATGATGAACAGGTCACTATCGTTTAGCGATATAAATTTTCCAACCAAGCTAAGCTTTAGGCTCAATATGCCGAGAAACGCGTGTAGAATAAATAAAATTTTTAGTGTACGCGAAAATTTTGGATTAACATTGTTTTTATAGCACCTGATAAATAAATTAATAATTTTAATAGTTTTTGAATAAATTTCAAAATTTTTATCGTATTTTATAATCTTATTAAAATAAGCAGCACTCGTAAACATTAGTATATTGAAACATTTCAAATTGTAAGCCAATCGTAACGATTTTTCGGTTGCATCTTTAATCAGAACACTTTGAAAGTAATGAATTATGAGACAGACGCGTGCTATCCAAATACATAAGGCGTATAAATTAAATAGTGGCCGTTTTTCAATTACAAGGCGATTCCTTTTAGCATACAGCCGATAACTAAATAATCCGTAGATGCGGGATATAAAAATTGCGCCGGTTACTAACCGTAACATGTTGTGATACGTGAAGACTCTGTTTAATACTACAACTTGATAAAAAAATATACGCACGATGAAAGCGTATTTTTATAGTATTTGTTTCTAGAAATTAAATTTATTAGTGACTTTGCAACATTTTGTTGAAAAAATATTCATCCGGAATCCGAGGTAATTACCCCGATGACGAAAAACCATGTTGGATTGCATAATATTTGTGTACACACAGAGTAGTAAAATATTGCTATGGTTCTAAGGAGCGGTAAACAAATATAAGATCCTTTGACCTCTATGTTAGAAAAAGCTTGGGAGTATGGGGCATGAGGGTACACGATTTTTGGGAAAATTCGTTTAGACATGAATATATTGTCCTTAGAATATTTTGCATCGCGTTTGCAGATCGAAAACGAATTGGCCATCTACTAAAATTAAAATCGCACATGACTCGGTCTTTTTATTTATTGGGTGTATAACTTAGTTTTTTGGATTTTGTAAGAGATGGCGTAACTTTAGTACTAAATATTCTTCTGCAATGACACATTAAAATTTAGTTTGTCATTATTCGTGAAAGCGTAAACAACATATTTTTTAATTCCGTTCAAACATGTCGATTTTCCTACCAACAAAACAGAATTTGCGGTAAGCATTACTTTTTTGCTTAATCAAAAGAAAAAAGCTGCTGAAAGTTTTCGTTTGCTTCAAGAAACTTATGGTGAACATACACCAATACAACAAACTTGCAAAAACTGGTTTAAATGATTCAAAAGTGGTGATTTTGATGTCAGTGACAAAGAACGTTCTGGTCAACCAAAAAAATTCGAGTTAGTTTATTATAGAAGAATTTAAGCACGCTAAAGAAAAAATATGATGTCAACGTTGCAGCACGAGCTTTACTATCACTAGATCAACTTTGTCATTGAGAGCAAATCATAACCCACATACCACAGAAAGAGATCAAGAAATGGTTTGTATGGCATTTTCAACGGGAGGAAGTATTAAAATCAAATATACACAATTTAAATATTACAAACCAATGGCATCAACTTGACATCAACTAAAAATAATAAAATGGAATCAGAATCATCGTCAGCATAACGTGCATTCTTATGGAAACCGATCTTCGTCCGACACGCCAAAATATTAGAAAACAATTGAATGTTGAATATGTTGTGGCCCACACCCAGGCCCGGATCAAGCTATTTCGGCGCCCTGTGCAATGTTCAATACTGGCGCCCCTAAATTTGCCATTTGTAAACCAACCACACATAACAATGCCAAAACAAAATAATGTGTTTATTTTAGTATACTTTATTTATGAATACGAAAACAGGCAAATGTTTTTAACACGTTCACGACACAAATGCAACACATAAAAAATATCGTCTACTATTATACAATGCGATTCATTAATATTTGTGATCCCATTTCTGTTTGTTTTCTTTTTAATTTAACATTAATTTTCATTATTATTAAAATTATTCTTAAACTGATTTAAATAAAAGCAACGAAAATAATAAAAATATTTGTTTAAAATTGTTCCAATTTTATATGGAAAACAGAAATGGGAACTAAATTTTCCCCCTATCTCAAATAGTAACGAATCCCATTGTAGCTGTGCAAAGTTTTATCATGCACAAATTCGAATAAGAAAATCGAAATCTGACACAAATACACACAGAAAATATATATGTACCTTTCCATATATGTAAACAAAAAGAGCATATTAAAAACCTGCACTTGCACTGTCATTAGTTACAGAAAAAACACAAGAAATAATTTTTGTCTGTATGTGCATATCCACACTAGGGTAACGTTGAATCCCGTAACTTATTCGTTTGTTTCCCTTTTAACTGTTTTTTTGCGTCGCAAAAACATTGGTTTTATTGGTAAAGGGGAAACGAACGAAGAAGTTACCGGATTCAAGTTACCCTAATGTGGATATGCACTATGGTATGTATGGATGACTTATTAATACGGGGAAAGTAATTTCGACGACTCGTATTGTTTTTAAATAGAATTTTGTTGTTGTATTCGAGTAAATGAACTTTACAGAACGATATTACATAATATGTAATTAACATTTGTTGGTTTTATTGGTCCGTGTGATCTCCGCCCTTTGTGATTGGCGCCCTGTGCAAATGCACATTGTGCTCATATTACAGGACTGGCCCTGCCCACACCCGACTTTCTTTTATCACAATGTACAAAGATCTCAAATTTTTGATAAATACTGTCTTGTACAATATCATAAAAAGTCATTATTCCCGCTTAAATTTCAGAAAACCAACAAGGTCAAGCCTTATTGGAAATTTAATCTTCACTATAAATGTCTATCACACTACAGTCCAGATGGATTAACTGATCGGGATGAAACATCGTACATATTTTTATCTTTTGCCATGAATTGGGAGTTCCTAGTGATGTTTGGCCGATGTCGGTCGACCGAAAGTGTCATATTTCGTACGAGCTATTTCTTTTTTTGAAAAGTATACCATTTATGAGAAAAACCAATAAAAATTAAAAGATTCTTAATTAAATTTTTAACAATATCTTTCCAGATCAAATTTCCAAAATTAATGCAGAAATTATGATTCTTTCCAAAAAACAATTTTTCAACAAATCTTCAATGAATTCGGTGGTCGGGTGGAAATTTCATACTTCAGCCTCTTCCACAAAATCAGAAATCCTAGTGGTCATTCCACCGGAAGTAAGAGCTTCCAAATCGACCTCTTTCTTTTTTTGCAAATATTTTTAAAACTATATAGCAATTACGAAAAAATGATTAAAATAAAAGACAGGAACGGAAATGAGAGATAGGAAAGGAAATGTCTAAATTTGATAAAAATCACTTTACTTTCGGATTGTTCCGTTATTTAATGAAAACCTGTTTTTCGGAAGTGTCAACTTTCAAGGGAGCTTTTTAAAGGTTTGCAATAAAGTTGGAAATTTAACATAAACTCGCATGGTCAGAATTTCGCCCCACGTTTACTCTAAATGAGAATAAGCGTCAAGTACGACCCCATACGACGGAAAGCGAGCAAGCGGTGGCAGCTCTAGTGTGTAATATTAATGAGAATACAAATTAACCGGTTCATCATCGTGCATAACAATTGGGATTTGATCCATTGTGCAGGAATTAAAACCATACGACCATGTATGTGATTCATGTGATTTAACACCGCTGAATAGTTCTTTTCTTTGTAGGTATGTGAAGTCACTTGTCTACGCTAGTAAGCCAGAGACTATTGAAAACAAAAAAAAAATCAAACAAATACAGTTCGAATCATATTTTAAATTTTACCGGCAAAGTTTTGATAAAAAAAAAGTTATTTCACCAATATTTCTACAGTCCAAGCGGATTTGCTATTAGAAATACAACTTCATACTATGACGTTTTCTATTAATTGGGAGGTGTTTGAGAAATTTGGTGGAAATCTGTCTACCGAAAGTTGTAGCTTTAATGGGGGCTTTTCAAATGTTGCAATACATAATTAAAGTTTAGCTTTTACAAAAACCGACAAAGAACTATAAAATTTAAATAAAGTAACCTTGTTAGTTTCAGGAAATTATTATTATAAGTTTAAGTTTTCACTTTAGAAATGAAGTGTTGTGTACTCGAGATCTATGTACATATTCATCGTAAAAAATGGTTGTGTGTTGGTCACAACATATTCACCCATCCATTTGGTTTAATAATTAAAATATTAAATTTGACGGAATTTAACAAAGTTTCTAGTAAAAGTTCCTTTATAATATCTACTGCTACACTCAGAAACAAAATATGATAAATACATGATTGCATTTACCATAATATCATCATTGCATGTTAAATACATTTATTTAAATGATTGATTTTATCATACTATGATTGATTTTATCATACTATGATATTCTTGATCATTTTCCTTGATCTACTTCATCATAACAATGATGATCACTGAAAAAAAATTTTTTTCGAGTGATCATCATTGTTATGACGAAGAAAATGAAGAAAAATGATCAAGAATATCATAGTATGATAAAATCAATCATTTAAATAATTGTATTTAACATACAATGATGATATTACGATAAATACAATCATATATTTATCATATTTTTTTTTTTGAGTGTATAGTGATAAAGGAATTATCACTATAGATGGCTACACCATTGTTTTGTTTGTAATAGAATCGTTGTTAAAAACACAAAAATATCCTGAATTTAAACAAAATTTTAAAACATTTCTAAATTAATATTTAGGAAGATATGTATGAGGTTCTATCAGAGACCATCTGTTTGAAATCGTTGTTTAACCCAAATTTAAATCAATATTTGTAAAAAATGATAGACTACGTCAAGGCTTATTAGAACACACCCCTGCGGGATAATTTTTTGTTTGACTAAATCGGCCAAATAGAACGAATTTTGCAAAAATATTTAAAATCATGTGTCGCATTTTTTATCGTCATTTTCGTTTTGTAGTGAAAGTGTTGTATCTCTATTTAAAATTTTATTGGCATGTTAGTCTTGAATTATCTGGTTGGTCTGATTGGTATTTTGGCCTTATTTTATCTAAATACTTTTCTTTTGCATTCATATAACAGTCTTTATAAAAAAAATCATATATTGTCCATTAAAATATATCGGTATCATACATCAACTTCTAAAAATATCTAACCTAAAACCTCCAATTGAAAATCGTGAAGCAACTATTTCGTGCCAACATTACATATGATACTGGACATAAGTTTAAATTCGATATTATAAAATTATATAAAATTTTGTTTACATCGGAGGCCGACGGCATATACATTTTATAACTTTTATTTATTTTTTGAAGTTTGAATGTCTAATAAAAGGTTTCTATTATTATGTATAGGTTTTGCACTCCAAATTCAACATTCCAACAAATCATGTTCACCAATTTGCAAACAAAATTTATCGGTATCCAAAAGATTTTCATCCTTTTCCAAATCAAATCGAACTTTATCCAAGATCCAACACAAATTCATCTTTATTCAAAACATATTCATTCTTTCCCAAATCAAATTCGCATCCAAAATGATTCATCAACTAATCGTTTAATTTAAAGTGTTTAAAGTTAATATAAAATAAATTAACCTTTGCTGTTATCAAAAATCGCTGTTATCTGTATAAATGAATAATTGTTGTTTGTCCATTATCATTACTTCAAAACAATAGTGGTTCCACCCAAAAAGCAAAATTATTGGTTAATTGTGAATTTTTTGGTTATTCTGGGCGATAGCCACAACCAGCTTTGAATAGAGACGTGTTTAGTAGTAGATAGTTTGAATGGAACATTGAACATTTTGAGTATAACTACTATTGTTTTGATGTATTGAAAATGAACTAACAATAGTTAATCGTTTATATAACATATAAAGGCCCCATTAAGGCCGCCTATGATTTTATTGTAATAAAAGAGTATAGACATCGAAGTTATGTACTGACTGATGGCACTCGATGGACCTTTGGATAACATTTTCGATGACGCTTTAGGATAGTGTTGGCTCAATTTCATTAAAGTCTTTCATTTGAGGTATTGTTCTTGGGTTATTAACATACACTTTCAATAAACCCAAAAGAAAAAATCAAATGGCCTCAAATCACTTGATTTTCGTGACCAATTCACATCGCCATGGCGCGAGATAACTCTCTCTTCAAATTTCATCTTCAACAATCCCATTTTTTCGTTCACTGTGTGGCAGGTTGCACGGTTCCGTTGAAACCCCATGTCTTTGAGATCCATTTCCGTAATTTGAAATTAGAAGTTGTTTTTCATCTCACGGTAACAAATTCCGTTGACGTTGATCGCATTGTCAACTGCATTTTCGAAAAAGTATGGTCCAATTGCTCCGCCGGTTCAAAATGCACACCAAATAGTAACTTGTGGTGTAAGCATGGGACGCTGAAAGATCGCTCATGGATTCTCTGGCAAAGGTTAAAAAATAAAAAAAACACTTGTTATTTTGAATAATTTGAAAATTTAAATAAAATAAATTTATTTAAAATTAGTTTCTGTTGCTTTTATATCGTCTACGGTTGAAATTGATTTGGAAAAGAACGACTATGATTTAGAGAAAGGTGAATTTGATCTGAATAAAGGCGAATTTGATTTGGGAAAGGATGAATATGTTTTGGATAGAGGTGAATTTTATTTGCAAATTGATGAACAAGAACATTGATTATTTTATTTTTTATTGAAATAAAATCCGGGTTAACGAGTGGTTATTTAGTTATGGGTCGCACTATAGTAAATAAGTACTCAAAAGCCATTCGGATCATTTAAATAAATCAATAGTATGGAATATATAGCCATTTCAGAAAGCGTCTTTTATATTTTTAGGGTTCTTTATACTGTAATTTTATATATTTTTAGCCTGATGAAGGGTACATAATAACAAAAACGTCGAAGTTTAAATATAAACAGTGACATTCGGCTGACAACCCGTTAAAAATTATTATTTCGACAAAATTAGAATCTCCTTAATAAGTGGTCATCCCCATTTATATTAGTAATAAAATAATACTCACACTTTTAATAAGTCGCTTGTCCAATTTATTTACGCCTCCCCTACATTCAAAACAATTCAAAATAAACTTAAATTGTAAAATCTCATCGTATAACAGATCGCAAAGCTTTACAAAATTCATCACACTTAAAATATGATAGCCCGTATAAAAAATGCCAGATATTACATAAAACATTTGTACGTCAATGTTATGTTTATTTTCCGGTACTAAAAGCACTGCATAATACGAATAGAAAAATTCACAAGATGTATTTGAAATATTTGCAGCCAAAAATATAAATATTCGGCGACTGTAATGTATATTAAGTAACCTCACAAATTTATTAATTAACATTAAAATTTCCAAGATGTGATCAATCTCATCACAAATTTGACACTCGTTTGCACTCCAAATTTCTTCAAACTAAGTTGAATAATTTTGTTCAAATTGTTTTTCAAACAATTTACTAAAACGATTAATACACACAGCACTATCACAATACTAAATAGTAGGAATGTTAAAAAATAAAATGTAAATATTGTACAAATGACATAAAAACCATAAAACTGATATAAATATAGCACGTCTATTGTAAAACCGCACATAAACCAAAGAGCGCTACCATAAAAATGACGTGCTACTAAAAACAGCAAATTTTGAAAACGTTTTTTATTTAAATTGTCATCAAACCGTTTGCGATAGAAAACGTAAAGATTTTTTAAAATGTCAAAAATTTTCCCATCATAATCCCATTTTAAAATAATATCGCAGTAACTTAAATTTAGTGATATGGTAATGGCCAGAAAAATTATATAGTAAGTAACGAATATTGCAATGGCCTCTTCGTTATTTGAAAATATCATGTTAAAATATTTGAAATTACACGTATTTAGAAAGATCAAACACAGTACGGAATGAATTCGGTAGAACTTTATTGTAACGAGATGGACATCTTCATTGGTGATTTGCACACGGAATTTCAGTAATCCAGAAACTTGTGCTATAAAAATTGCAACTTTTATGACACCCAAATTCATTTTTATATGATTGTGTACATAATATGTCAGGAGACTTATCGATTAAACATAAATTACTGATGACTAACAAAAATTTATTAAATGAAATTATGAGTAATACATAATTTCATTTTGGAAAGTCGTATTAATAATTCCTAAGCCTAATTATGATTTAATTAAATTTGGTGTAAACGCAAAATAACAAAAATATTTAATAAAGTAAAAAATTTCGAATTAATTAACCAAATTCATGCCATTAAGGGCGCCACTCAGTTAAAACTTTGTTTAGTCGATGAAAAAATATAATATTTTAGTGAGACGCTTTTCTAGTCGCACCAATTCGAGAGCAAACAAAATTTGGACGACAATTAAAATTACTCGGCAAATTAAGTTTTCGTGAAGAAATTTTCGAGAATGAAATGATTGCATTGTGTTCAACAGAGAGCCCTTTCCTTCGATGGCTAGATAGTGCAGGTTATATTTTATATTGTTCCTTCATTACACGAGCGCATATATGTTGGTATTAATTATTGGAATATCAGTCTTCTACAAAATTAAAAAATGTCACCCAGCACAACCTTACCGAGTCCCAAGTCCAAGAATGGAACAAAGTTCTTTGACTTTTTCCTTCTTTTGAGAAAAATCGCCTCAGCAAACGAAGCTCGTTGAACACCGTATCGATGTCGGGTAGACTACTCCAATAAAACAGGGACATGATTTATCAAAGTTCGATTGAGTGTGGAAGGAAGTCTATTCGTTGCCCCTGATAGATTGACTTCTAAACAGATTTACCAAGACCACAGTAGTTTTCAGCATTGATCTTAAGGATGCCTTCTAGCAGATACCACTTAATCCCCACTCAAGAGAAAAACTGCCTTTACCGTGCCAGGACGCCCACTTTACCGTTTTACGGTGATGCCCTTCGGTTTGTGTAACTCGCCGTTGATCATGTTTGTCCCGTTTGATAAATAAAGTGGTGCCACATCAAATGCACGACCATAGTGAGCACCTAATTATGTTAAGACTACTAGCCAAGAAGCTGAAAGAAGCTGATTTGAGTATCAATCTCTCAAAAAGTAAGTTTTTTATGCGGCGCGTAAAATATCTAGGTTTTATCGTGGGTGAAGGTGGTCTCATAACTCGCCCCTATAAAATAGAAGCAATCAAACATTTTCCTCCGCCATCTACGACGGGCAAACAGGTAATCATTATCAAATAGCCAGTCAAGCGGCCGCCAGTTGAGCGATGAAAATTTGTAAATCAGACAAATATAATAACCAAAAAAATCATAATTTATTTGGCAAAGAGTTCAGTTATATAAATATTTTGTATATTTGTTTTTGAGATATTTACGGTTGTGAAATTTGCTTACAAAATAAATATGATATATGATATGATAAGGGATGTACAGGCCATCTATCATGGTAGCGATCCTAGGTATGTATAGCACATTCCTGGAGTAAGCGTAATCCAATATCATAAGCATATTTGAAAAACGATGTTATGCGGCCCAGGGCCTGCCTGCATTCTCACATTGAAGGTTACATAAGGAAATGCAAAGTCATTATCTAACTACTTAGGCCATAAATTATAAATACGATTCGTTAATTATTTACACATACACACGTTTTCTGTAAAGTATTTGTTAATTTATTAATCTGTATTAGTTGTGAGTAGGAGTGGGGCGCTCTGGCGTGGGAACCAATTTCCAATCAATCGATAAATAGGTAATCGATCAATATCCGGTTCATCCTTCCGGTTATCTTGTCAATCGATATCCGGTGTAGATCGTTAACTTGTCATATCCGGTTCATCCTTATCTCCCTTATTCTCAATATCCGGTTCATCCTTATCTTGTCATTCTTATCTCCTTTCAATCGATATCCGGTATAGATCGTTATCTTGTCAATCGATATCCGGTTCGTCCTTTTCTCATCGATATCCGGTTCTTCAGTATCTTGTCAATCGGTATCATCTTCTTTCGATATTCCGGTCAATCGATATCCGGAGGAGGCTCCGCCCACCGTATGTTTAAATCTTTTCAATCGATATTATGGTTTTTGATCGATTCGATTGGTAATTGTGACCGATTAATCGACGCCGCCATTTTGGAAATGCTGCCATTTTGCAGTTTAGTTTATTCAGTTTTTGTGTTCTATGAAAAAAATTTTGAGAACTTTTTTTGGCTGGCATGGGAACGTAACTCGGGTCCGTTGTTTTGTAAGAAACTGACTTAACCACTAGATCACCGAGCGACTATAAAAAGTGTAACTTGTTATATGTATTTCTTATCTCATTTCGGGTTAACAATTTCGGTTGTTATATGTATAAAAGGGCTCTCTGAATTAAAAAAAGCTGAAATTAAAAAGGTGAACTTAAAAATGGTGTTTTTATATGAAAAAATTGAACGTTTTTTTAAGTCATACTTTTAACAAATTTTCTGATTTAACAAAGGTGTTTTACAAAATCAAATTTAATTTCAAAATGACACAATATTTTATGTCATTTTACAAATATACTTTTTAATTCATTTTCAAAAAGGCATATTTTATTTCACATTATAAACATAAAACTTACATTTGTTTTTAATTCACATAGAAATGCATGCGTAATTTCACGTTTTTAAGAAAATGGTTTCTTGTTTTTCTTGTTACAGTTTTTTGTTGTAGATAAAAAACATGCATTTCATTTGTGATTATTATTTGTGTATATGCATTTTTTAATTCATTTTGAAGTTTGCAATGTTTTTTGCACATTTTCATTAATGTAAGCATTAGTTGAAAATTTGGAGTGGCTTTAATGTTCATATTACATAGTGTATATTACAGTAAAAGCCCTGTTATCCGAAATGCTTCGGGATGAGAGCACTCCGGATAATCGAAAATTCCGGATAAATTTTACGAGAATTTCATTTGATTTCATTACTTTTTAGGAAGATTTTTTTTATACATCAGTTCATTGAATTTATTGCAAATAATAAATACATATATTAACGTATAAGAGTACAACCATACGAGTACCCAAAATTTAATAATACATATATTCAATATTTCACTAACCTAACTATGTAATACACATTGAATTCTAATAGAATAATGCATAAAAAAGGAAAAAAGTAAAGGAAAGTATATTTTCTAGGAATCCCCGAATAATAAAAAAATATCCCTTGTAAAAAAAAAAAAAGTAAAAAAAAATCCTAAAAATTAAAATTACGGTTAACGAGTGTTCTGGTTACTTGGATGCCAGATAATCGGTCTTTTACTGTAATATAAAAATTAAAGCCATTCAAAACTTTCAACTAATGCTTTCATTAAAAAAACGAGCAAAAAATAATCGCAAATTTCAATATGAATTAATAAAATGCACATGAAAGAGAAAAAACAAAAAAAAATCGTAAAAATTAAAATTCCGCTTAACTGAGTGGTCCGGTTAATTGGATGCCGGATAATCGGGCTTTTACTGTAATATGAAAATTAAAGCCATCCAAAATTTTCAACTAACGCTTTCATTAATAAAAATGAACAAAACACAATTGTAAATTTCAAAATGAATTAAAAATGCATATGAAAGAGAAAACAGCAAAAAAAAAAATCCTAAAAATTAAAATTCCGGTCAACTGAGTGTTCCGGTTAATTGGATGCCGGATAATCAGGCTTTTACTGTTATACATTTTTACGTTTTATTTCGATTTTAAATAAACAACAACACTGTAATAAGAAAATTAAAGCCATTCAATATTTTCAACTGATGCTTTCATTAATGAAAATGTGCAACAAACAATTGCAAATTTCAAAATTAATAAAACAATTCATATAGAAGAGAAAAGAAAGAGAAAGAAGCAAAATTCCTAAATGTTTAATTTCCGGTTAATTGGATGCCGGACAATCGATTTTAAATAAAAATTTTATTCTATTTTCAAAATGGCTTAAACATACACATTTTATGTCATTTATAGACACACTTTGAATCATTTTCAAAATGACTTATGATATGCATTAATAAAGTCAGCTTTTTTTATTTCATTTTCATTACAGATTTTAAGTCAATTTTAAAATGAAATAAAAACGCTGGTTTTAAGTCCGAAAAAACACCATTTTTAAGTCAGCCTTTTTTAATTCAGCCGTAAAAAACAAAATATATTTTCTTATCACGTTTCCGGTTAACAATTTTTTTTTTAATTCCTTATCGCATGTTTTTGCGTTTGCGCAGATTACCTCAATAGGTTTATACTTGTTTTACACTTTTACACTATGTTTTACATTTCTCGCAAAAATTAAATTAAAAGAATAAAAAAAGAATGAAACTTTAAAAAAAAACATGACAGGAAGAAAAATGTCTGCGTCCGGTGGAAAAAAAAATTGTCTTAGCAAGATACTTTAAAAAATCTGTAACTTCACTGCGTCCGACATGGATATCTAATATTAGACATCTGATGTGCGACGTGTGACATCTGACAAGAGATGGTTGATACGCGATGTGCGACATCTGACATTAGATGTTTGATATGCGACGTGCGGCATGAGATATTTGATATGTGGCATGCGATGTGCGACTTGTGGACATGAGATCTCTGATATGCGACGTCTGACATTAGATGTTTGATATGAGACGTCTGCGATGTTCGACACGAGATATGCGATATGAGATGTGCGCGGCATCGCCACAGCGATACTCGACTTCATAAATTCTTTGCAATTAAAAACAACCAAATTAAATTAAAATTAACTAAAACATTTTTACCTGAAAAAAAATTTGATTATCATAATTAGGAAAACAATTCTGGTAGACCACCGAGTAACTATAGAACTATAGCTTGTTGTAAATATAAATGCAAATAATTTGCTTTTCACGTTCCCGGAAACAAAATTTAATACTTTAATTTAGTACGTAGAAAATGACAGGGTCTAATGTCTTCTGGATTTTAACGGATATTAGTTAAATCGGAATTCTTTTTGAAAAAAGCATTAGAATACATATAAATTATATAACACATTAATTATTTGTTTTTGATAACATATATTTTATTATTATTATAGTTATAGTGTTATTTTTCAGACGAAAAAGATTTAAGTAGTATGCACAAATGTAGTTTTTTAGTCTAAATTACATACAAAAATAAATTTTTGACATGATGCTTTTTTCGTACACGCACAATTGTGGTCGCGGACCGGAAAAAAGATATAGATTTCCTCAAACAGAATCATAAACATAAAACAGGAAACTACCATTCATAAAATTAGTTTTAATAAATTGGCAACGATTTCGCAATAATAAAATAAAGAGAGATTAATGTAGTAAAGAGAATCCAAAGAACTAGACATGCACAAGTAACTCCTTATATGTAGATCATTCTATTGAGTTTAAACGTAATAATACACATAGCTCAAATTCGATATAAAGTGATAGTGACTAATGATTTTCTAGTTGACTAACTTAGGTAATGTTTTAAAGAGTACCCAAACAGAGGAAAAGGTTTCATCAATAAATGCGTGGGTTATGTAATTTAAATGGGTTATACTATACACTTGCACAACAATTTGTTATTTTATTTGTATCAAATATTTTCACACTTGCTACTATTGATAGAAAAGGATACAACTACGGTAAATGAAGATGTGTAAATTTCTGTTTAACTCTAAATGGATTGCATAACCCATGCATTTTTGATGACAATTTTTTCTTTGTTTCATTACACTTTATAACATTCCTTGCTATAACTATGTTTCATATTATCAATCCGCCTTAAATACATGTAGCCTTGACTGGCCGCCGTAAACGTTGGGCGTCTTTCCGCCGTATCGAACGCTGCCACTGTGCCGCCCGACACAAGTGCGACTTTTGTCGTTTTAATGCCCCGATGGGCCACCCGTTCCAATGTAGGTAACCGTAATCCGCCTTGACAGTAATCCCCAAAATTGCGACTGCCTACGTTGTTGGCCACCTGTTATAATTGCGGCCTTTAAATTAACAAATTCGGTGCACGACATAAAATGCGGCGCTCGTTAATAATTTGGTACTCTAAATATTTGTGCCGACCGTAAAATAGAAGGTGGTGGGTGAGCCACGGACGAAAAACAGTTTTTATTTCGACGTATTGTGGAACAACAAAAAAAATTCGGCCTAATTTATTGATAAGCCGTCACCCCAAATCCACGCACAAAAATTGATTTCGTTTATATGGTTTCACACATTCGCAAACAAAATTTATTTTAATTTGTTTTATAACTATTGTACTAACAAATCCGTTAAATTGTTATTACAAAAACATAAAAATGGGAAAATTCGAGATTTTGATGATGGCGTCTCAAATAAATATATTTATAAAAAATAAAAATAAAATTCGGGTACATGGCCCTTTTCACTTAAACAAAATTATTGTTGGTCATTTTCTTTTACTATTTATAATTATTTATTATCCCACATAAGTTTATAACACATACAAAAATTATTATTTTTCTCGATTATTTAATTACAAATTAAGCATTAATTATATAAAATAATAATTTTCTCACTATCCTGAAACCAGATTTTTTCTGTTAAAACTAGAAAAATTCCAAAAACAAGACTCTACTTTGTTTTTCATTGACAACCAAATCAAGACTGTATACCCTAACAAAAATTCTCGCACCGAAAAACAACGCCAAAACGTTCTAGAAGAATCTTTTTTCTTCTCTGTCTTTCATTTACATTGATGTAAACGAGAAACATATAACAAAAAAAATTCTTCTAGTGCGCATAGCTTCGCACACATGACATCCGATGTACATTGGTCTTGCTCTCCAATTCATTTTGACGTTTAGTTTACATGAAAATTATTGAGAACATTCCCAAGACTCAAACCCTGGTGTTTTTCCCCATAAAAAAATTTAGAATAGGTGGGGTGTCATCGGCAAAATGACATCCATCCTACCCCAAAATTATTCATTACCGGAAAAATATGATTGTTAGGACAACAAAGTCGTAACAATGTAAGCTTGGATATGTGATTTTTTTTTACAAAATTTGAAATTAGTTCCAGCTTGCTTTGCTGTCCGTTTTCTAAAATATGATCTGACTCGGATCGGACGAAACATGAAGGAAAAAAGCTAATATTAGCTAAGTATTTACTTTTGCTCTTTTCCATTTTATAGGTTACAATGTTAAAATCCAAAAAATGAAAACTGGGATTTGAGGGCCTATTTCGATCAACTGCTAAGGACAACGTCTATTTTTACTTTAATTTGGATGGTCGCTGCAATAAACGGGCGCTACTAAGCCTCAGGTTATTTAAAGACATTTTATACCGTTAGTTATACCTTTATTATTTTTAAGAATACATCATAATAATGTATAATACATTTAATTAAAACAATTTTATTGATTTAACTTTAATTAAATTTATTTAATTTAAAGGTTGGAGCGTTTAATTAAATTTATTTAATTTAAAGCGTAAGCATTTTTTAAATCCAAAAAGAGATCGATAGCTCAAGATTAAATAAAATAAAAGCTAAATAAAAACCAATAATATTGATACAATTAAAATTGGCCCAAAAAAATAAAAATAAATCCTACATTTATTTTAATTTATTTAGAAGAATCGCCAGAATTAAATAGAAAGGAATACGAAACCGAAACACGTAAAAGCGTTCTAAAAAGCCCACAATCGATGTAACAAATCAATAGCTTGGCTAAAACTAACGTACAGATGGTTATTACAAATACGTAATAAATTTCATTTTTTAAATATTTTTTTTATCTTTATCTTTTTTTGTCTTTTTTATTTTTTAAATATTTTTTTTATCTCAAATTTAATTAAATAAATAAATACAGAATATAGAACCAAAATTAAATAAAATGTACCGAATTTGAAATGAATACATGCATTTAAACAATTAATCTATGAGCTACATATGCATTTTTATTGCGTTATCATTGTTGAAGCGCCTATGTAAATTCATTAAAGGGTTCATCAGTTCTGTATCAGTGTAATTTCTGTGAAATTCTTAATGAAATAATTTAACATTTTCACGGTTTCATAGTTCAAGACATTCATGTATATATTCCCTAATTAGTTCATCGGAATGGTAATAGAGCAATTTCTTATGAAAATCTCGATGAAATCATTTATGAATTCACTTGTTTCGTAGTGCATGAAATTCATTTGAATTTTCCCTAATGAGTTCATCGGTTGTGTAATAAAGAAACTCCTAATGATATTCTTACATTATTCATCGGTGTGTTCATTGTAAATATAATTATATAAAAAGTAAATAAGTGAATCTACATCACATGTAACGTTCATTGAATGGGTAAGCAACAATCTATTGATGAGTTAATCAATAAATGAGGAATTCATCAATCCTGTTACTACGATACTTAAATATAAGTTCTGCTAACTCCACACATGGAATAAATAAAAACTAAATAAGGATGCATTGGTGTAATGTACACCTCGTATTATATATCAACAAACTAAATAAACAAACCATTTTTATACACACCGACGCAATTAACAGCCAATGAAAATTAAGCAAAAATAGCAACAACAATAAAAAATGACATTTGATAAATTAAATTTAACGGTTTTACAAAAATTTCACACCACAATTTGGATGTCGATAATTTTTCTATTAAATAATTTATGTAAGTAAATTTAATGCTAATTTTAATAATATCGTAAATAATAAATAAGACATTTTATTTTTTGTTTTAGCTGTACCAGTAAGCAGTAATAAAAATACAACCGCTAAAATAGGTTAGGCAAGAATAAACAGCTGTAATTATCAAGGGGCTTAATAATGATATTGAGATGGGTGAAACGAAAATTTTGGTTTTTTAAATACTATAGAATTTTTCCTTTCTAAATTGCAATTTTTGTTTAGTCGTTCGTGAGTTTTTTTTTGTGATATACATACATATATGCATATATGTGATAAAATCCTAGTCGAAACCAGAGCACTACTGTGATATATTTTGTGATACTAGAATAACGTTCCCCAGTCTACTTAAAGTGGTCTTTGGTGGCTACACTGAAAAAAAAGATTGCTCAATTCAAGCGAAATATGTATTATATTATGAATAATAGTTGCTTCAATGTGCGCTAAGTAAAACTATTCTCAAGCTATTCTTATTTAAAGAATTAAGCAACAATAATTTGTGTACTTTTCATATACTGAAATCATGAATTTAAAACATGACAAGAGAAAATGTAGTTACTTATATTCAGTACAATATTCTTAATATGATAATTCTATAATTTAAATAATTATTAATCATTTTTAAAATTAAACTCAGTTTGTGAATATATTTTCTATTTTCAAAAATATGCTATTCAGAATTTAAGAATAATGTGAGTTAAAACTGTTTAACTTTTTTTAATGAATACTCAATTTGTGAAGAAATATTCCTCATTCGAGAATATTATAATTCTTAAATTGAAACAAAATATTCATATATCGAGTAAAAATTGGAGTATAAAACGTTACGTTCGAAAATTCATTTGAGACTACAATGCATATATTCATACATCTTTCTTGGTTTTGTATTAAGGATAAAATGTATTTTTTGTAGTAAATAATTCTCATTTTGAGAATAATGTGCATCATTCTCTTGTATGCTAAAATTCAACCAGCCTTAAAATTAGAAACTAAAAGACATAATTTTATTTAATATTTCGTTTATTTATTAATCAAAAATAAATGTATATAAAATACATAGCTAAGTAGTGTAATTTCAATGAAATAAAATTACTATGTTACTTAAAAAAATTAGATTAAAAACTAGACATTTAATTAGAAATATAGTATAGATTACATTGTAATTTATTTAATTATGTATGTAGTATAATTTAAAACAATGATGTCTAAATTTATAGTAAACGTAATTTTATGTAAATGAATTAAAAGTGTTCTAATAATTCCTTTCCAATCATATACACCTTAAAATGGTTATCAAATTTAATTATTTGTATATTTTGTTTAACTATAATTAGCTCATTGTGTTCGATCAAAATATCGACAATTTTTAACATTTTTTTTATTCATCAAAAAAGTTTTGATTAAGTTTAAAATCTATATTTTAATACAAAACATATTAACTGACTTGAC
The DNA here is from genome assembly GCA_932526605.1 of Nephrotoma flavescens. Classification (NCBI taxonomy): domain Eukaryota; kingdom Metazoa; phylum Arthropoda; class Insecta; order Diptera; family Tipulidae; genus Nephrotoma; species Nephrotoma flavescens. The sequence goes on along the minus strand of OW052221.1, from coordinate 125,754,853 downwards.
TAGCTGAAAATTTTTATCAGACTTATTCTAAGTTACTTTTTTTACTTTTATTATCGGCTTAAAGCTTAATTATCTTAAAATTATTTTGAAACTGTTTGCTTACTAAGATGGAAAATATACATTTTATTTTACAGTTAGATTAGCAATAAGATAATTGCCAAATTTCCGAAATGTTTTGTAATGGATCAATCGATTCATTTTCAAATCCTGTCGCTTCAATATAACTTCCAACGTCTAGGTTTCAATCCATAATTATGTTCTCATTCATAATGTTGTGAGCATTAAAATCTTATGCAACTAGCGACATTGTGCCTTTTAAAGATATAATTTATTTAATTAAACCATTATTATTACAAACGTTTAAAGAGCTTACCTTAAGAATTTAATCTGCGGTTTGTTGTTTTTGCTGCAAAATATTTTTCGTAGAAGACGTACCATAGTAATATAACTTATTACAGCACCATTTGATTGCACTTTTAATTGTCATATATGAGTAAAAAATACTACTTTACTGTATAACTGTATGTATGTAACTTTACTGTATACATAAATACTACATAAATATCGGCACAAAATGAAGGACCGATTCTAAACCATTACAATATGGTTCGCAATTTATATTAATATAATTGCATATAATTTGGTTTCACTATAAACTTTAAAACACTTTTTAACTGAAAAATACACTGTAATAATTTTAGAATATTATTTTGAACTGAAAGACGTTCTTTGCTGCTTGAAAATTTAAAACAAACTGACTAGGCAAAAAGTCCAAACAAGAACGTTAAATAGAAATAAAATTATAGTGATTTAAGATCCTATCGTGAAAATTGATCTCAAAATAAGTAAGCAAAAATTGCATCAATCAGTTGTTATGTTTTCAATTTGAGCACATCAAATAAAAATGACAATGAATCCGCGTCGTATTCTGATGTTAATTCTCAATATACACGAATCAAGAATAATTTTACTACATAAATTGCTTAAATCAGGAATAACTGTTCAAGATTTATGAATTTCAATGTTCTCATTCAAGTTCCAATTGAGAATAATATACATGAATTGAGTATTAGTATCTGGATTAAACCGTTTTTTTATTAAATTTTTTTGCAGCTGCAAAACCGAGTAGGTTATACTACAACTTTATACTACAGTTTTCTATTATATTAATTTAATTTAATTTAATTTATGGCGCTAACAAAAGTACATTCATACAAAACAACAACTAACTATTTTAATTTAAAAAGAAAAATTCCCGGATGCGTGCCATCAAAGGCTTTTCTTTTATCTAAAAATATACACCCACAGAAGAATCTTTTATCTAAATGTCTGCTTAAAAAACCCGTTCAGTTAATACAACCGGTAGTCGTATTCGATGATTTTGTAAATCCTAATTGATGATTAGAAATTATGTTGTTTGCACTGAGGAAATGTTCTAGTCTGCTTAAGATAATTTTCTCTAAAACTTTAGAGAGTGACGAAATATTTTTAAATGAAAACTATCACCATTTCAAATTTTTTTACACATGCGTATATAAACTGCAAATCGTTTTTTCACAGATCGTAATCTGTTGATGAAAAATCCTTTTTGCATCGAACCTGGTACATCCCGATCCAAACAACAAAGCTGTAACCACCGTGCTGTTTGGTCGGTTCATATAAAGATACCATCGCATAATTATTTGATTTAAAATTTAAGTTTTTTTAATTAAAGATTTTACAAAAAATCGAATGAGTTTTCATGTATCTACTTTTTAGGCTTAGCAAATCCAAAATATTAAAAGTTGAAATAAGCTCCAATTGCAAATTATACATTTCTGATATCTTACATTAAGGCTAATTAGGATAGTTCTAAGTAGTTTTTTATTTGCTATGGTTTTTCGTTTCGGCGTATCTAATTTTTGCTTTATTGTGTGATTAACATTGCAATTCACTTTTATTTTCTAGTTAGCGAGTGAAGAAAACATTTTTAAAGATTCATCATTTAACATGGTTTTGAAATTTCAAATAAAATTAGTAGATGGTAAGAACAACGGTTGATTTAAATTTTTGTCAACTTGAGAATAAATGCTAAGAAATTTATAAATAATATTTCAAGAAAATAATTATCTCCATTTGATTCTAAATTTTTTACTAAACTTGAGAGTAAATATTACACAATTTCATCAAATTTTGATAGTAAAATTTAAAGCAGGAAGTTCTTCAACTAATTGAAATAGACATAAGTGAAGCATAAATAATTTAAATTTCGTAACTTATAAATTAATAAAGTTGAAAATAATAATCTTATTTTATAAAATTGTGTTATTACTCAAATTGATCTATTTTATCATAATTTGTGCAGTAAATGCTTTTTTCAAGTATTTTCGTACTGAATTTTTATTAATTTTGATTTTAAGTAATTGAGAATTATTTTTGCTTATTATTAGAATACGATTTCTCTCAGTGTAGGTATCCCTATTTATAATTTTTTTTACTTTTAAGTTAAAAGGGTAACACCAAGAGCAGGTGAGAGTAGCTCTTCAACTTTTTATTTCCTTATTTCGAGGATATGAAATCAAAATGGGTTGCCGTCATCGGTAGGTCAGACTCGCAGCCATAGAAATATTCCTCAGTGTGTACCAAACATTTTAAAGCGGAAGCTTTTATTCAGCCAAATCAAAAACAGCGTTTACCTAAATTTCACGAGAATGCAATACCATCCCTTTTTTCCCGCAAATTCCACTTTTTGAAAGTGTCGATCCAATTGTCAGAGTTTCTAGTTTTCTAGTGATGATTACATCGGAAATTTTGACGTATTTGTCAGCTAATTCGATGAGACTGAACACCACACAGCACCTGGTTTATCAAAATTCTGAAAAGGTGGTGTTTTATAAATTAAAAAATTTCGATGACGTGGGATGCAATATTTCGCCACGTATTTTTGTCAACAATCACCTTTACGTGAATGTTATTGTTCAAAATACTCTCTTATATAGAGCAAATTTAGAAATGCTGCCTCAAAATACGTGAATTTCAAAATGGTCTCAAATTTTCTATTTACTCTCAAAATACCGGGAATCGTCTACGGAATTACTCTTAAACTCGTGAACATTTACTAGATCGTGCCTTGCATTATTTGGTAAAAGTTAGAAACGTGGAAACATGTAATTTTGTCAAAAAACTTTCCATTTTGTGAAACCTGACACATTGAGATTATGTTTTTTGGTTTGGAAAATAAATGTTCACTAAATTTAATTATTTATACACAAAACTTAGAACAACTTGAACAAAATACAAATAAAACAAATTATAAAAGAAAACACATTTTATCCAGTTTCCATCATCCACAAAAATAATTTTTTTTCATTAAACATTATTTTGACATAACTAGCTTTATATGTGTTAAAAAACTAAGTATACATGTGTTAGTGCAGAAACAAACAAAATGAAAAAAATTTAATTTACGTTGCATTGTTAGTGTAACCAACACACTCTTTGGTAGTCTTTTTTAAATAGATAGCTGCCAATGAGGGGAGTTAGCAGGACTTATATTTAACCTTTATGTCAACATGATACACCCGTGTGTGTATTTCCATTTTCAAACGTTAAAATTGATCTGATTGAAAATGCCTATCGGATTCCTCATGTCAGAAGCTACCGAAAATTAGCAATTGAACATTTTACAAAAAAAGAAAAATACTAAATTCGGAGGCTCTACTAGCACTGATTTTACTATATTATTACAACATATAACCAACACGACATACCTGGGTGTGTACGTGCTATATAGCCGTTTTTATAATTTATGCCTGACGCTATATATGATTGAACTGAGGTATTTGAGTAATTGAATTGTTTTACACTCTATAAGAAAGAATTCTCTTCTCAAAATCCATTTTTTTTTTTTGAAAACGGTGTTTTGAGTTGAAATTTATTAACGAACGAGAAAAATGTTCATTTTTGCTTACATATTGGCACGATTTGAATCGAGTTTATTGTTTGTAGTACCGCTATAAATAAGGTAATTATATCAATGGTTAAATAATTCAGCGTATGTGACATTCCTATTGAAAATTGGATTATGGTTATAACATATGTTGACTTTGTATAATTCAATAAGCTTGTCTATTTATGGTTTTGTGTAAACAAACACGTTTTAGTGTAAGATTTTTTTTTTAAATATTGGAGTGGTTTCAATTTACCAATTTGTAAATTTATACTTAATTGCAGTTATAATGTTGTTAATTTATATACTTATATTGCATTTATATTATTTTGTAACAGCCATGATAAACTTGAGAAATCGAGTACTTCTCGTATAACGATCGAGGAAAGATATGAATATCTAAGACGATTGATTGACGAAGTTTCTAATGTAAGTGAAACCGAACAATTTGATCACGATTGCGCTGTATCAGAGACAGAGCGAAACAATTTTGTTGCCAATCATGATGATTCAGATGCCGAGCTAGAAACGTTTCCAGCAGAAGTAAATGTGGAAAATGAAACTGACGACGATGAAAATGAAAAATGAAATCGGCGATGAAGCTTCTCAGACGCCCTCACCACCAGATCAATCATTTATTGCACAAGATGGTACTGAATGGAAAATAGATATACCTATACCTCGTCGAGTTCTTTCTCATAATGTTATGAAGCAACGAAGTGGACCACACAAATCAACTTTTAATCTCACGTTGCTGCAAACTTTTAAATGTTTTTTCACATTTGAAATGTGCTGATTATCACATTTGAAATATGCTGATTATGTCGAGAAACCACAATAACATAACATATTAATAACTTTGGGTGTATCAAGATCAATCCGTTGTATTGGGCCACCATGGGTCTTCGCAGATTTTGGAGCACCATTCCAAAAATGATGATTTTGGAGCATCACTCCAAGAATGAACTGCGATTTGACGATGGAAATACCCGGGCAATACGGACGGCAACAGATAAAGCAGCACCAATCCGAGATTTGTTTCTAATGCTTAACGCTAATCTGAAAAACAATTTCGTATCAAATGAGGCCGTAACAATTGATGAACAACTATACCCTTACAGAGTAAGAACGAAATTTACCCAGTACATCACTTCAAAGCCGGCGAAATTTGGTGTAAAAGTGTGGTGGATATGCGACTCAAAAACTTTTCCGTTACAGACCGATTTAAATACCGGGAAATTACCAAATGTAATGAAGCGCACGAGATGAATCAGGGCTAACGAGTGGTAACTCAGTTGACAGAACCATACCAAAATATAGGACGTACACTCACAATTATAGCAGTAGAAAAAATAAAATATACGGGGTGTCCCAGAATGAATGGATAAGCCTGAAACACCTTAAAGTAGAGTTATTGGACGCTCAAAATAAAATACAAAAAAATGTATATATATCCCAGTACCTAAGATATATAATTTTTTTAAAAAAAAGTCCATTTTTTCACATTACTTTACGTTTCCAATCACCATGGCTACAAATAAATTAAATCCATTGGTTTTTTGGTGTGATAATATTTTTAATGGACTATACTAATAGGAATATCTAGTGAACAGTATGAGTAGCTGTTCCACATTTTTTGAAAAAATCTAAGCTTTAGTTTTCAACATGAAATGTGGGAAATATTTTTTTTATAAAAGTTTGAGCGTTTTTGGTGAAAAAAAATGTATCAAAATCTAAGTGGCCAACTGAAAAACGATATAATAATACATCCTTTTATCTAATGTAAGTACAAGGTTATTGCTATTAATATGACCGCTTTTGCTTCTCATAAATGATGTCGCACTAGAGATAACTTGACGTATTCTATTGTGCCCAATTATAGGGAAATTAACCATGAATATTTTGTAAATTGTTTTTTCTCATTTGATTGGTCTAGTCTTTATTGTTGCTCTGATGTAAATATGATTGTTGATTTATTTAATTCAAATTTCTTACATTTAGATTCTATGTGTGTGCCCAAACAACTATTATCAATTGTCCCACAGCTCCGTGGTTAAACCAGACTATATTGGATTCAATTCAATATAGAGATTTTAAGTATAATAATTATAAAACGAGTGGATTAGATGCTGACTTTACTTCCTATAAAAGGGCTCGAAATAAAACTACTAAGTTTATCAATCAAGCTAAGTACAGTTTTTATTTTGGTAATGTTTATAACTCTAAAATTACTTGGAATAATTTAAAGAAACTTGGTATTTCGTGTTCTGTTGCTAAAGTTGACATAACGTTCGTTGCTGAAGATATTTTAAATGATATCTGTAAATTTCGCGAAGATTTGGTGGTTCTGCCATTGCCAGATATTGGATCTGTTGATCCTGATGATAATTATAAATTTGCTTTTGATTGTTTTGACGAGCTAATTGTCATGAGTGCTATCCGTTCAACTAAATCTAATGCTATTGGATACGATAAAATTGATTTTAAAATAATAAAATTATTTATTGATCTGTTTCTTCCACAAGTGACATATATAATTAATCAATGTTTGTGAAAATCACATTTTCCGAATTTGTGGAAAATTTCTTCTATTGTTCCAATTCCAAAAAATGATATTGTTGCCAGTCTTAAAGATGTTCAACCAATAAGTGTACTACCTGCCCTTTCTAAGTTGTTAGAAAAATTTATGCAAACCCAGATTCTGCAGCATTTTAAACATTTTGATTTTCTTTGTAAATTTCAGTCAGGGTATAAGCATGGTCACAGTACTACAACTGCTTTGGTACACATTGTTGATGATCTTTCTTCAATTTTTGATGGGCATGGTTCGCAAGGTTAATCATATACTTCTACTTCAAAAGCTTTATTTATATTATAAATTTTCTAGCAATTAATATGTTGTACTCTTATTTGCATGGTGTTAACTGCTCTGGCATGGGTAGAGTAACTGTGGGTGTACCACAAGGATCAATTCTGGGTCCCTTGCTTTTTCTATATTTATAAATGATCTTCAATGGCGAATTCGTCATTGTTCTATTCATCTCTACGCTGATGATTTACAACTGTACATCGGATGTAAAGCATTAGGGTTGAATGAGGCTGCAATGAAATTGAACGAAGATCTTAGTAATATCTTATTATGGGCTAAATTTAACTCACTGGCGCTTAATCCCAATAAAAGTAAAGCATTATTTTTATGTAAAAGTAATTTGAACATTATTAAGCCTACTATTGTTTTGGGTGATGATACAATAAAATTTGTTCCGACTGTTAATAACTTAGGACTCATATTGTAACAGGTTGTATCCACATTCGAAAATAAAATGTAGCTAACACCCGTTGCAGACTCTACCTCCGCTAATCCACGCAGCATGTTTCAGCCGGCTAGCTTTCAGTGGCTGGGGGGGTCTTTTTGTGGAGTGAGATAGAGCTAGAATTTGCTGCTGTGTTGTTACATTTAAAGATCGATGGCTGTTGAGAAATGGATTACTGAGAGCATTCCCAGTGGAGTGGAAAAAAAATTAGGCGGACATTTCGTTTAAATTAATACAGGGAGAACAAATTGAATATGATAAAGCAAATTATTTAACATCAATAATTTTTCTTTATTTAAACCAATTAATAATAAAAAAATAAGAACAATTAAAACTATTATTGAATATTAAACATGAAAGATTGTTGGTAAGGAAATATGTATGCATAGCATACCAATACAAAAACAAATTATTCGAATTTAGCTCAACAACCAAAACTTAAACCTAAAGAAATATTTAATTAAGACAGGAATAAAAAAAAATGGCCATCGAAAAACTTAATTACTAAAAAAAACTATTCTTATAGAAATTTTATATCAATATATAATTTGATTTAAAAATATTAATAATTATGAAATTCACGTAAATATATAATTAAGAATATAATTTTAAAATAAATGTATAATAATAAAATAAGAAAACCTGACATATATGGATTCGAAGCGTTGCGGATCCGTTTCGTAAGATGGTGATGTTGGTCGCCGTTAATCCTCGATTCACGTACAGGTGTGTTGCATACAAATTTGAATTAAAGTTTTACCACTATAACTGGGTGTGGCACAACTGTGATGGTATACTGTATGTGTTCGTATACGAGAACACTTTAACGTTTGACGACGGGAACTTTTAATAAGTTATTTTCTTTATTTATATGTTGAATTATGTTAAGTTATATTTATTTATACTCGACGATTTATGCATTTCACTTTTTTCTTTTTTTTGTTGTTGTATTCATTTGTGTGACGTTGGTCGGTATCAGAACAATATCGTTTAGTTCAAAGTTTTTTGTTTCGAAACACGACTTTTATCACTGTATTTTTTTTTGTAGTTCAATAAGTTTCGCGAAAACTTTTAACTGATTTCGGTAACTTAACTGTCCATACACACTAGTTTGGTGTCAGTTATCTATCGCACTGTACACCTGTGTTACCTTAACTGCACTTGCACACCAATTGTCTTAAAAAAAACATCAAATCACACGACATCAATCAACGTATTTTCGTTTCGCGATTCACGATTATTAATTAGTAATTAGAATTATTATATATTATATATTATTTATTATATTATTTATTATTATTATTATATACTATATTAACTTATTATTATTTTTATCAAAAACACAAAGTTTTACCGTACCACCATGGGTATTCGCGTTTTATTTTTCCTCTTTCAACCTTTACCAAAAAGATGTTTATAGGTTGAAATATTTTACACAACTCCTCGATCTTTTCGTTTTTTCGTTGGTCCATCATCCATACAAAATCCATACAGTCACAATCAACGGTTTAGTCTATTACATTTTATATTATCAATCAAATAAAACTCATCGATAATAATGTAACAATTTATACAGTAGCTTAGATATATGCTAGATTGGGGTTGAGCTAAATTAAAATAAGGACTATTACGTAGTATAATACGAATTATTGATCATAGATAATGTAATTAAATTCCTGGACAAATAAAGATACAAATCTTGAAACGGGTTTACGTTACAATATTAAATTTCAAACTTACTTGGTGTGACCATATTAGCACATTGTGTCAACGTGTCAATTACAGTTTATATTCGCTAAGATTAATAAAGAAATTATGTCAAATTCAGTTGCGAGTATTTTTGATTAAAAGTTTAGTTGTACCTTTGATTATGTACTGTGATGTGATTTATAGTGGATGTGACAGCTCCTCTCTGCGTCTACTTGAAATTATATTTAATAACTGTATCCGATACGTTCATGGCCTCAGAAAATTTGATCATATTTCTAGTTTAAAAAATTCTATTTTGGGATGTACTTTGTTCGAGTATTATCATTATAGAACAGAATGCTGTATTTATTTTCAGAATTGGTACGGAATTAGTAGGTTTGCCTTTATATCTCTATGAAAAATTAAATTTGTCCACGTCTCTGCGCACTAGAAATATCAATTTGCCCCTTAACAAAAGTAACATGTATAATTATTCGGTTTTGATTAATGCGTTTATTGTTTGGAATAGTTTACCCTTTGAACTTAGAAATAGTAATTCTCTTAAAATTTTTAAAAAAACTTGTATATTTAACTGTACAGAGAAATTGTTAACGTAATTATAATTTGTAATAATAGGTTCATACCACTTTGTAAATAAGTTTGTATATGGTAATTTTTTGTTGGTAATTTTTCTTTTTCATAGTATAAAAGCTTCGGCTTATGCTTGTAAATAGACATGTAATAAATAAAAAAAAAGTAAATATGCAGAAGGAGTTAATTCGATTAAATAACAAAATTTTAAAAATTGGATTATTTCCTGCCTTAAACTGCACCATGATAAAGGCTTCATAAAAAACAACGTTACACATTGACAATACTTTATTTAACCTATGTACATTTACAGTAAATGCTCAAGCTGTCTGCCATGAACTCTAACAAACGCCCGATTTCTCCGAATAAAAGCTGTTTTGAGAAGTCGCGCATAACACAGTCGAGTAATTTTTGAAGCGGCTTGACACGGCTATACGTAACTCTTCTAAACTCTTTATCAGTTTAGAGTAGACCTCGTCTTTATGCAGCCTCAGTAAAAATGATCCAGCGGATTTACGTCTGGGGAACGTGGAGAATACAAAATGGGCCCCAGACGGCCAATCCATCTATCTGGATATGGAATTCAAATAAGCATTATAACACGAACGTTTACTGCATAGTGCGCAGGACACCCATCATTCTAGAGCCAATGAGATTTTCTCACCTCCTCGGACACCTCTTCCAATAAATTTGGCAGACCATTTTGAAAAAAGTCCAAAAACCTTTGGTAGATAAGTTCCCGGGCAGTTCAAATGGGCCAATTTGCTTTCCGTTCAATATGCCGGTCCAATAATTTATTTTGAATTTGTACTGGGATCTGTTTTCTCGCATTAGATGAGGATTCGAAAGTTGCCAGTTGTAATAGACTATTATTAAAGAATTGCGGATCTTGTTCTATTTTCTCTAGCATCTGTCAGCAAAAACAGAATCTTGCGTAGTAGTCTCTTGGTTCCAGAGTTTGGACGCGTCTTTTATGGTAGGGATGGAACTTATTTTTTTTTCAATACACGTTGCACGTTCGATTTTGCGATTTCAGTGCGTCGTGCTATTGCTCTTGTAGAGGTAGAAGGATCTCGCTCAATTTCCTCAAGCACCGTTTCTTCAGTATCAATATTAGCGACTCTTCCAGTGCTAGTACCACCAATACCGCTGCCAGGTAATCTTCCTTCCGAGTAACAACCGTGAACTCTGATGAATACGCGATAATCCGGGTGACGCGCGTTTGGGTATTATAAATTCCTTATCATCAGGTACAGTTGAAGACAAGAAGTAATCCAATTTTTAAAATTTGTTTAATTAATCGGATTTAGTCCTTCTGCATAATAATAGCAAGAACCTCATCTAATTTACATTAGATATAAGGATGTATTATACCATTTTAGGATCTGCATTAAACACGCATATTTTTAAAATATTTGGTCACTTAGGTTTTCATACGTTTTTTTTCACCAAAGACGCTCAAACTTTTATAAAAAAAAATATTTACCACATTTCATGCTGATAGTTGAAGTTTAGATTTTTTTTTTCAACTCATACTTTTTTTACTCATTTACTGCATGGTCCATTAAACCTACAATGCATGACATCTTCGTTTTAAATTTGTGTATGTAATAGTTTTTATGAAGTGTATTTGAAATATACAAATTTTTCAATTTTTTTGTTATTTTTGCGGTTGTATCATATATGCGTTTGATGATGTATAATGCATTTAGGACTAGAAACAAAACATTTTAAACAACCAAACTAAAAATTAGTGTATTCATTTTTTTCACTATAAAGAAGTTCGATAGATCCAATTTACAGCCTATGTTCTTTAAAGATATGTAAATAATAATTAAAATTAATATAATAAAATAAAATATACTTAATCGTTTTACAATAAAAATATTAAAATCAAAATCAAGAACACTGAAAAAGAATTCCGATCTTTGTTCAAGCATAGATATGTATTACACTTGTCGTATTTGATTTGTCAATTTAGAACAGTTAGGTACTTTGCAGCGTTGTCTTTCTGATGTCCAGCTGCAGAAATGACTCATATTATCTACGCGAACATCCATTGGGTATATACGGCTTACGTTCGGTTTCTTCTTTTTTATTTCAATTGCCGCATTAGTATTGGAGAAAATTAGACTACGGTTAGGGCGGTCTCCCTTTACGTTAAGTCTTGCATAAACTCTCAAGGACAAGCAAGCTGAATTCTAAAATCCATCAGACTGAGATGTTGGCACATCACATCTCAATCTGATGGATTTTGCAATTCTCTGCGAAAGAAGCCATGAGTTTACGACCGTTATATCCAATAGATGGTAAAATATACGAATATACCACTTACGTGATCGTAATCTTATTTTATGACGACCAACCAGACTCTCTAATAAGTCTACAACTCACATGTGCTTATTATATTCCATAATAATTTGTTCAATCACTAGTGGCAACGTGGTATAATAATTATGGAAGTACACATGATGGTTCACTGATCGTAGTACATCTCGCAATAACCGAATATCTACGTTTGCCGAGTTACCCAAATTGGATTCGGAAGATAATCGTTTCTCGTTTTCTTGTCCAGTAAACACCTCAAAATTATACCCTTCGAAGCACAAACAATTTGTAACCCCATTTATGGGGCTTCATCGGCATGCACTGTTTAAGGTAGCTCCTCCCTTTAGATGAACATATCTGCTCATCTAGTGTCAGGATCTGTTCTACTGGCATTTTTTTGAAATTTTCTATTAAGACTTTCGTTACGGTGCGTGTCTTGAACAAGCAATCGTAATTCGCACCTGTTTTTGGTAAGCAATTGGCATTGAAATTAAAATGCAATATCTTTCGAATTTATTGATGGAAATTGTATCGCGTATGATATTATTGGCTATTGCCCACTTCTGGTGACCAACAGCATCGCAAGCATTCTACCAGGTAACCGGCGTACCGATGTTAGAGTGCATAATCCGATATATTTTTCTTCGTTAAGTCTTTTTCGTTTAATAAAAAAGTATCCTGCAGCCCTATTCCTGAATACGAGAATGAAGAAGAAGAAGAATACGAATCCTGAATTTCCAAATTATGTGACTATATTTCTTCTTTATTTCCTTAATTTCATGAGACTCATTGGGCACATCGAGGGGTTCTTCAATATTGTTTACTTCATCTATATCACAATCGTTATTAATTATTATCACGGGTAAATTCTGATTATCAAAATCTTCTTCCTGATATATTTCAGAGAAAGGTTCCATCACAAAACGACATGTAGATGGATTATAATTTTCTTCATTATCACCATTGTCTAAATCATCTAAACTATCGCTGAAATTGTTAATCAGTTCTTCGATTTCTGAAGCATTCAAATATTTTCGTTGAAAAGTCATAATTTACTATCAAAAATTAAAAAATTTAAAGTGTTAGTGGGCAGCAAAAAATAATTTTAAAATATGCATATTGGATGTATCATATATGATACAACTGATAATTATAAAGTATATGATAATACCAATGTTCTCCGATTTTTGTAGTTATTTCACGACTTTATTATAAAAATGGATGAAAATGATTAAATAAAAATAAATATTTGAATTCAATACATAAATTAATGTAAAATAATTAACATCAAGCGCACTTTTAATTTTAAAAGTGCGAAAATTAAAAGTGCGCTTGACACCTGCAGTGCAGTGCATACACAAATCTTAGCTACAGCACGAGACTAACATTTTTTATGATTAATTTAAACGAAAAGAGTAAATCTATGCTGGTATATGTGAGCTACATGTACAAACAAAGGTTACACGTGAAGAAAGAGAAAAACAACACTCATAAATAGTATTTTTCGCAGTTTGAGTTGGTCGTATCAATGCCTTCTATACTACTGGCCTTTTACTACTCTCATTTTTCGCACATGACGTCAATTTAAGTCTATACCGAGACTGCGCAATAATAATTTTAGGATATTTACACTAACAAAGCAACTAGAGAAAGCAACAACAACGTCGACTTAGCGTGTCGTCATCATTTGGTGTAAGCGGCCAGTAGTATAGAAGGCATTGGTCGTATCATATATGATACAATATGCATTGTATAGGGTTAAGAATATTATAACACCAAAAAACCGATGGATTTAATTTATTTGTAGCCATGGTGATCGGAAACGTAAAGTAATGTGAAAAAAATGGACTTTTATTTCAAAAATGATATATCTTAGGATGATATATCTACTTGGGATATATTTTTTTTTATATTCTTAAGTTTTAGAACTTGCTGACACCAACCATTATATTATAATATTAATAGATGCCTCATTAATTAAAAAAGACATTTATTAAAGATTGATACAAATGATAGAAATAAAATTAAAACTTACCATTTCACCAGCAACCCAATCACATTCCGAAACATCATATATTAAATATATAATTCGTCTCAATTCTTTGTAGTATAATTCAAGTGTCTCCACAAATATTATCACATCGACAATATTATAAATTACAAATACTATAAGAAGCAAAGTACCCATGGCAACTTCGTAAAAGTCCCAATCTTCCGGAAATAAAATTTTAAAGTTGATTATGTAAAACATGTACCCTAGTAAGTTTACCATTTTGATTGTCAGTAACGTTAAAATTGGCCTTGAATAGTAATTTCTTATATCACCCACTAAATCATGTAGTTTATCAAATAAATATGTAAATTGTTCTAAATTTGTACGATCATCATAAAATCGGCACTGCCTTAAATCGATACTAACACATTTTATCATATCGGCAAGACCGACCATTATAACAATAAAATCGTAAAACGATATTGCTTCGAATGCACCCGTCAAATATAGTAGACATGTAAACCAGGGGGCACTAAAACTGCACATCAGTTCAATGAGAAGTGTGGTTAATGCGAAGCTAAATGTTGCAAGTATGCTGATGTAAGCATTCCTTAAAAATGGAATTTGTTTACCATTGAACCGGGTGCTTTCATGGTTGACCAATCCGATAATGTTTTCAAGAATTTTACTATATTTCTTATATTCTACTATTCGCGTATAATAAACGCCATTCAGAAATGTCAAAAGTATACAGTTTTTAAGCGTATTCGTGAAAGTTAACACTTCTTTGCCGTGCATTATTCCTCGACTTGTTTGAAGGAAATCGTAAATTACGATAAAATTAAGTATTCCGCATACAGTGATTGAGTACAAATGGGAATACTGAAATTTCTTGACATTTATTCGATTAACCGTGATGGTGACCACAAAATTAAATTGCCCGTACAATTGCATTAGACGTATAATAAATTTTAATGCATACATTACGACAAATGCTTGACTAATGACAATTAAACACAATTTACTTGTAGACATTTAGAAATTACGTATCATTCAATTATTAAGTAATTCGATGACAAATTTGATGTAATTAATAATATATTAACCCTAATGTGAGTGAAGTGGGTACCCGGGTACCTTTTAAACGTCTTTTTTGTATGTTTTACTTTCAATAAAAACTAAATTTTATGAGAACTTCTAGTTCAGTTGGTACATTACGATCATACTTAAAAATGAGATATGTTACAACTTGGGCGAACGTGGAAAAAATAAGTTTCCATCTAATTCTAAATTCTAATTTTTTTAATTTTCTTTTCTTTGTATTTATATGATAATTGCACGTTTAAAATTCTAATTTTAAAAAACGTTTTACGTTGAAAAAATATTTTTTTTATTTCTATATCTAATTCGGTTTGATCCGTTCTTGATATTAGCGTTTTTATGTAATTTCCATCAGTTTTAAGGGATGTAGAGTTGAATTCATTAAATATATCATCTAATCTTTGAAGTTTTTGGATAAATTCTGGATTGAGTTTTTTTTAAACCCTCTTCGCTCACTTCATCCGTCCATGTGAAATGACTACTAAGCTCAATTTCAACATGACTTCTCACTATAGGCGGATTTTTTATTTATAGCTGATTTATGATATACCCAGCGGTATATTCCAAGCCGTCATACTGTAAATCAGTCTTCTATAACGTTGAATCATGTAGCTGACTAAACTAGTATTCGTCTTCTGTGATATCAGAAAGTAAATTACATGTTAGTAAATTCTCGGAACGTTCTGGACTCTTATTCTTTTCAGTTAATTCGGTTTCATCAACACGAGAACTTCTTAAACAATTGTTAATATCCATTATAATATAAATAGTTTTATCACATTCTATATTTGCAGATTGAGAAATAATACTCTCATTTCGCACAAAAAAGTGACTACGAAGACGATATGTACACTGTAACGCGGTGGGATGACCATAGAGTCCTCTTTTTTCCCGCATAACATCAAAAAACATTTCCAACGGATCTTGGTTTAATCAATATATAAGTATATAACTAATTTTATATTCCTCTTTTAGTTCTACGAATAGCATTTTTAATGGATTGATGTTTGTGATTATGCCTTTTTGAAAAGGCAACAGGTTTTTATTACATCCGATTAGCATTCGCCCAACAGGGGTCCCGGTCGAAATTGCATATTTTAAAATGACATTTTGAAAAACGACATTTCTTAAAAGTGCATATTTCAAAACTGCGTAAGGTACAAAACGGCATAAGGTACAAAATTGCATTTTTCAAAACTGCATATTTCAAAACGGCATAAGGTACGAAAGGACATAGGTAAAAAACGGCATTTTTCTAAACGACATTTTTCAAAACGGCATTTTTCTAAACTGCATTTTTTAAAAAGATATTTTACAAAATGGCATTTATTAAAACGACATTTTTCATAATTGCATGTTTCAAAACGACATAGGTACAAAACGGCATTTTTCAAAACGGCATTTCTTAAAACGACATTTTTCAAAAAGACATTTTCGAAAACGGCATTTTTCAAAATTTCATTTTTCGAAACGACATAGGTACAAAAATTTAGGTGAAACATACTAAATATGCATACTAAATCTTCAAATAATTTCTAATTTCCATGAAGGTAAATACCTTTCTTATAACATAAATATACTAAATCTTATATATAAAACATGTAGAAGAAATTTTTCATAATCAATTTCATTTCATCAATTTTATTGTAAATTCAACCATACCATAGAAACATGTGAAATTTAATCTTAATCGACTAAGAAATAGTCAAGTTTCTTTTCATTTGGCTTTATCCTAGAATTTAATCCAAGAAAAATTTCATTCATCTCAAATTTCTTCGTGTTATAAATAACCTTACCTGTTGGTCATATTCCAGAAATTAATGAAAAGATAATTCTAGATTCATAATCGATTAAAATATTTCATTCTGTCTTGTGCAGTTTTAAAAATGTCGTTTTGAAATATGCAGTTTTAAAAAATGCCGTTTTGAAATATGCAGTTTTTAAAAATGCAATTTTGTACCTTATGCCGTTTCGTGCCTTATGCCGTTTTGAAATGTGGCATTTTGAAAAATGCTGTTTTGTACCTTATGCAGTTTTTAAATATGCCGTTTTGAGAAATACAATTTTAAAATATGCAGTTATGAACGAATCCCGCCTAATAGTATTCTCCATGTCGTTTAATATCTCATTGTGTTCCGGCTTTGCCAAATAAAAATGCAACACGCTACCGTACACGTGACGTAAAATTTAAAAATGGGATAGCATGCCAATTAGCGCAATATTTTACCATGTATTCTTTATACCTTGGTACGGCGGTGTATAATGACGAAAATTTGTTTGCAAAATCTGTGTGTTTAGGCTATGAGCCAAAGTTAAGGTAAATGGTTTACTGCGGTAAAACCGGTTTTAAGACAGAGATTTCGATCAGTTTTCCATAGGGTTTTCGAAAAATAATTGAATTTACTGAAAAATTTACTTTTACCTTAAGTTTGGCATACAGCCTTAGAACAGCCATCAATCAAAAACAATTTTTTATATTATCAACCAAACATAAGATAGTGTACCTAACCAAAGAAATAAGGAGTTCAAAAAACAAACTTGTTCGGTGCGCGAATCACCAGTCACCCCAATGGACGTGGATCTATCAATGAGACCCAGGAACACGTTAAGCCATATAATTAAACCAGAAGTTGTTGTACGAAAAAATCCACTTAACATTATCAGTGAGGGAATTAAATAAAAATCTATAGTAAAAAATGTCCTAGGGTCATATGAAATTAATCATAAGTTCAAAATTACCCTATTAGGGAATGACCTTCCAATACAAAAGTATTACGTCATGAATTTCCACAAACTTTTTGATGGCATTTTAGGTTCGGAATTCATGGCGAAAACGAACACAAATTGACTATAACACAAATTCTATATTGATAAATAATCACTCTTATAAATTTTACCAGTACTACCCCGAAGAAAATTTTTATAACCACACCGTAACAATGAGTACGTCAGAAAATGGCGACTAGTTTGTTCCAGATTTCGGTGAATTAAATAAAGAAATAACCATACAACCAAGTTTATATACATAACAGCATTAAGCAATAAACAAATATACGAATAGTCCTGAACAACAAGGAAAGCTCCCTAAATTAATAAAATTTATTTAAAAAAAAACTTTTTAAAAAATCACGCTTATATTTAAAGGCTCTAAAAATTAGATAATATAATAAAAGGCTGTGAAAAGTAGAAAATAAAATTCTTCTTCCTTACTCCTATCAAGGTATCTTTATAACAAGTAGAAATTTAAAATTAATATGACTAAAAATATAAGCGTGGGGCGTTCCTTTACGGCATTATTAATTTAAGACTACTAGACACATGAAGTAAAGTCTTTTAGTAACACTAATGGAACAGTCTGTTCTGATGTATCCTAAGAATAGATTTTTTTTAAGCATTTCAGTATTAACGTAAAACTGATATATTGAGAGATAGTATATACATTCAGAAGGAGCGCCCCACGCTTATATTTTTAGTCATATTAATATTAAATTTCTACTTGTTATAAATATACCGTGATAGGAGTAAGGAAGAAAAATTTTATTTTCTACTTTTCACAGCCTTTTATTATATTATCTAATTTTTATAGCCTTTAAATATAAGCGTGGTTTTTTAAAAAATTTCTTTTAAATATATTTTATTTTCTACTTTTAGTCATCGAAATTTTTTAATGTCCAAAAATGTTAGAGTCTTGTATTGTCATCAGAGTTAAGCATACATACAAAATTTCAGCTCAATTTGACTATCGCAAGTGGTTGAAAAATTGATTACAAAATTTGACGGTACAAACAGACACACAGAGTGAGCTAATATAAGCGTGGTAAAAATCAAAGTAAATAACTTTGAGATTTTCAAACTTATATTCCCAAATCCGAAAACGAGAAAATTGATAGAACAACTATCCAAAATCTAATCAGAATAGATCATTTGAGCAGATTAATAAACGGATACAACTTATCACGGATACAATGAACAAGGTATTGATGAACAATACTATAGCTAACAAAAGCATCTTAACAGAAGTCGAGATGATTGCCACAATAATAAATTTGGACATGATTATTATGATACTGGATACAATTATCAAAACAAAATTAGAACTTGCGAGCAACAAAATTTTAACACTCTTCGAAATCATCATGATCAAAGACATTTTACCCGCAGTCAAGGTATAAATATTACACTACCATACGATTACGAAGCACTTCAATACGTAACACCAAAGATCGCAATGAACAAGGACACACTTCTATGCATTCTGCAAGTATTCAAGCTAGAAGAGGAAGAGTCTACAATGATGACTATCGTCCCATTAGTAATAAATAACACAGTCATTGGGAACTAGCCACAACATCTTAAAAAATCCAGTCAACATCGGATCACAATAGTTTCGTAAAAAAACATTAAACATAAAAGAATTCCGAGATGAATGCGTAAAGCCATTAGTAATGGGAAACAAAAGCTTCTGCAATGTCACTAAAGAAACTGAAACAACAATACAATACATCTCAGAAGATAACGTCTTAATAAACAATGCTAAAACTGAAACATTATATTCAGATAGCGGGCCATAATAATCTCTGGAATCTCTGGAATTATACCGCAACAACAAAAAGTTCCACTCCTATGGCTGATGCCACACGGGTATCACAGAAACCGTATTTTTCTTCGTTTCTTTCCCCGTTTACCTATGATACCGGTTTTAATTGCGACTTAAACAAATTTTCGGTGCAACCACACTAACACAAACATAAATGAAATAAAAAATATTTCAAGGCCATTTTTGACTAATGCCAGCGTTTCCCAAAGTGGGTTCCACGCAACCCGGGATTCCATGGCAAGTTTTAGGGGTTCCATGAGCTAGTACCAGATAAAATCCGTGCCATAAGGTTTCATTTCATACATACACACATACATACACACTACATTTCATACATACATACCAAAAATAAACAATAACGTTAATTATTGGGTACAAAATCCTTTCAAAAGCAATGAAAAGAGAACGGGACTACTAGCAGTAGAATACGAGAATTTAATTGAAATTAGTTCGGATACTCACCAACTTCCAAGAGGTGCCGTTAGCAACTTTCTGCTGTAATATATTTGATGAATATAAAATATAGCTAAAAAGGCTATTAGTTATATTGCCGTTCTTAAACAACACATGTTATATGCGAAACAGGATTTTCCATGAATAGGGTTCCATGAAATTTGAAGAATCGGAAAATGGTTCCGTGGCAAAATAAGTTTGGAACCCGCTCACTTATACATTTTAGTTTAAATTTTATTTTCGCGAGAGTAGAATAAAATAAAATAAAAAAAATTTGTATGTATATATACGGATGACATGCAAAGAGATGCGAAGAGATTTCAATAATTATTTTTTTTGTAAATTTTGTTACACATATATATTCATTATCTATTACGACTAGTTGGCCTTGAAAAAATTACCAGTTACCAGAAACCTCCTGTGGAATTCGGCTATGAGATACGAAGTGAAATACAGATTATTCAAGGAGCATTCCACAATGTTGAAGCAATGCGAACACTAATCTCCAACCTAAACATTGATGTAATCAATAAAGAAAACATAGAGAATAGAAGGAGGATAGAATACGTATATCTAAGAGAAGAAGCCAATTAAACAGGTGAAACATTCGACAGCGTGGAAACGTACCCTTAACTTTTCCAATAGAAAATTTAAGAAAACCAGTTTGTAAACTGTTTTTGATGAGTACGTCAAATGCTGCTAGAATTCGAACTATAGCAAACAACTTCAAAGATATTGATGTCATTTTAAAAATGCCCCAAAACACTAGACCGTATCGAAGTATTATGCAATTTCAGCAAGTTCATTTGGACCAATTTATTTCAAGCTTGCCTGCTGCGCCTTCTCATTACTGCCGGCCATCGTAAAAAGTACCTATCTTTACAAGCCACGTCAAACTGAACTAGGATTTAGCTTTATAGGGTATGATTTGCTTACGTACCACATTTAAATCAAACTATGTACAATGAAATACATAACCCGAAAAGGATAAAATGCGAATCTAACAAAAATACCCTTCATAAAACAAATGAATTGGAAGACAAATATCTCGCTCACATTAGCAACAAGGATGAGTTAAAGCAGAAAATTTTAAATTAACAGTGGGCAGCTAAAACAAATCCATCTTTTCTATGTTTTAAATGAACCCAAAGGTAATAGTATGCTTTTAGGGTATTACCGAAAGTTTGCCGTTTTTACTTTTACTGTGTATGACCACCATTGTTATTAATTATCGAGTGAAAATCACGGGAAACGCGGAACCAACGAAATTTGTAGTAATCTTTGTAAATTTTTTAATGTAGGCTGTGTGCGTGTAGGTAAATCAATTACTACGGTAAAACCCGGTTTTAGTACAGATTTTTCGATTAGTTTGCAATAAAGATTTTGAAAAATAATTGAATTTACCGAACATTTTACCTAATTTTACCGTAAGTGGCACACAGTCCTAGGGATAATCGCCAAAAGGGTAATAAAGAATGATTTTATTGTAATAATTGTGCAGGACAAAAAATCAAACTTTTAAAAAAACCCGGTTTTAGTACAGATTTTTCGATTAGTTTGCAATAAAGATTTTGAAAAATAATTGAATTTACCGAACATTTTACCTAATTTTACCGTAAGTGGCACACAGTCCTAGGGATAATCGCCAAAAGGGTAATAAAGAATGATTTTATTGTAATAATTGTGCAGGACAAACAAAAATCGATAATACTATCGGAATGATCAGGCAATTTGTATCACCAGCTAAACATATTATGGAGGTTACAAATTAGAATAACATTTTTAGTAACTTGGCACACGTACATATATACCTGTTCATTCAATGTTGTTGCTGTTATTGAAAACTATTTAAAAAATCAAACTTTTTGGCCAAACAAAGAATACCCGACACTAATTAGAAATCATGAATAATTCTAAACCCTTCGAAGTTGAGAACACGAAATTTAATGATTTTTATGATTGCATCTGAATAGTAGCGAAGAATTCCAAAATTAAGATTCGAAGATTAAGATTATTGACGATTCTAAAATTATTTTCGATACATATTGAAGTAGAAATGATAACGAAATCTCACAGCGCATAACCAATAGAATTCCTTATGACTTTTTCCTTACAGAAATATGAAAAAAAACTTAAGAAAAACAAAAACAAATTCTTCAGCTATGAAAAAAATATTTTTTCATAGCTTTCTGTAAGGAAAAAAATCATAAGGACTTCTATTGGAGATGCGTTAGTTTTTTCGTATATAGGCTGCGGGCCAATAATCGAGTAAATTGTAATTTGAGTAACCATATAAAAATAAGTAATTTGATTTGTTGTTGATTTATTTTGACGTTTCGTGTTAATTAATATACGAGATATGCAGAAACTTACATAAACTTAAATTTTTTGGTTTATTTTCCTAACGTGGATGATGGAAATAAATGTAGTAATAAAAAAAATAAAAAACAATATCCGCAGAGATGTATGGATAGAGTTGAAAATATTTTGTTATTATAGTACCTACTTAAAACTTTTGTCTTATTTTAGGGACGTCTGAAGAGGAGCTTAACTTTATGCGAACAAGAATATCGTTGGACCAAACATGTAAGTTCGCCTAATACTTACTAATATAATAAAAATTATATTTAGGCTGTGCGGGCCATTAGTCGAGTAAATAGTTTACTATGGTAAAAATCGGATTTAGAACAGATTTCTCGATCAATTTACCATTGAGTTTTTGAAAAAATAAATGAATTTACCGAAAAATTTACCTAAAATTGACTTTTACCCGGCCCGCAGCCTTATAGCAATTTCTTTCCAAAAATAAAAAATAAATTGATTTTTTTGTATGTCAAAGAACACGATACACGATTGATTTTTTTGGTAGTGTATCTGTGAAAAAATGACATTCCAGTTTGACTTGAGTTTGTCAAAATATCACGGTCAACTAGTCAAAAAAATTATAATGTTTATGTTTATATTTGTAGAAGTGTTTATGTTTATATTTTTGACGTAAACATATTTATGTGTTTGTAAACGTCAAAAATAAATCTATCGAAATGTTGAGATTTTTCAAAAGTGATTGCGATAAAAAAA
Organism: Nephrotoma flavescens; assembly: GCA_932526605.1. Lineage (NCBI taxonomy): Eukaryota > Metazoa > Arthropoda > Insecta > Diptera > Tipulidae > Nephrotoma > Nephrotoma flavescens. Next base: position 125,731,781 of record OW052221.1, on the reverse strand, counting down.
AAATCAATTTTTTTACTTGGAAAGAAATTGCAACGGTATTTCGATCAAAAATTTTTGATCTCAAATCAATTTTTTTGATTTATAAATCAATTTTTTTTGGAAAGAAATTGCTGTTAGTATGACAATTGATTGATTGATTGATTCTGAATGTACGACCAAGTTCTTACACAGGAGCTCCCGGTTGACGCCGGGTCTACCGTACACTCTTTTTTACACATAACAAAACCGAAGGATTGGATAGGTAAGTTAAGTGAGAAAGAATCGGCCCGGTTACAGACACCTAGGTATAGCCGATAGTTAGTAACACAAAGACAGCACAAAACTAATCTAATAGGGGAAGGATAGAGGTTTAATAGGTTAAATGGATAACGATGGTATTGGCCATCAACAATTGCTTCTTTAAAACATCAACCTAAGAAAAAATGTTATTATTTCACATGTATCGGGAAATCACCTGAAATTGAATACTATATTAATACTTTTCGGCTTTCGCAACAAAATCGATTTGATTGAATCGGCCCGGTTACAGACACCTAAATAAATCCAATAGTTAGTAACACAATAACAAAAAAAAAATCCAAACTACACAATAAGCAATTAAATCAGAAATAGTAAATATACTTTATATTCAAAAACAGATCTGTAAAATAATTCCAAATTAGACTTCACCAAGAATAATGTTCCATAAAATCCAACACTTTAATAATTTGGTTCAGCCGCGCCCACCTATATAAGGCAAAACTAAATAATTAAATAATAATTAATTAAATTAACTAATTATAAATAAATAATAATTCATACAATATGTACATAAATATAAATATTTATACACAATATCACCCATTCATACACATCTATAATAATACAAATATATAATTTATACCACATACAAACATTCATATTATCAGCGAGAAATGCAGAATTAGCAAGTCCAAAAACGTAAACGCCAAAGACACAGCCAAAACGCCCCCTCCTTCGATTTTTACAATCAAACAACCAAACCTCTTAAAAGAAACCCTCCAGAACAGGCTAAGTTTTAAGAAAATCTGCATCAAAAACACAAACCATTCAACAGCAAAGACGAGAGAAAGAAGGCTCCAATCGTGTCCCGAAAATCCACGACTCCCGAACCACCCACTCCGCACCCCCCGCCGACAAGAACCAACTTATTATAAGACTAATATAATTAAAATAAATTAAACTAATTAGAAGTTATGAGTTATGATCCCATCGTCCCATATCTGATAATGTTCCTTAAATTAATAAATTAAATATTTAATAAATAAATTAATATAAATTATACCTAGAAAATAAATTTAGAAATTAGAATGGTGAATAAATGAAATTTAAAACGTCAGTCCTAAATAAAGTGTACTTGTTGAAAAAAAAAAACGATCATTTAGACTCAATATCCACTTCAAAACTGATTTGCCGTTTATGGGAATATTACAAAGTCTATAAACACAAAAGAAAAAGAGTATATGTATCCTCTGAGCTTTTCGAAGAATACAGACTGAAAACAGTTAGGTTGAAGGAATTAAAATCAAATAAAATCATTTTGAAACTAGTCATTGCCGAGTTTATGTATATAGTAAAAGAGAAATTAATCTGAAATAGTGATATATACCTCAATATACTATACCGCTTTATTAAACAAGGTTAGGTTAGGTTAGGTTAGAGTGGCTGCTATCGCACACTTAGGCCAATAATGGCCCATTGTGATACCACAGGATCCAATCTCCCCTTACTCCCGCTGAAACCAACCAGAGCTACTGATGTAGCGTAAAATATCTCGCACCCCAAAGTCCGCAAGTTCAGAAAGGCTGTCCATGTTGTACACACCCAAGTACCTATGTCTTTTGTAGGATAGTGCTGGACACGAGCATAGGAAGTGAACTAACGTCTCTTCCCCCTCTTCGTCCATACAACTTCTACAAAAGTCATTCGTCTCTAGACCCAGCCTTCTCGCATGTTCCCCAAAAAGGCAGTGTCCTGTCAGTATCCCTACGACCAATCCTAAATCTCGTTTTCCCAGGGATATAAGTGCCTTGGAGCGCCGCAGGTCCAGTTTTGGCCAAACCTGTTTTACTACTCTGCACGTGAGAGTGTTGGTCCACCTCTCATCTGTCAAGGCGATTGCCTTTTTACTGAGCGTCAATTTAAGCGCTGCTATAGGCCTCCCCAGACCTGCCCTTTCCGGTTGCATCTGGAGAGTCGTACCGTACCTAGCTAGTTCGTCTGCCCTGCAGTTTCCCGTGACGTCCGAGTGACCAGGGACCCAGATTATCTGGATACTGAAATACTCGCTCATCTCATTAAGAGATGATCGGCAATCCAGCGCCACCCGTGACTTCAGAGAAACCGCCTCCAGTGACCTGAGTGCCGCTTGACTGTCCACATAAATCGCGATATCCCTAACAGATACCACGTTATGCTTCAACCGTGTCACGACTTCCCCTATCGCCACCACTTCAGCCTGGTACGCGCTGCAGTAGTCAGGGAGACGAACAGAAATATTAACATTAAGCTTCTCACAGAAGACTCCGGCTCCTACTTTGCCGTCTAGCTTAGAGCCGTCCGTGAAAAATTGCAGTGCCTCGTTTTCCAGTATTGATCCGTTCCTCCAGGATTCCCTAGAAGGACAGATGATCCGGAAACCTATATCGAAGCACAACGTTGGTTTAATATAATCTAGATTCACCAGTTCTTCCCCTAGTGATTTAACTATCGTCGAGTGTCCCGCCTGAAGACACTTCCACTGAGAGACAGCCGAGAGCCTTGTAGCCACATTGGCTGCCATCTGCTTACCAAAAAATTCGATTGGAATAAGATGGAACATAACCTCTAAAGCGCGTGTAGGTGTTGACCTAAGCGCCCCGCTTATAAGCATACATGCCGTTCTTTGCACCTTCTCCAACATCCTTATATAGGTTACCTTTTCCAGAGCTGGCCACCACACGCCCACCCCGTACATCAGCACAGGCCTTACCACTGCGGTATAGAGCCAGTGTACCAGCTCTGGTTTCAAACCCCATTTCTTCCCTATGGCGTTTCTACACGAGTAAATGGCTACATTAGCCTTATTCACCCTTTCTACAATGTTAGGCTTCCAGCTGAGCTTACTGTCCAAGATTATGCCCAGAAATCTCGCTCTGTCAGCAAAAGCCAGTCTAATGCCATTCACGGTAGGAGGGCTAACTACCGGAATTTTATATTTCTTAGTAAATAGTACCAGCTCTGTCTTGGAGAGGTTGATCCCTAATCCACATTTGCTGGCCCATTTCGTAATGATCAGGAGTGCATTCTGCATAACATCCCTAATCGTATCCAGATATTTGCCTGAGACAGCTATTGCTACATCATCTGCATACGCTACAACCCCTATACCCTCTTTCTCCAGTTCCAACAGCAATCCATTCACCACTGCACTCCAAAGAAAGGGGGACATTACTCCTCCCTGCGGAGTTCCTCTAACCACCCGCCTTCTAATGGTGGACTCTCCCAGTTCCGAGATAATAATCCTGCTTACCAGCATCTGATTTATCAACCTACTTATAGGATAATCCACCTTCAGAAATGACAATCCTTCCATGATCGCCTCCGTTTTTACATTATTAAAGGCACCCTCAATGTCGAGAAATGCTACCATACAATACTCTTGCGAGTAAATTGACTTCTCAATCATGCGTACTAGATCGTGCAGAGCTGTGTCCACCGACTTTCCCTTACAGTACGCATGCTGCGACATTGCCCAATTCCTTGGCTCAACTTTTGTTCGAATAAGTACGTCTATCAATCTTTCCAAGGTTTTCAACATAAAGGATGATAGAGTTATAGGCCTCAGGTCCTTTGGATAAGCCTGTGAGCTTTTTTCCGATTTCGGGATAAAAACCACTCTGACCTCCGTCCATTTCCTGGGAATATAGACCAATTGCAGACATCCTCTGAAGATAACCTCCAGCCAGGGGAGGATAACTGCAGAGTTTCTTTGAATCTCTGCTGGTATAATCCGATCCGGGCCCGCCGATTTATAAGGCTTAAAACCGTTCAGCGCCCACAGGATTCGTTTCCTGTCCACGATGCCATCTACATCTGTTAAAGGTGTTCCTCGATGAGCTTCAGGCTCCATCGAGTCATTTTATTAAACAAACTACTTGAGAAACTGAAATTGGAATACTCATTGGAAATGCTTGGACATGAATTTCTAATGCCATAAGAAATTGAACCTCCGCTATATAACGGAAATGATTTCTAGCATAAAGGTTGATTAACGCTTCTATATAAAATAACACTAAAACCAACAGGTACATATTAAGCGGAAACAAGACAACTGCAAAAACATAAATGTTGAAATATGAAATTTAAAGATTGAAGTCTTAGTGTATTTCTATGGAACTCAATCGCTTTTTTTTGTCCATTTTCAAAAAAAAGTAACGAAAAGTTAAAAAAAAAAAAAAAAAAACAGTTTTAAAGTGGTTTTCTGCAGATATTCTGCCGCTGTCCAATGCCACGGACCTACCACAATATTTAAAATGTGTTGTGAATAAACAAGATCAGCCCCCCCTCCTCACTATGCTTTAAGACCTGGAATGCTCGTGGACCCAACAGTCAGCACAAACGTAACTGACATTAATCTAAATTAATGCAATATTGACATTTGTGGTTTACAAAAAAACAAACAAGGTGAAAAGCTCCAGCGCCACCGAGCACTACATTTGTCAATAGTAGAACGCTATCTTAAGTCACGCTATATTGTTCTTCTGGGGGACCTAAATGCATACCTTAGTTCAACAGAAATCCACAAAAAATTAATTGTTGGTGTTAACCCATATCATAAGATATCATGGAGTATTCAATACAGAAAATATATCCGCAAGATCTCCATGCCTATTACTCATTAAAACCACCAAAAAGCGATATAACAATACAGAATCTGGGCAGAAATCGAAAGATTGTCTATATATAGTTCCATTATCTTGTTGTTTGTAGCATACAAAATGAACGAATACCAGAAACTATTCAAATATAAAACAATATCGGCGAGATACGAGTCAGAACAGCTTGCGGTACATTCCACTCTCTAGTTGGTTTGATATCTTAAAGTTAACAGAGGTGCAATCGCCAGCCTTAGCAGAGGAAGACGACTATTTTTCATTGAGGCGGCCTCCAACATTAGATGAGATTAGATGCATAAGCTGGAGTTGCTATCGAGCTCATTAAACCCGCCCCAGACGACATTATGGTAGATTTACAGACATTAATTCAAGCCGCCAATTTATAAAAATCCTGTATCAGATTGAATTCCGGTCAATCTCCCATACCCAAAATTAAACGTCCTCAAAAGGTAGATGAATAATAAAAAATTACTCTACTCTGGGTCTGCCCATTTACAAACCATAGATTTAACAAATTTTCATTTGGATTCACGCAGTTCATTTGGATTCACGTTATAAAAGTCATTATAAAATTGTAAAATATTAAAATAATCAAGTAAAATAATAAACTAATAAATGATAATATAGAATAATGTGATATAATTTATTACAAACATCAGTATAATATTTAAAAAATCAGGCAAATGAATAAACGCAATAAATAAAGCAACAGAAGCTGTCATTCACTCAAGCAGAAATGAACTCATCTCAATCATCTTTCCACTCTATAATACATACTGTTACACAAGTAAATTAAAAAAAAAAAAAAAAAAAAAAACAGGCTACATAAAACAATGAAGCAAGCAACATACAATAATCTTCGAAGTATATTCGATCTAACTCTAAAAAATAAAAAAAGTTTTACATTACAATACATTCATAAATAATTAAAAAACAAATATGACACCCATTAAAATAAATATAACACTTTAATAATCATATTCTAATTTATTTAACTAAACTAATCAAAAACAAATAATTAATATGTTACATAATTTATATGTTATCAAATTACTTATAATGTTTTTTTTTCCAAATAATTCCGATTTAAATAAGATCCGTTAAAATCCGAAAGACATTACAACCTATCATTTTTACATACACATTTGCGTGGGTTGGACCCAAACAAAAGCAAAAAAATCAATTATTTTTTTTGGTAGGAAAAGGGATATATGTATGTACATACAAGAGAAAAAGAACAAATTGGTATGTAATATATGCATTTAAAATCATACGGTCGAACTTATTTTTCTCAATTCTCATCCTTATTTTATGTTACTTCTAAAATTATCGTAATGTAAATCATCTTCCACATACACTCACACACCCACGTAAACAGTACAACACGACACTATATCGACATATTAATAATGCGTATTTGTTATTTCTTTTTTGTACAAGTACAACAGCTACTAAAACGTATTTATAATAAACTTAAAATTTTTATTGAAAGTATAATCAAATATGAATAAAAATAATAAAAACACTTATCTTATGAATCCTTTGGAACATACTCGAACGTACAAATAAGTGTAATGTATTTGCTCGCACTACACACAATTTCCATCCATTGCTGCGCACTACATACTATTTTAATTTTAATTTTATTTATAATTATATTAATTACATGTTTTTATTAAATTCACTTTTAATTAAATTATTAACACGTTATTATTATATTATTTTATTTATTATAAAACAATTTTTAACACATTTTATAACACATTTACACATTAAATTAAACTAAATTTAATTTTAAACTACAGAGAAAGACAAAAACACGTCTTTCTTCTACAACGATCAATCGCGTCCCCCGCAGCCTTAGTATGACAATTGAAAAAAAATTATGAAACTCTTGCATAGCTTGTAGGCAAGAGCACATCAATACGCGACTATTGGCCTAATCGGAATGCCCTGCAGTTCCACTAGCACTTTCCATTTAACTGGCATTGGTTGATACACTTACCAACCGAAGTCTTAAAAAACTTAGTTGGATCCCTGCCAAGCTCTATTGCTTTGCAAATTATATAAATTAGAAATTTTATTACAGTAGTCGACTTTTGTGAGCACAGTAATTGTATTGCCGTTATCTACTTTACACGCTATCAGGGCATAGCCACGTAATTTTTTCTTAATCGCACCAATCACTTTAAGGTTAGTATAAGAAGCAGCAGTAGAAGAGTTTGACAGAGAAGCAGAGTTATCAATACCTTTCTTTATTTGTAGTGAACACACTAATTTTAGTTAGGTTGGCTGGTAAAATAAGGCAGTTTCAGCATCTACAGCGAGTTTCTTCTTTACGTTGGCAAAAGAAGAAAATAAATGTATTAATTTTGTAGCTATAACAATAACCAGGATTAATTCTCCTTTAGACTTCAAAATTCATCGAAAATCCACGTATATACAGACGCTGTTATCCCTAGTTCTTCAAACCATCCGCATAATATTAAAATGCCAGCTTTCCACTCAAAAAACAAGTATTAAGTGAAATGTGTTTAAAAAAAAGATTTTAATATTTTCAGAAAAGAAAAAAATCGGAGGAACTTCAAACTCAAGCAATTAATGCATTAAATTTAGCTAGAGAGTACTTGAAGACACCAACGGAGGTTATATTAAGGAAGGAGGACAAATTCTGTCGCTACCCATCCAGGGAACTTAAAGAAGTTGTATTAAACATACCGTTAACGATTTTAAAATGAAGATTCTGCAATTGATTCCACAAACAAAAAAAAAATGGAAGAAAACAAATCTTGCTAAATCTACAGGATTTGTATAAATAAAGAAACCTAACCATTTCTACAACAACGACAACTTCTTCTAATTTTCGAAATTACAGTTTCCACTATACTCACCGAATTTCGAAGATTCATCAGACTTCTCTTAGAATCAGCCCATTTTAAGAATCCAACCTCAATATTCAAATTCACAACCTCAGCACAAAAATTATTGTTATTATTAATTTTCACCACTCGATTCTGACCACCTTGAAGTTTCATTCCACGATTTTTTAAAAAATACCACTAGCAGCCCAAGTGTTAAAAACTCATCCCATACTTTTTATATTTTATATACATAATACGTACGTCTCATCCCACGATTTTTTACATCCCATACTTTTTGGTTTTTTCTCATCCCATACTTTTTGTTTTTATTCAAAGTAATATTTTACTGAGCGGTCTTCGATATTCTAATAATTTGAGTAACGAAAATTAGTCTGGGATCGGTACTTCTACGAGTATTAATAGTGTGTTGATAACATAGTGAGTTAGTTCGGAAAAAAAGTATGGTAACACACAAAATGTATTAAAACAACAACAAAGTTAAAATAATTTCAACTCGAGTTCGGAACTAGTAGGTGTGGTATAAAGCATTTCAAATAATCTGATTGGTTTTGAGTTCGTTAGCGAGTATGGAAATACTTATTTCCTATGTCATGTACGCGACAAAAAATGTTCACCGATTTGTCAATGCCGATAGTATCTGTACCCTGTTGGCCAATTTATGACGGAGCATAAAGTTCCGCCGATCGTGGGAATTCCCGCTACTTGAATATACGTGACACGGGATTGGTCCCGTTGAAAAGTAAAAAAAATCTCCAGCCTTAGGGTTTAAAAGGTCCGCCAATTTGTTAATTTAGATCTGTTCTGGACTCCTATTGCTATCTACCGAGTGAGTATGGCGTCCCGCTGATCGTGAAAATTCCCGCTATTTAAATTTGAGTGCGCGTTTTATCATATTTTACGAATTTGAGCAACGACAATTAGTCTGGGATGGGTTAGAAGTACCACCAATTTGTCATTGCCGATAGTTTCTGTACCCTGTTGGCCAATTTATGACGGAACATAAACTTCCGTTGTTTTAGGGTTTAAAAGGTCCTCAAGTTTGTTAATTTAAATATGTTCTGGACTCCTATTGCTATCTACCGTGCGAGTATGACGACCCGCTGATTGGGAATTTCCGCTATTTAAATTTTTGGGCGCGTGTTCGTTGCTCGAATCATTAGAATATCGAAGACCGCTCAGTAAAATATTACTTTGAATAAAAACAAACAGTATGGGATGAGAAAAAATCGTGGGATGAGACGTACGTATCATGTATATAAAAGGTAAAAAAGTATGAAATGAGTTTTTATCACTTGAGCTGCTAGTGGTATTTTTTTAAAAATCGTGGGATGAAAGCGTGGGATTACTTCAAGGGGGTAGATTCTAATTTACATCCACCAGCGTCAAATAAAAAGTACAGAAATATTTGAAAAAATTACTATAAATCCACCAACAAATTTTAAATCGACCAAAGACAGCTTACTATTAGCAATGGATAACATTGTATTTGAGTTTGAGAAGAGTTTTTAATACCAAAAATATTTTTATAATTTTTAAAGCATAAAATTTTTGAATTTAACTAAACTCGTTTCATTTCTTGCTGCTCATTCATAGTGATGAATCATTTTAACAAAATGTAATGTTATTTATAAATACAACAGTGTGTTTTCAAACAACAAAGGATCTGGGATCTAAATCAATCCACCGGAAGTGGTCCTGTAGTAGCCTTTTTGTTTTTTGCAAATATTAGGAGATGAATTAATTTTTACAGATTTTTCAGTAAATTTATTTTATATAAAAAAAATAGACAAGATTAAATTTGTTCTTGGAAATATTGTCCGTTGTTTTCTGACCTTGCGCCATCTTCAGGTAGCACATGAATGCCGCCGCGAGAGGAACTTGCTTTGAGTAAAGCTTGTAATTGCGCAAATCAAATCTTCGAGGCTGTCTAGGGCGCGGCTGGCCAGTTCAGAATCACCACTTCTAAAACGTTTGTACCAATTATAACACGTTTCATAATTCACAACGCCTGCACCAAGAACAGTACAAGTTAATTCCCGTGTTTTAGAAGCATTTTACCCTTGTTGGAATTCGTATAGAATGCAGTGCCGAATACGCTGTTTATCAGTCGCCATCGTAAACTATGCTATTTTGACAGGTTATGGAACTCACGTAGACTTGCGAATTTTGTAAAAAACACAATATACGGTGAAAATATTTCTATTCTAATTATAATTTTAAGCTCGACGAAAAAGTCTGTAAACATTAAGTCATATAAGGTGTATCCGTATCTTAAATAATAAGGATAATAAGGATTGAAATAAAATAGTTAATTCTTACCATTTCACTAACACTCCAATCACAATCCGATATGTCATAAATTAAGTACATGATTCCTCTTAATTGGTTGTAGTATAATTCAAGTGTCTCCACAAAAATTATCACATGCACAGCATTATAAACCACAAACACTATATGAAGCAAAATGCCCATGGTGACTTCGTAAAAGTTCCAATGTTTAGGATATAAAATTTGAAAGTTGATTATGAAAAACATGTACCCGAGCAAATTTACCATTTTGACTGTTAACAATGTCAAAATTGGTTTTGAATAGTAATTTCTTAGGGCACTTAATAAATCATGTAGTTTATCAAATAAATGTGTCACTTGATCTAAATTTGCACGATCATCATAAAATCGGCAATGTGTTAAATCGATATTAGCACATTTTATTACATCGGCGAGACCGACCATTATAACAATAAAATCGTAAAATGATATTGCCTCACACGCACCAATAAAAAATACTAAACATGCTAACCATGGTGCACCAAACCTGCACATCAGCTTAATGAGAAGTGTGGTAAATGCGAGGCTAAATGTTGCAATTACGCTGATGTAAGCATTCCTTAAAAATGGAATTTGTTTACCATTGAACCGGGTGCTTTCGTGTTTGACCAATTCGATAATGTTTTCAAGAATTTTGCCATAACTGTGATATTCTACTATTCGCGTGTAGTAAACGCAATTAAGAAATATCAGAAGTCCAAAAGACTGAAGCTTATAAGTGAACGCTAACACTTCTTTGCCGTGCATTACTCCTCGACTTGTTTTAAGGAAATCATAAATTACGATAACATTAAGTAGCCCGCATACAGTGATTGAGTATAATTTGAAATATTGATGTTTCTTAAAATTAATTCGATTAACCGTATTGTGGAGCACGAAATTAAATTGCCCGTACAATTGCATTAGACGCATAATTAATTTTAACGCAAACATTGCGACAAATGCGTGACTAATGACAATTAAAAATAATTCAATTGTGACAGTTAACTAGTAATCAAATGTTGTTCAATTAGTGATTAATTTGATAATTACTTTTATATAATTAGTACATTTTACATTGAAATTCGATAATTTTACAGAATTTCAGAATATTAATGACAAGTTAATTGAATTTAAATTATGAACAAACTAAATTATTTAATTGAGTTAAGAAAAGCTTAATAATTTTGATTAAAGTCATTTACACATTTTACTTATTTACCAAATATGTACATTTATTTTATTTGAATTAATTTAGGGAATTTAGGACCTTCGCATAGTAGACCCTAACATTGTTGATGTCCAGATAATCACAATGAACAACGCAGCTGTGTTTTCCTTTAACTTATTTAACCCTTCACAATTGTCGTGCCGCCTCATTTGAAGCGGCCATATCCCTTGATGGGATATAGTGCCAGAAAGAGAGAGAGAGTTGACTACGTTGTGTAGTAGAGTCGATATTGGATTGTGCCTACTCACGGTTGTGCTAAGTGTATTTAAAAATCCTGTTCTTCTCATTAAGGACCGGCCAAGGCGACTTTTTATTTTTGATTTGTATCGTTTTTATTGCCTACACGTTAATGTTCATTTATCATCGACATTTATCCTTATCTTAAGGCAGGTATTAAACATATAGAACAATGTTGATCCACGCGTTATTAAAAAGTTTGTCGAGTCCTTTAATTTTTTAGATACACATGTAATCGAAAAAGCACAGAAAGTGGTAATTCGAATCATTCTGTTTACCGGATAAAGTCCCGCTATATTTTCATTTGTGGATCATTTCAAAGAAACCTAATTTTATAATCTAAATTGTTAATGATCCTGTCACGGTTTCAAGATTTCTGAACGACTTTCTGGTGACTACAACGGAAACAAAGATCCTATTTAATGATGCGATGAAGCATTTTAATAACATTATGATTATTAATTTAAATTTTATCACTTTACTTATTTTCAGAAACTGAGTGACATTTATACTAGCTGAACAAACGGACACCATAAAGCATACTTGTACATGTTAGGGATTTATAATAAGTTTCGACATCAGTAAACATGTAGTTAGGCCATGTTTTGATACATTTGTTAATTAGTTGTACAAATCTGGTTGTAAGAGAATCATTATCTTGCGACTCTAAGGATTTTATTTTTATCGTTAACCAACCTCAATCAAATAAAGTTCCAATGAGATTTTTTAAAGTATTAATTTAATTTTTTATAATTATTATTATTATTATGCAGTTTTATAAGTTTATATTTAAGAAACACCTTCAATATTACTCAGCACTTAGTAAGAGACGCCACCAAATAAAGACAATGGTTGTGGCCACCAAATAAAGACAATGGTTTCTGGGAAGGCCTTGATGACTGCTTAATACTGAGAGAGCCAAGTGATCTATCGCAGCTGTCAACCTTATAAATAACAAAAGATCTTTTGAACGGTTGTTGCACTAAGCAACAAATTTTCGTTGATTTGATCTAAAAAAAATAAGAAGACCCTTTTGTAAACGCAGTCGTTTTATAATTAGCCGAAACGAAACGTAGTAAAATCGACTATATTTAGAGCTCCTCCAAATATTAAGTTTTAAAATTCAATATTACCACAAAAACGTTGATAAATATTAGCAAAATAATAATATCCAATGTTTTATCTTCCACTAAGCCTTAGTTTAGACATGGATGAGTTGTACCTATCGTATAGTTGCGTGACTATAAGTATTTTGTTTATTCGTGCATCATTTGTTTCATGCAACAGTTTTCTCCAACCTGTATGTTATTTTCTATATACGCACCCACATATATTTTTTTGTCATTTCTTGGGTATTTTACTTCCCTTAAAAATACTGAACAAGCCGTCGTAAATTTAAATTTTGTGTCGGTAATTTATAATATTAAGAGCTCCATCTAGCTCCACGGCCCCAAAAAAATTTCAAATCTCCAATATGCCTTCAAATTTGAGGAACGACGTAGTGTTTCTTCATCATTTATCACTGCTGACAAAGACAACACATTCGCAAAGAAAACATTATTTTGGTAGATGACTAAGAAAATCTTTGCTCTATAATTTTGCTTAATCGATCGAACTAGTTCATTTTCATTGCAATTAGCTTTAGAAGTAGATTTTACTTGTGCTTTTTCTTGTGTTTTAATGTGCTCACTTTTATGCGTGAATTTCAAAGTGAAACAAATTTTTTTACTAAAACTAACACGAGATAATCCTTTACTTGTTAGAAAGAAAGAAAAAAAGTGTTTAGTAAAATTTACTGGCAAAATAATAGAAGTGGGGAAAATGTTGTCGTAAAAAGTTTGATGCGTGAATTCCACAGTGAAACAATTTTTTTCAGTAAAATTAATACGGGATAAAAATTTAAATCCTTTACTTGTTACAAAGAAACAAAAAAAGAAATTTCAGTAAAATTTACTGTGGAAAATGTTGCCATAAAAAGTATGAAACTCAATACTTTTTATGGCACCATTTGTTTGGCCTTGTCGCTCTAACATAGTTTTAATGTGTATACTCTCCTTATTTCGGTTTCTCAGTATTTTTTACTGAAAAAAATTGTTTCACTTTGGAATCCACGCGTGAAACTCAATATTTTCTATGGCAACATTTTTAACATACCTTCAAAAAATAGTATGCGATGAGAAATATTTTTCGCACACTACGACTATTTTATGTTTGAAAAAGACGGGAAAGGTTCGGAGCTGAACTCTTTAAGCATTTTTGTAGCCTATAAAGAACTTCTATAAGTTCTATGCCGTGTGATTTGCGTATTTTAAATATTACGACCACCCACTCCCACACCCACCTAACCCCATCTACATCCAGCCCAACCGATCCCAATCCACCATACCTCAACTGACCCCAATCAACCACATACCACCACATCTAAACATTATTACCATCCCCCACCCACTATCCAATTAAAACCCAAAAACCCATCTCACCCGCACTACCCTATACCGCACCACCCATATTATCACCCATAACACCTCCATACCCACTTCCACGCACACACACACCACCCACACAAACTATCATCCACAAAATCCCAAATTCTCACACCAAACAAAAAAAGGCCTCATCCCCCCCTCCCTCCACCTCCCATACAACCACTCCTACCACCCCCATAATCACACCACCCACACAAACCCACATCCAGACGAGTTATATTTTTATTCCACATTCACATGCTCGATGAAATCAAAATAGAATAGAAAATAAAAAAAAAAATCTATCAATTTTGAGGAGGGGGGTTAACAAAACCCTACATATCTCCGAACACCCTAAACACAAAAATGTCCAAATCAATAGGGATAATTCCCATGAATTGCTTGAACTTTTAGTGAAGAAATTAAGTTGATATCTCAATCCGTTCTCAAGTTATCGTGCACACAGACGGACAGACGGACAGACGGCAAACCGAAACCATATAGCATTTTTTTTAACAAAAATGCTTAAAAAATATTATAGCCAAATGTCAAGAAAAAATTGAAACGCGGGATTATTTCTTGTGCCACTACATACAACCGTTCATTAAAAAAATAAAAATAAATTTTTGAATATTTTGAGTTTATGTTGCCCCCAATCTGTCCCTATTTTGACTATAAATTTTGCTATAAAAAACAAACAAAAGTTACTGTCTTTGTCGCTCTAACGTAATTTAAATATTCTCTTCTCTTTTCGGTTCCCCAAAAATATGTTTCACTCTGCAATCCACGCATAAAACGTATAAAATCAGAGCCATCTAGATTAATAGAGCTTCCCTGTAGATTGGGTTAGATTTCCTATTGAAGAAAATTTACATTTCCTATTGAAGATAATGAAAAACGGTCAATTTAGTTTGTTGGTTTATATCTATTTGAACCATGAGCTTTTGTAATGTTTTTCTGCAAAAAATAGAGAAAATGTCAAACCTTAATTAGTTCAAATTAGGATTCAAGAAAATACTTAAAACAGTGTGAAAATCGACTTGGAAAATGAATAAAAATTGGGCTTTTATAAAGTTAGAATTTAATTTGAATTATAGATGGAAGATCTGCAAGAATCGCAACAATCAGTTTCGAACTTAATGAGATTATTGATTTGATAAGTAAGTATAAGTAAGTATGAATTATCATAGTCGTTGTCATACAGATTTGACGCCAAATGGAAAGGATTTCCTACGAATGTGTATTTAATTCGAGATATACTGAAATAGACCAATGTACGGAACAATCACAACAAAACCATTACAATACAACAACAACATAAAAATTTTATAAAGTTGTTGCATTACACGATGGTTTCAAATCTATAATTTTTTACAAAGTTTTTTATTTTTATTATTTATAAATAACGACATTCAGTTAGTCACCACTTAAATGTGGCTGTGAAAGAACGCGAGAAGCAATTTTTTTGCATCACAGATATGTATAAATACGTAATCAGAAATTATAGAACAATTATGCCTTTATTTATATATGTAGGAACAAATTAGTGCGCGTAATAAAACCTATAAAATTAAAAAAAAATATTTTATTCTTAACTGACTGACAACCGTCGGCACGGCGTTACGTTATCGTTTTAGCTAGTAGGCCGTTTTAGGTAATATTAAAGACTTTGTCGTAACAACCACCACAATGTTAAATTATTCAATTCGTCATTCAAATTTCAAACACGCAATGTTTTTCTTTTTCTATTAATTCAGTTTTGTTAATTTTTCCCTTCCCATATGTTCATTGATGCTGATTTGTTGTTTTTGGTAATGGTTGTTTTTTAAAAACAAGCCACCGACTAATATTGGCCTATTTCCAAAATAACAGACCGTGAAGCCCCAAACCAAATGATAAATTCTGATCAATGTTACATTTTTTGCCCACTTCCTACAGCGAAATATCGAATTTAATTTCAACTCTTGAATATAAAGGGGGGTAGTTATGATAACATTCGAAATGTGGTTCATAAGATTTATTCAGTATTTTTTCAAAATTACTAGCTGATCTATTTAATGTGGTTTTGGAGAGCGGTATACACCGCGATTGTTTAAAATTGCTAATGTGTCGCCAATCTTTAAGTTTGGAAATCCTAAATTAGTTAATAATTATTGTCCAATTTCAGTTTTGTCGCTATTTGACAAATTTTTAGAAAAAATTATTGCAAATCAGACGTTCGATTTTCTAAATAAATCAATTTTTCATCTATCGTCGTCAGTATGGATTTTGACAAGGTTTTGGTACAGATTTGGCCTAGCGTAATTTTGACAGGTAAAAAACTATATATCTGCCCTATTTCTTGATCTTGGTAAAGCTTTAATTTTATAGATCATGGTTTACTTCTCCACAAATTACAAATCTATGGCTTCCATGGCCTAACATTTAAACTTTTAGCAAGCTACCAATCGAGAGAACTTTGTGATTTTAAATAGTTTACTCCAGGTGTAAATTGTGCTGTTCCAGAAGTAAGTGTCATCTCATTGCCCTTTATTATTTTATATTTACATAAATGATGTGGCCAAATTTCTGCTCACAGGTGACATTAGAATGCTTACTGATGATACGTCTCGGCAGAGATTGTCGGCTAGTGAAGCCACATATCGCTCATTTGCTGTAATAGTGACACAACTCAAAATTCACTCATTTTTCAAATATTCGAATCAAACGATTCCTAATGATTCATATTTTTATTATTTTGGTTCAAAACATATTCTTTTCTGTAGTTGTTTCTAGCAAATTAGGTAAAATTCCATATAAAAACACTCAATTTGCGAAAGAAATCAACCTTTTAAGATATTGGAAACTATCCTAAGAAAATTTGCAAAATACTAAAAATTTTTAAAAATTATGAAGATTGAGGATGTAGAAATAGAAAAAAAATATTTTGCTAAAATGTACTTTTAATAACTTTTGAAATACGCCGTTTTTACAAACAAGTTTGAGTGATATTTTCAAATCGCTCTACTGAAAAATTGGGATGTGATTAGTTTACTTTTAGATGTTTTTTTTTCATTTAAACAAAATATTAGTAAATTTTAGCTAAACAAAATTTATAATTTTACACTCGACATGTCTACGACACAGTAATTTACCACTCCTCAAACTCGCAAATTGTGCTTAGAACGAGTGGATAAATTCGAGAATCTTTGTGTATTATTCCGCAAGTGGCATGTTTTGAAGAAAATTTAGTTCTCATTTATTTTTACCCGCGGTTCTCATATGCTTCTTCATCCTTTGGGTCAGCTGTTAAAAGCCAACTGAATAAATTGCAGATTTTACAAAATAGTTGCTGTAAAGCAATGTATAAACTGACATACCTGTTTCCTACTGCTGAGCTTTATCGAACTATTGCTAAAGGCGTTCTCCTAACAAAAGTAATTTTAGAGATGTCTGTATCGGTCTACATCTCTAACGGTTTCCACATCTCATCATTACTTTCGAATATACTATTCGAATCTTTAAGTCATGGCTATTTAAACAGAAATTCTATTTGAATTGATGAAATTTGACAAAAAATTCATTAACATTTGGACCGTATACATATTTATATTAATTTTCCTGAAATTATTAAGAGCATAAAATATTTTTATTTATAAACGAATGCTAAAATCAGGTGACTGTTATCCGTCAGTTGAAGAATGATGATTTATGTTACCATTCATTCTTACATAAATTAAATTAAATTAATTGTTATATATTTGACTTTGCCGGACAAGTGGTGCAGTGGTTAAAGCTTTGGCACTTGGACCGGGAGGTGCTGGGTTCGAATCCCATCAGAGGCTAGATGCAAATCGAAT
This sequence comes from Nephrotoma flavescens, assembly GCA_932526605.1. NCBI lineage: Eukaryota > Metazoa > Arthropoda > Insecta > Diptera > Tipulidae > Nephrotoma > Nephrotoma flavescens. Next base: position 125,713,925 of record OW052221.1, on the reverse strand, counting down.
TTTCATCATCGATTACAATCGGTGATGTTAATAAACACAACTAAGACCCTCTGATGGAGTGCAGAATTCGGCGCCGACCCACCGTCCACGTCATTGTACAGGTTGACATGGAGCTTGCAATGTGGACTGTAGTTGTGTGAGTAGATGAATAGCTGAATGGGTAAATGTTGTGGCGTGAATGCGTGGTATCACAATGGGCCAAAAATGGCCAAAGTGTCAACCACTGAAACCTAACCTAACTTATATATTTGACATTACATAATCCGTTGGTTAATAAGTCGTGTGACTGACATACAAATGGCGCATCTAATAAAAATTCGTATGATTTTTAGGAATTTACAAGATAGGCTGCACTAAATTCGATATGGTGTACATTGATCAACCTGTTACTATATTATATCATTATGAAATGTTAAAACAAAAATTATACGAAAAAAATTTTTGTAAAGAAAATGATTATAAAAGGAAATCTTAATAAATTTCATAAATGTGTGAATTTCTTTCAAGAGCCGTTCGTCTTGATTTATAAACATGCTACAAAAAAAATATATATATTTGCAAAAAAAACTTTCGATCACCACTTTGCATCCGAAGAGCGCTCCTACGATTGTATTGGCTCTGCTGAAATTATTTAAAAAAAAACACACACACCAAGTTCTTTTGCTTTTTTAGGAACGTGACTATACTTAATTTAACTTAACAGTAAGAACGAACTAGTAACTTAACAGATTAAACCAAAAAAAAATATTTAATGAACTTAAATTTTTCAAATATTTAAACTTTACAGGAAAATTTCTGATACGAATTAAAATTTCACTTTATATTTTTGTTTTCCTCCTTTTTTATGTTTCTTAACTAAATGTAATTGAGTTGTATTTCTCTTCTACTTATCCCTGGATATACAAATAAATAATCTTATCGGAATGGAGCATATCAAAATTATTTAACATGTGTATGTTAAAACCCAATTTAAATAATTTATGCTGCTTTGTTTTTGTTACACCCAAAAAAAGCTCCCAAAAAGTACGCGAGACCCTATGTGGAATGATAGAAAATGGTTACACGGTATAGCAAATCAGTTGACATTAGATTTTTCTTTTGTATTCAATAACTTACCGCTCAATTTTCGCTCGTATTTCTATCACACCACCCTCTGTTTTACTAGTTATAATACTGAAAAACTGTTTGTTTTAATCCCACTAGCGAGTTATATCCTCAATATATCAGCTGTGTCTAAGCTAAACACAAAAATTACCAAACATTTGACAAAAATGGTAATATTCTTACCAATTATAATATTAATGTATTAATGGAAATCACCGAATTTTGTTTGGGATTTAAATGACTATTTTTTTTTATTTCACAAGTATTTCACCAAAATGCACTGCGTGAAATACACTGTGATATCACTATAGAACAAAATATGTGCTTATAGAGCAAAAGTCTCAACAATACTAAATTTATAACAAAAAAATAAAAGCTATTGACAAGGATATAAATGATCTGAACTGAGTACAACATTGTATATCACCAGAACATGATCCCCTACATTGAAAGGAATAATTAGTGTATCAATGCATATCCGTCTGTATGGGAGTTACACACCTGTATTATCTCAATACATACTCAGCATTAATTGACAAAGTAAATAGATGATGGAAAAATATCACACGGGTGTGATAAGCCAGTATATTATGCACTGACAATAACAAACAAAAGAACGTTTAGTATACCATCACATACACCTTCAAACAATGCAAGATCAGTGGTGCACAAACTGTTTACCGATAAGTCATCCGTAACAAACCCAATCGAGATAAACATGGATCAAGTGTACCTGGGGAACCCGCTTTTTAAGAAATAAGTTACATGTGTGTGTATATATTGTGTGTGCCTAGTTCCTTGAATACTAAATGTCTGTATTTTCTCTACAGCCCAGATGGTTTGTTCGATCGAGATGAAACTTTATACTTAAGCTTTTTGCATTAATTCGGAAATTGTAACCGACTACTCGATTATCGAAAATTTATTTTTTTGCTTATTCATTTAGAGGCTTTGAACGGTCATCTATGGCCAGCTATAGCTCAGGGTTAAGGGCGTGGTTTTTCAAAGCTTAAATGAATCTTGATAGACCGTATGAATTTTAAAAGAAAAGGACGAACAAAAAAAAACACCAAATACAACTAGTCGATTGCAATTATACACTGATTAACTACTACATCATCACTATCGAACGCTCTCGCAATTTTACCTCCTCAGCTTAAGACACTTAATTCATATTTGGTTCATGAATCTCATACAAAAAAAAAAAATCCGAAAATTTCATTTTTTTAGATTGTGTATAATTATTGAAATTAATTTCAATTTTTTTTTTTTTTATAAATTTTTAAATAGAAGTTAACTAAAATTTTAACTAACGTTAATTAAAGAAGATTATGTCTAATTAGTTTTAAAGAGAAATTTAGAACAAAAGATTTAAAACTAAGTTAATATATAAGGAAAAAAAATTTTCTTATTTAAATCTAAAATATTAAATATAATAAAATACAACATTACATTTTCGTTGGGCGCCGATGCTGATGACGATGTACGAAGAATGTTGGTTGAACTTTACTGATGATGATGTCCGTTTTTTCGATGAGTAATCGTGGAATTATCATTAAAATGACGTATATGACGTATAATTCTTATACGTTAGATGTATATAATAGCGTACAGTAAACTGTATTTATTATTTTACTATTTATTTATTAGAATTATTATTATATTATTGTTTAGATTCATTAACATAAATTTTACGTTATGTGAATACGTTTAGTTTGCTTATATTATTAGTTGTTAAATTTTTGTTATACGGATTATTCTTTTTACGCTGTTTGCCGTAGGCACTTGGCGAAACACACTTATACTTAATAAACACATTTTTATTAATCACTTGTTTTTTGTTTCGCAGACGTTGCCAGTCTTTTCACTTCTATTCCAATTAATACTTTGTCCCAAATAGTTTGTAATTACTTAGATATGGATGTTGTAGATGAGAGCTTACGTAGTGAACTGAACTTAGTTTTTGAGACTTGTATTAAACAAAATTATTTCTGTTTTGATAATACATATTTCAAATTTGCTGATGGTCTACCCATGGGCTCCCCTCTGTTACCTTTGTTGGCTGAAATTTTCATGAATTTCTTCGAACAAATGATCATATCAAATAACAATCCATATTTTCGTCATATAATCTTTTGGTATAGATATGTTGATGACATATTATGTCTATGGAATGGAACTGATAGACTGTTAGACTCTTTCCTTACTTGGTTAAATTCTCAATATCCCACCATTGATTTTACGTTAGAAAAAGAAGAAAATAAATGTATTAATTTTCTAGATATAACAATAACCAGGATTAATTCTACTTTAGACTTCAAAATTTATCAGAAACCCACGTATACAGACACTGTTATCCGTAGTTCTTCAAACCATCCCCATAATATTAAAATGTCTGCTTTCCACTCACTCATAGATAGACTAATAAACATCCCTCTGTCAAATTCAAATTATAACACTGAGCTTAACCTAATTCTTCAAATAGAAACGAATAACGGATATGCAACTAGGACTATATTAAAGTTATTAAATAAAAAGCTAAAGCGTAAAACTCTAACGGGTATTTATCCACCGGATAGTTCAACGCGGGAAAATTGGCGTCGCTTAGAGTATATAGGAAAAACGAGCCAACGGATTAGCAACAACGTGTCCAATTATACCAATATTAGTTTTGCTTTTTATAATAATAACACAATAAAGAAAATGATTTTTAACAATAAACCTAGAGTTGATCGCCTTTCCAAATCTGGTGTCTATAGGATCAATTGCAATGATTGTAGTTTCTCCTATATTGGTCAGACTGGGCGCAATTTTGGAGTTAGAGCTAAAGAACATTTATCTGGTTGCAATCAATCAACTTTCCATAACCATTTAACTTCAGAAAATCATACAGCTATAGCTTGAACAATTTAGACATATTACATATACAACCCAAATTCAGACGTTTAGATACCTTAGAATCTTACGAAATTCGAAAATCAATATTTCTTAACCAAAATATCCTTAACGAACAGAGAGAAATCCGGTTCTCACCAATTACAGACCCCGCCCTCTTCTATTCTCACGTACGCAATAATATACCTTGAATTTTGTTACTCAACCTATGACTCATCGCCTACCTGCGCGATCCGTAGATTAATTTTTATTGCTTATTTTTTCCCCTCCTTCTTTTATTTTTATTTATATTTTGCTTTTTTCTACTATATAACAAAATTTTTACTAATACAAATCAGTAGATACTCCTGATGATGACCTAACAAGTCGAAATCGATCGAGTGATTTTTTAAACGTTTTGAAAAATATTCAAAATAATCTGCGAAACAGTGATTAATAAAAATGTGTTTATTAAGTATATACGGATTAAATTTTAGAAGATTTATTATTATTAGAATTATATTACACTGCATACAATTAAATTAATTAGAACTATAGAGTTTCTAACATTACGAACAATTTTCACTTTTTCTTCACAACCGCATGTCTATACAATTTTTAGTAACGCACAGTTTTATGTCTATATTTATTTCACTGACCGTTAAATCGTTCGACATTTTCAAAGTTTCTTCCTTTTTTTATATGATTTTATAGTTTATTTCCACTAATTAAACTTCGTATTATAACTTATTATTATGCAATGTATTATTATTATTATTATGTCGCACTTATTATAAATTTATTATTATAAAACATATTTGCGCGACAACCGAATATACTTAAAAAAATATTACGTGTTCCGATGTAACACCAAAATTACAGCAAAAAAAAATTATAGTCATTTATTATCTTAAATTTATAAGTTTTATCTTGGAATCAAAGTATATTAATTCTCGTAAATTGTTTATTATTATTCCGGAACACACACTTTATTTAATTAATATTTTTGATCTTAACTTGATCACGTTTAAAAATCAACTACCCATGTTTTTTTTCCCGTCCAACCAACTCATCTTTCCCAAAAAAATCTCAACATCGATTTTTACCGTATGTACATGCAATTGTTGTTTACAATCTAAACGATCACTACTATACACCATCTATATAATTCAAACTCCTATATTTTTATATACAACTAAGCTTTACATAACTTATACAAAGCAAAATTCAAACATAAATTGTAATTGTATCGAAGAATTGAGTGAAATTTGGTTTTATTATAACGAGTTTAATTGAGTGAAATATCATGAAACTAAGCAGAGATTATCAACCATTTTAAAATTTTACTGAAAATTGAGAAAATTTGATCATTACAAAAAAAAATTTATCACCCGAACCAGAATTATTTTGCAAATTTAAATTTTTGGTAAAATTGAAAAGATACTTGTAAGAAACTTAATTAATTTTTGGAACGAATGAAAATGCAGTCGTTACAAAATCCCAGTGATTTTTGGCCGAAATCGGTCCTCCAAAAATGATTATGAACCTATGAAAGATTCTTAATTAAATTTGCAACAATATCGGTTCATACAATATTTCCATTTGCAACGTTGTGCTTAAGGCTGTTACGTAGATTTAGTGTATCGCAGAACAGGGAGTGTATGACGGCATCGATTTTGCGCGGCTAAGCTCAGGTTTATCGTGGGTGTTATTACAGTATGTTCTTGATCTTTAACGTGACTGACGGTTTTTAACGTGACTGACGTATGAAAACCGTTATGTTAATGAACGGTTCAAGGCCATGAAAAATAATATCTGACACAACGTTTACCTGGATCAAAAACGAAAGACCCAACAGAATATAATACACTTCACACAAAAATCTAACAGCCGCAAGTGGGAATGATTTATTCTAAGGAAAACAAACGAAATAAGATATTACCAACGGAATTAATATCAAATGGATTATATTACACGTACCTTGGCTGCGGGCCAATAGTCGGGTAAATTATTTACTGTGGTAAAAATCGGATTTAGAACAGATTTTTCGATCAGCGATAGAGTTTTTGAAAAATAAATGAATTTACGGGTAAATTATTAAAAATTGACTTTTACCCGACTGTTAGCCCGCAGCCCTTGTATTAAATTGTGGACGAATAATCCGCACAGATGCGAGTTCTGTGTAAATGTTCGACCATGAACGGCCATAAATATTACTAGAAAAGAACGAAATACGGAATGACCAACGGAATACATATTTCACATATAGCACAATTTGGCTCCATTACACGTACCTCGTATTTCACTTGAATTATGGGCGAGTAATCCGCACAAATATAACAACGTCTCTAGATATGCTCGTTTCAATAATGTGTTCCTTTTTATTATTTTTTTTATATGCGCACTCTCCATATATAGTGTATTGCACAATAGTACCTCAAAAAAAAATTTTAAATATAATTTATAAAATTTATTACAATGCACTGTATCTATTATAATTCGCACTGTACACACGTTAAGGCTTGAATTGTTTGCTACAGACTGATCATATCATTTATTTACTAAATAAAAATTGTAATTGGTAAGCGCATTCGTACGCGTACAGGAACGGTACGGTCATTATAAGAGTAATTACCCGGTACAGATGTACACAGATATAAAATACATCATCCAACACCAACGATTGTTTGTATACAGGGTGGCTGAGACCAAGTGTTACCAAATGAAAACGCTGTAATTTTTTAATTTTGATTATTTTTTATTGAAATTTCGTGGAATATGTTAAAAACATATTACATTTTATGAAAAACATGTTACTGCTCGATATGACCTCCTTTGGATCTGATTATTTGATTCAGTCTTCCATAGAAAGCATTGCATGCTGACCGAACGTGTTGAGATTCCAAAAATTGTCTTTTCTGATGAGAAAATTTTCACCATTCAACAGTGTGTGAATAAACAAAATGATCGTGTTTGGTTAGAGCACATGTCCAACGATAATTTGGACACAAGAGTTGCCATGCGCAAGCAATCACCAGCTTATGTTATGGTTTGGACTGCAGATGGACGCACTTCTCTGGTTTTCATTGAACATGGAGTTAAGGTAAACCAAGAGGTGTACCGCCAAAAGATCCTAAACGACGCTTTGCTACCTTGGGCACGTAAACATTTTTTTACGAACCGTTGGGCATTCCAACAGGACTCGGCACCGTCACACAAAGCTCGAGCGACACAGCAGTTTTTACAAAATTGCGTTCCGCGGCTGATTTCGTCGAAAGAATGGCCACCATATTCACCAGACTTGAACCCCATGGATTTCTCCATATGGTCCATTTTGGAGAGTAAGGTGTCCACTAAAAATACGAAAGTGTTGATGCATTGAAGACAGCTCTTGTTCGAGAATGGAATAAAATTCCGCAAGCCCACGTTCGGTCAGCATGCAATGCTTTCTATGGAAGACTGAATCAAATAACCAGAGCCAAAGGAGGTCATATCGAGCAGTAACATGTTTTTCATAAAATGTAATATGTTTTTAACATATTCCACGAAATTTCAATAAAAAATAATCATAATTAAATAAATTACAGCGTTTTCAATTGGTAACACTTGATCTCAGTCACCCTGTATTTGAGAATCAGGTTTATTAAAGGATCGGGTTACAAGTTGTCATTCGACTTTTTTATGTTACATAGAACAATGTCAGTAAACAAACCTGGTGATTTGGTAGCGAGATAAGTGTCATCTCGTTACACATTTTTCAAAAATTTAAGCGGAGATGACGTTTTTGACGAAAAATGGTTTTTTTAGACCATCTATGTACCGGAAGCGGCAACCGCCGTTTGTGCTTTTGCAATTGTTGCAATGAAGATTAAATTTGCAACAAGGCTTGACATTGTTAGTTTTCTAAAACATTGTGATTTTTGTTTATCATACTTATACAAGGGGAGTTGTTATCAAAAATCCGGTGGGTTCAATTTACCTAATTTAGAAATTATGTGTGGTGTATTCGATATCTTTCTACATTTGCCGTAAAAAAAGTTACATGTTGGCCACAAGAATTACACCCTTCCGTTTTTTGTATGGTAATCATGACAATTTTTCACATCAAGTTTTTTGAGTAAATGTCTATCTCACAGCTCAAAAGGATTGATTGATCAGGGTTAAACTTCGTACTTAAGCTTTTTCCATAAATCGGACGGCCTCAGAGTTTTATGGCGGAAATCGGTCCTCCGGAAGTGGCAGCCATAGAAGCTTATTCGTTTTTTGCAAATATTTTGAAAATAGTATTGCATTTACGAAAAAATGATTAAATTAAAAACAAAAAGATTGTAAAGAATTTTCAAACAAAATAAGTTCAAAAGATTTTTAAAGATTCAGAGAGGGATTGACTATACGGACAGAAACTACTTACTTAAAGTTTTTTCATTATTTGGGAGAGGAAATTTTGTGGAAATCTGTGTACCAAAAGTAGCAGCTTCCTTGGTACATTTTTCAATGTTTGCATTAATGTGAAAAAGTTTAGCATTTACAAAAAATGACAAAAAATTAAAAGATTAAATTAGCAACAATAATTTATTTTGTTGGTTCTCTGCCATTTGGTGAATTCGAGATATATGTAAACATTTTTGATAAAAAATTCGGGAGCTGGTTACAACATATTCATTCCTATATTTTGAGTTTGAGTGGATATACTAATTAACTTGTCTTTTCAGAATTTTTACTGAACTTGCGATAGTGCTTGATAACTTCGACTGAACCTCCGATAGTATCATATTCACATCAAATTATATTTAGAACATATTGTACCTTTTTTACTATGAATTTTTATTGCAAAATTACAATAGGTGCAACATTTAGAACTGAATATCCAATTAGAACATTATTATTTTGTAATTGGAGTTAATTCAAGAGTTTGGCACTAACTAGGGATTTGTGTAAAATAATATGTATTAAGTTGTGGGACTTTGCGATATCACTGGTATCCTATACAGTACCATGCAAATACCGTCTAGATGAATTTACGCAAATTATTATCGTAATTAACATTGATATGAAATAGTTAGTACTTACCATTTCACAATAAATCCAATCACATTCCGAAACATCATAAATTAAGTATTTGATTTGACGCAATTGTTTGTAGTATAGTTCAAGTGTCTCCACAAATATTATCACATGCACAACATTATAAATTACAAACACGATATGAAGCAAAATACCCATGGCGATTTCGAAAAAGTCCCAATTTTTAGGATATATAATATGAAAGTTGATTATGTAAAACATGTACCCTAGTAAATTGACCACTTTGACTGTTAACAATGTCAAAATTGGTTTTGAATAGTAATTTCTTAGTTCATTTACTAAATCATGTAGTTTATCAAATAAATGTGTCACTTGATCTAAATTTACAAAATCATCATAAAATCGGCACTGTCTTAAATCGATATTAGCACATTTTATCACATCGGCAATACCGACCATTATAACAATAAAATCATAAAATGATACTGCCTCACACGCACCAATCAAAAATAATAAAAATGTAAACCATGGAGCACCGAAACTACACATTAGTTCAATGAAAAGTGTGGTAAATGCAATGATAAATGTTGCAAGTATGCTGATATAAGCATTCCTTAAAAACGGAATTTGTTTACCATTGAACCGGTTGCTTTCGTAAAATCAAATAAGCACAAATATCTGGAGCTTATGGGTGAACGCTATCACTTCTTTATCGTGCATTACTTCTCGACTTGTTTGAAAGAAATCATAAATTACGATAAAATTAAGTAGCCCGCATACAGTGATTGAGTATAATTTGAAATATTGATGTTTCTTAAATTTTATTCGGTTAACCGTATTGTGGAGCACGAAATTAAATTGCCCGTACAGTTGCATTAGACGCATAATTAATTTTAACGCAAACATTGCGACAAATGCGTGTCTAATGACAATTAGAATAATTCTTTTGTGACAATTTACTACTAACATCATAACGTTAAATTATTGATTAATTTGGTAATTACTTTTATTATATTTGCTTTTATATAGTTAGTACATTTTACATTGAAATTCGATAATATTACAGAATTTCAGAAAATTGTTATCATGTTAAATTCGATTTAAATTCTGAACGAACTTAATTAATTAAACATGTTGTGATTAAGGTCAGTGACATATTTTTCTAGTATTAGAATTTAACAGAATTTTTTTACGAAAATATAACCAGATTTGAACGCCTGTATCTTGGTGAAATAACACCTTTCAAAAAAATAATTTTGATCTAATTGAAGGAAATGTTGTCTTCTTTTCGATACTGGAATCTGTTTTATTGTAATATGTTTTTTTAGGACTTTTAGTAAAATAAAAATTGTCTAAAAGAAAAAACAATATACTGCCGTTTGAGACTGAAAACGAACAACCAAAAAATGAAACACGCATATCCAGCGTAATTTTGGTGGTTCAAAATCAAGGAGGAAATAAGTTTTTACAGTAAAAAGTGTGATTTATCTCGAAAGGTATATTGCAAAAAAAATCCCTTTAAACTTTATTCAAATGTAATAAAACTAAAATCTGCGAGCAAAAGTATCAAGTTTTCTTTGTCGTCCTCGTTAGCTTAGTAAGTTCTGTGCTTGCTCTGTTTTCCGGGAGTCCCGGGTTTGATTCCTGGTGGTGACCAGTAAAAAAGATGCGACTGGTTGTTTTTAACGTGGCACATGTTATTTATATATGTTCTGTCATTTTTCAGATTTTACGGCCATAGTACTTACCCCGACCAATTTGTAACCGTATACTATGTTTAAAGACCAAAGTTACTGAGTAACCATATTTTAAAGAAATGTGTTCAACATTGTTTTTATCCCTCCAACTTACTTTTACTTGCTCAAACGATAATTTTTTTTAATCAAATTCCTCTCTTTTCTCTTGCATTTAAAATTGTCGGGTGTGTAACACATGGGTAAACCATAACTATTATGTCGGTAACTTGTTGGTTACTATTCTCAGTTTTGTTTTAAATCAATCACGCAAATAAACTTTTTCGGATTTCTAATTCAGTTTGCAATAATCATTGATAGGTGTTTCTTTAAATTAGTTGTGCGTACTGCGTAATAATATTTAATAATTTATTCATATTGCTCAGTTCTCGCTCATTTCTTAAAATTTATAACTTCATTTATTACTGACGCATGTATGAAAAATATGATCAATATAATGTTAATTTCCCTTTAAAGGACAGAAACTCTATTGAGCTGTAAAACTGTAAGGGTACTTCCTATAAAAGAATGGTATGCAAAACAAAAACAAAAAAAAAATTGAAGAATCGACAGCTCTTGGCAAAGAAGATTAGGTAAATCCACTATAAGAGGCATACAAAAACGCATCAAATGAGCGATATGTTATAAATAATGTGTAGTTAAAGTGTTCTTCAAGATTTCAGTGAAATTTTAAATTATTAAAATTTTGGTTAATTTAATTTTTTTTTCAGTTTTATTTTTTGGGTTGTTTTGTAAATTGAAAATTTTGAAGAACGTTTTATTCCTGCTATTTTTCAGATTAGGCTATATTGTATATTTTATTTCCCAATGATAATAATTTTGATAATTTATTTAAACTATTTAGTTTGAAAAATGTAGTTGCTTTACGTATTTACGCGTTTTCTTTAAATTCCAATATTTCTTTCAAGCGAAACCTTCTTTTAAAACAATACAAATGGTGATTAACCCAAAACACCCATATTTTTTATTGGAAGGTAAATTATTGGTAACAAGCTGTAATCCCGTTTTCCATACTGTCCATAATTGATTGGGAATGATCGATGCACCTACTCAACTTGAAATTGGTAATATAATTATTTATTAGGTATTTCGTATCTATCACATTTACCGGTTGTTTTATCAGTAGCAGTCACTAAATGAGATGCGCTTGCCCCAAAGTGTTTGTGCTTTGTGAGTTAAGTCAAATTCATTCATTATATTTTTAAATTTCTAAAACATAACATATGACCCGTTTATTTTGAAAGTGATTTAAGTCCATTTTCAAAGCAAAACAAAAATAGTTAATGATAACAATAATCTCAATTCTTATAATTCTTTTTATTTATAAACGATTTTAGTCTATCACCATCATCAAAATAGCAAAGATTTTGTCATTTGAAAATTAGCTAGTTAACGAAATGTAAAAAAATTAATTTTGATGGTGGTTTAAGTCTACGTGAACAAAAATAACTTTGATGTGGAATGTTTTACGTAACAAAAATTGATAAAATGTATTAATGCGTAGTAGAGTATGACTTTGTAAATACTCTAATGCAGCATACATACCTGCGGGCCCGATTGTGGCACAATTCTGCAGTTTTCAGGTGAAGTTAGTCTTTGCTCAAAATATTAGTCTATTTCGTACGTCATTTTGATTGTCAAATTTTTCATTTGTAATTTTCGCTTGGACGGTGAACACGCCATATAAATATTTCTCAGTAGGCATACATTTTTTTATTAGTTTGACGGTTCGTAGTGAAGCTTTGTTCACAAGTCGGATGGAAATCCGAAATTTAAAATCCCACCATTTTAACCAATCAAATCTCACAAATTATACAAAATACACGCCCCCTTCCATCCCAAGAAGTAGAAAAATTGCAACTTTTGAGCAAAAATCCTGCAGACGACCAACTTAACAATTCAAAAATAATTATTCAGCTATACATTTTGTAGATCAATATACTTTTTTGCTCATTTTTGTGTATGTTGTAATGACTACTTCTTAATGACATTTGGATTTTTGGTATTGTGTTGTAAAACAGTGTCAACAGTGTGTGTTAAGTTTTTATTATTAAATTGTATGTTTATTAATTGTTTGTTTATTAATTCGCAGCATCAATTAGAAATTGAAAATATTAATCAAACGGTATGTGCATATTAAATTAAATATTATAAATGTATTACATTAATTAATACAAAAATTTATTTTTTCAGAAATGGGGACACGGGAACAAGACGAACAAATGTTAGAGGAGATGAAGAAACCGGGACGGGAGCACTTGTACGACATGTCGCACGTCAATTACAAGAATATAACACTGAAAAGAATATTATGGGACGAAA